>JADLZL010007662.1:0-706091 GCA_015844335.1 Chrysopogon serrulatus | reverse complement strand
CTTCTTGAACCCGTTGGTGGTGTAGTTGCGTCAAAGTTTCGTGGTAAATTTGCACTAAACTCTCTTTTAGGCTTTTCTCGAAAAATTCCCGCAAAATTCTCAAATCACCAAAACTCATGGAATTTGTCAGGATATGTGGCTCTAATAGTCTATTATTGCTTCTTTAAGAGCGATTGTTGACGGTATAAAAATTTATACTTGAGTGGTCAGCTTTCAACACCAATACTCCTAAGCTGAGTCTTTACTAGTCCCTTAGCAAAGTCAACTTGAAATAAAACCACAGAGTATCTACATGTTTTTAGACAACATACTTGAGCATTAAATTTTTAAAATTCTTCTTCAGCATTATAATTCATTAATCTATCTTTCAAACTTATGCCTTGATTCCTTTCAATTGTGGGAGGCTTTATCAAACTTTACGGTGATTAAATCTTGGGTGAATTTGAAAGATAGAATAATCAAGCAGCACTCGCAGATGTTTCATATCTGCTTTGTTGCTAGATGCACCACTCTAGAGGTTTCTATTTTGAATATGCATGGTTATTATCTTGAAAACCATGAGAATTTACTAATAAGATTGGAGTGGACTACTTAAGCCCAGGCACATCATGACTAAATGTCTTTGCTGGCAGGAGAAACTTTCCATTTCGGCTCTTATACAATATTACTTCTCTTTTACTGCCTCTTGAGAAGTGAAATGGGCTATCTCCCCGCCGGATACTTTTTGTACCCATTTTTCCTCTCGTGCGGGCGTCTTTTGCACCCATTGTTTTTACTCTCTCTCTGACTTTGGCTCATACCTTTTGATATGGCATCTTTTGGACTCATACTCTTTAGTATGGCATTTTTGATTTTTATAACCTACGCTCCTCTTTTTAGACTTCTAAGAGAGAATTGTTAGAGAGCAAAACTTTTTGTGCATGTGGATTCAATCATGAATGCATAAGCAGAGTAACCTACTCAATCATATTAGTAAGATAAATTATCAGATTGCTTAATTTAATTCTTGCAAAAAATATCTGAAGCTTAGCTATCACTTAGAATGAAACATATACTAGCTCAAACCTTTTATATCATATCTGCACAATTACTTATTGACGATCTCAAGTTTTATGCTCGCCCACGATATTACGTTTCAAAAATAAATTATCGGGGTAGATAAACTTCATATAATTCAAAGAAGGATTTTTAATTTTTAGATACTAAGCAATTGTAGATTTTTTTAATTTGTCAAGTTTTTCTAGAATAAATAACTTTAGAATTTAAAGACAAATTCTAACTACTTCTAATTTAATGATAAATTTAAATACTAGAAAGTAACATACGAAAATGAATACTGAAGTAATAAAAAGATAAAAATATACACAGAGGTGGATGGTGCTCACCTCACGGGGCTTCTCCCCAAGCCGCATTTTGCGTACTCAATATCAGGTGGGAGGTGGTGGTGGAAACCCAAACCGGCCTATTAGGTATTCCACCCCCGTCTGCGTCTCGCTGCTGTCCATGTTGTAACGCTCGAACTGGCTGGTCTCGGCTCGTGCGCCATTGTGCTCGGCTCGATGAAAGCCCTCAAGCCAGTCAACTCGGTGTTGCCATCGCTCGTGTTGGTGCAAGGTCTCATCTCATCGCCTGTTGTCCCTCGCGCAGGTTAGTGAAAAATATTGACATAGCAAGGTAATCATTAATGAGAGCCAAAAAGTATTGTTCAGGGAGGCGGCATGTAATCATTAGCTGGTGATGCATGGTACGGATATGGTCCACTAGTGGTGTACTCTCCGATTCTCACAAGACGCAGAATGATGCACGGCCTCTCGAAAAATCTTGCCCATGATCATCGCCTCCCGTGTGGGGAACGTTCTCTATCCCGTAGATGTAGATAATTCTCCTTGTTGATAAGTGTGTTGGTCCTCCCAACCTGAGTGGGTGGACCACGGCTCGATGTGGCTCATCGCGAAGCACCTGGATCATCAAAGTTAGTGTAATGAAAATAAGCTGGACCCGATGAGTGCTTTGTGGTCAGTCCTAGTGTACACAGTCCCGGGTTACTTCTGATGTGCTGATGGACACCTGCCAATGTCAAAGGTCCTTGAAAGTAAAACCGCCAATGGAATAAATTGGAATCTTCTAGTTGGGAACCTCGCACTATCAGGGTAATTCTTATAAATTATGATTATTTTATTATCCCGGCATTTCACCATATGAGCACGAAAGAAAAAGTCATATCCAATACAACTCTTCGACACCAGTAATAAATGTGAGTGTAGAAGTGACAAATAAATTAACTCGAAGCTAAGCGTAATTCAAGATACAAATGAAATACTGCACTTTCTCATAGAGGCAATGGCCTTTAGCTCAATATTAATTTTTATAGAGATGCTTTTTTCTTTTTTAATCATGATGTATAATAAATACAGCTCATCTTGTCTAATGGTGTTTAATTTCTCTCTAGGAAAGAAAGTAAAGCTAGTCATTTAAGCATGAACCTACGGTTGTAGGATATTGTGAACTTTTCCCTCGGTGGTGTATTTTTGTTTTGCTTCAGATTTCTTAGTAGTGACGCTCTCCCAAAAAATCATCTTTATTAAAGTTAAATTGGAACATTAGCTACTTTCACTACGATTGTCCAGAAAATCCTAGTGCCATCTTTGAAGTTTTTCCATATGGAGTAAAGGCTTGTTTGAACATTCTAAATCGAACATAATCATCATCAAAGTCTAGGGAGCTAATAAATTCTATGGCGAAAACTTGCTACTGCTCAGTGATTTCTCATACATCTTTCCATCCAATCATTTAAAAAATAAGCTCAAACTCGGAATCCATTTCGGTTTTAAGGAGCAAAGCATTATCAAATACTAGGTATGAGTAAACTCTTTTATCTTTACCACATTAAATATTTCTATTTGCAGTCCTAAGTGGTAATGAAATTTGGTTCAGGTTTGTTAGCTCATACCTCTCTTCTTGTTGGGAAGAGGATGACGGGGCATGGTACTTAGGAGGTGATGGAGGATCGACGCCGTCCATTCCGGAAGCCGCGAATGAAGGTGGCTGAGATGATGAAGCGGCTCCGGTGCTGCGGAAGAAGAGTCCTCTTGATGCTCCTGGAGTGCACACCAACTTTTCGATTCATCTTGCCCGCGGAATGAAGAACATGAAGAATACGGCAAGAACAACAAGAACACGAAGAACAAAAGTGATTAGGATCAGCAAATCAAAGAGGAGAGAAGAGGGAAAATCCTTGTGATGTCTTGTAAATTGATTCTCTCCCTTTTTTCTCTTTTTTTTTTTTCTTGCTAATTAATGGGTGAATTAACCAAATGGAGTGTCATAGTCATGTAATGGCCGTGGAGCGAGCTCTCTGGTTTCTGGAATGAATGAGTGAGGGTGTGAGAGAAGTTGGAGGCAAAGAGGAGGATATGGGGCGCCGGCCGGCATGGTGGGGCTGGGCTTGGCCCCCCCCAGCATCCCGGGTGCTCCAAATTTGCTAGCGCCGACAATTGCCTCGTGAGTGATCAAGATGCCACCCCCTAGGTGCTCCTTTCGGTGGCGGAAGAACTAGAGTGAGTTACAAGCATGTGAATGAATGTGATAATTGGAGTTTTGGATGGTGGTGAATAATTGGTGGGTGGGATGTGATGTGAAGTGATGTGTGGGGTCCCACATGTCTCCCGAAATATTTATACCGTATAATGATACAAGAATAAAAAACTAAATTGCTGTTTATGAATCTATGAAAAATTAAAATTCTAATGATGGTAATTTTTATAATTTTCTGCCACCCACCGTAAATTTCCACCGACGGTTTTACACTGCTAGTCATAATTTCATGGGGCTTAGCTTTCATATATGGCATGCTTATTTTTATTTCTTTTTAATAATGCAATTGGTAGGAAAAAATAAATCCATGCTTTTTAATGCGAGAAATTAAATGCGATAACTACCAAGTTACCTCCCGGTGAAGGTTTGGGATTTTTTAAGTCCACCGGCTTGGACTTCTCCAATTGAATTAGTCTTTATGATCGTTCTCCGCGGGGAGATGTTGATGCACCTTGCTCTTCTTGATCCTTCAAACTTTTGCATTGCTTTCAGGGTCTTAGCTTTGAATGCGAATCGCTCTTCTTGTCCGTTGATAGTGAATATGATTTCTCCGGCTCAACGTTGATGGTTGCATTTGCGGTGTTTAGGGAATGGTTGCCCCTAGGATAGAGGGTATCTTCTCTCTTCACGCATGTCAAGTACTATAAAATCTACCGGAGCGAAAAAAGTCATGGTTTTTTTACCGGAATATTTTACGCTATCTTCCGGGGTAAGCGGACTGATTAGTCGACTAGTTGCAAGCCTGATTGTTGTTGGAGTGAGCGGGGAATAGTTGAGTTTGTAGGAGCCGTCTTGGGCAAGGCAGCGTGCTTGCTCAAGATCACACAAAGGCGTTCTCGAACATCCCCGGTTGCCTATAGAGCAATCAATAGTGGGGCATCTGGGATCCTTTTTCTTGATGGGGAGAAGAATGTAGGATTGCCTCACTACGCGTCTCCATTAGCTTGATGACTTCGGTGGGGTAGTGGTCCCTTGTTGTTGAGGATGGATCGAAGGTATTTTGCATATGTAAGTATACGCATAGCATCTAACAACGGAATATTGACATATAATTTTTATATAACCTCTACAAACATCTTGGGCAATCGTCGGTGGTGATACTCACTCTCACACCTCCTACATGGGAAAGGTGGGATAGTAGTATCATTGAAATCTTATGTTAATTCGGGCTCTTGTGGATCATGTCATTTGGTAAGGGTGCTTCCACTTCTTTTCTTTGGTGTTCTTTTCAACTTCCTTGTCTACATCTTGTCTTGAAGGTCTACGTGCCACTTACAGGTGGGTAGATCATGTGTAACCTTTCCTCCTCGGTAGATATTCCTTTAATACGTTCATGGTTAGTGGTAGGCAGTAGAAGCTAGATGCGTAATTTGTGATTCTATCTTTTTATTAAACATTATTTGATCTTTTAGCGCTAAGAGAGAGAAATTATCCAATTTTGAATTTATTCCTCTAATATTTCATCATTAAGCAAGATTCTTATAAATACTCCTATTAATTCTAGCTTTCTAATATTAATTCTCTCAAGGGTGGATTTGTCTTTGATTTGAAGAATTATAACTACCTTGATACTTACTTTGGCTTGTTGCGGGTTGACTCCATCCTTGCTTCTTGATAATTGCACTAAGATCTTCTTGATCTTGAGAGGTGAATACATCTTGAATAGCTTGGCGTTCTCTTTTTATAATTATCTCTGCTCTAGCCGGTTCAATAATACATCCATCTTGGTCGATGGTGCACATAACCCTACGGGACTTCTTCACTTTTTATGGCATGTATACGGTTGTTGAATGTCCAATTACGATTTTTACGCATCTTTACCATAGTACTTGACTCTTCAGTGAGTGACAAATGATCCTTCAGCGATTGGGCGTCCCAATTGCTCACATGACCTTTGGGTTAGTCCAAGATAGAATATTTGCATGAGCAACCACTTCTCCATTCCATGATCTTGAGGCGGTCGATATGTATCCTTAAAGCCGCCATCGCCAAGCTTACGGAATAGGTTCACCTTTCTGCGATGAAATTCTAAAATCTTCCCTCGTAAGATATTTGTTCGGCCTATTGAGGAAAAAAAACTTCTCTAGGAAAGCTTTTGAACATTCTCCTCATATCTTGATTTGATCTTTACTCACGATAAAACCAACATTTTTGGCTCTTCCTTCTAATGAGAAAGAAAACAAGCAAAAGTAGCCACGACATGGAGAATGTCTTGAGCGTCAATGGTGTTGCTAATCTCTAGAAAATTCTGGATGAGCAATAGCATCTTCATCCCCTTCTTTCCACTAAATATGATAACTTACTGTGGTTTTATGCTGAGGCTTGGCTTGATCTCAAAATCTTGTTCTCAAGATCAAAAGTTAGACCACCGCGAATATTCTCGGTGTTTGGAGCAAAGAATTCACGCGAGTCTTCTCGACCATCGCTTCTCAAAATGATGTAAGACCCTTCTTTCTACAGTTTGATCCTAATAAGAGTTAAAATTCTACAACCAATTTACGCTTACCCTATAAAATTTTTGCTAGATAAAACATGGGTAAGTCTCTAAAACAAAGGATTTATGATTTAGAACACTAATTTAATATTTTATATTCTGAAAGATTTACTCATATGAAATTCTAGAAAAGTATGTATATATTTTAGCTAATTAATAATTCCTAATAAGTTATCTAATAAATAAAATTGCCATCCCGACAACGGCGCCGAGAAATGCTTGTTGGTATGTTTAACATCACTTCAAGTTAAGTTGTCATCCCTAACATGATGCCAAAAACCAAGGACAAAAATAATCTCTGACTCTAAATAGAATTATATATCCATTAGGCCTGAGGATAATTCTCCCGTTATAGCATTTCACTTTCGGAGGAAATATTAAGTATCATTGATTTATTTTTATGCCAAAGGATAAAACGACATTCTACTTATTAGGATTTACTTATAAGGACTTAATAAATGAATAAACCTTCATAACCTATTACACCAATGCCTTAGCAATAACTACTCAACAATATGATAAATGATAAAAAAGTAATTAAGATAAATGGTATTTCGAGCTAGAATATTTTTGTAGTAAAAGCAATCTAAGGTTCGATTAAAATAAGGGAGTTATGTAATTAATAATAAAAGTCTGACCTATGCATGCTACATATTTTCATTTATAGTACAATAAATCCATAAGACATCATAAGAATAATAAGATATTAAGACACAAACCCTAACATGGACTCTGAGCCTGCGACCTACATTGGACATATCTAGACATACGTCACCATGATGGCTCAATAAGTCAATGCCAAAAATAACTACAACTAGAATAACTCTAAATAGAATATATAAATAAGTAATTAAGATAATTCTCCGTTATGGCATATACTAATAAGAACTAGAGCTATTCTAGACACCACGTCTACTATTTTATATGCACCGCATCCAAAGGTAACACGATTAGGGGTAAACATTCTAATTGCAATTTAATATAACGCCATCATATAACTATAATCACTACATAATTTATATGAATAAATGCAACGATCATAACCTATAAACTAATAAATAAGTAGCAATATACTAAAGTCACCTTCCACGTGCTTTGCTAACAAAATGAAATAATCAGTAATTAAGATTATAAAATTAGCTAGAAGACAGATCACTGCGCGAATACCGGCGGTAACTTAAGGACTCTCTAAATCTTGCTAAACAATATATCTAGACACCAAGAACTACAAACTCTACTTCTAATCTCTAAAGTCTACAGCCTTCTCTTGCTACATATTTTCAATTAAGTACAATGAATCACATGGTGTGGGATCATCATAAATCTAAGGTGTCTAATGCAACTAGGTAAACTAAGTAAAAAAGAATAATCCATGAATTTATAAAAAGTATTGGAAAGTATACGCGGCTTATGAAATACAAGATATGACTAATTCTAGAGGGGATGCATTAGTTTACCATACGGTGGTTGTACTAACCTTTAAACGATCACTGCGCAATACCCTAGATCTATACTAAGTTTGCAGGAGAAGAACTAGACACAATTTATCATATGATGTTTTCACACCAAAATCTCCTAATGAAACCCTCGACCCCTTGGTTGGCATTAGAACTAATACTACTATCCAAATATACAAACCCTTCAGGAGCTTCCTTATCGAACAATGGTTTCATTATGAGATATTAAGGGTGTACATCTATATCCCCTATGGTGGAGTGGAACCCCCAAGCAGAATAAACTAAGAACTGTTTAAGTTACGCAATGATGTTAAAATTAATTGTGTTGAACAAGCAAAATGACATCTCTATACATACCTTTTGGCTATATCAAACCTTGATGACAATTTTATTCTATTGAGGATAATTTAGAATCTCGGCTAATCGGGACCTACTCAACCATGGATATATATCTACTAGACCCCTTCATATACTTCCTCTTAGGAATCTTTTTAAAATCTAGTGACTTCCTTTTCATAAAAATGAGCTCTAATAAAATCTCTAAAACCTAATATAAATACTTCTCTTGGCCATAGTCTTTGAATGGGTAGTTTTGTTGGGGGTGTTTTGTTTAGCTATTTTATAGGGTCAAGTCACAAGGATTGGTGGAGATTTAACCCTTCTTGGGGCAGGAACAACCATAGTTAAATTACCTTAGAATAAAATAATTTATAGGGCCGTTGATTGTTAGGGTTTCCGGATATATTTTGAGAAGGTTCAATAAGGAATGCTTGTTTCATATGACTTTTTGACTTTATTATATTGCTACTTATTGAGTTCTTAATTCTAATATTACGAATAATTAATTGATGATGATTATTGTCGTATGATGGTAAAAGCCTATTTAACTCGAGTGAGTTGGGTGAGTTATGCATAGCCTAGATATATTAGCTTCTGGGCACCAACATGAGCATTGATCAAGCCACAATGTCCTCATCAAAATGGATGCAATCTTGTGGTTCTAATATTATTTAGTGGAATTTAGAAGGATAAAGATGCAAGGGATGACCTCGGTATTTTCTAGAATTTCTATATAAAGGAATTGGCTTTTTCTTCGCCCAATTGTATAGTTACATTTAGAAAAATAAACAATATTCCTAAATGCTACAATGGGAGAATTCATTCGTGCGCTATATTCGTGATGTTAAAATTACCAACAAGCATTGATGGCGCCATTGCGGGGATGACAATTTTTGTTCATTAGGATAATTTATAAAGGATTCGTTGATTCGACCGAGGATATATATTTTCTAGAATTTCATATAAGGAATCTTTTTTTATAGTGACTATTTTATAGAAAAAATAAAATAATAAACTCTAATATAAATACCTATAAATAGACCATAGCCTTTTGCTTTAGTAGACTTACCCGTGTTTTGTTTAGCTATTTTATAGGGTAAGTGCAGGATTGGTTGTGGTACTTTAACTCTTGTTAGGAACAACCATAGGAAGAAGGGCCTTACATCATTTTGAGAAGCAATGGTTGAGAAACCTCTCGCGTGAATTCATCGCTCCAAGCACCGAGAACATTCAAGCGTTGGTCCAACATTCCACCTTGGAGAACATGACTATGAGATCAAGCCAAGCCTCATCAAAAATGGTGCAATCTATTATATTTAGTGGAAAGAAGGATAAAGATGCAAGTGACCATCTGAGAATTTCTTTGGAGATTGGTAACACCATCGACATTTAGGTATTCCTCAAGACGTTGTGCTACTTCATTTCTTTCCTTTCTCATTAGAAGGAAAGGCGAAGCAATGGTTTTATCAGTAAAGATCAAGTTTAGACATAGAAAGAATGTTCAAAAGCATTTCTAGAGAAGTTTTTCCCGATAGACGAACCAATATCCTACAAAAAAAATTTCAGAATTTCATCTAGAAAGATGAACCTATTCTAGAAGGCTAGGAGCGTTTTCAAGAATATATATCAAAACGTCCACATCATGGAATGGAAAAGTGGTTGCTCATGCAAACATTTTATCACGAACTAACCCAAAGGTCACGTGAGCAACTGGATACCACCGCTGAAAAGATCATTTATGTCACTCACCCCCCGGAAGAGTTGAAGACATTATGGCAAAAATAGAAGAAAATTAGAATTGGACATATAACACTCAGACATGCCATAAGAGTGAAGAAGTTCTAGAGGAACTATGTGCATTATCGACCAAGATGGATGTACTGTTGGACTGGTTAGAGCAAAGAGATAATTACAAGAGAGATCGTCAAGCTATTCAAGATGCATTCAATTCTCAGAATCAATGTGGAGATTATTTAGGAGTTGAATTCATAAATACTTCAGAAAGATATTAGTACAGTCATCAAGAAGCAAGGATAGAGTCAACCTCAAGCAATAAATCAAGGTAAGTATCAAAGTAATTATAATTCTTCAAATCAAAGACAACCACCATTGAGAGATGATATTAGAACAAGCAAGAATTAATGAGAGTATCTATAAGAAGCTTGCTTTTAATGATAAATTATTAGAAGGAATTAATTCAAAATTGATAACTTCTCCTTAGCAATTAAAAGATCAGATAATATTCAATAAAAAGATAGAATCACAAATTACACATCTTGCTTCTACTCTATCACACTAACCATGAATAGGTAAAAGGAATATCAACTAGAGGATGTAAGTCTACACGTGATCCACCTTACCCAAAAGGGGGCACGTAGACCACCACATTTAGTGCAGGTAGAAGAAGAAGTTGAGAAGGATAACAGAAAAAGAAAGTTGGAACACCTTCACCACTAGTTGAACCACAAGAATAAGAATTAATACAAGACTTTCATGATACTACTATCTTACCGTTCCCATGAAGAAGGAGAAGTGTCAAAATGGATGATCAATTCAGTAAGTTTGTAGAGATAATTCAGAAATTATATGTCAACATTCCGTTGTCGATGCCATGAAGGTACCTATATCACGCAAAGTATCTTCGAACCATCCTCAATAACAAGGGACCGCTACCCTCTACCGAAGTCATCAAACTAACGGAGGAGTGTAATGAGGCAATTCTGAGTTCTTCTCCCTACCAAGAAGAAGGATTCAGGATGCCCTACTATAGATTGTTCAATAGGAAACCAGATATTCGAGAACGCCTTATGTGATCTTGGAGCAAGCGTCAGTGTTATGCCCAAGACAGTCTTCGACAAGCTCAACTATTCTACGCTCACACCAACTTCGATATGCTTGCAACTAGCTGACCAATCAGTCCGCTATCCTGCAGGAATAGCAGAAAATATTCTGGTAAAAATCCATAACTTTTTTGTTCCTATAGATTTTATAGTACTTGATATGCAGGAAGAGAGGAAGATACCTCTTATCCTCGGGGCGACCATTCCTAAACACTACAAATGCAACCATCAATGTCGAGCTAGAGAAATCACATTCACCATCAACGGGCAAGAAGAGCAGGTCACATTCAGTAAAGACTCGAACAATGTCAAACTCAAGAATCGGGAAGAACAAGATGTAGCAACATCTCCGATAAGCGGAGATCAATCATGAAGAATAATTCAACTAGAGAAGTCCAGGTTAGTGGACTTAAAACCCCGAACCTTCACCTGGGAGGTAACTTCGGTATTTATCGGTAATTTAAAATTCTCACATTAAATAGCGTATTTATTTTTCTATCAATTGCATTATTACAAAGAGATAAAAATAAGCATGTCATAGATAAAACCTAAGCCCCATGTGATTACTACTAATCGTAGAGCGTAAAACCCCTCGTCAGTGAAATTTACTATGGTGGCGGACAATTATAAAAAAAGTAGACTATAGACTTTATATTTAGTAATTACATAGGTTTCCTTTACTTTAGCCGAATCTCAAGATTGTTCTTACTAATTTAGCGAGTCTCTATATTCTATCTCTCTAGAATACCATTTACCTCATTTACTCAGCTATTTATTATATTATTATTGACTATTTATCGCTAAAGCATTAGGGTAATGGCTATGATAGGTCTGCACATTTATGTTCTTCTTATCCTTATAAGTTATTACTCTTAATGAATAGAGTGTCTCTTTATCCTTTTTGGCATAAAACAAATAAACGATACTCGGAATACCCCCCCTGAAATGCTACAATGGGAGAATTATCTGTGGCGGCTTCGGATATATTCTATAAATATTATCGAGTCGGTGCGTGTAGATTATTTTTTTTATCCTTAGTTTTGGCATCATGTTAGGGATAAAACTTAATGCGAAGTGATGTTAAAATTACCAACACAAGCCTTACGTGTTTAAAAACTTCTATGTCTTTATTTTTATAATGATTGGTGTACTGTTTTTAGGCTTTTTATGATGCTTGTGATGATTGTTGATGTTAGAAGAGGAGCCATGCAAGGATGATCTATATGGAATCAAAGAGTTTGAGCAAGCAATTGGAAGGCAAGTGTAAGAAAGGATTCCTTGCACCTATGAACAATGTTTAATTCATACATATGCATATGTCTAATTTGAAATGCTTATAAGGACTTTACCTAGATGATGTTTGTACCACATATCCTTGTTTCCAATGGGTTGTATGCATGTTGGATAGTTGCTACCGGGCATAACCAAAGCTAATAATTTAACTTGATTAATGATATATACAATTAATGATATATACAATGTGGTAAAATGGTGCTTTTTAGCAACATGGACTAGGGGCTGGAGCATTGGTTTTGGTGCTCTAGATTCCTCTCCCTAAGGACTTAATCCTGAAGCGGCCACTTTCGGGGGAGTACAGTACAAACCACGAGTGTCATATGGCTTTGACCTTAATCATATAACTAGTATGTCTCTAGCTTGTTAGTGGCTACCGAAAGGCACACGTGGGGAGCCTAGGTTGCAGAATGGTTTCTTGCCTTTCAAGCTTTAGACTATGCTTCGACCATATGTGTCATCTTGATAGGGGGGGCCATTCGCCTAGCTTTTTTTGAAACCATAGTGGCCACTACCTTGTTAGGGTGCCTAGTGAAAGATTATGTAGTGGAACCCTGCCGTACTTCCATGGAAGACATGATATGGGATTCATGACCCCTGGCATATAGGAATCACAGCTCAGGGCTAAAGTTGTACAAATTCTGCATAATTCTTTGAACCGATATATCAACCGTGCTCACGGACACGAGCGGCCTGGATCCTTCTTGATTATTTGTTACTTTGGTTACCTAGATGGTTTGAGAATGATGTTAATAATGACTAATACTACTATCACTTGGGTTAGTTTATTACTATATTAGTGACTCAGGTTTAATAAAATATGACCAACTAAAATTGCTAACCCCTTGTAAAAGTCTTTAAGCCTTCATAAACCCCTTTGTTATAATTGTTAAGTGGTGGTTTGTTTACACTCGCTTTTGCTTTCAATTATTTTGGAAAATTCTCAAGTGGGTACTAGATGATGGTTCAAGAGATAAGTTTATCAAAGGAGTTCCATGAGTACTAGGCGAGTGCTCTCCCATTCAAGCCCCCCTGTAGAGTATGGAGACCCAAAAAGTAGATATATAATAGTTTCCGCTATAGTTTGTAATATATGTAAGTCATGTTGTATCTATGATTCGATATGTAATAAAGCAATATTTGATAATCTCTATATTTGTCACTATATGTGTCGTGTGGATATTCTGGGCACATATAGTTAGCGCTTAGTATTCTTTGGAAAACTGGGTGTGACAGCTATCTCAACCGTGTTTAGATTCTGCTCTCTATGACACAAAGATTTCACTTCCCGAGAATTCAAACATCTCCAACTTTGAGCTATATGTAATATGGTGATAATTAGCACCATTAGATAATCATAAAAATATATTTTATAATAAACTTATTAAGAGATGTAAATGTTATATATTCTATAAACCTAAAGATTAAAAAAGTTTGACTGGCGTGAACTGCCCCATAGTAAATTCTTTTTGGGATGGAGGGAGTATTGCGGTAAAAGTGTTCCTCGATCCCAACCATAATCCGTAGGTCATGACATCTTCACTGGTTTATTTAGGGCAATATGTCCTTTTGCATGTTTGGAGAAAATATATATATAACATGTGGTTAGATGTATATGTCCTTTTGCAAGTTTGGAGAGATATACCATGAGGTTAAGATGTATGTCAGTATTTGCATATCAGCATATGTACTTGCAAAAAAAACTTGGGCAATGACAGTTGTTTTAATTAAAGCATTCAATATTTTTATTGTAGTTTGTGAGTGCCTTCGACCAGCTTTCTTAACTTGGTATGCAGTAGCATACATAAACCCCAATTTTTAAGAGGCTAAAATTTGGAATCCAAATGCAAGAAGCTGTGTACATATACCGGGCGTGGCTAGCCAATTTCCCTGGACAGGGATTTCGGGCCCCTGGCTTTGGGCACGCCCCCCATTTCTCCACTCGCCACCTCCTGCCCTTGCTCGCCAGTCCAACCCTCTCCTCCCACCAATCCACAAGGAATCTTCTGGAGACAAGGGCATACGCTGCCATGGCGGACCACGAGGCGGCGGCGAGGGCTCCACCCGTGGCGCCGGCCCCACCGACTCCGAGGACCGCGGCCGCGGAGGCGAAGGCGGCGCTGGCTGACGCCGTCGTCTACTGCTTCCTCAGCGCCATGTTCGTGGCGTGCGCCGCCAGCGTCGCCCTGATCGTCGCGCGCTACGCCGTTGGCGGACGCTACCCCTACGCGTACGCGGTGGTGGCGGCCGGCGCGAGGCACGTCTTCCTCCTCGCATTCCTCGCTGTGGAGATGCTCTGCCCGTTCACCATCCTGGCGCTGGTCATCCCGCCTCAACAGATGGCAACCTGAGCCTCCCGAGGAGTTGCTAGTGGTGCGTGATTATTCCAGCCTCTTTCTCGTCGGTTTAATTTCTTCCCTACATAATTCAGTGGTTCCTCGTAAGCATTTCTAAGTGCTGGACACGCCAATTTTTTCGGGTGCGCTCCTTGCTCGTGCAGATTGAGGGCGTGTACTTCACCGTGCAGGTACATGGTCTAGAGCACCCTGGAGCACGCGCCTGGCGTCAGGGCACTGGCTATGGCCTCATACCGCTGCTGGTCTTCGTCGTCTTCTCGATGTTCATGCTGCTAGGCCTGCTGATGCAAGAGCGCTGGCCTGCGAAGGAGTGCTGTGTTCAGACTGCTGCAGAAGCCGTGATCAGTGACATTGGAAGCTTCATTTGCTCTGTCATGGTCATCTCTGTCTTCATTCCGCATGTGTTGATCCAGCTGAGGAACATGCCGAGGTGAAGCGTGGCTTGGCCCAGCCCTCTTGGTGCACCGGGCAACGTACTATACATTTTTCTGGTATTATGTGGTTTTGAATTGCTAATGTGGTCATAATCCTCTGTTTGTTTGGTGACCACTGGCTCGCTAAGACACTAACCCTGCATCATAGGAGTTGAAGTTCAGGCATACAGTCAGATTGATACTTTGCTCACTCATCTATAGTCTCCTTGAGTTTTAATGCTTAGCTCCAATTGAAAGTCTGATGCTGCTGTGAATTCTAATGTAGTCACGGATGACAAAATATTTTCAGTTGCGGCCTGAATTTCCATGTGAACAGCGTGAGAAAATTTCTTTGTTCTGTGGTCATATGACTTATTATTTGCTATTCTTAAACAACAATATGCTTCTAGGTGTTGTGGATTTACATATAATTTGTCATACCAACTATTTTTTCATACAGTTCAGTATTTTCTTTTTACTAAGTATCATTCTGCTAGAGAAAATGTCACTGTTGCTATTGAGACTCCCCAATTGTTAGTTAAAACAAACATGGCAAGAATGCCTCGATCGATAGCTTCTCAACTGATAAGGATGAAGAACCTTTAAAGTTCCTATGGGTGCTTGCGTGTGTGTGTGCGTGGGGGTGGAGAGTGGAGAGACCAGTTTCTGTTTATTACCTCTTCTCCTTCATGTATGCCATCAAGCCTACAACTGACTTATGGCATGTGCTAGTCTACTTGCTGGTTCTACATTTGACATTTTAGCTAGCTTCCATTGTTATGCTGCAATATTCCAAGTTCCAATCCTGTTCTTGCTAGATATGTCTAAGATTTGTAGGGTGTGTTTTTTGCCTTTGTCAGTGATCCTTGCCGGTCTATTTTGCATTGGTATACACTCATCAATTGTGTTCACTGCTCGCAACCACTGAGAAATTTTGGTCGTAAGATAATAAGATGAGATTACCTTAGCTTCTATCTTGTAGGATGGAACTGTAGTTAAGTTAACATTTAATCGTGATTGACTAAGTTTTGTCTTTTGGTGGATTAGAGAAAAGTTCAGGTTCTATTTGATGTGCATGCTTCAATGCTTGCTCTATTACCACCCAATTTGAGATATTTTCTGACAATTGTCATCTAGTATCATCCCAAAAATCCAACGGCTTTGTTTGTTTGCACTACCCCAGATCAAGACATTACTGTCATCTAGTATCATCCCAAATATATGCACTTCTGTAGCTACTAGCAAACACTCTTTGATGTTATTGTTTTCCTGAAATAATTCTCACTATAGACTGCAAAACTTGAGACCTGAATGAGTTTAAGGCAGTTCATAGATAAAACTGGCACTGATATCCTATTCTATTGAGTGATAGTAAAATTTCTGTTAGACTCCATTTATTTGGATAACGTGACATTGTTATTGTCGTCCAAGAGTAACTGCATGTATATTAAAAAAAATTTGTTGTTTTAATCAGTGGGTAGCTCCTATGTGCCTCACTAACCAATTCTGGTGTCTAACGCTTCATTGAATTAATTGGCACACGCTATCCTGATGAGTTTGTTAAGTAGTGTGTAGAGTAGCATATTCTGTATGGTAGCTGCTTTGCAGTTTAGATTTGCCAGTGAAGTAATTTCGCTCGACGTATAAACTGTGTCTTGTGTTCTGTTTCATTCTAGGCTTCAATGATATATCATGTGCATAATGTTGTGAATATATGATTAATTGATGTCATGATATGTTGCTGCCTCATCACCGATGTGCCTTTTTTCTAAAGGAGTTTCACTCAGTTTTTACAATAAAAGTTCATACAGACTGAGGATACCAGTTGGAGATCCACAGCACTAAGTCTCCAAAACCGTTGTGCCCTGTTGTTATGATTGACAATTTCTTTAATAACCTGACATTTACCTTTTGTAATTGGAGTTATGGGACACACTGCATTTCGCTGAACAGAACTACTATTTGTGTCCTGTGTCAATGGCCACAACCACAAGGTCTTTGGAGCTATGAATTGTGATCATACTTAACATGTCACGACATACAGTTTGCATAGCGAAGTTTTTGGGGTTCTTTTTTTTTGTATATCGCATTCAGGACACACAGTTTGCATAGCGAAGTTTTCCTTTTCTAGAAACACTACGGATATGGAAATGCCAGGGATAATGGTTTTCTTGCCGCACTGGTTTGTTCCATCTCACAAGTCCCTTTTAACAACAATTGGGAGTCAGGTTGCTGTTTGCATGTTGATACAATTTTCGTTTTCATCTCGTCGCGTGCTATTTATTGAGAGCTTGTTTGTTTTGTGCTGTTTTCATCTCGTTTTCACTGTATCAACATCAACTGGTTGGCAACTGCCGTATAAATTTAGAATATCCAATCCACTACATGCAGCAAAAGTGGATTGGCAAAATTGGAATATAGGGGGAACTGTGATCCAGCAGGTTGAGAAAATTTTCATCTCCTTTATTTCTTCCTCCCCTCCCCTCTAATCTCCACAGCAGCTCCAAGTGTGGGGCATGGCGGATGCTGCTCGGCCGGCTCGGGGCTTCCGGACAAGAGCAGCAACATGGCAGCCGGTGCCTGAGGCGCGGCGGCCGGCGTGGTGTAGGGCACAACGCGGCAGAGCCTGCTCGGCTATGGCGCGTGGGGTGTGGCTGCCGGTGAACCATGGCGGCAGCCTGGTCCGGTGGCGCTCGAGATGTTAGTTACACAAGGGGGAGAAAAGAAGATTGAGAAAAAAGATTGCTCGCTAGTGCGGTTTTTTTATTGCATTCTCCTGTATGAAAATTTTTAGTGAAAGTAGATTGTTTTTCTCAATTTAGTGAAGTTGCTTAGGTGGCAGATATCAAAATCATAGCCGTGTAGCGCTGTACAGACTGCACCTGCACTCGTTGGCTTTTTTTTTTTTTTTTTTGAAAAATATGTGTCTATTGATCCAACAAGACCATTTGTTATAACTTTTTAGGCACAATTAGTTGGCTACCAAAATTTATCATGACATAAATTTAAAAAGTTAGGCAAAAAATTTACCAAAGATTTGGCAAGTCAAATGTGAGAAGTTATATAGAGATGTGTTTGGTTACTAACATTTGTTATAAAATTTTTTATATCATATATAAATGTGTATGGTAACTAATAACAATATATAGATGACTCAGACTCTAATGTGACTTTGTACAAATGAAAAAAAAGGAAACATATGAACTTTTTTGTATAAAATTTTTTAATGTAGACAAAGATAAACAATGCCTGCATGAGACATAATTTTCGTTGGAGATCTTACCTCCTATAAGACGACTGGAGTACTGTAGCAAAGCTCAACAAATTTAATATTAGGTGGTATAGATTTTCTTTATAAGCTTGAACAAATTTTCAGTGGTTTAACTTAGGATAAAATTATAACAATTTCTTTAGCTGCAGGAAGTATTTCTAAGCGTCTAGAACAAACGTGGAATCGTGGATGTTCCGTTTTTACACCCAAAATACAGTACAGTATAATATATAAGTAACAAAATTTCCAAATTATACATCTCCTGGTACCACGCTGTTTGCGAGAACAATCATGTTTGTGTACATCGACCCTTTTTTAGGGAGTTTGTGTACATTGAGGCCTTGTTTAGATTGAGGAAAGAGAGAGAGTTTAAAAAGTTATGTAGCAGTTCGTTTGTATTTGGTAAATATTATCCAATCGTGGTCTAACTAGGCTCAAAAGATTCGTCTCGTGATTTACAACCAAACTATGCAATTAGTTATTTTTTATTTATATTTAATGGTCTATACATGCGGCTATAAATTGATGTGGTGGAGAGAGATTGAAAAGTCCTGTAGCATTTCGTTTGTATGTGGTAAATATTGTCTAATCGTGGACCAACTAGGCTCAAAAAGATTCGCCTCGTGATGTACAACCAAACTGTGTAATTAGTTATTTGTTTTATATCTATTATTTAATACTCTTTACATGCGGGTACAAATTGATGTGATGGAGAGACAGCGAAAACACTTGGAATTTGGGAGTTAAAGTGAAAGGCCCGACTGGGTGTGGCTACAGGATGTTCCCTCGCCACTCCACTTGCCAGCTGGACCGCTGGACCGCTGTACCTGTTTAGGGCACGCCCAATAACCCGACAAGGCTCCGCCAGTCACGGAGTTCCCCCACTCGGCTCGCCTCCCCGCCGCCGCCGTCGCACTCGCACCACGCTTCACAAATCACAGCGAAGCCACTACCCCAGCCGCACCACCAAAATCCGCTTCCGCCCGGGCGGTTGGAAGCTTAGGAGCCTAGGGGTTCCAGGCTCCCAGCTCCCATGGCGGCGCTCCTCTCCGACAACGGCGACTTCTACGCCCGCGCTGGCATCGCGTGGCTGCTCCCCGCCATCGTCGCGGTGCAGATCCTGGGGTGCTGGCTCCGCGGGCACCGCTTCCGCTCCAAGCTGCTCTACTTCACCGTGCTGGTCTACGGCATGCGGCTCGGCCAGGAGGCGCTCAAGCCCGGGCCTTCCTCGCGAGCATCCCTCAGGTTTATATCGTCAACGGCTTGCCGATTTCTCCCCTGTCTGTTCCTCTGTCCCTAGTTTCGTTCCTAATTTCGTGCATCATTAGCTAGATTGATGGGTTTTCGTCTCATGTGTTGCCGTTGCAGTCCCGCCGGTCCAGATGCCCCGCGGCCGTCGGCGTGTCTTCTGCTGGCGAATGCATTCTCATGGAGGCAAGCTACATCAAGGATCTCGTGCAGGTCACCACCAGCAGCTTCTACCTGATGGTGGTTGTCGTGCTTGTCATTTGCGAGAAGAAGAGGCCGCCGCGTCCACGTGCGCCTGGATGGGAAGGCCTTGGAAGCATCTGTATCGAGATTGTGCTCTTCACTCTCTGCGTTTTGTCATGTGTCCACAGCGTACTCTTGATTCTGGACTACATGGCTGCTACAGCGAATCGTGGGGATGCAGGCGGTGCAGCGGTGGCATAGCCTGTGATGAAGGTACAGGATTCTTTCTATGCCCTCATTTGTTCAAGCTTGCTATTTTTGGGTACCTGCCAGCTCCATTTTAATTTTTGTGATCTAGTCCAAATTGAAGACAAGTACAATAAGTTAATGCCTCTTGTCTCTTTTGTGTTTGGCTTCCATGCTTGCTGATTTGGGGATATTCTTTAGTACAGTACTGCTGGACCAGTTTTCATGTCAAGATAGTTTCAGTCGCTGCTTGAATTTGCTGCTGTAATTGCAAGTGCTGTGCAATACTTAGATTCCTTATTTACTTCGAAAGTTCCAAAAGTTAATGCCTGCCTCTTGTCCCTTTTCCGTTTAGCTTCCATGCGTGTGGCATAATGTTCATATTGGGCCGTAAAATGAGAAGTGTTAATTATTGAAGCTGTATGTTGAATTTTAACTGAGAATCTTATATGTACCCCACTTTTATCTACTCAGAGCCATGGTGCCACTACATTTTTCTTATGCTCACTCTTAACTCATTAACCTGGAATTAAAGCTTCAATAAGTACCAGGGGCACTAGACCATCCGCCTTCAAATGCCCTTGTCATAGGGTTCTTTTCACAGAATGAGATAGTTAATATTTCTCTGTCCATTTCCTTTATTTAATTTGTAAGAGTTGGTATATCTTGTTGTCATAGGGAAACATTGGAATGAATCTTTATATCTTGATTCTTTTTTTTTTTTTTTTTTCTGTTTGACACTCTCAGACTCTCTTATGCTGAGTCCTCACTGAACTTTTCCTGTAGAGGCTAATTGATTCAATATCACATTTACTAGATTAACCGTGTCTTTCATATCTAGCCTGAATTATGTTTGGTAAACCTGATTGATCTGTCAGGCCATCAAAGTTACATTTAGTGGCTGCTTTCATTGTGAATTGCCATGCAATCCTTTAAAAATTCAAATGGCCACACTTCATTGAGCATAACAAACTTTGGGTTGAACTTTTGGTTATATTATTATATACATTTCTTGCCAGGGATGCTGTTTGGGCTTCCCTGATATGTAAGTGCTACCTTTCAGCCTCCAAGTTAATTGCCTTAAAAAGTTGTGTTTATCTGGCTGTTGTCTTGACTTCAGTGTTAATTCTTCACTCCAGATATTAAGATAAATTTTGTTTGCTACTGATTATAGTTTTTGGATACTAGCTGATTGGGTGTGTAAAACATTAGCGCTGGTCTACATGTACTGATTGGACATTGATCGTCACATGTTATGCAGTATTTTTTTTTTCCTTAGTTTTGGTTCTGTTTGTTCATATTGGGCCATGAAATAAAAATGCCCAAGTGAAGTGACTTATCACAGGTGCATATTAATTTCAAGCTGGTAGGACTGCACCTTTTTAGAGCACTAACCCAGGACTAAAGCTTTAATAAGTACCAGGGGCTCAAAACCTGCCAACATTTTGTCTTTTCTTGTTCTGTTTCTATCGTATGAACATGCACTATGATATTTCCTTGGGAAATAACAAGGTACTTATTTTGAGGGAGTGAGATGGCTTCCTCTGTCCATTTTCTTTGTTTGATATGTAAGAGTAGATACCTTATTATAGTTAAAGATCACACCACAATTTTTATCTCTACTTTTTTTTTTTTTTTGGCACAGTGTCCAATCCTGAGTCCTCAGTGTACATTTTTGTCAAATTGATTGATTGATTGAATATCACATTTGCTAGATTTACCATGTCTTTTATATCTTTTTGGAGTTATGTTTGGTACATTTTATTGATCTTGTTGCATCAGTAATTGGTCTTTCTGTAGTTCATGGGTTACTCTAGTCAAACTCAGGTTAAATGTTGCCAATTTATTGGCTATGCTGTCTTTGTTACCTGTTTATACTCATATGAAGACTGAATTGGCACAACATAAAAACAGGTGCTGGTTTCAGATTTTAAGACCCCATTCATGCATAGAGGTTAATTAAGGGTGTGTTTGGTTTCTGGACTTAACCTAAGCCTAGCTAGAAGTTAGCCATGGTCAGACTTCCCCTGGTTGTAACAGTGTATAAGGAGTTCTTTTTATGTGCTAAACTTGGCCTGCTAGCATTTTTGTTCAGAGTACTTGCATAGTATGTGCAACCCTTTCTTGAGATTAGTGAGTTTACCTCTGTTGCCTTTCAATTTTTGTACAATTTAAATTATAGTCAACTGATCTGCTCTAGAATCACCTAGAGAAAACCCAATAAAACCAATGTCCTAGGGCGCCTTAATAGTTGACAGAAAATTAATATGTTATTTTAGGACCACCCAGGAGAGTAACAAAATGGGGAAGACAAAGTCCTTCAGATCATCTTCTGCTCACATCTTTTGCTTAGCAAGGCTCGTCAATGTGGTGTCTTAGTGGTTGTCTGATTCTGCCGGCACTAGGAGTCCATGACATCAATTGTTCTATTCCAATTTCCAAGCACAGGCAACGAAATCTAGGAAGTGAAGTTGGCGTTAGCAGCCAGAGTAGAGGGATTTTGTTGATCCTGCTGCTTCACCAATTCCAGATCAGTGCCAAGCACCAGAGCAACTCAAGCACACTGTCCTCGTCGCTGTTGTGCAGAGCTATGGTGTGCTGATGATGCCACTGTTGTCCAAAGCTTCCTCATCACGGGCCAACTTGATGCCAACTTTTTTTGGGCCATAGTGATCGTGCCACATCATGGGCTAGCTCTGCCTCATGCATGCAGTGCAGGTATGGACATAGACCACATACCATGGTGATGACTAGGATGGCAGGTCGGAGCTGTGGCCCAAGGAGGCCTGCGACAGTGGTGACATGGAAATCGTGGAAGAGGTGGTGACATGAGCCAGACTCCCTAGACCTGGCCTGGCCATCCGTAGCCATCTTATTTGGCCCGCCTGGCCATCCTTAGCCAACCGATCTGGCTGGCCAGCCCTAGCCTGGCTAATGGCGTACAGCTGGCCAGATCTGACCTGGCCAAGAGGCCTAGTGAGGCAACAAAATGGGTCCATGTTGGCCCTAGGAAGCCTGGTTAGGCACTTAGCCGTTTGACCAAACACTCCCTAAGTTGGCTCACTTTCCCTTCGTTAAAAGTGGATTTTGTTCTCATCACACGCACATGTGGTGTATTGATGACTACATGAAGTTCCTTCACTTGCTCTTTCCTAACTACTTATTTATATGGCTAAGATAGAAATACAAGAAATACAATGAAACAATGATATGGAGGTACATCAGCTGCTTGGATACACTTTTTGCAAAATGTTTTTCAAGGCTCATGAAAGGATAATTGCAAGACAGAGCATGGTATTTAATGGAACCCATTACTATCTATTACTGTATTTTCCATCTTTATAGACTAGAAGACTCAAGACCTTAGGTCATCCTAGATTAGCTACATGCATTGGTGATGATTTTGTTAAAACTGATATACTATAGATTTTGCCATTAGCTTGTGCTCAACTAGCTTTAGCTGTCATTTTACTTGTTTTTTTGGTTTAATATTTGCCTGCCTGCCTTGATAATTGTAGGTATTAGACTTACCCAAGTAAGTTGTAGGATAAAAAGAATTGGTGGAGTAGTAGCTGAGTCTCATGGGCAGATTATATAGGACTTCATTGCATAAGGGGCATGAAGCTTCTCTTGAGATAAAAGCAAGCCAGAATTACAAACCATCATAATCTACATATATGGAAATGAACCAATATACTCTAGCATCCCCTCACTGTCAGAGGGAGTGATGCAAACGGTAAAATTGGAGATGAACATAAAGGATGTAAACCAGTTAGCTGATATCCCCAGCAGTCATAGTTGTCCATGCGTTGCAAAAAGTTGTGGCTGGAGTGGAAGCCGACGAGGTTGCTCGCCCTTTGTGTCGATTTCGAGGTAGCCAAGTGTGAGGCTGGGTAGTTGTGATTGAGGATGCCATGTGTAGGATAGCTGTGGTCGATTGAGCTGTTTAGGTTGCCGATGTGGAGGGTGCATGAGGCAATGCCAAGAGGATGATAGCTCAAAGAAGACGCCATAGACAAATTCGACTACATTTCAAGGCAATCGTTGTAAGGTCCATGTCAAGGATTACAAAGTCAAGCCACCATGGACAAAGTGTGCCTGGTTTGCTTGGCTCGAGAACATAGTATTGCCAATACTGAAACCATGCATCAGAGTTTAAGGGACCAACAGAGGGCTTTAATGACGTTGGCGGCATGTAGAACAATGACTGTAGAAGGTATCGATGCAGCCCACAGTTGTTCAAGTAGACAAACTAGTTTGGGAAGAGATGGTGACATTGGTGACATGGTTGTCTTTGTCTCTTGGATGAAGAGAGGAAGTAGGTCTAGTTGATTGACACAAGGCCAATAAACTAGATATCACAGTGCCATTGCTTGAAGTGGACGGTGAAGAACACAAATAGCTTGATGAAGACTGCACCGAGTGCACAACGACGTAGTCGATGGTGGTGGAGATGTAATGGTAGAGAATATCATAGGTGGCAGTGTTGCGGTGTAGCAAGGCAATGCAGCAGCACCCAATTGCTTAGAAAAGGGAGCATGCAGTACTTGCAGACAAATTTCACAGGATCCTGCACGCACAAACGGTTAATCAGACCGGTCATACAATTAAGAGAAGGTGGCTGCACACTCTCGGTTAGATTTATTGCATGTGTGGTTGGATACAACGATGCCAAGGTCGTGGTGGAGGCATCCTGGTTGGTGATTGTGCGATGACAAATGATGAGGCTCTAGAAAGATTGAGCCAATGAAATGAAGAAGAGGATGGAGCTGGTGTGGTCGGTGCCAGAGTCGAGATAGAGGCTCTAGAAAATGACGGGCGGTGGATAACGTGATATAATCTTATCTTAGATCAGAAAAACCAAAAGAAAATGATGATCAACCAACTAGCGAGGGATAAAACCCCAATCAACTATCAGGAAAATAATCTATTGGGCGGCTGATCAATGCAGTCGGCGGTGAGCCCTGGTGCTGCCCAACGGATATCCTCATGGGTGATCTTCGCAGGGGGGCGCGTAGTAGTGGAAGTTTCAGGGTTTGTGGGGATTGAAATCTAAACACATGATACCATGTAGGATAAAAAGATATAGTGGAATAGTCGATTTATTGCCAAGTCTGGGCAGATTATATAAGAGTATTGTTTATGGGGCGAGTAGGCAAGCTGGGATTACAAACGATTCTAATTTACAAAATCTGGAAATATCCCAATATGAATAGTTGCGACTTGCTTGTGATGTTTATATAGAATGAACTACTGATTTATTTGTTAAGCTAGAGTGCTATTTGCGGGTTTGTTGCTAGTGATGTTTATATAGAATGAACTACTGATTTATTTGTTAAGCTAGAGTGCTATTTGCGGGTTTGTTTATGAAGTTGTCAGCTTGTTAATTGTAGCCTAATACCTCAATCTATCTACAGAATATCTCCTAACAACCGGTAGCTTGTAGTATCAAATGTATACCATGCAAGATGCACATCGTAGCATTCTAAGTTCATGCAAGAATATGAACTGCATCTACTAATTTTAGTTATTATTAATTCTATTTGTAAACTGACATTTTTGCTGTTGTCAATTTGTCATTTCAGTTCTTGATCGGAACACGAACACCTAGGGACTTTGATGATGGAGTAAATGAGCTTTAGTTACATTCTGGCTGCTTCTGCAAATGTTATGATCTCATTAGTCGAACTACACAAGTGGTTGGAGCCACAAGACTCGGTGCTACTACACGTTACCAGTTGTGTCTGGCCCTGAAATGATTATGGAAGTAACTTGTCAAGTTTAGCTATTATATCGTCCATATACGTTTTACATTCACATAGCCAAAAACCAAACCTGAGTTCAGCAACTTTCGGCTGTGCTTTGTGGATGTGGTAGGGGCGGACTGCGGGCCTAGCATGTGGACTTGGGTGTACAAAACTGCAAATGATGCCCAAAATTTTTGGCTGGAAATGTGATCTAGTGGCCATGATATATGTGTGCACGATTTTGCTTTGGTAAAACGGGTATATACAAATAGATTGTCCTGTCCCAGTCCTCCCAGCGCCATATCAAACTTCAGTCCACCCCGCGTGCTTTCCTCCTGCTCGTGGGGATCTGTGAGAAGTTTGTCAGTCTGGTCTTGAATTAAACCTCTCAGGCCTCCACTAAACCATCTGTGCGCAGCGTGCCGATTTGCTGTCCATTTTGCAGCACCTTCGTCTACAAGAAGGCTCTGCTGCACGTTTGCTACTGACAACCGGGAAGAAATGCAAAGCTCGTGACATGTATGCAACTCTTTCGCCACCCCCAGACCCCAGTGGACGAGTATATATACCGAGTATAGAGCAGCTGCCAAATCTGGAACGCAAGGGTGCCTAGCAACTCCAACAGTTTTGTAATTTTTGTTTCCAAAAACATGAAGTTTGTCAGGTCCCAAATTAATATGAAAAAGAAAAAAAAAAGAGTCAGGCTCCTGGATCTTCACAGGCAGCTGCAGGGCGTCGTGCTCCCAGCCAGCTTCAGGCCTTTTTCGATCCTCACAGCCAGCTCCAACGTTCATTCTCTGTCTAGATCATTCAGCTTGTTTTGGTCCTGCACGAATCGCCGCCATAGCCATCCAGGCATTCGATCAGCTGGTCGATCGATCACACAGCTGCATTCATCCATTCCATATATCATTGGCACTGCCGGCCATGGCGCAGGCTGAGCGCGAGCACCCCCCTGAGCGTGGTCATGTTCCCCTGGCTCGCGCGCGCACGGCCACATCACCCCGCGGTACCAGGAGCCGGCCAGGCGCCTCACCTCCGCGGACCACCACCGCCGCGCGCGACGTCGACGCCACCGTCCACCTCGCCTCCACGCCCGTCAACCCGTCAGTGATCGCGCGCCACCAGATCGACGCCGCGGATCCGTCCGCCTCGTGGAGCTCCACCACCCGGCCGGCGCCGCCGGACCTGCCGCCCGCGCTGCACACCACCAAAGCACCTCCTCGCTCGCTTCATGCCGGCGGCCCTCATGCGCGCCTGCAACCTCGCCGCGCTTCAGCGCGCTGCTCCACGACCTCCGCCCGGAGGCTGGAGCCGGACCTCCTCCTTTCGACTTCCTCTACCCGTGGGCGGCGCCGCTCGAGCTAGGCCACCACGCGCGGCGTGCCAGCGGTGCACCTCATCAGCACCCGCAGCGCCGCCGCCACCGCTTTCGTCGTCCACTGCCTCGGCCGCCGCGCCTTCCTGTTCCAAGGCGTCGGGCTCGGCAGCGCCGAGGAGGAGGCCAAGTACAGGTCCCTCCTCGTCGTCTGGGAGCAACCCCGACGCCCTCGTCTCCGAAAGCGACCGACCGCCTGCTGCTCAGCCCCGCGCGCAGAAAAGGGAAGTCGCGGCACCTGCGCGGATGCGCGTGCGTTCCCCCGACGCGCGCGTATATGAGCGGAAGATCGACAATTTGCCAATTATTAAAATTTGCCAAACGTTTTTGTCAAACTGTTGGAGAGGAATTTTTTATTTTATTTTCCAAAAAACAAGAATGTCAAACTCTTTTGCAAAACTGTTAGAGTTGCTCTGTTTTTTTCTTTTTTTCAAGGGCCGATTGTGTAGTGCCTAAGGTACGATGCGACGACGGAAAGCTCATGGCACGGCACCTTTTGCACAAGTATACACTGGATAACCAGTACTAGTGTGGTAGTGCCCAAGTGTAGAAATATATAGACCTCCTGAAGCACCTCTAGAGCATCTCTGCTCCGCACATCCCTGACCGCTCTGTGTGGCCTTGAGTCCTGCTGGCTCTGCTCCTGCACATTTGTGGCGCCTATGAATATCTGGCATGGTTACTGCAATTTGCACCTGAGATCTGAAAACAGAAGGCCTAGGTAGACATCTTGAGTCATGATAAAATGGATCATGCTGAGGCTTCATCTACTTGACAAAATCGTCTGCACTAAACTCCACCACTGCCATCATTTTGGAGCTCGAATGGGAGAGAGAATGAGGTAGCACATGAACGGAGGAAGATGAGATACGAAGGAAGCTAGTTTTCTTATTTAACTTGGTAGGGCCCACATATGTAGAGAGAAGAGACATTTTATTTTCCTTGTATAATTATATGGTGACTTCCATGTGAATGCTTTACAAGAGAGCAAATTTGGCCATAGTAAGCTAGGAAGTTGACGAGGTGAGAATAAAATCTGTGCCCATAGGTGAGTCCCATTTTAGAGAAAATTTTCTATTTAACACCGGGGATAATACTAACACCGAAACTCAAATTCTTTCCTATTTGTTCTTGCCTCATTTTTCTTTCCTATTTGACATTTCCGTTAGTTTGGAATTCAAAAGAGATAGCAATATTTAACATGGATAGACATAACTGACCACAAAAAACTATAGAGATAAAATAGTCTTTTCTCCAAGAAATTACCACTTTTAATTCTCAAAAAAATTGAGAGAAATGTCAAATAAGACAGAAAAACTTAAGACAGGACAGATAGGAAAGCAGCGTTGTTGCTTATGTCAAATAGGAAAGCAGCATTATTTTTTGGTATCAAATCAAATCGGAATTTTTTCGCTTGGTTCCATTAATAGGTCGGTTTCGTGTTGATGCTTTGTTCTGGCGGGGTCAGCTCTCGGAACTCGGCTCTCGGCTCTCCCGTCCCGCCGCTTCTCGCTAATCCCCACCAATCTCTCGCCGTCTTCCGTCTTCCGCACCCACCTCACGCGCTCGCGCGTCCAAGCACAGAGAGGTGAGGAGGGCGCCTATGGATCCTAGGGCCCTGACGGAGTGGGTAGCCGCGGCAGCAAGGCGTTCGCCTCGAACGCCGTCGCGGCCGCAGCTCCGGAACCTGGTGGCGACGGCGGCGGAGAGGCGCATGGAGTCGGGGCCTGAGCCTCCCGCGCAGGTCGACGGAGCGGGCTTCCCGGCGGCGAGGAGCTCGCCGAGGTCGCGTTCCACGGAGCCCGAGCCCGAGGCAGCGGCAGCGCGGCGTTGGCAGCGCGCACAGTTGGTGGGCGCCGCGGCACTGAGGCGCATGGAGGCCGGAGTCGAGGAGTCGCCCGCGAGGCTTCCGCCGCGTCGGGGTGCCTGGGAGGTCGAGGCGGGGGCACCGAGGCCTCCCCACCTACTCCAGCGGTTCGCCGCGGCCCTGCGAGGCCCCTTTCGCTCTGGTCGCGGACGCCGTGCTCTACGCTTTCCTCGCCGCGGTGTGGGTGGCCATACTCGTCGGCAACACCCTCATGGCCGTAGGCCGCTGGGCTGGCGGCGTGGCCGGCTCCATCGTCGTCGCGGCCTTGGGCAGGGTCGTCTCTTGGGTCGCCTCTTGTCGCCATGTGCGCCAGCCTCCGTTCGTGTTCCGCTGGCGGGACCGCGAACGAGCCCAGGCCGTCGTCCAGGATTTTGAATTGGCGCTAGAATCCCCTTACCCTC
Source organism: Chrysopogon serrulatus (assembly GCA_015844335.1). Lineage (NCBI taxonomy): Eukaryota > Viridiplantae > Streptophyta > Magnoliopsida > Poales > Poaceae > Chrysopogon > Chrysopogon serrulatus. The sequence continues at coordinate 676,963 of JADLZL010007662.1, read as the reverse complement.
TTGACCTCTTCGCCGGAATTGTGGATTGCGTCTGTGAATTGCGTCGCACAATTTACCCAATCTGAGGGTAGTGGAACGGCGGTGTCCCGGAATTTGAAGTGGGGTTTGTTGCTCGAACATGTTTGGATTGGCACCTATGGATGCTTTCTTCAATTCCATTTAAATCAAATCTAACTTTGCTGTGGTAGTACTCTGCCCTTTCTAAAAGTTTTCATTCCTTCTGTTTGGGTGTGATGATCTCTCTTGTTCATATATGCAAATTTCCATTCTCTTTTTTTTTTTTAGAAAATGTGTGCAGTGCCTAGTGTTTCATGTGGGCTCATTTAAAGTTCAATTGCACAAAGTATTGTTCTGAATTGTAAAGTTGAACGGATGTCCCCAGCTTTTCTAACGAATCTGCAGTCGAATTTATGAAATTTCACCTGAGAAATCGATTTCATATATGGTTGTTAACTTGATCCCACAAATGCTGGCCTGTTGAACGACGTACTAGTTTGGAAAAGATTCTGGTATTAGTTAGTTAGTTACTGACTTCACCTGATTGTTGAGCCAGAGGGAATGTGGAACAGCACAAAATTGGTCAAACGGTGTGTACATCTTTTTCATATATATGGTAAAGGTGTTTGTTAGCCATTTTAAACCTTTTGATTTGACCGATGTAAACTCCATAGCTTATGCATTATCATCTGCACACATGCATTTGTGTCCTGTAATCTTTTGCGTCAATGTCTATTTATGTGCTCCTCAAATGATTTGCATGTGTGATGCTGGCTGCAATAGCTAGAAAATCACTGCAATGCTGAAGAGGGACAAGTCATTGTTGAAGAAGTCCATCGTCCTGATTCCTGAAAAGAATGAGATAATGCAGAAACTTGCTAAATGTGTGAACTCTGCTGCCATATACATCTGCATTGTCTTGGGTTTGGTCATCTTCACTGGCATTCTGATGAAGCAGCTTGCACCAGGAAGAGGATCTGGACTGAAGATTGTCGGGTCTGTATTCGTTGATATTGGTTCTTGATTTGTTCTGCTTTATCTAGGTTGATCATCATTCCAAACCTGGTACGGTGCTTGAATTCAGGAGGGCTAGGGTACTTTGACATGCAAACCAAATTCAGGGTATTCACTCTTCACTCTACACATTCACTTACCACTATCTTTGAAGTTATCACTCACATGTATTTCTTATTTCACTAACAACAATTAACTCTGAAATCTACATCAGAGCTTGCGAAGCTCCTGGGTACTGAGCCAAGCTGGGCATTCAACAATGGTAATTGATAGGTGTGGAAGGAGTAAGGAGGTTTTGTTGATCAAGAACCGGAATATGACGAGGCTATTGAAATCGTTATCTTACCTGATTTTATCTCTGCCATTCCGTCAGTTGATTTTCCAGAGAAGGTAGTCTTTATCCTTTATGCAAATAGCGAGAGACCAAAGTTGTTTTATGTATTTTAATTCATGATGCCCTATTTACAGATTGATATCCTGATGGTGCTTGAAACAACAATGGAGGACAAAAAGCAGTAGTTAGAGGAGCTTGGTCCTGATAAAGGGATTGGCTACATTGAGGTAACCATACTAACATAGCATGTTGTTTTATCCCATACTGTGTATGACCTGAGACAATTAACTGATTCCATGGTATTCTTATTTTGTTTGATCCCACCATTATCCACCAATTTTGAAGGTGTTTAGGAGAAATAACTTGACTAGAAAATGTTGAATTATTGACTGGCCGTATATGGGTCTATCAGTAACAAATTGATATTGTAGGGTTGCACTAAATTAATGAATTTGATAGTTCGTTTTATCCAAATATTTGAATATACAATATTATATTCTCTAAAGTCGCAGGCTTATTTTTCTTTGCTAAATTTTCTGAATCCGGTGATCTCCTTTGTGTGAAATAAGTGTTAATCCTGTGCCAAATTTCTTTCATGAAACCTTAAGTGCACGGTTATTAACTCCAATTCCAATTAAGGAATCTTAACTGCATGCAGAACATTTCTTGTATTAGTCCAACTAATTGTTACTGTCGCTGGCCATTCTGGTGTTCATTTCTTTGGCTTCTTTGGCTTCTATTTGGTGCATTGTTCTGATGAAATCTCAATGTAAAGGAGTGAGAGGTGGAAGGGTCCAGCATGGCCTGCTCTGGTGCCAAGGTGGTGGTGTGTGGGTGCGTCTGACCTTCTCGCCTGTCCAGCTTCATCTTCAGACTCGACCCAATGGCGGATCAGATCATGACATTTTTTTTTTCTGCAGTGTGTTCTTATTGCAATGTACTGGAATCTGAACTGAATTCAAGGTTAACCGTACTGAGTGCTGACACATAGAAACAGCTTTTCGCTGATGAGCCATAGAAACGTAGTTTCATGGGCCACTTTTCTTTTGATATGTATATGTACTTATTACATGATTTTTATATGATAAAAATAAAAATCAGCCTTTACTGAAAAGGAAAAAAGTTAGCCTTTGAAGCAATGAATCAAGATATTAATAGGATTTCTATATGCCATGCCATCTATGATCAGGCACATTTGGCGTACTTGCTTCTCTTTTCTCCCTGGCATACTTAACAAAGGTAATTTTTTTATGTATATGGCTCATGTTTCAGGTTTTTAAGAGCATAGCTCAATGCTATATCTATCTTAGAGCTTTACCTCAAGGTCTCAGAATGCAAAGAAATACATCGAACTGGATCCTACTTTTCTTAACGGTTATGTTCAAAGCTAAAGTTCAGTCCCTGATGAAAGATTATGAAAATGCTATGGCAACTTGTTCATTCTGAACATTATGTAAATTGAATAGGTGTCATAAATTAATTTCCACTTTGATGCATCCTTATGTATTATGCATCTTTGTGTCGAGTCTTTTTCTTCTTCTACTATATTACCAATTTTTGTATTTGTTACGACAGTATTAAGTATGATGCAATTTTCGAATAGATGTTCTTCTATTGCTTTTTCTTCAATCTTAGAAAAATATTATTATTTTTTTCATATGTATTTCCTAGAAAAAGCTGTAGCAACGCATGGACACTATACTAGTTGTTGGGTTAAGCAACAACAACCTTCCCACACTCGGAGAGAATTCTGCCACAGCGTATGAAAACAGCGAATATGAATGAAATGGACTTCGTGTTAAACACTTTCGCTCAGGTGGGAACCCTGGCGACAAAAGTTTACAATAGGATTCGGACTTCGACCGGCAGGCTAGAAGCGCCCTGGACCGGCCTCAGTCTCCCCTCCCATGGGTGCCCCGCGGGTTCTATTTATAGGCCGTCGACGCCGCTTACAATCCCGATTATAGCCTTAGGGTTTACCCGAGGCATGCTTTCACCCCGCGGCGCCAGGGGCAAATCCGTACTTCTCTTCCTGTCCTTCCCAGGTAACACCTCCCCGTGTAGCGCAGGCGGGAGCTGCCCATGTGGGGTCATCCGGATGAAGGGCCCACCATTGCCTGCAGTGATAGATGGCGCCGAATGGTAAGTTAGACACGACCCAAGGCCTTCGCCCGGCGCCGGACTTGCTTGCTTTAGACCCGCTCCCGGATTAGTCGTGGCGAAATTGCTTTCGCCTCCGGGTTTCGCCGTAATCAGCCTTCACTCCCGAACCGCGAGGTCATCCCGGCTTGAGGCCTTCGACATATCGAAAAGGCTCTCACCGCTGGCTCGGCATCCGCCCGATCGCTGGGGCCTTGCTATTCGCCCCTGGTTGAATCTATTCGCCCTGTCCCAGGGGGGCGCTGGGTCGACACTTTCGTCGTCTCCCCCAACAGTAGCCCCTTGGGCCGCCCTCTCGCTGCTTTCGCTCGTGACGGCGGGCCGTCCTGTCGAAAGGCACCACCCTAGGGAGAGGGCGGGCCTAGTTATAGTTATTTTTTATTATTTTTTTTTGAATGAAGGCGGGCCTCGGGTCTTGCGCGGGAGCGCGCGTCCGCTCGGCTCCTCGGGAGGTGCGCCCATGGGCCTATAAATACGGGCCCCTGGCCGCTTGGTCCCCTCACCGGTGCCTTCACTTGCCTGCTCTCTCTTCTTCTGCTCGGCTTCCCGCTTGTGAGGTTCTCGCTCCTCTCCGGTTTCGCTCTTCTCTCCGCCTGAAAGGTTGGTTTTCGCTCACTTTTCTTCTTTTCTCTAGCTTTTGAATTCGCTTATGATTCCTTTCGTTTTGTTCGGCTTTCGAAAGTGTAGCATTTTCGCTTCAGCTTTGTCTTTGGGTGTGTTAGATGTCTTCATCCGAAACTCCTGGCGAAAGCGGGAGCGGGGCGAATACTAACTCGCATTCTGACGATGTTACCGAATCGATCGGGACGTCGCCTTCGTCTTCGGGAGTGCGCGGTGTTTTTTACCTTGGGCGCTCTAAAGTTGACGCAACCGAAATCGAAAATTTTATCCAGAGGGGATTTCTAACTCGCGAAGACCCCGCTCCGTATCGCCGTCCGGGGCGAGAGACAACCCCACAACCCCGGCCATATGAGGCTGTTGTCTTTCGTGACTTCTTCGTGGCTGGGCTCAAATTCCCGCTCGACTCTTTCGTCGCGGAAGTGCTGGAGCGCTTTCATTTACAGCTGCATCAGCTTACGCCGAACGCTGTCTGCCGGCTTGGCGTATTCGTTTTCGCCATGAAGATGCGAGGATGTCCGCTTTCTGTTGATGCTTTCGCCAGGTTCTACACCCTTCATCGCAGTCCAAACAAAAGGGAGGATCCGAGCTGTGAGTTTGGACTTTATAACTTTGTGCCGCGAAAGTCTCGGGGCACGGTTAGCATTGCGCAAGTCTACAAAAACAAGTGGGGCTGGCAACGGTACTGGTTCTACTATAGAGTCTGCTCCGATGAAGACGTTGAAGCCAGCTTGGCGAAAGGATTGCTGCGAGCTTCCCCTTTGGTTTCGGAGCTGACTCCTTTCGTGGGCGAAAAGAAACCTGTATACTCGCTCAACGCTCAGGGAGCTGTCGAAAGCGGCGAAGCCTTTGTCGCCACGGCAAGGCTGCAGATTAGCCGTGACATCGTTGAGGAGTGGGTCGCCCTTCGCGCGTTCCCGTTATGTTCGCAGGCTCGATATGATGCTTTTGCAGAGGTTGACGGCTATCGCCGGCCTGCTCTTGCAATTCGCCGCCCTGAAAGCTTTCCCAACGATGAGGTGTTTGTTCGTTTCGTTGAAGAGAGGGCTGTGCTTATTTGTGGGAGGATGTCTGACAAGGAAGATCAGTCGAAGATGGCTATACTCGGCGGTCGGAAGCATTTGAACCGTGTCTTCGACCTAATGGGCGTCTCTTATCAGGATCGTCCCCCATTTAAGGCCGAGACTTCTCGTGCTCCAGCTTCTCAACCCGTCGTTCTTGGTGTTCCCGCAAGCAGAATGCCATGTGGTGATGACGTGCAACCCCGAGAGTGTTGGGCTGGCAAGCGACAGGCTTCGGAGTCAGAAGATATTCGAATGGGCCGCAACTTGGCCAGGCCTGGGAAAAGGAGCACTAAGTTCGTGCTTGGCGACTTCTCCTATGTCGATTTGGATGAGGCCAGGCAGGTTGATCTTCGATCTAGCTGCTGAGTCGTTTAATTTCGCCTGATATGCATGCTTAATTTTGCCTTTCGCTTTAGGTTTGTAGCAGTGGTCCGTTTTCAGGCAACTACTTTTCAACATTCGCTGTTTTGTGTTTGAATTTTCAGGGATCTTCGGCGGCTGAAGTGATGGCTCCCATCAAGCCTCATCCGGTCGAAAGGGGGGCTAGTGCTTTTGATGATGATTTGTCAATCATCAATGTTCCTACCTTCGCGAAGTCAAGAAAAGTTGCTCGCAAGATGGCAACCGACCGGGAAGACCCGGCAAAGAGGGTGAAGGTTGCAGCTTCCAAAAAGCCCAGGACAGCGGAGGTCTTGGCAGCGGAGGTTGCAACTGATACGGCGAAAGCGTTCGAGACAGGTAAATCTTGTTTTTTCCGCGAAACCACTCGGGTTACTCAGGAGATGTTGGACACCCAGCTTCTGGGTTTCGGCCGCTTGGACTTGGCCGGCGACCCAGGAGATTACGGTGAGCTTCACTTCTACACAGGGTCCGGCTCCTCCGGGGAAACGGATCCGCGAAAGGAGCGATCTTACCGGCTTGCTCGTGCTTTAGGTGTTTCCTCGGACGCAAACCTGGCCTGCGGTTTTGAAGTGCAGCAGATTGGACTCCTCCCTTGTGGGAGCGAAGACGTTGCCAAATTCGCGGACTTCTGCAGCCGCTCACATTCGCTCCCGGAGGTCGAACGAGACCTGCTGAAAGTGGACAGTGCTACTCTGGCTGAAGTAGCCAGTTATCATGCCGTCAGCGTAAGCTTCCTCGCTGATTTTTTCTTTCGTATTTCTGGACCTGTCACAAATCGTTGTTAGTTTTCGCTTGCTTCGTGTTTGTAGTCACTCCTCCTTGCACGGAGCCTGGCCAGTCAGTCATAGATCGTTCACCAGTCACTAGAGCAAAAGCTTTCGTCCCAGAATTCGCGGGTGGCGAAGCTGGAGGTTGAGCTGGAGGCCGCTCGCCTTGAGCGCGACCGTGAATCAGAGCTACGGAAGAACCTTGAGGCGCGAAACCAGGAGCTTGAGAAGGCTGTGACAAACGCCGAAAGGGCCGAGACGTCGCGAAAGACTACATTCGGCGAGAAGGCGGCGGCGGTTCTGTCGAAGTACTGCAGTATCCTGCATTCATTGGGTGCTGATGCTGAGCAACCCCCCGAGATGGATGACATCGGCTTCTTCGACTGGCTTCGGCTAGAGATGGAGCTGCTGGAGGGTCACTTGCATCACACACGTGATTTCACCGAGTCCACCTCGTTCTGAACCCTTTGTGGTGCTCTCATAGACTCTAACTGCGAGCATCTGGCCGGGCTTGACCTTAGTGACGTTGATCACTTCTGGAGGGTCCCGACTGAGGCAAATTCGACTGGGCTTCGTCTTTACGAAGAATTCTGGCTGCAAGGTGGGAGCAACATTGCCCTGATGAAGGCTGCCTGCAGTCGTGCGAAGGTACTTTCGCTGCTTGCTCTTTTTCGTTCTCGGTGCTGCACCTGGTGGTGATTATTCTTATGTACATGGTTGAAATCTTTTCGATTTCGCCATTTTCGGCCGTGCTTTATAGGATTCGGAGGAAAAGGACAGGATAAGCGTGAAGGTGGAGGCCTACATCGTGGAACGCGACGCGCGCGAGGCCGAGACTAGGGCTTCCGCCGATACTCCGTCGACTCCAGCTGCGCACGCTAGCCCAGCCGAGAACGTTGAAGACCCACCGGCCGACCCTAGGGTAGATGCTTGAGCAGAAACATTGACCGTTTTTCTGGATGTGCGTGAATGTTTGCGCGAACACTTTATGGTTGTAATAACTTTGACATGACGATGCGCAGGCTCCCGGTGATGGGACTGCGGAAGCACAATTCGTTTGGCCGCTCACTATTCGATGTGGGGATTTCTTTGTTGGTGGGTCATCATGGTTTCGTCATCGAAAACATTTTCCCGATGCTCATCTCTCCGACTTTATTGATTCACGCGCCGCGCGCTGTCGGGCGGAGAATGCCAAAGTTAAAGAGTTTTTCGCGGGGTTTGATCGAAGCGTGCTTGATGGTCGACGGCGAGATCGTCGTCGCCGTCGTCGCGCTGACGGCGTTTGCCACGGGGCTGCGTTCTATGATGTCAAGGAGGAACCGCTCTCCGACGAAGATGTTGGTCTTGGGCATCGTCGCTATAACTTTTTTTACCGTCCGTCGTAATTTCTATGTAATCCACGTTGCTGTTCAAAGAACGCCTTCGCGTGTTGATGGTGTTATCTTCTTTGGCGTTACTTTTTGTTCGTTTTTCATAATTCGATTGATTGATACTTTTGCGCGAGCGAAGGCACTGGACTTTACGTTTCCCGCGTGTTTTGTTATGAACGCGAGAGCGCTGCTTCTCTTACCCTGCTTTGGAGGTGGGCCCGTATTCGCTTTGGCGAGATCGTTAGATTCACCGGTTGGTGCATTTTAGTTTTATGCCGAAAGGCGCCACCCCCTCTAATCCGCTGAGGGGTCAGGTCAATTTCGCGCGGGCGAAAGCACTTGGGCTTAGCCCCTTCAGCGTATTCTTGCTTTGTCGAAAGGCGCCACCCCCTCTAATCCGCTGAGGGGGCAGGTCAAATTCGCGCGGGCGAAAGCGTTTTAGCTCCAGCCCCTTAGCGTTTTCTCGGTACGTCGAAAGGCGCCACCCCCTCTAATCCGCGAGGCGGACCAAATTCGCGCAGGCGAAAGCGTTTTAGCTTCTGACCCCTTAGCGTATTCTTGTTATGTTGAAAGCGCCACCCCCACTAATCCGCCCGGCCAGGCGGACCAAATTCACCGCGGCGGCGTTTTAGCTCTAGCCCCTTAAGCGTATTCTTGCTACATCGAAAGCGCCACCCCCTCTAATCCGGCGAGGGGCGAACCAAATTCGCGGGCGCGGCGTTTTAGCTCCGGCCCCTTAGCGTATTCTTGCTACATCGAAAGCGCCACCCCCTCTAATCCGGCGAGGCGAACCAAATTCGCGCGGGCGGCGTTTAGCTCCGGCCCCTTAGCGTATTCTCGGTGCGTCGAAAGCGCCACCCCTCTAATCCGCTGAGGGGGCAGACCAAATTCGCGCGGGAGAAAGCGTTTTAGCTCCAGCCCCTTAGCGTATTCTTGCTACATCGAAAGGCGCCACCCCCTCTAATCCGCTGAGGGGGCGAACCAAATTCACGCGGGCGAAAGCGTTTTAGCTCCAGCCCCTTAACGTATTCTCGGTACGTCGAAAGGCGCCACCCCCTCTAATCCGCTGAGGAGGCAGACCAAATTCGCACGGGCGAAAGCGTTTTAGCTGCAGCCCCTTAGCGTATTCTTGTTACGTCGAAAGGCGCCACCCCCTCTAATCCGCTGAGGGGGCAGACCAAATTCACGCGGGCGAAAGCGTTTTAGCTCCAGCCCCTTAGCGTATTCTTGCTACATCGAAAGGCGCCACCCCTCTAATCCGCTGAGGGGGTGAACCAAATTCAGCGAAAGGAAAGCGTTTTAGCTCCAGCCCCTTAGCGTATTCTTGCTACGTCGAAAGGCGCCTTCCCCTTTAATCCGCTGAGGGGGCAGGTCAATTCGCGCGGGCGAAGGCGTCTTAGCTCCAGCCCCTTAGCGTATTCTTGCTACGTCGAAAGGCGCCACCCCCTCTAATCCGCGAGGGGGGGGACCAAATTCAGCGGGCGGCGTTTAGCTCCAGCCCCTTAGCGTATTCTTGCTACATCGAAAGGCGCCACCCCCTCTAATCCGCTGAGGGGTGAACCAAATTCACGCGGGCGAAAGCGTTTAGCTCCAGCCCCTTAGCGTATTCTTGCTACGTCGAAAGGCGCCTTCCCCTTTAATCCGCTGAGGGGGCAGGTCAAATTCGCGCGGGCGAAGGCGTCTTAGCTCCAGCCCCTTAGCGTATTCTTGCTACGTCGAAAGGCGCCACCCCCTCTAATCCGCTGAGGGGGCAGACCAAATTCGCGCGGGCGAAAGCGTTTTAGCTCCAGCCCCTTAGCGTATTCTTCTTACGTCGAAAGGCGCCTTCCCCTTTAATCCGGCGAGGGGCGAGGTCAAATTCGCGGGCGAGGCGTCTTAGCTCCAGCCCCTTAGCGTATTCTTGCTACGTCGAAAGGCGCCACCCCCTCTAATCCGCTGAGGGGGCAGACCAAATTCGCGCGGGCGAAAGCGTTTTAGCTCCAGCCCCTTAGCGTATTCTTGCTACATCGAAAGGCGCCACCCCCTCTAATCCGCTGAGGGGGTGAACCAAATTCGCGCGGGCGAAAGCGTTTTAGCTCCAGCCCCTTAGCGTATTCTTGCTACGTCGAAAGGCGCCTTCCCCTTTAATCCGCTGAGGGGGCAGGTCAAATTCGCGCGGGCGAAGGCGTCTTAGCTCCAGCCCCTTAGCGTATTCTTGCTACGTCGAAAGGCGCCACCCCCTCTAATCCGCTGAGGGGGCAGACCAAATTCCAGGCGAGCGTTTTAGCTCCGGCCCCTTAGCGTATTCTTGCTACGTCGAAAAGGCGCCTTCCCCTTTAATCCGGCGAGGGGCAGGTCAAATTCGCGCGAAGCGGCGTCTTAGCTCCGGCCCCTTAGCGTATTCTTGCTACGTCGAAAGCGCCACCCCTCTAATCCGGCGAGGGGGGCAGACTAAATTGGCGCGGGCGGCGTTTTTAGCTCAGCCCCTTAGCGTATTCTTGCTACATCGAAAGCGCCACCCCTCTAATCCGGCGAGGGGTGAACCAAATTCGCCTTGGCGAAAGCGTTTAGCTCCAGCCCCTTAGCGTATTCTTGCTACGTCGAAAGGCGCCACCCCCTTTAATCCGCTGAGGGGGCAGGTCAAATTCGCGCAGGCGAAGGCGTCTTAGCTCCAACCCCTTAGCGTATTCTTGCTACGTCGAAAGGCGCCACCCCCTCTAATCCGTTGAGGGGGCAGACCAAATTCGCGCGGGCGAAAGCGTCGTTTAGCTCCAGCCCCTTAGCGTATTCTTGCTACGTCGAAAGGCGCCTTCCCTTTAATCCGGCGGGGGGCAGGTCAAATTCGGCGGCGAAGGCGTCTTAGCTCCAGCCCCTTAGCGTATTCTTGCTACGTCGAAGGCGCCACCCCTCTAATCCGCTGAGGGGGCAGACCAAATTCGCGCGGGCGAAAGCGTTTTAGCTCCAGCCCCTTAGCGTATTCTTGCTACATCGAAAGGCGCCACCCCCTCTAATCCGCTGAGGGGGTGAACCAAATTCGCGCGGGCGAAAGCGTTTTAGCTCCAGCCCCTTAGCGTATTCTTGCTACGTCGAAAGGCGCCACCCCCTTTAATCCGCTGAGGGGGCAGGTCAAATTCGCGCGGGCGAAGGCGTCTTAGCTCCAACCCCTTAGCGTATTCTTGCTACGTCGAAAGGCGCCACCCCCTCTAATCCGCTGAGGGGGCAGACCAAATTTGCGCGGGCGAAAGCGTTTTTGCTCCAGATTGTGCCTATTAATATGAGAAGCCTCTTCCTTCTTTCTTTATTTGGGTGGAAGAGTTACACTCGCACCGTTGAAAGGCACTTGATGATTTTACAATTGGTTTGGCGCGCAGCCTAGAGCCTTTTTCTTCAGCGCGGCGCCAAAGCCTAGGATAGACGGTTCATCTCGCATTGCCTGCGCTGGTCCCTTTGATTCGGCTTTGGTGTTGTTCCTGCTGCTCTCTTATTCCTAGTATTTCAATCGCAGTATTGCCTTTAGCTCGGGATGCGGTTGTCGTGGGTCTTTTTCTCTCTTGTTGGGTGCCAGCGACCCATGTCCACGGTAGTGAGGCGGGTTGAGCTGATGGTGGTGTGTGATGCCGATGGATGCCCTGGTTATGAGCATCTCTATTTATACTGGGTACTTGAGCCTTTAACGGCTTTTGATGCCATGGGCCTTGAATGATGTTTGTTGGTGATTTATCGCCCTAATAATTGCTTGTCCTTGGTTAGGTGGGTACCGCCGTCTGACCGCTCGTGCTATATAAGATGGGCTTGCCATTCTCTTTTACCATGCGGATTACTGTGCATGAGTGTGCTTGTAGTCCTTTTCCTGGGGATTGGAGGCATTTGGGAAAGGCAGGCTGCTGAAACGTCCAAATCACTGGACCCTATCGACGTTTTGGACTGGCTTAACCAGCACCGTGGCATTTGTGGGAACAGTTGACTACCAAGGAAGATTGTAGCCACGAGCAGTTCATGTTAGTCCAGTGTCTGACCACGTTATCGATACGCGCGGATATTGTAACTGTCTTGATTCCCTCGAAATTGTGGTAGAAGTCGAGTTGCCGCTGATCATTTGGATGTGTAGATAGACATCCTTTGTATCGATCTTAATGTTCTTTGGTTTTTGAACGTTTTCGGCAATTTTGCCCCTTCGGCTTGTTAGGAGGCTGCTATGTCAGTCGTTTGTTCCTGTAATGCTCTCGACTCCTTAAGTCTGCCGGGAGGTCAAAATGCTATAGTCGCTTGGGCTTCCTGGGTTTTTGTCTCCTCAGTTTGTTGGGGTGTCAAAATGTTGTAGCCCTTAGGCTTTTTGACATTTCGTCTCCTCAGTTTGTTGGGGTGTCGAAATGTTGTAGCCCTTAGGCTTTTGGACATTTCGTCTCCTCAGCTTGTCGGGAGATCAAAATATTGTAGCCCTGAGGCTTCTATGGTTTTCGTCTCCTCAGTTTGTCGGGAGATCAAAATATTGTAGCCCTTAGGCTTTTTGACATTTCGTCTCCTCAGCTTGTCGGGAGATCGAGATATTGTAGCCCTTAGGCTTTTATGGTTTTCGTCTCCTCAGTTTGTCGGGAGATCGAAACATTGTAGCCCTTAGGCTTTTGAAGTTTTCGTCTCCTCAGTTTGTCGGGAGATCGAAACATGGTAGCCCTTAGGCTTTTGAAGTTTTCGTCTTCTCAGTTTGTCGGGAGATCACAGCATTGTAGCCACTTAGGCTTCGATTAGATGCGAGGTCCTAGCCTTGGTATTACGTGCAAGGACTTCGTATCCTTACCTGTCTTCGTCGTGTCGCCGATAACCGGCTCAGGGTTGGGCCCTGGGCTGCTTTCGGCGTTTCTTTCGGATGCATTGTGCATGGGTCGTCTGTGTTCACTTTGTTTGAATATTACATGATGCGGCCTCATCAAAAAACCTCACTCCCTTCTGAGTAAGGGGACACTTGTGAGGAAAAAGAGTGCTCGCAGTGGTGGAATACATGAAAATTAAAAGTACATAGAAAATGACAAAAAAGGAAGCTAAGCTCTCCGCTCAGGGGTAGAACCTCCGCAGGTTGTCAGCGTTCCATGTATGTGTTGTTTCGATCCATTCGTCATTGAGGAGGTGAAAAGTACACGGCCCCACTTGCTTTGCTACGATGAAAGGTCCATACCATTGGGACTGCAGCTTGCCTTGTTTGTCGGGATGACGAATGAGGACGAGGTCCCCTGGCACAATATTCTTGCGCAGAATCTTCTTGTCTCTCCAAGCCTTTGTCTCTTGGTGGTACTTGTCGAGGTTGTTTGCTGCGATTAACCTGGTCTGTTCGATTGTGTCTAGCTGTAGCTCTCGCCTGCTGTTGTCTTCATCTGGGAAGCGCACTCGAAAAGATTCCAACTTCAGCTCTTACGGAGTGACTGCCTCATCGCCAAACAGGAGGCGGAATGGTGTGAAGCCTGTGGCTCTTGAATTTGACACGTTGTGCCCCCAGACTAACATTGTTATCTCGGTTGCCCATTTCCCTTTTGGTGCATCGAACAAGGATTTCAAAACTGCCATGAATATCAAGCCATTCGCTCTTTCGACTGCTCCATTGGATTGCGGGTGATTAACCGATGCGAAAGTGAGTTTGATACCAAGCTCGGAGCAGAAACTCTGATAGTCCGTGGAGTCGAACTGTTTGCCATTGTCAACAGTGATGTAGGACGGAGTGCCGAATCTACAGATGATTCTTTGCCAAGTGAAATTTATGAGGGACCCTGATGTGATCTTGGCGAGTGGTTTGGCTTCGATCCATTTTGAGAAGTATTCAAGCGCTACAGCCGCAAACCGTAGGTTTCCTAGTGCGGTTGGTAAGGGGCCTACGATGTCGATTCCCCACCTCTGTAACGGCCAAGTTGGTATTATGCCCTGCATTGGTGCGGAGGGCGCTGATTGCTTTTTGGCGAACATCTGACACCCCACGCATGCTTTCACTAGTTGCTTTGCATCTTTGGCTGCGTTCGGCCAATAGAAATCTTGGCGCATGGCTCTGTGTGCTATCTCATGTGCTCCTGTGTGCGCTCCGCAAGATCCGGCATGTATCTCTTCTAGAAGGCTCTTTCCTTGCTCTCTGCTGATGCACTTGAGCAATGGCGCTGCGATTCCGCCTCGGTAGAGCTCGCCTGAGATGATTGAGTATTGCCTTGTCCTTGACTTCATTCGTTGGTCAGCGTGTTTCGAGGGCGGTTCATATGTTCCTGCCAGGTACGCGAATATCTCGGCGCGCCAGTCTTCTCCTTTGATGACATGGATGGTTGCTGGGGTATTTTCGACTTCGCCGATGGCTTTGGACGTTAACTTTTGGAAGAAAACATCCGGGGGTAACGGGTGGCCTTGTGCGGCTGCTTTTGCCAGTTGATCTGCTTCGACGTTGTTGCTTCTTGGAGTGTGCTTCAACGTAAAACCCGAGAAGTGCTTTTCCATTCGTCGCACGGTGGCTAGATACTTTACCAGTGCTGGCTCCTTGGCTTCATACTCTTTCTCTATTTGCCCGACGATGACTTGTGAGTCTGATAGGACCTTGCACCTTCGTACGCCTAAAGCATGCAGTTTCCTTAGTCCGAGGATAACAGCCTCGTATTCGGCGATGTTGTTGGTTGCCGTGAATTCCAACCTTGCTGCGTATCTCAGCTTGGGGCCTGATGGTGGTGTTAGAATGGCCGCGACTCCGGCGCCAGAGCTTCCCCAAGCGCCGTCGCATGCGACAGTCCATTCCGGTTCGTCGAATTCTGCGGTTGTGTCGTAAGCCACGGGTGTCCAATCCGCAATGAAGTCCGCTATTACTTGTGATTTGATTGCAGATCTGTGCTCAAAATCAATGACGAATTCATTCAGTTCTGCGGCCCACTTTGCTATCCTCCCGATGGCTTCTGGGTTTCGGAACATTGCCTCTAGTGGTTGGGCCGAAAGTACTTTGATCTTGTGAGCTTGGAAGTAAGGCTTTAGCTTTCGCGAGGCCATTACTACTGTGTATGCAATCTTTTCAAGCTCGGAATAGTTGACTTTCGCTCCTGCCAATGCTTCTGAGATAAAGTATACTAGGAACTGCTTCATGATGCCATCTTCCTCTTTTTCTTTGATTAGGACTGCGCTGACTACCGATGGAGATGCTGTGATGTACAGGAGCAGAGTGGCTTCAGGTGATGGTCTTGATAACGTAGTAAGCTTGGCGAGGTATGCCTTCAATTCATCGAAGGCTTTTTAAGGATGCGGAAAAAAGGTAATCCTTTCTCGGCTGATCTTGCTATGAAGCTGTTGAGTGCGGCTAATTTGCCGACCAGTTGCTGTACTTGCCTTCTCGTTCTTGGTGGTTGCATATTGATTATAGCGTTGATCTTTTTGGGGTTAGCTTCTATTCCTCTTGCTGAGACGAGGCACCCAAGCATCTTTCCGCTTCGGACTCCAAAAATGCATTTACCTGGGTTTAACCTGAGGCCGCTCTTTTTGATGTTGGTGAAAGTTTCTTGAAGGTCTGCTATGTGGTTGTCCTTACACTTGCTTGCTACGACAATGTCGTCCACGTAGGCTATCAGGTTTCAGCCTTTTTGTTTGCCAAACACAGCTTCTGTCATTCTTGAAAAAGTTGATCCTGAGTTTCTAGAGCCTTCAGGCATTCGGCGAAAACAATATGTTCCTCCGGGCGTGATAAAGCTTGTTTTCGCCTCGTCGTCGGAGTTTAACCATATCTGGTGATATCCCGAAAAGCAGTCAAGCAGACTCATCATTTCGCACCCTGCCGCCTTGTCAACCAGTGTGTCTATCCTTGGCAACGGGTATGGGTCCTTCGGACAACTCTTGTTCAGGTCTGTGAAGTCGACACACATTCTCCATTTCCCGTTGGATTTCTTGACCATGACGACATTTACCAACCATTCTGGGTATTGGACGGGTCTTATAACTCCCACGTCGAGAAGTCTTTGTACTTCGCCTTTTGCTGCCTCGGCTCGCTCGTCGGACATTTTCCTTAATCTTTGCTTACGTGGTTTCGCACTTTTGTCGACATTGAGGTTATGCTGTGCCAAATCACGGCTAACTCCTTGAAGATCTTCGGCTGACCAGGCAAAAACATTGTCATTCTCCCTTAAGAAGCTCAAGAGTGTGGCGGACTCGTGTTCGTCGAGGTCGGCACCAAGCTTGACTTTCTTTTCTTGGTTCTTGGGCTAGAGCAGAAGTTCAACTGCTCTCTCCACTGGTCTTGGTTTCTTAGTGTCTTTTTCGTTGTATTGCTCATCTTCTTTTGGTTTCTTTGCGACTTCGTTGATTATGCTGTACCCTGGCGTCGGCTTTCCTTCAATGCGCCTAGCGGCTTGTTGATCTTCGTGAATGGTGATGACGCCAAAGGGTGAAGGCATTTTCGCGCATAGGTAACATTGCTTGATCGCCATCTCAAACTTGTTGGTTGTTCCTCTTCCAAAAATGGCGGTATATCGGTAGTCGATGTTCACGACGTCAAAAGTAATCGCTTCTGTTCTAACCTTCTCGCCTTCGGCGAAAGATACTGGGATGGCTTTCTTGCCTATTGCGTCAACTTTCTTTCCTCCGAAGCCGAATAGCGGGTTGCCTGCCGGCTCAATGAACCTTGGGTCGAGCCCCATGGCTTCAAATGGCTTGATGAACAAAATGTCCGCCGAGCTTCCGGTGTCGAGGAGTATGTTGTGGAGGGTGAAACCATTCACATTCGCGCTTATGACGAAAGCGTCGGTGTGAGGGTAATCCCGGAGTTGGAAATCTAACTCGTCGAAGGTGATAGGGATCTGAGACCATGCGGGTCTGTTCAATGGAAGACGTGGCGTGACAGTGAGGACTCTTCTTTCATAATCGCGTCTTGCCTTTTTGCTTGCATGCTCTTGGTTAGACCCTCC
This sequence comes from Chrysopogon serrulatus, assembly GCA_015844335.1. Taxonomy (NCBI): domain Eukaryota; kingdom Viridiplantae; phylum Streptophyta; class Magnoliopsida; order Poales; family Poaceae; genus Chrysopogon; species Chrysopogon serrulatus. The sequence continues at coordinate 660,358 of JADLZL010007662.1, read as the reverse complement.
TGTGATGGGGAAGATGTGTCCCCTTGTTGGAAGAATGTTGTTGATTGCTTGATGCTCTTGGCCTGGTTCTTGCAGAACTTGGCTGTGGTTTTGGTGCGCTACTTGCACTTGTTCCTGCTGATGGTTGGACGAGGCCGCGGCTGATTGAGCCGGGTGCATGAACGTTGGCTGAGGAACATAAGGTTGCTGCTGCCATGCAAAGTTTGGCTGGAGAAAACCTTGCATCGGTTGAGTTGGAGCTACGTGATAATACCCTGTGCTGTACGTTTGGGTCTCTGGCTTGGTGTTGTGGATATGCTTTGGTGCTTCACTGGCTCGGGATGCATCGTCCTTTTCCTTGAGCTCTTTCGCCATCTTGGAGTACTTGCACTCTTTGGTGACATGTCCTGCGTTTTCGCCGCAAATGAAACAGTAAGGCGTTCTTGGCGGGCGTTCTCCACGGCCTCGGCCATCTCGGCCTCCACGAGATCCTCGACCTCCTCTTCCTCTAAATGAGTTCTCATATCTTTTATACTGTGGTTCTTCGTCCTGGTTACGGTGGTCAGGGTTGGAGTTGCCGGATTCCTCTTGCAAATTGTTGATCGCACGGAATGGTCTGACATTTTTTTGGTTGCCTGGGAAGTATGGCGGTTGCTGCGGTGCTTTCGTGGTTTGACTTGTACTTTTTCGAGATGCCTTGCGCCTTCTAAAGTCTGCATCTGACTTGGCGTATTGGTTCATGATTGTGAACAGCTCCGAGACTGTATCAGGTGGGGACCGTGCGAGGTACGCTGCGCATTGGCCAGTGGCAAGTCCCTCTGTTGGAGCTACTATCACTGCTGCTTCTGGAACATTGGGTGCTTGCGCCTTTACTTGAATGAAGCGCTTGATGTAGTCGGCGAGTGGTTCATCATCTCGCTGAACACAGTTCATGAGATCTCGCGTCGTTTTTGTTTCAGGTTGATAGCCTTGAAAGGTTGACAAGATTTCTTTCTTCAGTTGGTCCCAAGACTTGATTGACATTGGTTTCAAGGTGACGAACCATTCGTGAGCTATGCCTTCCGCTGCTAGTATGAATGACTTCGCTAGAGCCTGGACATCTCCCCCTGCTGAGATTACGGCTGTTTCGTAGCTTGCTAAGAACTTCCTGGGATTGGACTGACCATCATATGGTGGTACTCGAGGTTTGTAGCCCGGTGGCCAGGGATGTTGCTGCAACTCCTGCGACAGCGGGGATGTTTCGTCGAGAGGAATGAGGTTTACGTCCGTCCTCGAGCGAAATGGGGATGACCTTCTCTGTGGCACATTAGAGTCTTTGTTGTTTCGCAGATCTTCAATTTCCTGAGCCAACATTCTCCATGTTTCTTCAGCTTCTCTGAGCATGTCCCGTAAGCGACCTGTGCGACCTTTTTCGGCCTTCTGTTCAGCTAGCCGTTGTCTTTCGTCGTGCAATCTCTTGATCTCTTGCTCATACTCTTCCAGTTTCTTGAGGCATGCGGCTTGTTCATTTATTTCTTCGATCTCATCGCCGTCGCCATCGGCGGCGGCGTCTTCCAGTTGCTCTTCGGGATGTTCCTCTTGAGGGTTTTCGTGTTGGGCTGGTAAGACGGGGGGTAGGGTCTCGGATCCGACGACGGCTGCCGCGGGATCGGTTTGCTCGGCTGCTTTCGATGTTCCACCCCCATCGGTTGCTTGTTTCGCCGCTGTGGGTTTCCTCGGAGGCATGGAAGGTTTGTGCAACAACCACGGTGGCGCCAATGTTGGGTTAAGCAACCACAACCTTCCCATACTCGGAGAGAATTCAGCCACAAAAGTCTTTAAAACAGCGAATATGAATGAAATGGACTTTGTGTTAAACACTTTCGCTCAGGTGGGAACCTGTGACGGAACCGCCCAATTTATACATGATAAAGCATGAACATCCCGCTGATTATGATGACACGCACATACTCTCCCATGTATAGACCTGGTAGTCCGCCGAGTGTCACGAATGACCTCGGTAAATCAACTTTACAACCAGGATCGTACTTGATTAAGCAAATACACATCATATACTCAGAGTTCGCAGCATAAGAGTTATTACAATAGAATGAAGAATAATGAATAAAAGTTTAGTTTCAAATCACTTTACAATAAAATAAAGTTTGAAATGATTACCAAATCAAAGGCGGTGGATATTGCTAGCTTAAATGACATCCTCCGATGAAGTAAAGGTGAGAGACATATATGAAGTAGCCGTGCCCACCGGCTTTTAATTAACATCATCTGCAAACAAGTAATCCACCTGCAACAGGGTGGGATAAAACCCTGAGTACTCAATTGTACTCCGCAAGACTTACCCATCAGGGAGAGAGAATAAAAGACACCAAGGATCATGATAGGCCATATGTGAAGTTTAATGGCTAGCATTCTTTGCAGAAAAAAAATACTAATATTATCCTTACTTCCAGTTTTATTTGCAAGATTAATATTGTGCTACTTAGAACTACATTAACACCTTTCTATATTATGTCATTTTAATCATAGCAATCATCATAGTTGGGATACCAATCATAATCCTTCCATCATTATCCAATGTTCCATTTCTTACTACGTCTCTGCGGTCAGGTATGAGTTTCTCACTATCCGGGAGAGACGGCGATTCGAATCGATTACACCAGTGGGTAAAGCCCGTATCACACACTCTTGCAAGCCGGCCAAAGCCTGCTCAAATTCTTGCTCGCTCTATTCGAAAGATAGGCTTGATCACGCTATGCAAAACTCATGGTACTGCGTCTCACAAGTCATGCCCGTTCAGCCCGTAGCCCGTAGTCACGCAGGGTCTTGACCAGTACCCTTTCCCCATCCGTTCGTCCTAGCAATGCATAAGCGGTTCAAGAACTACCTCGAATAAGCTAACCAGCTTCACCGTCGAAACGAGTTATTCGGGCGGTTATGTGAAGGTACGTTCAATCTCACACCTAGATCCGAATCACGGCTCGGTCCTTAATCGACCGCAGCACGGAAATACCAAATTCCGTCTGGTCTCCAATTATTAACCATCATATGATTCAGGATAGCATATATATATCCCGTAGTGAGAAAATAACTATCCTACATCTCGCGGGAGACAGGAACTCACCCGACTTCTACCGGTCTAAGCATGGCTAAGCATTTAAGGAGAACGTCCTACACATATTAGTGGGATAGTATCTAGAAATAGCTGTGGCTCAAGATAATCATGCAACAACGGTTTCACCCAACTCCTATTTACTTAATGCACATTACACTAGACTTAAGGTGTAAATAAAATATTTATAAAACATAGAGAGTGGGTCATGCTCCGGGGCTTGCCTGTGTTGTAGGGAAGGTTAGTTTCCGTCGAGAGATCCGAAGTTAGACTTGGCATCAACATCTTCGGTAGATATATCTTTGCTGGACCGGATCATCCCAAACCTTCTTCAAAACTTGACCATCGCGATTCTTCTTACTCGTGTGCGCTACACGTAATGAAATGATGCATGCTCAATGCGATGCGTGGCATGATGTATGATGAAATGATTTACTTAGATAATGATAAAGGAAAGCTACATAAGGTTTCATGTGTGCAATTCTCTTTCTCTGATGACAACACTGTATTATCAAGTTTACCTTTAACTTTTATTGAGTACGTGTATATCTCTTCTCCGGAAGAGATATTATAATTACTTGCAAACAAACACATACTAGCTAATATAACCTATCATACTCTTTAGCATTACTAATCAAGTTGCCAAGGATCATTTGGGTTGCATTACCCAAGGTTCACAATCAATCCAAAAGTCACACCAATCAAAATATGTTTAACTTCACCCAAGAGCTATAGCAGGGAAACATTAAGATCATCACTCAATTAATCAGTGAAGCACTATTAATTTAGGTTGGATATTACTTAGTCAAGCTCAAGATACTTTAACCATGATGAACTACACCATTGAAGTTATTACTAAATTTATTAAACACACCATGGTTACATGGATCAAGCAATCAACTCAGATTATAAAGGCAAAACAGGACAGCAGCAAGCCTCAACTTCTTTTTAACTATAACTGTGGATCTAGACATCTAGTAGGGGTGTTCTTAGACTTTTTGGAAAGCTTATAAAGTTGTTTAAAACTTTGTTATTATCATCTTGGATTGATTCAATCATTATTAAGGTCAAACAGTTCAATGAATCAATTCTGTCCAGGATTGGACAGATTCTGTTCCTGAGTTTAACCTAGTCATAACTATAGTTATAAACCATCAAAAGTAGTGATCCAAGACATTCTAGAAAGCTTATGAAAAACACTACAACTCTCTAATTGTCACCAAGAGGTGATCCACAAGTTAACTAAGCTAAACAAGCTGATCTTTTAAGACTGCATAGCAAGTAGACAGAAATTGATTAACAGTTTGTACAATCCATAATTCCCAATATTGTTGTCCAAAAATTATGAAATTTTAGGACAACCTATATATGGAAATTATTAACAACTTTTGTATTCAAATCATCTGCAGAAAACATTATTGTAAACATGCAATCATCCATTCAACAGAACCTGTACCTGCTGCCATTTCAGCAACAAGTGGGGTCTAGTTCATTACCTAATCATATATGCTGCCAAGCACAGTCAAATAAAAGTATAGATCATTAACCTATTTAAACTTAGCTATTTATCACTAGTTATGCTATTTATGAAAACATATTAAAATATTCAAAACATAGAAACTATAGGTAGTTGCTCCCTAACAGAGCGGCATAAACTACAGATTTCAGCACAACGCATAGAAATAAATCATGCATGTGAGAACCTATGGAGAGATTAAGACTAGGAAAGGAGATCATACCATCTCCATGGCCTGGTTTTGGGTGAATAAGGGGCATGCTCTCTCTAGTGGAGAAGAGGATATATCATGAAAATTGGAAGAGATGGAATGGAATGAAGAGAGAGCAATTCTCTTCACCATATATATAGATGGAGGATGGGCATGGAGAAGGTGGATTTCTCTACTTCAACCAACCATGACTTGACACAAGGAGGGAGAGGTGGCAAGACCAACCATTCACCACATGACATATAAAGGGAAAGGTGTCAAGATCACTCACTCACCACATGACACATGTAGGGAGAGGTGGCAAGGTTACTCACTCATCACATGACACATGTAGGGAGAGGTGGCAAGGTTACTCACTCATCACATGACACATGTAGGGAGAGGTGGCAAGGTTACTCACTCATCATATGACACATGTAGGGAGAGGTGTCATGAGAAGATGCATGAAGGTGAAAGGTGGCATGTGTGTAGATGGAGGTGGAGAGTAGAGAAGAGAAATCAAAATTCTCCATTCATATTCATGTGAAAGCTAAATAATTATTTGATAAGCTCTCTTTTAATTATTAAGCCTACAAGTAAATTATAGGTACATCAATAAGTAAAGCAATTAGTCAAGGCAATCAAATTAAAGAGGGTGTGCCCCTGGGCCTTCATTTGTTTCAAAACAATTGGCACACATATGATTATATGTTGGTTCTCCTTTTAATATAGAAAATCAACATACATGCATTCATGTTTATATGCTTGAGCAATATGACATGAAGTTATTCACCATCTACTTAAGGTACTCTAAAAATAGACAGCACTTATTCATGTCAAAATAGTAGGGTGATTAAAGGCAATAATCAAATAATATATATGCTTAACCATATTGCCCTCTTCCCATTTATTAATAAATGTATAAATAATGATTTTATTAAACATAGTCAAAATCACCTCAAACTTTTTGTACAGATTACATTCATCCTAAAACAGTGGTAAAACAAATTTTCATTATTTCTGGATAAGTATTTTATTCCCTAAAAATCATAGAAATTTCATTTAACAATTAAAAGGTATAATTTTAACATAGACCAAAAATATCAAACATGGAAAATTTTATTATATCTTTATCACCCATAATTAGTTAGATATGAATTATCAAAGAACTAGTAATTAAATCATTTTCGGAAAAGAATAAAAAGGGAACAACCTCAAACAGGCTCAACCTGTTGGTTTTAGGCCGCGGCACGGCCCATGCTGGCCCAACGGCCAAGCACCGGTCCAGCTCCCACTTCCCTCCCTCTTCTTCTTCTACGGGCAGACGGCCCAGCTCCATCCTCTCCTTCCTTCTCCGTTCAAAAGAAAGGGCGGTGGCGGCTGGCCGGCATCCTTGTCAACAGCAAGGGCTCAGGCAGCGCTGAAGGCACCCTCGGCTTCCTCTTCTCCTGGCGAACCCAACAAGCTGTCAAACGGAAACCAGCGACGACCTGAGCTAACGGGGCGGCGGCCGTGGCGGCTTGGCTGCAAGGAGCACGGTGGGACAACGGTGCGTGTTCCAGAGTGTCGGAGGTGATAGGTATCAACCGGAGGAGCTGATATCGACCAAGGCATCTAAGCGAGTCTTATGGTGGTGTTGGTTGAGCTGGAGGCATGCCAGAGCAAGCTGGCCGCGTGTGAGGTGCCCGCGGCGGAGCTTTGGCCGTTGCCGGAGAAGAAAGGCGGGCAGGGGCGAATTAGGTGATGACAACCGACGCTAAAAGGTGCAATCGACGCGCAGAACAAAGACGGGGCTAAAGGCAAAAGGAATTGCACGGTAATTACGCAGGGGTGATGAATTTTGCGGCACGGTGGACTCAGTCGACGGTGAGCGGAGAAAAGGAAAATGAATGACGGTGGCCGGTGCTGGTTATTTAAAGGCAACGGCGAGTACAGAGGGGGATGGCCAGCGTCATTGCGAACTTGTCCACGTGATTGGCAAAGCGTTGTTGTGGGCGAGGCAAACCTGGAGGGCCGTTCGCGTGGCGTCGGTGAGAAGGAGAAAGAAGACAGGCGACGGTGGCGAGCTGGTGGCTTCCTAGCGGCGGTATGGGCGACGCACGACTCCTCCCCTCTCTACTGGCCAGCGCGAGCCGAGCAACAGGACCAGCGCGGCGTGGCAGCGACGACGAACGGGCGATTGGCAGGTCGGCGCGACGAGAAGCTGCTGCCCAAGCAACTGTTCCCCCGACTGAAACCCTGATCTTCACCTCTATCTAATTCTCTGCTCAAGGCACCAAACCCCGAACCACTTGCACCGTGGCAAACTACTATAGGCATGCTCCATCTTTGCTTAAAAGGTCACAGGCTAATACTCACTGGTTTGCAAATTGAAAGCTACTAAACATACCTAAATTGAAACTGAAACTTGGTTTCAGTTTGGGTTTCAGTTAAACAGGGGCAATTCACAATGATTAACTATATTTAGCATTTAATTAAGGACTAATTAACAAGCAACAAACCCAACCAAACACATGCCATCCAAGTACAAACAATATACTATCAAATGATGCAATTGATGTCCAACTTTGATTCATGGAAAATTAAATTCCACGGCCCTAGATATTGAATAAAGCAACTAGAAAATCAGACTTAGGAAAATTTTCTAAGTTATTATAAAACCATGCTGAATTCAAAGTTCTAGCAATTACTTAGTGATTATTTAGTTATCAATCATCACAACCAATAGTTCATTATCACAGTACAAATTCCATAGCAAGCAATAGAACACAAATTGCACCAATCTTATTTATATAAATTGATTTACTAAATTCCCCAAAAGTGAAGTTGATGACTGATTTTTCAGGGACTTCAAAAATTCTAAAAGTTTCCAATTTTATATTGAATTCAAATTTCATGACATCTTTTGAGCAGGATAAAAAAAGATTTGGCCCTAGATCCTTAAACAAAGTTTGTAGCACAAAACTTATACTATAGCTTTTATTTAGGGTTTAACCCCAAAAAGTAATTAAAACATATAATTACACTTTGAGCCATTTGATAACTTGATAAAGACAAATATGACATGTATACCTTCATGAAAGCATATTTTGACAAAACTTTAAACATAAACCCTATCTCATGTTTGATTATAAAATGTTCTAAACTATTTTTGAGATTATTTATCAAACATGTAGGTTACACACATAGACCTTGCTTTATTACATGCTCATAAGTGGATGCATAATGATGCATTATGATTTATGAAATGCAAAGTAAAAATGTTTAACACCTAGGGTGTTACAGAACCCTGGCGACAAAAGTTTACAATAGGATTCGGACTTCGACCGGCAGGCTAGAAGTGCCCTGGACCGGCCTCAGTCTCCCCTCCCACGGGTGCCCCGCGGGTTCTATTTATAGGCCGTCGACGCCGCTTACAATCCCGATTATAGCCTTAGGGTTTACCCGAGGCAATGCTTTCACCCCGCGGCGCCAGGGGCGAATCCGTACTTCTCTTCCTGTCCTTCCCAGGTAACACCTCCCTGTGTAGCGCAGGCGGGAGCTGCCCATGTGGGGTCATCCGGATGAAGGGCCCACCATTGCCTGCAGTGAGAGATGGCGCCGAATGGTAAGTTAGACACGACCCGAGGCTTTCGCCCGGCGCCGGACTTGCTTGCTTTAGACCCGCTCCCGGATTAGTCGTGGCGAAATTGCTTTCGCCTCCGGGTTTCGCCGTAATCAGCCTTCACTCCCGAACCGCGAGGTCATCCCGGCTTGAGGCCTTCGACATATCGAAAAGGCTCTCACCGCTGGCTCGGCATCCGCCCGATCGCTGGGGCCTTGCTATTCGCCCCTAGTTGAATCTATTCGCCCTGTCCCAGGGGGGCGCTGGGTCGACACTTTCGTCGTCTCCCCCAACACTAGTTTAGAAATAGTAGATTCTTAAAAACGGTTTAAAATAAAATGAAATTCTCAAATGGCGGCTAGTCCCATCTATAGAGTGCGATTGGGTTGGGCTTGGGCCAACCCAGTTGGTTCCGTGGATTCTCATCTCAGAATTTGATTTCCTCGGCAAAAGCTGACGAACGAGCGAGTGCGGCTCGGTGTCGGATACGGGCCCGTTTAGGTCTGAATCCTTTCGACTCGGAGATCCGGCCCGGTTCCTATTTCATATCATCATCTTCTCCAAGCCGCCGCCACTTTCCCCAACTCGATCTCGATTTGCAGCCGCAACCCTTTCTCGCGCGGTCGATCAGCTCCAGGGATGGCGGAGAAGGAGGATCCGATGAAGAATTTCGGGGCCGTTTGCCACGGGAGTACGGCTGCCGAGAGGGTGGAGGTGGCGGAGGAGGTGCATACAGTTATGCCCCATCCTCTGCCGAGAAACTTGCTCGGCAGGCAGAAGCGGGCGGAGACTGAGGAGGTTAGCTTTTCACTGAGGCCATGCAGCAGTAGGCCGGAGGACTCCGGTTTGGTGTACGGCGGTGTGAGGGCATGCAGCGTTGGGCATACTCCACTGGAGGAGGAGAAGGAGGCTGATTTGGTGTACGGCGGTCTGCTGCCATGCGCCGGCAGGCATCTCCTGGCGAAGCAGGATGGTGAGATGAAGGATAGCCTTACTGCTGCCAAGAGGAAGGCGGACGATTCTCAGGTTGCTGCTGCGGGCGCGTCCTCTGATGAGAAGGTAGAGAATACTGGCAGTGGTGATGTCAAGGCTCCTGAGATTAAGTGGGTGGAGATGTCGTTGGAGTACATCGCATGGCTCCTGGGGCAGAAGAGGGAGAGGGATAGCAGCACTCCCACTGATGAAAATGGAAACAGGCCGGGGGAGCTGATACTGGATGTCATGGCCAACGATGAGGCTGGGAAGGAAGAATTCTTTGCGTTCCAGGATTGGGTCCGCGAGACTTTTGACTGGAATGGTTGCGTCATGGTCCCTGAAGGCTTCAATGGCCAGGACCTGATTGATGAAGCATGGGAAAAAGGGAAGCGCGAGCTGGAGATGATTGATGGATGTCCTCCTTTCAACAAGGAAGAGGAGCTGGAGATGATTGATGGATGTTCTTTCAACAAGGAAGAGGACACTGCTGCTGCCCTGCCATCCAACTGAGATCAATGGGAATGTGTACCCTCTAATCCGTCAACTTCAGTTTCTGTTGCCCATATGCCTGTCTGTCCCTTTTTTTATCTATGTACTGCATGCTGTTTGTCATCTGTGCCCAAGCTATCTTTGTCCTATATTTATTATTAGAGACAGATAATATCTATGTCTTATCTAAGTTATTAGGAACTGATAATGCCATGCGTGATGGATCATGTATGGCACATGTTATCAGAAACCGAGGAATGCAATGTGTAATTCATCATTGGATAATGTACCGAGTACTCATCTACTTTTATATCCATGCATCTTTCACTTCTTCATTGTTGTTCGTCCTAACCAAAAGATGGTTTATTGGCATGTCTGCTTGTCCTAGTGTGTGATCTGTGATGATGCTCTTACAAACCTGTCCTACCTTATTTCTTGACAAAGAAATCGCTGGTCAACCATGTTTTTCTTAGTGTAGCAAGCTATCTTTTGCATTGACATAGGAATCGTTGGTCAACCATGTTTTTCTAAGCTACCAGTTGAGTTTTGGAATATTTGATGCTCCTAATTTCTTTTGTTTCTGGCCACTTGTTACCGTATCTTGTATCTCTGAGCAATTTGCTGTCATTTATTTACCATTGCTACTTTTGTTTATTATTCTGAACTGGCACGTGTTATTACAGCATTAGAATTGGGCAGCATAGAGAACCCTTGTGTGTACGTAGTTGATCATAAGCAAGGTTTAGAATAGCTCTGTTTCTTCTGGTATCACTGGAAGGATGTTGGAACCAAAACTTCACTTCATTTTCCAACCTTGCACAATAAAATGTAGTTGCTTCACACTATTTTCAGTGTACTTGTGTTATTAGGGTGTCCTATGTTGTGGTAACCTCCTAATACTCTAGATGTCAGTTTTGATTGGACAAACTGGTCATCACTTGAGTTATGCACGTTCTCCCCCAACTTTTTCTTTATGAGTGTTCGTATTGGCCTATGGAATGAAAAAATGTTATTATTCACAGTGTACAGTAACTTTTAACTGAGAATCTTATGTATGCGACTATTATCTACTCAGAGCCATGGTGCCACTAAAATTTTCTTATGCTCACTCTAACTCATTAACCTGGAATTAAAGCTTCAATAAGTACCAGGGGCACTAGACCATGCTGGTAACACCCTCATGGTCGTCGGCCGCTGGGCTGGCGGCGTGGCCGGCTCCATCGTCGTCGTGGCCTTGGGCAGGATCGTCTCTTGGGTCGCCCGTCTTGCGCGCCGGCATTCGTTCCGCCGCTCGTGTTCCGCTGGCGGGACCGCGAACAAGCCCAGGCCGTCGTCCAGGATGAGGCATTGGCGCTAGAATCCCCTTCCCCATCTTGACCTCTTCCCCGGGATTTTGAATTGCGTCTGTGAAATGCGTGGCGCAATTTACCCAATCTGAGGGTAGTGAAATGGTGGTGTCCCGGAATTTGAAGTGGGGTTTGTTGCTCGAACATGTTTGGAATTTGAAGTGGGGTTTGTTGCCGTCTTCAATTCCCTCTATCAAATCTAACTTTGCTCTGGTAGTACTCTGCCCTTTCAAAAAGTTTTTCATTCCTTCTGTTAGGGTGTGATGATCTCTCTTGTTCATATGCACAAATTTCCACTCTCTCTCTCTTTTTTTTAGAAAATGTGTGCAGTGTGCATGCCTAGTGTTTCATGTGAGTTCAAATTGCACAAAGTATTGTTCTGAATTGTAAAGTTGAACGGATGTCCCCAGCTTTTCGTTTATAAAAATCTGCAGTCGAATTTATGAAATTTTATTTGAGGAACCTATTTTATATATGTTAACTTAATCCCCACTTAATCCCACAGATGTTGCCCTGTATAGTATATAACCTACTAGTTTGGGAAAAATTCTGGTACTAGTTACTGGCTCCACCCTGATTGTTGAGCCAGAGGGAATATGGAACAGAACAAAATTGGTCATATGGTGTGTACATCTTTTTCATATGGTAAAGGTGATTGTTAACCATTTTAAACCTTTTGATTTGACCGATGTAAACTCCATATCTTATGCATTATCATCTGCACACATGCGTTTGTGTCCAGTAATCTTTCGCGTCAATGTCTAATTATGTGCTCCTCAAATGATTTGCATGTGTGATGCTGGCTGCAATAGCCATAAAATCACTGCAATGCTGAAGAGGGACAAGTCATTGTTGAAGAAGTCCATCGTCCTGAAAAGAATGAGATAATGCACAAACTAGCTAAATGTGTGAACTCTGTTGCCATATACATCTGCATTGTCTTGGGTTTAGTCATCTTCACTGGCATTCTGATGAAGTAGAGTAGCTTGCACCAGGAAGAGGATCTGGACTGAGGATTGTCGAGTCTGGATTCATTGATGCTGGTTCTTGATTTGTTCTGATTTATCTAGGTTGATCATCATTCCAAACCTGGTACGGTGCTTGAATTCAGGAGGGCTAGAGTACTTTGACATGCAAACGAAATTCAGGGTATTCATTCCACTCTGCACATTCACTTACCACTATCTTTGAAGTTATCACTCACATGTATTTCTTATTTCACATTTTTCTAGGTTAGATTTAATTAATTTGCTAGTTTCTGATTGTATCAAATCTTGAAAAGGGTAGATAGCAAAGGTAAACTAAGTATTCTTGATAAGTAATGCTTAACTCTGAAGTATAAATTTTGGCTTGTCCATTCTAGTACAAAACCATTTCACTGGAAAGCCTTAGAGTGGTTTGCTTATTATTGTACCTTTGCATGCCTTCTTTTCTATGGATTCAAGTTGAGTAAAACTATGTCTGCAAAACTCTTTTTTAGTCAGCAATTATTTTATCTTATTCCTCTGACCTATTTAATTCTATCGATACTAATATACGTAAATCATTGCAACTGCAGTTTCCATTCCTAGGGGGGGTGTGTGTGTGTCTATCATCAAGACGGGAGATATGTACCACAATTCTGCTGCAGATGAGAGAAGATGCTTACTTTCTCTGCAACAAATTCAGAGTTTCTCATACAGAACTTTGTGGTTGTCTGTTTCGTGTGTGTCTGACAACAAGGGCAGTGATTAATGAGTGGTGGCAACCTTTGGCATAGATAGAGCTCGAGATAGACCTTAAACTTCGGATAACAGATCTCACAAATCTTCGTTGCATTGGCCGCAGCAATTGAAACAGGCGTACTGCTACTGTTTCAGTCTTGAGCAGCACCCCCTTTACACAACTGACGAATTCTTTTGCTCTTCTATGGGTGCAAGCTGTACCGCTGTGACACTGCTGTACCCACTGGTTCACTGTTGTTGTAGTCGTATATATGGTGGACTTTTACAATATGCATCGCGCATTCCAGACGTCATCACCTATGTAAAACTCTATATTTCTCTAAATTAAAAACCTGGAGTATAGGCCTATTTTCATGAAAAAGAGAAGAAAGAAAGGTCGTGCTAGGAATGGTACGTAGAGAGCTAACTGGTGGCGCGTTCAGCAAATCTTGTAACCATGCTAGAGAGCTGCAAGCTTTTAGATCGGCCAATTGTGTGTTTGGTCAGATCTCAATCCACATATAAAATACTTGGATCCAGATTTTCTCCGAAAATGTTTGGTTTATAAATTATTGTTTGGTTTTAAGCTAGATTCTAATTCTAAAAACTATTTTTCTATAAAAAATCACATAATAAACATGCAACAAAAAAAAATTGAACTTTTTTATGAAGAATAATTTAAAACAACTCATTTTAGTTTCTCACACTATGGAAGAATTATAAAGAAAAAACATAATTATGGCAAGTCCCCACTAAGTTGTCTTGGAAACTTAGCGTAACAAAAAAATTGAATCTGGATGTTTTTCTCCATTTTGGATTAAGTTTTATGACGAACTTGTTCTATATAATTTTTAGAAAGAAAAAGAAAAGCAAGTGAATGAAAGGAGAAAAGAAATGGGAAGGCCGCGCGGTGCTCGACTCCACCAGTAGTACACACCAACCACTCCGCTCTGTTCCAGTCACGCTGAGAGAGGGAGGAGATGCTCCGCCTCCGAGGGCCTAGGGTTCCGATGTTTCGCGTCGCGGCGGCGAACCCGGCGAAGCCCTCGCGCCGCCCGCTTCTCAAGACGGCGGCAGCCCTCTTTCGCCAGGGCGCGGATGCGGCGCTCTACGGCTTCCTGGCCGTGGCCTGGGCGCACGGCCTCTGCGGCTTCGCCGTCGAGATCGTCGCGCGCTGGGTCTACGGCAAGGGCTCCGCCGCGGAGGCCATCGGCGCCACCGTCCGCGCCGCCTGCTGGTTCGTCATGGTTCGGCTCTTCCCGGTCATCTTCCCCTGATGCTGATGCGTATCATCAAGCGTGCTGATTTCGACAAGGAGAAGGAGAGGAGGGAGGAGGTATTACTACTAACTGCTACTGCTGCCATTGCTCTTTATTGCTTTGATCTGAAGCTAAATGTATGACATTTGTTCCACGATTTAGACTATCAGTGCACAGGACTAATTACTTGCAGTTACTTTTATGTTTAAAAAGGGTTTAAGCTACTTCATTGGTGAAATTTTTTTGCTGTGTTTGAAATCAGACAGTTTCTTAGTGTAGCCTTTTTCCTCACCTTCGGAATGAACTATGAAGCTTATAAGATATGTTAACAATGTCTACAATCTTCTCATGTATCTGACCTGATTTATAATTAATAACAGGAATCTGAAGCGACTCATTGGAGCATTGTAGCCCTTAGTGAAATCTTATTTGGTTACAAATAACTTATATTGTAGCCCTCGTGTATTCATGGACTTGCAGTCTTCAACAAATTATCATTTGAATTTGATCTCAGTGAAATAGGAGGCATAAGTTCTGCAGCTATTATTTGGAAAAATCAGCTATCTATTCATCTGCAGTAGCTCTTATTTTATCGAATTCAACAGATTTGTTTGCCTACTGGTATTGATTCACATCTAAATTTGTTATGTTGGTTGTGATAGTTGGCAAGCAATGAACAACTTTCAAAGAGGAATGGAGGACTGCACATGTTACCAGAAGGCTTCAACTTGGCCCCACTCTACTTCTCTTCCCCTTTATGTCAACTTCTGTGTACTGCAGTTATGATGAAGCGTGCTAATGGAGAAGGGTCTCTCATGTGGAGAGTGGGCTCGGTACTCGCTGATGTTGCGTGGTTTGGATTTGCTGTTACTAATGGCTTTTTACTTCAAAACCTGGTGATTCTGGTGACAGTCCCCAGGGTGGCAAAGGATGAGCATGATGTGATGCCATAACTTGCTCTAGGTATCTGCTCTTCACAATGCATATTTGTCCGTAATAATATTTTTCATTGTCACTCTAGTGTATTTATACTTATATTTCTATTATAATACTTATTCAGGATGTTGCTTTGCTCAGTTCTGTCTTGTTTCATTATCGCTCTTGAGCTTTGTTTTTGTAATACATTGATGCCAAATTGAATTAGTAAAATGTAATTGCTGTGAAATTGGGTGCTCCTCTAATTTGGCAGCAATTGTGACTCATTTGTTTTACTTGTAGACATCTAAACCTGTTTTTGCAGCAATGGCTGTGTTCATTTGTACTCAGCTCTTATTAATTTTATTATGGTGTGGCAAGTATCGCTGCTCTTCTTTCTTGTTATGCTGTGTCTTAGACCCTTTCTTGTAATTTTTTTGATCAATCCCTTTCTTGCAATTTCATTACTTTTCTGATGTAATGTAAATGTAACATCAAACATTGCAAGGAATTTCTCTTCAGTAGCCAGTAGGTTTCACTAAAAAAAGTTTCTATGTTAAACAACCATGAGTTTTTACCATGTGTCTCTTGTTGGATTACTTAATGAAGTGTCACTAATTTGTCCATATAGCTAGTTAGGCATAAGCTTCTTTTTGAGGCCCTAGTAGGGTAATAACTTTTGTTCTGCCTTTTGTAACCTAAGATATTTTTAATTACATGTTCTCTGACAAACTTAACCAAAATCATAATTGGTAATCCTTTTGAATTGACACCACGCATGATAATTGGTAACTGTTTTCTTGTCAAATGTTTTCTATTAACTTGATGTTGCTAGTTATTAATTGTTGTTGGCACTTGCACAACTACTCCCACGTTTCCTTTAGCACGTCTCACTGTATTCTCATGGATTGCAATTGCTAACAAATCATTATGACTAAACTAGTTCTGTATATTGTTCTTGCCTCCTTGGCACAGATGCATATGCATTTAATGGCACATGATGGTACCTAATGGTCAATTTCATTTTTAAGAGATAGCTATGTTTCTTATATTTTTTTCATTTCTGTTTATTAATTTTCTAAATTCTCCTAGTTAGCATGATGTGAATTATGACATACAAAGTGACAATCTTCATTTACTACTCTTTATGAAAAAATGTAACATGTATTTTCATGACCAATGAATTAAGGATATAACCACACTATTTTAATGATGTGGCATCCTACAGTGTAGGTTCTGTTGTATATCTCTGAGTAGCTAAATTTTGCTTGTGATGTATGTAGTTCTTGCTCTTTTGTTGGAAGTACAGCATTGAACATCACTATATTTAGGCAAAACTGCATGTACACTCTTACATGGGGGCAGGCTCACTGCAGGGTCCCTTTGGCTGCATGTATCACTCTTTTGTTAGCAGTGTTGAAGCATATTCTTATATATATATGCCACAGTATCCCAATGGAATGTTGGTATATGTACATACTTAGAGCCTTATGTGTTCTCAACATGTGTGTCTTGTACTGGTGTCCTAAGATACCCTATTGTACCATGTGTGAAAACTCCAACTCAATTTTATGACCTGATATCTTGTAGTTATTAGGACTGGTGATTAACCTCGGTAGCATCGAATTTGCATTTTGAGCTTGTGCTCCTCTGTTGCTAGATTGCTTGTAATTCACTGTGTTCACAAAGTAAAAATATTGTATAATTACCACACCCTAGTTGATGTAGGCTGCCATTTTGATCTCAACTACTATTTTGCTGAGAATTCCTTGATTGAAAACTTTTGTATCCTTCTTTTGCAGTTTCAGCCTCTGACACACGAACAGATTTGAGGATGCGCTATGTACGGAAGTCCATTGAGTAACAAGACCTGAAAATGCTTTTAACTTTGTAGAGTTTACCTTCAATCCTTTCAGAGCTGCTCTTGGTATAATATATATGTATAAGCCTTAACTCATCTAGCTGCTAGCATACCAGAAGATATTCCGTTTATGTTCTCTTAGGCAGCTCATAAAGTGCCAGAAACGATGCTAGCAATGACTTTTTATATTGTCCGGTAGAGGTTTATCTTCCTTGCTCCTTGAACTTTTTTGTTTAGTGAAAGATTGATCAGGCGTCAACAGCTAATTCTTGTGAGTTCCGTTGACAGCTGATTATGGTTGTGTAACTCGGTTGTTGAATTTTCACCTGTGGCACATGATACATTGGAAAATAGAAATGTCTGGTCTTTATTGACCTCGAGAAGGCATATGACAAAGTACCAAGGAATGTCATGTGATGGGCTTTGGAAAAGCACAAAGTACCAACTAAGTACATTTCCCTCATTAGGGATATGTACAGGGATGCGGTGACGACGTTTGTCCTTCTTACGATGGCAACACCGGTGACTTTCTAATTAAAATAGGACTACATCGGGGGTCAGCATTGAGCCCTTATTTATTTGCCTTGGTGTTAGATGAGGTCACAAGGGACATACAAGGTGATATCCCTTGGTGTATGCTCTTTGCTGATGATGTGGTGCTAGTGGATGACAGTAGGGTAGGGGTTAATAGGAAGTTAGAACTATGGAGACACACGTTAGAGTCGAAGGGGTTTAGACTTAGTAGGACCAAGACCGAGTATATGAGGTGTGATTTCTGCGCGACTAGGCACGAGAAGGGAGACGTTAGCCTAGATGGGCAAGTGGTGGCCAAGAAGGATACTTTTCGGTATTTAGGATCGATGCTACAAAAGGATGGCGACATAGATGAAGACGTCAGGCACAGAATTGCAGCGGGTTGGTTGAAATGGCGCCAAGCTTCTGGCGTCCTTTCTGATAAAAGGGTGCCTCAGAAGCTGAAGGATAAATTCTATAGGACGGCGATTCGCCCGGCGACGTTATACGGTGCTGAGTATTGGCCCACAAAAAGGCGACATGTCTAGCAATTGAGTGTGGCAGAGATGCGTATGTTGCGTTGGTTTTACGGACACACTAGGAGGGATAGAGTTCGGAACGACGATATTCGGGATAGGGTTAGGGTGGCACCAATGGAGGAGAAATTGATTCAACACCGATTGAGGTGGTTTGGACATGTCCAGCGGAGGCCTCTCGAGGCGCCAGTGCATAGTGGAGTTCTGAAGCGGGCCGATAACGTAAAGAGCGGTAGAGGTCAACCTAAACTGACTTGGGACGAGTCAGTTAAGAGAGACCTTAAGGAGTGGAATATCTCCAAGGATTTAGTTTTGGACAGAAGCGCTTGGAGACTGGCAATCAACGTGCACTGAACCGTGACCTCTTTACGTCGTGTGCCCTTTTGTGTCTTCCGGTTTCCGTCTCTTTTGGGTTTCATCTCTAGCCTACCCCAACTTGCTTGGGATAAAAGGCTTTGTTGTTGTTGTTGTTGTGAAGGGAAATGGGGGTTATATTGAAGAAATGTTTCGATTTCTTCTCAGAATTGGGAGAATCAACTCAAAATGATATGTTTTCAGTGAGTGACTTGGAACTAAGTGTCAGCAGTTTCTACTTGTGTTGCAGACATGAAACGGTAGGAGGTTGGTTTCACACGGATTCTCATATCATCGCTTCTTACTTCTCTTTTTGAGTTAATATTTTTTAATGCGATAAATTAAGTTGGTTTTATTTAAGTTGTTCTTTGTCCACAGAAAGTTTAGAATGTTTTTTAGCATATTTTTATTTATATGATTTATTAAATATTTTTCTTATGAATCAAAATCCGATCTACCAGCCAAACGGCCCCGAGAAAATTTGCGAAACGTTAGTAGCCCTGTCGCCCTACATATGAAAAGAATATGGAATAAAAAAACAATATTTTATCTAAGCCTTTCACTATATCTTGGTGTAAGCTGAATGCCAAAGCAATAGGGTCATTCCGGTACTAACTACTAAGAATCCGCCAACCAACCCCAAAACCTTATACATATAATATAATATAATATAATGAGACCCAACATTTGAACTAATTGAACTGCATAATCGATGAAAAAGCATTTATGGTTGAACACCTTGAACTCATGATCCATTCAATTTGACGAGCCGATTTACTCTCTAGCTATCGAAGATGAAGTCGATAACTCAAAGTTAATATCCTTGCGGTACCCTTCCTTGCAAATAGTAACCACAAGCTAACCTCCTAATGATGGAATCAACTCTATAATGTCGATCTTGTCCTGGATCGGATAAAAGATCCATCTGCCAGCCTCCTATGCCGGTGTTCATCAACTACTATGTACTATGTACACATTGACGACCTTTGCGGGATCTCGACAATAATGTCCTGCATACAACAAGTCTAACACGATGCTTGATTGCATCGTGCTCGTCCAAGCAGGCATAGGTCTTCGTAGCCAACTAGCCCTAGAAGCACCTCCTGGTTTGTAGATGTTCATGTGTAATTAAGATATAAAACTAATCCTAAGTTTAACACTAAAAGTTTAACTATAAACTCCCTTTACCTTTGGCCATTCTAAGAAACAAAGTATATTTTGTGCTTGGAGCCTTATGTAGGCAGAACATGGATGTGCAACACAAGCAAATACAACCATCATTCTTATAGTGGCTATGCTTGACAAGGTCCCGAAGTAGCTGCACAAAACGACCGTGAAAGTAGTTCAATTGGAAGAAATAAATCTAGGGCATTGCCATCTTGTAGTCTTTTTATAGACCCACACCGTCAATTATAAATATGGTTATTCGTAGCAGATACCATGCGCAGATGGAAACCTCCTATGAATCAACATGGATGGTTTTTCAGTTTCACAATTTGAACTATCTTGTTTTGCAAATCTATGGCTTTTTCAAACAAACTTGGACACAGTTAATTTTATTATATGACATTTGTGATATGGCGATATGCATTGACTATTGCACCTTGTATGCCCCCTTTGGAAAGAAGGATTTCCAAATGTAGGAATAGAAAAAAAAGAATTGAATAGGAATGCATGGCATACTCCTCATGTTTGAATTGAACTTTGAAACAAAACAGCCTTATTCCTAGGAGGATAGATAGGGTGATCTAAGCAAGATCCCATGCAGATTAAACTTTCTATTCATTCATGGGATCTGGCAAACTGGAGGAGCGGATGGCATCGTGCCTTCTCTCTTCTCAAGAATCCATATTATCATGAAGAGATCTCTCGAGCACAAGTTAAGATTCGTCCTTAATGAAAAAATGGGACACTTGACAATGTATCTTCATGGACCAAGAATTACGAGGTCACCTCTTTTTTATTCTAGGGCGATTGTGAGACCTCGATCCATTTTTTTTTTTTTTTTTTTTTGCAATTTGGAGAAAGCAAAAATTAATAGGACAAGGAAGAATGTGAAATTCTTTTTTTATTCTTTATGCAGGAATCAAGAGATTGAATCTGGATTTTTGGAGCAAGAGTTGTTCGGATAAGGTGGAGGAAAAATACATGAATCTTGCAAAGAAAATAATTTTATCACTTCTTTTTTGTTAATTGTCATTAGCGGAGGTGCCTAAATAATTTACCTCGATCCTACGGGACAGGAACTAAATAAAAAGATGTCGGAATCAGAACTAGGAAACATTCCTCTATTTTTCTTATGTACACAAATGCTATGTTCCAAATAGACCAATTGCCATTTCCTCTAGGGAATGGAACCCTCCATCTTTTCTCAAAAAATCCATTGATCCAAAGAAGGCCATCAAGGGCCTGTTTGGTTTGCAACCAATTTTTGCCATGCTAACAATTTGTCAAGCCAAAGTTAGGTAAAAAAATTTACTATCGATTTGGCAAGCAAAATGTGAGAGGTTGACAAGTTTTGTAGCCAATCAAGCAATAGCTAAAACCATGGCTAACCAAATATTTAGTTTGGCAAATTTTGGAAGTCAACCAATCAATTCTAAAAATTAAAACTAGCATGGCTTTATTGGGTGGATGTAGCAACAATCCCCAAACCCGATAAGAGTATGACCACCCGATAACCCTATATCCTTATAAACCCCTTGTTGGTCGGAAGCTTCTTCGAGAAGCCTCCCCACTCCACACTAGCTTCCGTACACCAACCCACTCCGCCCCGCTCGAATCGCACGCGGTCAGGGAGAGGCGGCGAGAGATGCTTCGACGGGCTAGGGTTCCCATGCCGGCGGCGACGGCGGCGACGCCTCAGCGCGGCCCGCTCCCGAAGGCGAAGGCGAAGGAGGCGGGGGCCCTGCGCCTGTTCCGCGCGGCCACGGAAGCCGCGCTCTACGGCTTCCTGGCTGCGTTCTGGATGAAGGACTTCGTCGGCACCGTCGTCGAGATCCTCGGGCGCTGGGTCTGCGGGGAGGGCTCCACCGTGGAAGCCGCCGGCATCGCCGTCCGCTCGTGGTGCACGTTCGTCATGGTGTTGCTCTTCCCGTCTTACCTCCCGCTGGTCATGATGCGCGTCCGCGAGCATGCCAAGCTCGCTCTCAAGGAGGAGGAGAGGGAGAAGGTATCGATACTAGAAGCTCCTAAATTCAGTTTGGTCTGTTTTTATTAGCACAATCTATGAGCTTGATTGTGCTATTTAGAGCATAGGACCATTTTAATCGGTCAAGTTCGTGTTTTAACATCGAAATGGAAAGTTGTTCATTTTGCTTGGAATGGCGTCATTATCCAGACTGAAGCTGAGCTAGCATGAGAAATTTACAGAAAACTAAAAATTTCTCTTGCATTTAATCGAATCTATACTGTACTCATGTAGGAATCTGATTCAATTGCAGGCACTATATTCTAGTAGATTTTTTTTACTCTTCTGATAAATCCGGTTCCATAGTGGATCTCTAGTGCCAATTTCTTTGCCTACTCAAATAGCTTATGTTTCTTCTCGACCATGTTTGAACTGCGCCTTAATCTGGTCATTTAGTGTTTCTTCTGTTTCATTAATGGACCTCTATATGTGAAGGTCTGGTCATCTCTCCTTTTTCTTTTTTGTTTGAGCTTAGTACAATATGAGGCAGAAGATCCAAACTTCCAGTAACCTCCTAACTGGAATATCAGCTCTCTTAGGCAGAACCTCTTTAAAAAAAAAGCAAAAATAAGACAATCTGTTTATGCAATGTCTTTCTAATACCCTGTCCCTATTTGTATGATTTTCATGTGAACTGCTGATGATTGCGGTAGCTGGCAAGCAACCATAACGTTGTGGTGGGATCGGTCAGTGAACATCTTCTGAACAAGAACAGAGCAGTTCCCCGGTTTCCCAAAGGTGTTAAGGTGGCCCCGCTCTATGCGTTTCTTCCCATTATGGCATTTATGTTTCTTGCCACTATGGTGCAGCTTCATCAAGAAGAAGGATCTCTCATGTCGAGGCTGGCTGATGTGCTCTTTGACGTTGCACGCTTGGGTTCTGCTGTTATAGTGGGCGTTTGGGCTGTGCCAAATGTGGTGATTCTAGTGACAGTTCCCAAGGCTAAGGATGGAGATGATTAGATGCAGTGAGCTGCACACAAGGTATCCACCCTTAGTGTGCACTATTTCTTGTTGACATTATACTATTACACATCATCTTTGTTTCTGCGCTATTCCTGTTATAATCATTCTTCAGAGTTGTTTTGATTGATTTGTCATGGCAATTACGTTAGTAGTGCCTTACCATGTTGAACAGCCTATAACCAATATAATATAACTAATATGCACAAAGCTGGGCCCTTGGTGCTTCACTAATTTGGCAGCAATTAGAACCTGTTTGGGTGTACCTGTGTATATGTAAAAAATCCATTCATATGTGATCAATATGTTTGTTCATTTGTACTCGGCTCATGTGAATTCGATTATATAACCATAGCCTGCTGCCTTCTTTGTCTCTTGTGATTCTGTGTCCTATGCTCTTTATGTCTTCTTTTTTTTTTTCAATCCATAAATGGTGCTAAATTAGCTAATTAGTATTTATTTGGTAATAAGAGTGCACTTTCAAGTAAAAGTGAGACGTTTTGTATTGTTTTTGAATGAAATCAGGCTTGTATTTACACGAGCAATGGATTAAGAGGATCTTGCATTTTTACCATTGAACCTTACCACATGATGGGTTTAATGTTTGTATATATCTTTTCCTAGTTAGCTTTTCACTGCTTTATCAAAAACAAAAAAAAAAAAAAAAAACTTAGTTCACTAACAAGTTTTGTTCATTGCTAAAGTGGTTTTGAACAAGGCAGCACTATATGATCAATAACAAGTTGATAATTTTAAGCTGAGCCCAGATTGTGTAGAACTCTCTCCGCATCTGTGTAGCTTGTTTCTATATGATTATTTCTTAACAGTTCAAAAGAATCTGAAACACACTTCAACCAAGAGAATTTGGTTGCACAAATTAACCAAAATCCACAAAAGGGAAGAAAACCTCTAGTACAATGGTGCCTTGGGGCAGACTCACTCAAGGTGCCTAGGTCATTACATGTGTCATTGTGTTAGTAGGGTTAAATCATATACCTATATTTGCTAGTGTCCAAATTCTTAGTACATGGTGTGACAGTTAGTGAACATGTTTATGATATAGTCATGTTCTAAGATCTCATATCATTTCTGTTGTTCTTCTCCTCGTATCTCTGCCACCTTGGCATTGCATATGTACAGCTTATTTTTAATATTAATACAAATCAGGTAGGGGTCTCCCCTCCCAACTTCCTAAAAAAAGGATCATATCATTTTTTTTTTACGAAAGGCAGGAGCTCTGCCATTCGATTAAGAGAAGGTAAAAGAGTTTTATGTACACATGGCAAACAAAATGTGATACAGCCCAGAGTTAGTAGGCAGCTAAAACACCCCTTTTCACCAAATATGATTCATCCTACAAAAGAAAATGCCCTGCGCTTTTGCTCAATGTCCTCCTTTGTCAAGGAGGCAACCAGCTGCGCCGTCTTGTGATTGTTTTCAAAATTCTTCTATTCCTCTCCTTCCATATGTTCCACACTATATAAATTGATATGCCATTGAAATGCCTGCGCTCTTGCTTTGGCACCTTTCTTGCTGTATCATGCCACCAGTCAGCCATGGAAACGGTGTCTTGGTGTGGCAGCTGCACATTAAGATTTTCCCAAGATAGCACTTGGTCCCAAACAGCCCTCGCATAGGGATAATACACATTGATCTTGGTGTGGCCATCCCCTCTTCTGTAGGTTATTTGCCATTAGTAACTTGTCATGCATTAGTATCACAAGCGTGTACTTTACATTTGTTTTCCGCTTGCGCTTTCCAAATGAGTTCATGATGAATTTTTTTATGGGATCCTTGGAATTGAATCCTGTAAGCAGAGCGTGTGGAGTACTTTCCATCGGCCGTCCACCTCCAAGTAATTGTGTCCTCCAAATCTGGTTGTAGCTGTACATTCTTTTTTTCTTGAACACGCAGGAGAGCTGCGTATCAATATATTAAGAAGAAAAAGAGAGAAACCAGTACACATGTTTTTCATGGGAGAAAAAACAGGAAAACCCCGCCACAAACTCACACTCTAGATTACCTCTTCTAAGAGCAATACACAAGGCCCAGGAGACCAAAACAACCTAACTAGGTAGCTGTACATTCTGTATTCTAACCCAGAGTCCAATGAATTC
The DNA here is from genome assembly GCA_015844335.1 of Chrysopogon serrulatus. Lineage (NCBI taxonomy): Eukaryota > Viridiplantae > Streptophyta > Magnoliopsida > Poales > Poaceae > Chrysopogon > Chrysopogon serrulatus. The sequence continues at coordinate 635,740 of JADLZL010007662.1, read as the reverse complement.
TTGGATATGTATAGTTGTAGTGAGATGTGCACGTAGGGATTGGATCCAGTTAACATTTTGCAGCTCCTGACTCACTTTCTTCGTGCTAGCCTGAACAAGTGTGGTGCGAAGTATCTGGGCGCTTCACCTTCTAGCCAGTTGTGGTGCCAAAAACGGGCCTTATTACCATTGCCTAATGTGACTATGTTAGAGGAGTTGAATAGAAGACGGTCAGTGTCATTGCACGGCACTTCGGTTCCCACCCAAGGTTTTGATTCATCCACCCATTCCTGCCACAACCATCTGAGAGTAGGGCTCTCCCAAATCTCTCCAAATCTGGAATCCCCATGCCTCCCAATTCCTTTGGCATGCAAACTGTCGGCCAATTTACTAGGCAGTGTCCCCCGTTTGCATTTTCATCTCCTTTACAAAGGAAGGATCTTCTTATTTTGTTAATCTTCTTTTTTGCCCAAAGAGCAAATGGAAACACCGTTAGGTGGTAAGTCGGCATCGAAGAGAGTACCAAGGCGACTAAGGTTAGCCTTCCTGCTCTGTTGAGCATTTTGCCTTTCCATCCCGGTAGCCTCTTACCGATGCGCTCAATGAGTGGTTGCACATGAACTTTCTGTGAGGATCTCGTATGTAGCTGCAGCCCTAGGTAGCGGCATGGGAAGGATTCTCTCGACCCTGTGAAGGAGGCCAAAATGATCCAAATCGATGTCTTGGCATCTGATAGGGTGGACTGAGCTCTTCTGTAAGTTTTTGTGCAAGCCTGAGACATTGCCAAATGCATGCAAAATGGTCGTGGTGGCTTCCAGGTCGTCCTTGATTGGGTTGATGAATATTGCTGTGTCACCTGCATACATGGACGTTCTCCATCTTGCTGCAGGCAGAGGCAAGGCAGTGAGGATACCATATAAGTACAACAGGCGCTGCAACGGGTCCATGGCAAGTATGAACAACATGGGCGACAGCCGACAGAGGGTCTCCCTGCCGGACTCCCCTTCTGTGACCAAAGGCCAGCCCTAGTTGTCCATTTAGCAATGCTCTCGATGAAGTGGTGCGGAAAAGGAACACCCACTCACGCCAACATGGGCCGAATCCTAATGCCTGTAACACCTCGAGGAGGTAGCTCCAGCTGACCATGTCGTTAAGCTTTGTGAATGTCTAGCTTCAGGAATAGGCCTGGCAAGTTTCTTTTTTGTAGTGTTCGTACCAAGTTTTGGACATAAAGGAAAATGTCGTGGATACTCCTCTTCTTGATAAAGGCGCTCTGACACTTCGATACGAGGGAGTCGAGAACCGGCGCTAATCTGTTTGCATGCAGCTTGGTGAAGATTTTTGCAATACTATGTATGAGACTTATAGGCCAAAAATCCGTTATTCGCGAGGCATCCGATCTCTTTGGTAGGAGGATAATGTTTGCCGAGTTCAGCAGCTCGAAACCTTGGGTGTTTAGCATGAACAGTTCAGAGCTGCTGTGACATCCTCCTGAATAATGTCCCAGCATATCATTTCTTGCTGTAACGTACGCAAACAATTCAATCCACGTTGAAAGTTTGTCATCCAGCTGGAGTACAAGAATTAAGTTAGGATATTCTGTCGAAACTGCTGGCCTTCGGGTATTTTAGCAATTATTTTTAGATAAATTTGTAGATCATTAAATATAAGTTTGAATTTGTGATTTTCTTAAAAAGGAAAAAAAAGAAGATGAAATGATCTTGGCAAAGAGATGCTATTTTCTGTTGTTCATATAACATATTTTCTGACTTGACTTGCTGATTGTTTTCACAAACTACTTTGGGAAAACTATGAATCCAAGGTTTTTATTTGGGTTTGGGAGAATTATTGGATGTCCTCGCTGTGCATCAGAGATGCCCCAGTGATGTTCATCTCATTTTCTACTTCAGCTCCATCATTCCTGCTATCTTCTGCTGAGCATTGAATGATCCTGTTGTATATTACTTCTGAAGTGGTCAATGACGACCTCAGGAGCTTTTCAGTAGCTCTGTGTGCATTAGCGCATGCTGCTTGTGTTTGTTGTCTAGCTTGCTTGAATGCTTTTAATGCAGTGTTTTCAGAAAATGACCTAATAATCATGAACTTTTCATTATGATTATTGTTTGCGCATGCTTTTGTTTTTTTTTTTTTTTACTAGGCTAGCTTCTTTGCAATTCACTATTGTCATAAAGCAAAAAATTCTGTAAGTACAATGCATTAATTAAGTAGTGATGTGCAAAGTGCAATGTATTGTTTGCTGCTTACAATGGATGAGCTGCTATTTTGATCTAAATTTTGTTTTGGTTGATAATTCCTCACCTTTTCTTGTTTATTTCTTTGGCAGTTTCAGACCGTTCCATACACAAGAAGATTGGATGGGGCTCTAAGTATATTTAAAGTTCTGAGAGTAGAGTCTTTTACTTGTCGTCATTTCTGAAACCACTTCTGGTGTGTACTCACCTAGCACTAAAAACCACTTCTGAGAGTATTTTTCAGATGCTATTGTTTGGTGCCTGAAACAATGCTAGTACCAACTACTGTTCGTCTGTTCACTGACTGGTGGAGACGTTTTGCTACAAGTGTTTGCCCTAGTGGGTACTGTATGCATCAGTATCGTAAGTTTCATTGGCTGCTTGATCCTGACAACTGAGTCGATTTATGCATCGGTTTAGTAGCATTCAGATTACTCATCCACAAGTCTTACGTGAGAGCCCCTTATGTGAACCATTATGATTGCCAACCTGCGAAAAACATGGAGCGTACTGTAAAACAAGCGTGGCGCGCTATGTTCAAAATGTGCGCAGTTTGCTGAAAGGTACGTCAATCCATGTCTAGGCAGACGCATGATGGCATGAGTAGCTGGCTGCTGGCTCCATGCGTGCCTAAGATGATGTCGATGCCGTTAAGGTCGTTGACAGTAGTCGTGATGTTGATTTTGATCTGGTGAAAGCTTGATCGTGATGTCGTCGACGTGTAGCATGTACGTGGCGAAGTTGATGTAGTTTTTCACGGTGCCGGTGTGACAAGGAGGTGCGAGGTCGCCGATCCGATCATGTCCTTGCAGATAGACGGGGCGAAGCGCGAGCAAGGCCTCGGATGAAGAGCTGCTACTCGGATATTGGCGTGTCTTGCATCGAGAGGATGTATATCATGTATGAGAGTTGTGTTGCACCTGTCAGGTGAAGAGTGGCATACCCAACTTGTTGATCTCTTCAGGCACGTGGTGCAGCCTGAACCTGAATAGTAGTCACAGTAGTGGATCTGTCGAGCCGGTGACGGATGGTTGGCGTGGCAGTGGTGTTGGCGTTGCTGACGGGGTAGGAGCCAGTGATGTTCCTGGCACAGGCACCTGCTGTGCTGGCGGCCAGGTGGCGGCTGGCCGATGAGGAGGTTGGCGTTCGCCTGGGGCTGGCTAGCTATGTAGTCGCACGGATGGTAGGATGCCTGTTCAGCATGCTGAAGTAGTGGTGGTTGCAGTGTTCTGGTGCCGTGAACAGGCTGGTCGACACGGTGGTGATCATAACTCGCTTGTTTGTCCACCTCAAGATGATTGATGGCGTCCTTCCGATCCAATCTAGATTCGACTGTAGTGATGATGGTGTCGCTCTTGGTGGCCGCTGAGTTTCTATGTGAGGACCCCTTAGAAGCATCTGGACGAGCAAAATTGAGGGTGATTTCAGTTGGTGTGATCTCGTCTCTATTTGAATTGGATCTATTATTGATGGAGAACCCATCGAAGAGCTCGTTGAACATCTTCCTCCAACAATTGGTGGCCTTGCTGAAGTCATCTAGCCGTCCTTCTTGGCAGTAGTGTGGCTGGTCTCATGGCCGTTGCGAGTTGCAATATATAGGTAGCAAAGGTGTGGTTGTGCAAAGCAGCAGCCAGCTGCTGCTGCTGTTGGCGGCGGTGGGGGCCCCGAAGTTGGTGATCGGCAATACCCATTGGCGACGCTACGTGGTAGAAACGGTTCCATAAGGAATGCACCAGCTACTGTGGATGTTGGAGCTCTAAGACTACTTGTTCTCTGGTCAAATTGGATCTATTAGCGACTGAGTATAGAGCCCATCAAAGAATTTGTTGAGCTTCCTCATCCAACGATTGTGGAACTTGTGGATGTGATCTTCAGCGTTCTCCTTGGAGCGTGTATACTCGATGTTGTTCAAACAAGTGTTGATCTTGACGAAGCATTTGTTTATGGTGTTGGTAGCCATCGGATGTCCGGTCTCTGATACCGAATATAAGAGCCCTCTTGGTTGGGTCTACAGGACTAGTAGTAGTTAGGACATGGAGGGGTTGCGGCTATGGCGGAAAGAGGCTAGGGTTTAGGGCATGGGGAAGAGGGAGGTGCAGGAAGAGAGAGGGCGGTGGCTATGGCGGAGGGTGGCTAGGGTTTAGGGCATGGGGAAGAGGGAGGTGCAGGAAGAGAGAGGGCGGTGGCTGGGAGAAGAGAGGGAAAGAGACACAGGGAGAGGGGAGAGGGATAGCGAAAGCAATTGCTCTATTCTTGCATGATTAGATTGATTATATCCCCTTAGTATTTATAGTCCCTATTGAACTTGTATCTCAAGCAAACTTTAAGAGGTATCCTTATAGATTAGATTCTCTTTTCCTAAACAAACCAATCTATTTATTTATTTATGTATTTATTTGCGACAACGATGGCGGCGGCTAGGGCACCGGTAGCTCCCTAGGGTGCGGCTAGCCCTGGTGGGCGTTGGGCCTTCTGGCGACCCGTTTGCTCCTTGTTTGGGGCCTCGCCATTAGGTATCTACTCTCTGCATCTGTGTAACTTGTTTCCATATAATTATTTCTTGACAGTTAAATGGTGCCTTGGGGCAGACTCACTCTAGGTGCCTAGATCATTACATGTTCTGTTAGTATGTTCAAATCACATACCTATAATTCCTAGTTTCAAAATTCTTTTAGTACATGATGTCACTGTTAGCTGACATGTTTACGATGTATTCATTCTCTAAGATATATAGTATCTTTTGTTGCTAACGTATGCAAACAATCCAATCCACTTTGAAAGTTTGTCATCAAGGGTTTCTCCATCCGGGAGGAGTATGCAGGAGTACAAGAATTTAAGTTATAATATTCTGTCCAAACTGCTGACCTTTAGATATTTTAGTAGTTATTTTTAGATAAATTTATAGATAATTAAATATAAGTTGGATGTTGTGATTTTCTTAAAAATGACAAATAGAGATGAATTGAGCTAGGCAAGGAGATGCTATTTTCTGTGGTTCATATAAAATATTTTGTGCCTGGCTGATTGCATTGTTTCCACAAACTAGTTTAGGAAAACTTATCAATCCAAGGTTTTTATTTGGGTTGGGGAGAATTGAAGAATGTCATGTTGAGACTATGTTGAGAGCCAAGTATGGTATGGACTACTGAGTTTAATTTGTAGCTATTTATTTATTTCTTTATGTATGTATGTAAAAATGATGATATAATTATATCTAGTAACTATGTTTTTATCTTTCTTACGATCTTTTAATTTTTGTTTTCTTCATTTTGGCATGTTTTTTATGTGCATTTTTCAAGTCCTGTGGATGCTTTGTCAGACTTGTATTCATCTCTTTTGGTTCACATGAGAGATCTTCCATGGATTCAAATCATCCAAACAAAAGCGGACGATTTTAGTTTCACATTTCCTATACTTCAGATGTCTGAATAGTGCTGTCTTTATCCTTCCATTAAAAAAATTTGTAACTTATTTATTGTGATTTGTGCTAATAGATTTGGAGCATTAGATGGAAGATCTGATGGTTATAGCTATCACCTGAACAAATGCTATATTTTAAGCACCTAAAATATAGCATATATTCCTTTTAGTTTGGTTGCTTTTTGAGTTATTAATAAAAAAAAAAAAAAATAACCTCACTAGTAAATTAAAGGCGCCATTTTACCACCAAGCTGTCCGCTTGTTCTTGCCCCCGAAGAAAGGGGACCTCACCTCCCTTCCAACAGGTGTTCATTTTGGCGTGCGTTCTTCCCCTCGCAAGCACACACTGCCCGTCGCGCCACCTTCCCCTCCGGCTGTCGTGCCATGGCCGCTCCGGCGTCTCGCGCCCCCTCCTCCCGCCGAGCCACCTTCCCGTTCGACTGCCCCGACACCTTCCCCTCCGACCGCCGCGCCGCTTTCACCTTCAGACCGCCGCGCCGCCTTGCCCTGCGGCTATCCCGCTGTTGTTCGCTGGGATGGATTTGGGAACCGAATCCTCCACCGCGCCTACTCTCAGCAGCAGCGCGCCTCCTCCTCCTCCTCCTCCTCCTCCTGTGCAGCACCGTCCCCGTGGAGCAGGGTTGCCGAGCGTGGAGTAGGCTACCACCGGCATGGAGCAGGCCGTTTTGTGGCAGCCATCTCTCACGGTGCAGGCTGCCATCGGGCGGAACCCGGCGACGCGGAAGATGTCGGCGGCACGGTCGTCGAAGGCCGCTGCACCTCCTCTGCAGGACGCGCCGTCGAAACCCACTGCACCTCCTCTACAGGATCCACCGGCAGCCACCGTCGTGTCCAATGCCGGCAGGGACGCGAGGTTCAATTTTGCCTGTTCCCTTTCATTGTTGTTGGTTAGGGTTGCAATTTCCGTGAATTAAAATGTTGTCGATTTCAAATGGATGAAGTGGTGAATTGTGCTACTTGTTTCAGTTTTACCATCTCTTGCTTTTGATGCCTGATAGTACTCCATGGTTTTCATGAATATTTCCTCAAGATCTTTATTATATCTTACTAATATAGGATTAGCTTATAGTTGTTTCATTCTTGTTGTCACAATAAACAAATGCCAGCGGTTCAGTAAGTTAAATTCTTCAGCAGGTTCAGGACAGTAGATGATCTTGGCAACACCAGTTCACATAGAGGCTCACTCTGTGATGAACTCAAAGATGACGAAACTATCCAAATTATGATTCATGAGGCAGTGGAGAAAGCTATTACCAGGGCATGGAACAGTCCAAATCGCAGTTCTGAACTCAGTTTGATAAATGACTCGGTGAAGAAAGCTGTTCTTTCAAGCCAGCCCAGCAACAGTTCCATGTCTTGCGTCGATCGAATGAAGTTGGTGAGAGAGACATTATCAGAGCATCAAACTTTCAGTAGAGTATTATATGTGCTAGCTCTTGGTACTCCTGTGACACTGCTCATTGCCAGGTGATAATCAAGATACCTGTCTTAATTTGTCCATTCTCCTGTCTTTTTTTATCTGTCTCCTGGTTTTGATCATCATCGTTCACATACTTGTTACGGAGATCCCGACCAATGCACAATCCAGATTTGTTTAGCCTTTTTTCCTCCCATCTCTTCTTGGATGGGCCCTGAAGCTTTTCTCTTGTTTGTATGGAGGTCTTCTGCAAATGAATTTTCATATAGGAATTAGATAATGTGCCTGCAGATATTGATTGAAAGTCAGATTACTAATTCAGGTGTAACCTTGCTCACTGCAGAGCTGTTCGTCGTGAGAGCTCGCACGCAGACAAGAATATGATACGGAATACTGGACTCGAGATGGGCTTCAGCTTTCTTGCTGTGTCTGTTTGTCATTTGTACATCATACTCTTTCACTTTGTGCGGACAAAAGGTCCCACGGTGTCGATGTGGCTGATGAGACTAATCATTTTGTTCCTCTGTGTTCTTCTTTCGGCATGGATGCTTATATACACATTTCACATGCCGCAAAACTTATTTCGAACAAATTTCTGGTGGATCACGGGCTCATTCCTTGTTTTGAACTGGTTTTTGAGTGCTATTCTAGGCTGCACATTCTAGGCTGCATCATTGTAACTAGTGTTCTTATAATTTTACAGGGACTTCTAAGGGAAGGTTGGATGGTTGACATTGGATGACAGAACATATTATTTAGGTATGCTGATCCTCCTAGCTTTTGTTTTACATGTTCTGTGATGTCTTATTGTTCTGTAACCTCTTCTGTCACTCTGTTAGTGTCTACTAGTTTTAAATGTAGTCCAGAGGATTTGTTAAAACCATAATAAAGCAAGAAAACATATGGAATATCAGTTATTATCATCTATAGTGGCGTACAGCTGGCCAGGTCAGGCCTGGCTAAGAGGGCTAGCGGGCAACCAAACATCAGAAGTCTGGTTAGCTAGGCACTTGGCCATCTGACCAAACACTTCCTAAGGTTCATTTTCCCTTTGCTAAAAGTGAATTTTGCTTATGTCACACGTACATGTGGGGCAATGGGCATTAATGACTACATGTTCCTTGACGTGCTCCTGCCTAACTACTTGGAGTACAGGTATATAGGGCTAAAATAGAAATACAATGAGACAAATGACATAGAAGTATATCACTGCTTGGATAAACTTTTTGCAAGATGTTTTAAAAGGATCTTGAAAGGATGATAGCAAGATAGGGCATTGTATTCAGTGGAACCAATTACTGTCTAGAATTACTTTTCATCTGTAGATTAGAAGAGTCAAGATCTAAGATCATCCTGGATTACCTAATTGCATTGGTGATGATTTTGTTAAAAATTAAAACTGAGTCAAGAGTCAAGACGACCAAGGTCCCAACACTAGCTGTCATTGATATTTGATTTTTCGTTTAATTGTTGCCTCTGCCTGCGTACGGCGTACCCAAGTTAGTGGGGACTTGGATCTGATGTTTATGTAGAAATGCTGATTTGCTGGTTATGCTACAGTGCTATATGTGGGGTTTGTTTACAGAGTTGTCAGCTTGTAAACTAATAATCCAAGAGCTCAATATGTCTACATAATATCTTGTAAGAAGTGCAACCTGTAGCTGTCAAGACTGTGTAATTGTATTCTTGATAAATAATGCTACCTCTGAAGTACATGTAAATTTTGGCATTTCTATTCTTGTTTAACAAAACCATTTCACTACAATGCCTAGGGTGGTTCGCTTGTCATTTCAATTTTGCATGCCTTCTTCTCTATGGAATCAAAGTAGTAGCACTAAGACAAGGTGTGAATGTAAGGGAAGCACATCAGTAAAAACTCTGTCTTAAATAATTTTGGCGCATGGTTGTTACTTGTTTCCTTTTTTTGGTTAACATTTACTTTATCTCATTCATCTGACCTATAATATTCTACCGAATAGCAAAGATACTATACTCAACCACTTGTTGCATATATATTGAAGAAATATATCTAATCATGGCACTGCAGTTTCCCCTTCCCAGATTGATGATTCGTCGATACTACCATGGTGCTGCAGATAAGGTCAGGATGCCGACCTCCTCTGCAACAAATCCAGTGTCTCTTGCAGAACCGTTTGTTTCCGTGTGTCTGACCAGGTTTGTGATTAGTGACTGGTGGCAACCTTTGGCATAGATAGAGCACGATAGACCTTAGACTTGGGATAACAGCTCTCACAAATCGTCGTTGCATTGGCCAATGCAACTGAAACAGGCATACTGCTACTATCAGTCATACGCAGCTGAAGATATGTAGTTTCCGTTAGTTCCCTCGTACCTCGAAGTCTTAGATTGCTTCATGAATGAATTCATCTTTTGAGGTTTAAGCGAGGGCAGAATGAATTCCTTGTAGCGTGTTGCACCTGCAGAATTGTGGATATATATGCGTATCGTATTTGCAAATTTTTCTTGCTTGGCGATGGCGGCGCGGCCTGCTCGCTTGGCATTGCCTGATGGGCTCATGCTAGTTCTGATCATATATGTAGGCCTTGTTTGACTGCACATAAATATACTCTAATCTATACTGTTTAGAGGGATTGAGATGAAATTTAAACTAAAATAAACTCTAATTTTTTTAAACTGTATGGGTTAAGGTGTATTTATGTACAACTAAACAAGGCTTGCATATATACAGAAGCCTTGTTCTCTTTTACCTACTTTCGCAAGTTTTTCCACTCTCTCTCTATCACATTAATTTCTACCCATATATATGGAGCATTAAATGCAAGTAAAAAATAACTAATTACACAGTTTAATTGTAATTCAGAAGATAGTTCAGGTAGGAGCTCCCCCCCCCGCCCCCCACACAGGGCAGCTCGGGGGGCACCCAAACCCTAAGCGCCGCCCCCCACCCTCAACTCCCTCTCTGCCGCCGCCGCCGCCACGGCTCGCTGCTCGCCAGATGGCGGCGGCGGGGCCTCTTCTCCCTTGGCGGCGTGGTGGCGCGGTTGTCGGCGGTCCGGCGGGGGTGTCGAGCTCGGGCCGCGTGGAGCCTGGCAAGGCCACCCCTTCGGCTGCGGGCAGCGCCGACCAGGGCTGGGCTGGCGTCTGCGGCGGCGGTCTTCCTCCTCCGCTCCTCTTCCTACCTTGGCGGTGGCGCGGTTCGGCGCTGGCTGGCGGGTTTCGCGGATCCGCGGCCTGGATGGCCGGATCCGGTCCGGCTTTGCCCTGGCTGGGATGTGGTGGCCGGTGACGGCAGGGCGGCTGCCGGAGCTCGCGTGGGTGCTGGGGATAACGGCTTCTTCTTCTCCTCTAGTCGCCTTCGCCCCCTGCTCCTATGTCTTTGGCAGCTGCTCGCGGCCGATCCGGCTGGGCTGGCTTGGGCGCCTCCCGAGCCCCTGGGGCGGCCGGCCCGCTGCCCGATGGCCGAGGCTGGAAGCGGCGGCGTCGGCCCGGGCGCCAGGTTCAGGGACGAACCAGGCGCCCCAAGGGCAGGGCGGCGCCCGTAGTGCTGGGGCATGCGCCTCGAGGCTGTAGGACGAGGTTCGGCAGCGTCGGCGACGAATGCCTGTGCCGGCGTTGGTGGTCAGCAGTGACTACGGTGTGCGGTAGCGTGATGCGCGCGGCAGGGTAAGCTATGTGGCTGTTATGTGTAGCTGGCGCGCCGATGCCCCCCTGGAGGGGCTTCTGCGAGACGGCACGACTGGGACGGCGGCGGCGGCGGCATGTTCAGGATCCGGCACCCTGGCCTAACATTTGTGCTGGGGGGCACCTTTGGGCGAAAGCCTTGGCGGCAATGGCGCCTGAGGGCGCCATTTTCCCTGTTGGGGGCGTCGTATCCACCCATCATTTTTTCATAGGTGAAAACCCGGTCCATCCTTGGACGAACGACGGTGACGCCATCGGCGTCGTACCCTTCTTGAAGGCGTCGTTCTTGGAATTTCGTCTGGGCCATGGTGTCTCCTTTTGGTGGATGCTCTTCGTTTCTCGGCACCCAGTCGACGACGGTGGGTTTTGCTTCTTGAAGTCGGAGCTGTTGCATCAGGGGATGCAGCTCGGCAACGATGACAAGGGCTGAACTCCAACTTCAACGACTGAGTTCTGCTTAGAGCGTTCGGCAAACACTGCGAGGAGGGCGTGAGATCAAGTCGGGAAGTCGGAGCTGCTCTTCGCGACGCGCTTGAGCTCGGCAATGATGACCTGGTTGTGGCCTCTTGCTCTCGGATCCGGTTTCGTAGGGTGGGTCGTCTATGGTGTACTCTGTCGCGTTTGCGTGGGTGGGCTAGCCATTCGTAGTGTTTGGCACTGCGCCTGACTACCCTTGCTTGTATATAAACTCATTCATCTTAATTGAAAGGTAGAGCTCCTGCCATTGTTTAAAAAAAAAACAGTTTAATTATAAATTATGAGACGAATCTTTTGAGCCTAGTTAAGCCATGATTGAACAATATTTAACAAATACAAACGTAAATGCTACAGTACTCCCGGTTGCGAAAACTTGCAAAGAGAACAAGAGGCCAGAGTTTATTTTCCCACGTACCGTTCGACCTACTCCATCCAGTAGGACTTGCCCTCGGACTCGGACGCGACACCAAAATAGCAGCGGCGTAGAGTTGAAGTGGGGAACGGAGGTGACGGAGGTCCGAGGCAGCGACCGGGACTTCCCCGAGAACAGAGCGACCTCGACCTCTACTCGTGTTCGAGAAAGGTTCGGCGCCCAAGAACCCCCTTGCAGTTGCAGGCCGTCTCTATACATACAGGCCCATCAATCGTAGAGTAAAAATCATACAGTAATTGATGATGGCACAACCAGCAGAAGACGCCCAAACAAACGACATCGTCATCGACATAAACGCGGAACCTGCTAGGTGCTGCTGCGTGTGCACGGAGCCCCTGGAGTGGGTGGCATTCGGCCGGTGTCGCCACCGCGACGTCTGCGTCGGTTGCGCTATCAGAATCCGTTTCTTCCAGAACGACCGCCGCTGCTGCGTCTGCAGGACGTACTGCCCCAACGTCGTCGTCACTCATGTAGACAGCAGCAAGCTAGATGACTCGCCCATCTACCCAAGGTTTCCGTTTGCAGTGGGTCGCCCCGGCCGGGGGCAGGGTAGGACGATACTACTGGTACCATGGTGGTATGGATGCTTTCTTTGACGACCAGAAACAGTACGAGATGGCCGCCAAGGCGTGTGCAAAGCCGCCGACGCCGCCGCCGGCGGACCCGCCAGAAACTAACGTTTTTGAAGCCGGGACGCCGGTGAATCATCAGATGGACGACGACGATGCACCCTCGCAACAACCAGCAGGCGTCGTCCTGGACAGGATGAACCGCGACGAGCCGCTTTCAGAGGCATGCCTAGTTGTGGTAAGTAGTGCAGGAATCTCATCTCTGGTAGTACAATTTATCATTATATTTCGACGTTATGCATGCATGGTGTATACAGTAGTAAGTTTTTTTTTATACTCTTAACGTCTAACCTAACCTACGAAGCACCTTTTTTTTCTACAGATCTTCGTTGGGATTTATCTCTGTGTGATCCTGATTCTGATCATAATGTGTGGACTGCTGTTCTTCGCAGCAGCTGACACTTATTACCAGAAAGTGGCAGTCGTGATTGCATTTGGCCTTCTCTCGGCAGCGGCTACAATCTACGCAATTTGGTGTTGGCCCAAATTCAAGGGCGTCCTTCTTAATTGTGATGCATGATTTTATTTGTTGTTCTTATTTTACTTTAAGTCTCTTCATTAGAATTTCAGGGTCTTCTATAGCTAGGGAAGAGCTATACTGTTGTAATATGTTGTTCATTGTGAAATGTATCATGATGATGTATCTAATTAATATTGCCATGTCATCATCTCATTAATATTGTCATGTCATATAAAGAAATGTCATTAAATGATTGTATATGCAACACCTATAATAATATACTAACTGTACAATATTATTGTTTATTAGAGCATGTTTAGTATAGCTCCTCATGCTCCAGATTCTCCATGGAAACTTATTCCCTTAAAAATGGTTCACTAACTAAAAATATTTCTCCATGATTCTCTACAATAAACTCTATGCATATGAAGAATGTGCATCGAGAGAATGATGAGAAGCTACTTTTTCTGGCTCTTAGAGCCCCCAAAATTATTTTAGAGGACCCACTTCTCACTACAAAAATTGTTTAGCAGAGCTCCTCCTAGATCCAACCTAGAAGTTGTTTTGAAAACTTTACCAAATAGAATGTGAGAATTAACAAACAAATGTCTATGATGGTAGTTATCTAGGACATTATCATTACATAGTTAATGTAGGTTGAAATTATGAGACATTCACTTGGCAGTGTGTAATAGGTTGTAGTTTTTCTATAGCCGTACTATATAGAGGGGTCTAAAGCATTTTCAACTTGAGAGAATCTAAGCGAGATCATAAAGTGACGCCCTAACCAAAAAATGAGATTATTTGAGGGTAATAGACTTGCATGCAACCAGTGATCTAGCTTGGGCTTTTGAGTTGAGAGCTTGAAGACTTGTCTTAATCTTCGTGTTTGCCAACACCTAGATTGCCTAGAGGAGGACATGATGACCTTCTCGATGAAGCAATTTTTGAGAAGCCTCTAAGAAGACATGTAAATTCTATTGAAACCCATGATGCTGAAGTGATGAACAATATTCAGTAGTTGAGCAAAGCCTAACCAAGTCATGCTGACTTAGGTGGTCTAGCTTGGATTTGGGGTTGTGGCAACAACCCAAGACAACAAGCAAAAAATGGTTCTCTTTGCCTTCTCTATATATTTTGAAATTAACTTTTTTCTATTTCATTATGAGTGACGACTAGGGTGCATTGTAGTGTGTACTTAGCATATGTTTGGGTTTTGCACTCTTAGGCCACTACTAACACTCCATGCCACTAGATGGCAGCTTGGTCAGGCCATGTAGGATAGGTGGAAAAAAAAGTACTAGATATTCCCTTCGTCCCTAAAACTGAAAGAAGTTATTTCTAGATTTGTTTTAAGTTAAAATTTTTAAATTTTGATCAAATTTCTAATTTATATTATCAAACTAGTATCATTAGATTTACTATAAAATATATTTTATAATATGATCAATTTATGTTATAAATGTTGTTATTCTTTTCTATAAAAATTAGTCAAAGTTAAAAAAGTTTGACTGATACGGTTTCTAGGAATCACTCTTTTTTCAGGAACGGAAGGAGTAGGTGGTACCCCTCGTAGAGCTATGTAGTAACTTCTATGGATCTTATAAATACCTCAATTGACAAAACATAAAAGTATCTAGCGAATCGCATGTTGTGGACAAAACAAACCCTTGCCCATACATGTTTTTCAACTGATAAAGCTAACACCTAAAGGGCTGTTAGACCTTGTAGAGAAGAACTGTCGAGTCCTCCGTATAGCCTACGATGGGGAGGTGAAGGTTTCAATATCTCGGTTAATATATTTTGCGAGGTGGTTTTGTAACAGACTCAGTTAATGGAAAATGACTGCCTCGGTTAATGCTAGGCATTAATTAAGGCGGTTGTATTTCGTCCCCGACTCGATGGTGTTTTCAAAAGTTCATGGTAATGTTTTTATAGTAGTGTATGTTTAGAGCAGTTTATTTTCCTAAGGCTAATGTTTTTGTAGATCTATGTTGTACTTTCCTTATCACCCTAGTCATAGTACATTCATTGCTAAGGGGATGTTTTAATTTGATTCGGAACCTAATAATTAGCACATATTTTTTTTATACCAATTAGAAGCCTAATTCTCGACTAATAAGAGCTAATAAGGGTATATTGCTGGTTAGAGTCCATTAGCCCATATTAGCCTATAACTTTCTTATTTTAATTCGTTTTCACAAGGTAGACTATTTTTAGCCCTAGATCCAAACAGGCCTAATAAGAAATAATTAGTCCGCTCACCCTATCAAAGACTCATGCTTTTCTTTTCTTTTTTTGAGCTCTTTTTCTTTTCTTTTTTTTTGATTTGAAACAAATGACTCACCACTACTTTACACGGGCGTTTGTTGCTTATATTAAATTTCAAGTCAAAGCTAATTCACCGTGTTGTTGGGCCATTCCCTGGGCCATTCGTACTTCCGGTCCAAAGTGACCAAACCGGACCCCTCCGCGACGGCGAGACCAGCCCCTTGTCCAGTGTCAACCACAAGTCCACAACGGAGTCCATCGCCGGAAGCGAAACAGAGCGGCTCCTCTAGGGTTCCATCGATGGTCGCCGGGGAGCACGCCTCGCTGCCGCGGGAGCTGCGGTGGATGGGCCGCGTCATCTACCACCCCGTCGCCCACGCCGTGGTCTACAGCTGCTGCGGCGGGCTGTGGATGCTCCACGCCAGCCTGGCGCTCGGGATCCTGGGCCGCCGCGCCGGCGGCGCCGCCGGCGCCCGCTTGGCCGACGCAGGGAACTCCGCGGCTTACGTCGGCATCTGTTCCTTCATGTTGTGGCCTGTCGCTTTGTATCTGTTCGGGCTGCGCGGGGCCGTCGCGGCTATGGAGTCCGACGAGGTGAGGCAAGGAATCGTGCATTCTGCTGTACTGAAAGCATAGTTTCTTTGTTACTCGCCAATAGCTCCTCGAGTACTGGTGCTCTGGTTTAGTTGTTTCTGTTGTGCCCTTTTTTGTACTTATAATCGTGCCTGCAACTGACTCTAATTTTGGACTAGGCACCGGCTCCTAAACCTCCTAGACAAGGCAGAGAAATTTTTTTGGGCAGTGTTGGGACACCTTGTTAAAGACTTCAAACTCGCATCGTGGATTCTTTATATGTTCGCGATGGCTGGACTTTGGGTGGAAAGGAGCACATCAGGGAAGGGGTGTTTTGCTGAAAAGTTTGGTTCTCTCGTCTTTGAGATAAGTGTCATCAGCATTGCGGTCATCCACTGTTTTGTTGTCTGTCCAAGGTGGATCAATGAGTGGAGAAAGCATTAGTTGCGGCAGGTACACATCTAGTTCCTTTGGTGCTTTTGTTTTAATTGTTCGTAGGCACCAACAGCTGGAATATTATATATTGATCCACTTGTTTGATTTCTCATATGTTATTAGTATTCAAGCGTGGATTTTTATGTGTCTGCTGGCAGCTTGAATGCTATAGTTTTTGAAGTTACTGTATGAACTTTGGCAGTATATAAAGTCTGCGCTGTATTAAACTTGCCACTTTGACTCAGAGTCTGTTATGCTTTTCTATTCATGATAAGGCACGATTATCAAATAATTTGCAAGAGTCTTTTTTATACCCTTGTAGGTTGTCCCGTAAAGTATGTTAATGAAAATAACTAACTTGTTCATTGCCTTGAGGCTTATTGTAGGTCAGAGATATAAGTCTATGTAAGTATGTTAAATTGTGGTACAGATAAAGACTTTTGTCTGGTAAAATTCAGATATTTAATAAAAATTGTAGTAGGTCATAAAACTGCTAGTTGCCATAATATAATAACGTAGAATAACTTTTTGCAAGCAGTACTAGCATTGAATATTTCCTTCAATCTCCATGAACATGAATTTAGTACTGGCTACACAACATTTGAATTATTCCCTGCATGCTTTGGCGCAAATTAACAAATTGATTCTCACTATAGCCAATAGTATAATGGAGCATTATTAACTGCAACTTGATGCTAGCATTTTTTTGTGTGGAGTAAGAGAACTGATGAAATTTGGTAGCCAGTAGTTGTATGGAGCAGTATTAAGTGATAATGTGATATGATAGTCTTTTTTTACTTATCCCTTCTTTACATGATTCAACTTGAGCTGATGGCAAAACTGAATGGTTGTGTTCTGTAATGCTTCTGAATTGGTCAATGACCTCATCCTCATGTGTCATGAGCTTTTCATTATGATTGTGTGCATGATTTTGTTTTTTTACTAGCTTATTTGCAATTCACTAGTGTCATAAAGGAAATAAGATATAAGTACAAGGGGCTCAAGGCCCGCCAATATTTTTGTCTTTTTTTTTTTTTTTTTTCTGTTTCTATGGTGTGAACATGCACCATATTTCCTTGAGAAAAGACAAGGTACTTATTTTGAGGGAGTGAGATGGTTTCCTCTGTCCATTTTGTTTTTTTAATCTGTAAGAGTAAATAGCTTATTATAGTTAAAGATCATAACCGAATTTTTATCTCTAGTTTTTTTTTTTTTGGCACAGTCTCCTACCCTGAGTGGCTAAGTCCTCACTTTACATTTTTGTCAAATTGATTGATTGATTCAATATCATATTTGCTAGATTTACCATATCTTTCATATCTAGCTGGAGTTATTTTTGGTACATTTTGTTGATCTAGTTGCATCAGTAATTGGTCTTTTTTGTAGTTCATGGGTGACTCTAGTCAAACTCAGGTTAAATGTTGCCAATTTGTTGGCTATGCTGTCTTTGTCACCTGCTTATACTCATAGAAGACTGAATTGGCACAAGATACAAGCAGGTGGTGGTTTCAGATGTTATTACCCCATTCATGCGTAGAGGTTAAGAGTTTGTTTGGTTCCTAGACTTAGCCTAAGCCTAGCTAGAAGTGAGCTATGGCCATACTTTCCCTTGTTGTAACAGCATATAAAGAGGTGGTTTTTTGATGTGCTAAACTTGGCCCAGCTAGCACTTTTGTTCAGAGTACTTGCATAATGTGTACAACCCTTTCTTGAGTTTGGTGAGTTTATCTCTGTTGCTTTTCAATTTTTTGTGCTGATTTGTATTTTAGTTCCGATCTGAAACCAATTCAGTGAGTTTGGTCTGTATTAAACTTCCCACTTTGACTCAGAGCCTGTTATGCTTTTGTCTTCATGGTAAGGCACGATTATCACATTTTTTTGCAAAAAAAATCTTATTCATACCCTTGCAGGCTGTCCTGTGATTTCCTACCATTCTAGAGATCTGGGTAGGCAGCACATCAATAGGACCAACACCATGACCAAATAGGATGAAAACCGCACCAAGAAGACCTTGCTCCGGTCATAACCCAGCGAAAATAGTTTGAGTGTCGTGCCCAGTGCCCATTCCTGCTCCTGCTCCTCCACAGGCCCCTGGCATGCTTCCTGAAGTCCTTGACAGAAAGCACGCCACTAGGTAGGGACTGGAGCAGCGCGTGAAGGTCTAGCAGACGCCGTCAGGGGTGGGTCGGCGGTGGTAGTGCGGTGGAGCTCATCACTATTGAGCCAGACGGCCATGACACATTCGTACTGGTAACCGGTGATGGTGATGGGGAAGGAGAGAACAGTAAGAGACCAGCAGGGGCGGAGGCAGAAATTGTGGGGGGGGGGGGGGCAGCATAAAAAGCAAGTAAAAGATAACCAAGTTGCTATGGGTTTACCAACAGTCTTGAATAGAAAAGAAACTATGAATTATTAGGTTGAATAGAATTAGCATTGGAATTTTCAGCTTGAACATAATTAGCATTTGAACCAACAGGTTTAAAGAAACTATGAATTGCCTTTTCCTCTTCATATCACCTAACCGATCAAGTGATTAGATTAAACAAACTATAAACAAGTGCTATTGAACAAGAGGTTGTGTATAGTGCTGTAAAGAAGAAAAGGGGCAAAGGGGAAGGGCGGCGGTAGAAGGTAGCGTACCCGGGCCTAGAATTCTGGCCGGCTCCCGTCTGGGCATGGCGTCGGTATTGACTTGAAGAAGGCAACCTCGACATTGCAATGATTCGGAGGTGGAATCTTGCCGACCCGCTGTCTGCCCGTCTCACGGTCTTGGAGGCTCGACCTCTGTGGCTCTACTTGACTACTACTGATTCCTGCTGTGCTGCGTGTGGAAGCTGAAAAGACGAGTCAAGGAACAAGGATCAATGCAGACCGCCTATGGAATACGAAGAGTGGCCAATCACGCGTTGTGGTGCATCCCAATCGAACTGGGTGCAGCCGCCAGCCGTGCAGGCACTTGTAGGCTAATTGGGCTGCAACTTAGTGGGCTGTAAGCACTGGTTGCCTGGTTGGACTCCAATTGAGGGGGGCCAGCCCTTCATAAATTAACTAATATAAGCACTCAATGAAGGATTAGCGGATTGTTGGGGAGTGCCAGGCCCCCCCAGCCCCCCTCCCTCCTCCACTGGGGACCAGGGACCAGGGCACCTAGCTGGCGGCCTTGGCAGGAGGAGCCCCGCGAGAATGTCCACGATAGTGGCACGACCTCGCCGCCGGTATGAGCCTACGAGATCGGGGACGGGGACCTTGGCACCTCACTGCCACAGTCAGAACTTATATGGGGCTACGGTCTAGGGCTGGTGTGTGGTGCTTTGTTGGGCTGAAGTCCCTAGTAGAACCACAGAGCTGACCAAAATATTTGGACCAATCACAAATCTAAGCAGTCCACTTTGGCAGTTAAACCAAACCCACCAGCCTTCTCAGCTTGTTTTTCACCAAACCAAATCAACCCAAAAGAGAAACTAGACCTTAGAAATTGGTTTCAATCCAAACCGTTCTCAGGTTTAGTCATGAGCTTTTCGTTACGATTGTGTGCATGCTTTTTTTTACTAGCTTATTTGCTTATTTGCAATTCACTGCTGTCATAAAGCAAATAATATGCAAGTACAATGCTTTGGTAGTGACGTGCAATGTATTGTTTGTGCTTACGATTAATCTGAATTTCTTTTTGACTACTATTTACCAATTGGGAAACATCTGACCTTATTTTCTAATTTGGCAGTTTCAGTCTGTGCCGCACACACAAACAGATTCAATAGACTGTACCTATGGAAGTTTGCCAAGTAACAAGACGAGATGATATCGTTGACTTTGTACTCTGTCATTTTTCATCCACTCTTGGCGTGAACTCACCTAGCATACTGGATGTGTTTTGTGCTTATGTTCTCTTAGACAGCTCAGATGCTGTGTTAAGTTCCTGAAACTACATGGTAAGTGCTACCTTTTGCCTGGTACATGATGTTTGTCTGCTTGGAGACACTACTTTCTGTGAAGATGGTTGATCGGGCTGGAACAGCCAGTGTCCTACAGTGGGCTTGACAGTGGGTATTCTATGCATGTGTCAAAAGTTTCATTGGTTGTTTGGTTCTAACAGTTTAGTCGTTTCTTTCATGTGTAGTGTCACACATTTGGATCTTGAATTTTAAATGCACCGTAATGTCTGATGCTTGCATGGCCCTGCTTTTAAGGTGAGAACTATTTGGCTGGCAGGCTTGTGGTTATTCTGTCCAGCATAGTAGAATTTGAGCTAGTCATTGGTCTACTCTTATGTAAACCTTTATTGCCAACCCACGAGAAACATGTGCGTTTAAAGCCGATCCCAGAGCAAGATATAAGATAACTATATTGTCTTCTTCACGGTATTTTAGAATTATGCGTGATTTGTTGAAAGATATGCTAACTCACGACTGGGAAGACGAATGAGTAACTGGTAAGGTTCTATATAGCGCCTGAGGGACTGTTGCCTTCTTTCACCATGTAGTACTGCCGATGGCAATGTTCTGTAGGTCTCCTGGTCCATGGTGTGTGCTGCAGATTGACAGAAATTCAGAGCGGAGCGTTTGAATGTTCACAATGTTGCAAATGTTTTGTTTTTTTGTGGGTAAACGTTGCATTTATTTGATGAGCAATCATGGTCAAAAGCCACAACTCGTTTTATTTTGCAGTATATTGTCTTATTCCTTTTATTTTTACACACAAACGCAGTCGTTATGACAACAGTGCACACATTATTAAAATGACAACTTTTACTAAAATTAAAAGCCGTCGAAAACAGTATCATCGATTATGACGGCATGGGAGTTTTCTCGCCCCAGCTGCCAGAGCCTCCCAACGTTCTTCACTTGGGAACCGTCGCCGCGACCAGGAACTCACCGGCAGCGCCACCGTCAGGCATCACGACCACAAGCCCGTCGACGCCACCGTTCACGATGCCGTACGACACGCGCACGGGCTTGCTGCCCCTGAGCACCAGCTCCTCCAGCCCAAGCTCTCGCCACTGGGCAACCTCAAGCTTGTATCGCCTGCCACCGCCGCTCTGCAGCTGCCCATAATCCGCTGCGCACGTCTCGACGCTCACCCCACCATCGCCGCCATCGCTGTCGTGGAAGATGACGACTGGGAACTCCGGCGGCACCTTGCCTGCCGCGCCGCCGAGCCGTTCCCTCGCCTGGTCGACACAGGCGACGGCGAGCGCGTGGTGGTCAGGCGGTGCGCCCGCCGCGCCGGCGGTGGTGGGTATGGCTCTGAAGAGCACGGTCTCGTCGGCGGCGTGGTCGCGGTTGGTGAGGAGAAAGCGTCGAGGGGGATGGACTTGGTGAGCGCGCGCACGGCCCTGGCGTTCGGGCGCCGGAAGAGGCTCGCGTACTGGATCATTTGGTGCGTGGCGACGTCGTTCTGAGCCTTGATCCTGGCGTGCGTGCGCGCCCACGACGCGAGGAACCTCGCCAGTGACAGCGGGTCGGACAACATCAGGCTGCAGCTGGCGCCCACGGCGAAGCCTCCGTCCCCCTGGAAACGTGTCAGCTGGTCGGGCAGACAACACAAAACGTTAGCTATTGCTGTATTTATAAATAAATATAAACATGTACCCCTCGGTTCATATTACAAGTCATTCTAATCTTTTTAGAGAGTAAAAAAAAGTACAGTACGTAGTATGGTCGTTAATTAGTAGAGTTGCATGAAGTCAAGACATTTAGACTTCACCTATCAATACCATTTTAAAAAATTTGATAGCATTTTTGGAAACAATATCATTAGAAACTGTCTGAGAGCTAGTTTCGTCTTGTAGTATTTTGCAAGATTACACGGTATGCCGGATCTTGCCACAAGCTATGCCACCGGAGAAGGAAGAAGAAGGCCTTCAGCCATCTTCATTGCGACCAACTGGCTTCTTGGTGGTGTGCTCCAGACTTCCAGAGACGACAAGGAGAAGAGGCGAGATGGAGGAGGCCGGGCACGGGCAGCAGAGTTTCCCGTGCGGCCGTGGCACCCGTGAGGAGCAGCCCGGGGAGACCAGGAGATAAAGGGAAATATTATTAGTCAGTGTCTAGTTAGAAGAGTGTATGACCAAAATAATAAATTAAACATTCCTTTTTACCATTATTAGGTTGAGCAAATTGAATTTCAGGATGGATACTCCATATTTTGCTGGTGTATTTATCAGAGTGAGTAATGATAGGTTGTTGGGTGTTGTAGCTGCATATTTATATTGATTTGGACGTACGACTTAATCGGATAGTAGGATACATATAGTTATGCATGTTGTTGGGTGATGTAGCTATATATCTGTATCGATTTGGTATTTTCATTTAACAGACATGACATGTATGTCGCCCTCAATTCTGGAGAGGATATGCAGTTACCATATATATAGTGCTAGCTAAGTCAAATAACTTTAAATTTATCAAATTTTATATTAAGATATTGATATTTATCATACAAATAAATATCCTTAGATTTTATCATGGACTTCTACGGTATTATCGGAGTCATAAACGTTACTCCCTCCGTTCCAAATTGTAAGTCGCTTTGACTTTTTTTGGTTCATTCATTTTACTATGTATCAGACATATTATTATATCTAGATACATAGCAAAAAGATACATAGCAAAATAGATGTACCAAAAAAGTCAAAGCGACTTACAATTTAGAACGGAGGGAGTAACAACTTTTTTATGTATTCAGTTAAATTCAACAATGGTTTGACTTGAACTAAACATAAAATAAATTGCATCCTTCGTAGAATCGAGGTAGTATAATTATGTTGATCGGGTTACCATATATATACGTGTCTTCTATATATTCAATCACCCTTGTTCAAAATGAGAACGAGTGAACGCTATCCCTAAATAAAATGTAAAAAGAGACAAAAGGAGATGGACGTGGAGAATAGATATGCATGGTTTTATTGTAGGGTGCAGTGCGTATCCGATGAATGGCAGAAAAGCTGAAAGCGTGACCATTCATCAGAGAATACTAAAGTCAGAATTTGCCTTAGATATACTAAGAGCAAAATCCTCTTACCACCCACACATTCGTTCATAGCTACAAGCTTATGTGTAATTGTTTTAGTTTTCTTTGAAACCTTGTTTGTTTCTTGAACTCAGTTTGAAAAACACTTTACTTTATTTAATAAAAGTACAGTAGGGGGTCATAACCCCTCTTGTTTATCATAAAAAACTTTGAAATTGTGACAAACTTATTCACA
This sequence comes from Chrysopogon serrulatus, assembly GCA_015844335.1. NCBI lineage: Eukaryota > Viridiplantae > Streptophyta > Magnoliopsida > Poales > Poaceae > Chrysopogon > Chrysopogon serrulatus. The sequence continues at coordinate 612,503 of JADLZL010007662.1, read as the reverse complement.
GCCAAAACATCGCTTTCTATAAAAGTCGGGTTTTACCTTTGTCAAAAAAAAACAAACTTATTCACAGATGTTGAGATTTGAACTGTTGAAAATTTTATGTAAATAATATTTTATTTTATGTGCTCATCATCTGCACTAAGTAAACATTTGCACCTTCGAGGTATGGGCCGACATATTATGGGATTGATCAAATAGATGCCTTGTGGACGATGTGATGTAACCTACCATGCACTGAAAAATAATTAATCATAAATAAGAGAACATATACTGAATTAGAGACTAGTGCCACTTATTTTTGAATTTCCATAGCTCATTCATTCAAGTGTAGACAACTAATAAGCTATGATTTTTTTCATGTCCTCACAGTGCATTGTTTTTTCTTGAATTTGCCATCATGCTCACCTTCTAGAGCCTAATTTTCTAATGACAAGTATATTGGCCCATGCCCTGTTCTAAATTCTAACTCACTTTATGTTTGTTATTAAGTCAAATTGTTTAATTCAGACTAATTTATTTTTAGAAGAATATATTAATATCTAAAATACCAAATGGATGCATTATCAAAAGATATATATTTCATTTATCAATTTGTTGACATTAATTCAATTTTGTTATTGTTGATATATTTTATACAAATTTTTTGATCAACTACATTATCTTTCAAACAAAATTAAGTGGACTATAATTATTCAAATTAGAGGGGATACATATGTCATCTCATGTGTGTCGTACGTTTTTAAGTGATGTGGATGAAAATTAGAGATGTTAAGGGAGATAAAAAAGTTGCGATATCGTGAATGGTCATTAGATTTTGGCATTACAATACATTTGCGTGGCATTATATCATAATATAGTGGATGTATGTTCTTTTCTACCATTGACCAACAAATTATAAGCTATATGTAGTTACTATACTAGACAACTAAAATGACACAACATGTTGCACAGTATTTGCTAATAGTTATTAAGTTACATGGAATCATGGAGTGGTTAAGATAATAATAATATTGTACTTGCTATAATAGGAGAGTATAGGGACAAATAATTTTGGTTACATATTTTATATGGGATATATATAGAGAACTTTCAACTTGATGATAATTTTGGACTTAAGATCTCACAATGAGCTTCAGCAGCAAACTATGAAACTTTTAACTAAACTACACAATTATCAACCAAAAAGATTAATATCATTAGAACTATATGGATTTTTCACAGAGCATGGCATAGATTTTTCCCATAGTTTTAAAGTTCGACCCAAAGCTCTATTATGGAAGCTCCAACACATCTTTGCCACACACACATAGAGCTTGGATTTGAGATTTGAACTAGCTTGTTACGGTGCAGCGTGGTCACGCACGCCACGGAACGCAGTCCGGCTGTCGTCACAGTCAAGGTGGTTAGGTGGACGCGCTTGGCATGGGCCATGGGCATGGATCTTACGGTTACCTGCACTTGGACGAGCGCGCTCACGTCGGGGTCCTCCACGTTCACGTCGACCCACGGCGCCAGCGCAGCCTCCCAGCCGCGCGCCCCGTCCTTGTCGTGGACGACGGCGGCCGCCAGGAACTCGTCGAGGGTCGCCTCCGCCGTGGCCTCTGTGAACCTCACGCCGGCGTCGTTCAGCTTCACCACCCACGACCCGTCCGCGTGGCGCCGGAGCCGACCGGCCATCTCCGGGTGGTCGGCCGCCGCCTCGCTCAGCGACTCCTTCGCCCACACCGCCTCCTCCCACAACCGCGCCGCCGAGGCCCCGTTCTCCGCCGCGCGGTAGTAGAGCACCACGCGAGTGCGCCGCTGCAGCGCGGCCGCCGGCAGCGGGGGCGCGGCCACGGCGATGCGGCGCGTCCGCCCAGGCTCGACCGCCCGCGTCGGCACGCAGGTCTGCGGGCACTCGAGGTGGATGCGCGGCGCCGCTGGCGTGGGCTCCATGTGCTCGGTGGTACTACTGATAGGCGAGGCGATAGCTGCACGCTCGCCGCCTCGCCGGCCACTTATAGCTTGCCGCCTCGCGTCGATGATCGGAGGCGGTTTGGGCCTTTGGGGTCGCCTTAATTGGGAAGAGGTGCGTGCGTGGCACCAAAGAGGCTTCTACGATGTCCCTTTATTTGCAGGAAGAATGCATGGTGCACGCGGCGGCGCCGAACACTAAGACTATCCGCACTTATGACTTATCGTACTCTAAATTTATCCTCTAAAAAGAATATTATATAATATTCATTAACATTCTCTTCTTTAAACTGCTTTCTTTTACACCCATCGGTCTTCTATATCACATCCTCTATCCAGTGAGACCCGGCCACGCGTCATACTCACTTTTCATCTGTCAACTAGGGCCCTTCCTATTCCCCACCTTCCGCCGTAGGGACTTCGCCCCGTCCGCGCGCTGGACAGCCTATCAAGCCACCACGGCGGCGCTCGCCCCCCAGTACGCCGTGCTCCTCCTCACGTGCTGCCCGCCAGCAGCCCCCCGCCGGGCGCGCTCCCGTTGCGGACGCGCGGGCGGCGGCATCGGCCGCGCCCGAGGGCGGCGGCTCCAAGGGCGGCGGATCTACCTACGGTGAGACACGGGCTGCCGCGACTCCCTACTTCCTCTCTACCTCCGTACAGGCGTCCGCAGCAAGCGGGCGGGACTGCCCAGCAGCGTCGGGCAGGCGGGCGTTCAGCGGCGCGCAGTTCCTCTCCTCTGGTGGGTGGGCGGCGCGCGGTCCTCTCCAGCAGGCGGGCCGAGCGGCTGTCGAGCCGAGCGTGACTCCTCTCTGGCGGGCGCCAAGCGCGTGCGGGCAGCCGGCAAGCGGGCGGCGCTGCTCATCTCCGTCGTGCGGCCGCGCAAGGGGAAGGTGAGCGTCGGGGGAGCCAAGGTGGGACCCGTTCCTCCTTTAGCGCAGCCCGGCTATCCCTCCATATCTGGCGGAGGTCGAGGAAAATGGTGGACGCGCGCACTCATTGACGTATCTCGCTACGGGTGTTCATCTGGAAAAACGCTCCTGCAGGATTGTTTTGCGGACCGCGCTGCAGATAGCCTAAGCCTGGCAGTAGGCAGATGCTGTCATGGCCGGTCCCGGTAACTTGGTCAAAGATAGATACAGTATTGGACTATTGCTGGAACGTGGCCTTAGACTAAAGCTAACAGTACGTAATACAGTTCATTAGTGTAGGGGCTATATGTATATTTATTTATAAGTGTACCATAGCTTACTCATATAGTCATATAGTGATTTATTCTTTTTTCTTTCTCAGAAAGTTTATTGGTTCTTATGTATAAGCTTTCCGTAAACTTACAATCCACATCTCTCTTTTTCCTTCCCTCTCTTTCATCCATCTCGGCATAAAATCTACTTACAACTCTTTACTATATTCTTGCTCTTATTTTAGTTGTTAGGTGAGAGAATATGTCAAATACCCCGAACGCTACGATGCATGATAACTTCTTTAAATGGAAATGACAGACTTTAGCAACACGTGTTTACAAAGAGTGTTTCAATAGTTAAGAAACACATTTTACCACACCTAGCATAGCACATTGTCCTTGGATCAAATTTATATAGATCAAGTGGACATGATATTATAGAAAGCTGATAGCGATGAAGCGTACAGAGTAGCGACTGCACAGGTTGAGTTCCATTGCATCTGGGGCTCACAGAAGGAACATGTTAAGTTCCACTTGGAAGTCACAGAAGGAAGTTCAAATATTCCTATATATAGCACCAGGTGGCTATCACACTAGTACAATGATACTTTCTACAGGTGGCCATTTTAGCATTTTCACTGGTGTGCGTTTCCCGCTTCCCCAAGTGAGGCTAGTAAAAATCAAGATCTTCACTAGTGTCTATTAGAGAATCACCAGTACAGATCCGTTTACATCGATGTAGGCTTAAGTGAACCACTAGCGTAAATCAATTTACATAGGCAGCGTGTTTAAGTGAAGCACCGATGTAAATCCCTTTATATAGAGACGGCTTTATATTCACCATATGTTTCCATTTAATTTGATGATTGTTGGCTTCCCCTTCTGCTTCAGCATGCCAGTATAATCAAAATTTGATGATGCCTGATACCAATGATCCTTTTGTTGTTCTGATGATGAGCTTTGAGAGACCAACTTCAACTTCCTTTATTCATACATGGAACTCATCATAACTATGTGTTGGTCTGTTTTGGAAGGTCAGAAATGATCACATTTTTAGCAACGTTCTACCTTCAGTGAGCTAAAGTCAGGCAAGAATTTGCTCTAGTTATTCTACAAGCGAAAGCAAAGTTTCATCCTCATATTGATTTATGGCTAGAGCATATGTGTAATCTTTTATATATATTTTTTTGTATCGTCTCTTTTTGTTTCTTGAACCCTATGGTCAGCTTTTACGTTATTTTTAATAAATTCAAGTATAGGGGATCACATTCCTGTTTGCTTCAAATTTAAAAAGTGGTAGTCAATATGGCATCAAAAAAAAAAAAAAAAAAGTGGTAGTCAATATGAAGGAGTGGCTACCCTTTCCTAAGTAGAGGTGCTACTGATCATTCCAATGCATTTATCATCCTATATCTTTTTTTTGAAGGAATAGGAGAACTAGTCACATTTTTAAAATCTATCATTTAGTGTTTGCAAGCGGGAGTCCTTGCACTATGTCAGACATGCAATGATTATTTAATTAAAAAACATATTTTATATAGCCCTTTGCCGCTAGCATGTAAGTGTGCAATGGAAATATAATGATGTATAAACAAAAACCTATATATATTATATAGCTTTCTAGAGAAAATAACATATGTTTGTTCAGATTTTGGCTAGGACTATAGTTCTCTTCTGGTTACAACATATGAGCACTTTGGTAGCCTAATATTAAAGAGTAAAAAATTTCTTGTAACTCTTTTTTTAGTTTCCCAACTACACTTCTTTCTTCCCGCCTTTTTTACTTCCTAATTTTCTCCTTTGTATCCCGTATATGATTCAGATTTATGACCCACGTTCCTTGTGTAGTTTTGCTCGGGTAGTAGTCCTCTTTTATAAAATTACACGAATCTTGAAGCACCAGGGTGATTATAATTACAAGTAATTTTGTTTCGGATCTGGATTAGGCCAATCCTGTCTTGATCCAAAGAAAACCTAGCCCTCCGCGCACCACAGTCCACAGCCAATATTCCTCACGATCTCATCTCCCGTTATCTTGTAACCGGGCATTTCTGCTACGAACCTGCTAACTCGAGCGGGCGGACGGCGGCATGATCGACTGAAGCGCCTTCCCCGCGCTGCATTCCCACACTGGCGCGCAGATCATGGCGGCGGCGGACGGTGAAACGCCAGCAACAAATGGGGGCGGACGGGGCTGGCATGCAATCTGCATGCGGCTGCAGACGCGACTGGGGCGGGTGGCGTCACACTATCTATCCAAATTTCAGAGACTAAGACTATAGACTATGACATTGCCAAATTTCAGGGATACAAGTCCACAATTTTCAGAACCTTCGTAGCCTCATCACTTTGTGTACAAGTCACGTTTTCCAGGAGGCCATGCTGATCCTACCATATGCTTGAATCACTAGAGATCATGAGCTGCACCAATCCCAAGCTGTAGCTGAACGTTCCACACAGTTCGACTTGGAAAGTTGGAAGCCCAAAGACAACTCCAAAATCCAAATGACGGATCGTATAGGCGGGCGCGCCGTAGGGAAGCCCGCATGGAAGTACCACAGAGGATGGCGATAACGATTGGCCTTTCGCCGTGGTGCCCCCGTAGCCCGTTGGTTTGCCGCCGATGCCGCCCGTCCCGTTCTGTCTGCCGCCGGAGGTGGCACCGCCCGTCCGGTCTGCGGCCACCGTGCCGCCTTCATCTAGCAATAGAGCGGGGATGCGAGGCACCGAAGTCCGTTCGACCACTCGTGCTGCGAACATCCGATCGCTGGTGCCACGGCCATCCGGCGTCCGCCATCCCCCGGCCCATTCATACGACAAATGACCGGAGTCAGCGTGACTGGCTCTAGTACCGTAGTACGTGAAGGGTGGGCTTCCTTTGGGAACGGATAGGGCCGGCTCAATTCAGATCCAAAACGAAATTAATCTATATCTATATCTATATCATCTATATTTATATCTATACCTATACTATATATATATATATATACCTATTAATAAAGAGGCAAAATTTCTGCTTTTTTTCGTCTGGCACATTCTAATTTAGAATACCTATTCAGCCCACTCGCTCACCACTTCAACACACTCACTCGACAGCCCACTTCAAGCCCTGCTCGTATCTAGCACAACCAGTGCTTTGCTTCCATCCCACGGCCCACTCCAGCCATCCAGCAGCGCTTCCAGCCCACGGCCCACAGCGGGAAGGCGGCCGCCAAAAATAATATGGCGGAATTGGGAATCGAACCCTGGTCTTTAGAGTTAAGGTACAGAGTCTTACCACCACACCATACAAGCTTACTTGATGTTTGATCAATGAAACCTCCAAATGTTGCACACTACTTGCAATGAGTTATGTTAACAAATTTCTCCTTGACAATCAAAAAAGAGGAAAGCAAAGAAGAGAAGAAAGAATCGGCCTAAGTTCCAAAACCTATTAAAAAGGAGGCGGAATTCAAATAAAGAAAGAATACAATATTTTCTATCATATTCTAAACCTCATACTCGTGTTTAATTTGCATGGTCGTGCATGTTACGTGTTGGTCCTTGTTATTTCGTATATGTATTGTATACACACACAACTTAATTTTCTAACTCCGTCCGTAACTATAGTACTCGCTCCGTCCCATAGAGTATGTCGTCCGGGAAGCGTGTTTGTGAAGGGGGCACGATTTTCCAACGACAAAGTCCATGGGACAGAGGGAGTAAGTGATTTAGATATTTTAGTAGTGTAGAGAAGTGCAATTCAAATTCAACATATATATATAATTTTCATCGTCAAACTGTAGCACACAAGAAATCAACGTTGAACCATATAATTAAGATCGGCATACTTTAATTGATGCTCGTGAACATGTACATGGAGAAGGTGGCTAATGCATTGGAGTGTCTTTGCAACTACCGATATTCTCTCTATTTTAAGATATAAGGTGTGCATGTATTTTTAAAATTCGAACTTTCTTATGTTCGACTAAAAATTAGTCTAAAAGTTTATATTATAAAAGTACTTTGTGTTAGATTTGTATTTAGAAGTACCTTTTAATGATCAAACTTGTATATCATATATTACAAATATTGATGCACTCGGTGAAAAAAATTTTGCATCTGGTAAAATTACTTTAATATTGCCTTTTTTCGTTTGAGTTATCTCTGTTGCATCAACGAAAAATATGGCACTATTCTTATTATGCAGTCTTTTAGTATAATATACAGATCCATACAGTACACAATTAAAATACAATGCCAAAAAAAATTAGGGTTAGAACATCCAATCATAGATGCCAAGGAGAAAAATGGAAAAAGAGAGAGAGAGGGGAATGCACAGATGACCAATGGAAAAAAAAGAAAAACTAAAAAGACATTGTGAAGCTATCAACAAACTATAGATGTCATGGTCATCATATAATAAAGTATAGTTCTTAAATTTTATAGAAAAACTAAATTATAAATACACATGTAAGATTCTCATATATGTTTCTCGTTATCATTTGATAGTTTTTTTCTCCCGTTGCAACGCACGGGCATATTTGCTAGTTATAATTAATCACCCTAGTGCTTTAAAATGTGCAAATATTTTTAAAGAGGACCACTGGAGCATAACTCTATACAATTTAGAATTTGTGTCCAACAATAATTTGAAGTCTGGTTCAAACACATATTAGGTTCCATACTACACGGAAATATATACATCTACGTCCAACATGGATATATGAAGTCTGCGTATTTGGTTCCATGGCAATGCACGGTATGTTTCCTAGTACTAAATATAAACAATGCATGTAGATGTACGAAGACCTTTGTTCCGCTGCAGACGCCAAGAGCATCAAACAATCTGTCAAAAAAATATGGACACGTTCAAAAACATGGTTTCCAGGCATCTTCGTGTTCCCAAGTCGGCACCGACAGTGCCAAAAATATTTTTTAAAGAGGACCACTGGAACATGACTCTATGCAATTTAGAATAACTTGTGTCCAATGTTAATACAAAGTCTGGTTCAAACACATATTAGGTTTCTATACTACACGGGAATATATGTGCGTCCATCATTTTTTTTTTGAAAAGTCACTGGGGGGATTACTCCCCACCTGAATATATATTGATATAGCCCGAAATCGGCTTGTTAAGATTTACAAATATTTAGAGGAAAAGACAACAACACCAACAACAGTAAGACGCCCAAGTACTAGGGCGAAAAGTGGCAGAGCCACAAAGACACTAGCAAAACTCAACACGACCACACCAACTCACAGGAGCTCTTTGAGAATGCCTCCAAGTAGGTGAATGACGCCAAAACGTAATCCTCGTCAGCCAAGCGGGAGCTTAGCAAGGCTTTCGCCCGAGCCTTATGCGGGGATACCAAGAAAAGCGGCCGCAATGGGTTCTTCAGTGACGCCTTCAAGAAGGAAATCCTCGCCACTGCCCAGGCATCGATCGGGGGCTAAGCTTTCGCCCAGAACCTTTGATGATGCTCCCCTTAACCCGCCTGCGATGGTAGGAGTCGCGCGCTGGCAAGCGTTCATGCCAGAACATCGGGGATGCCGGCCTCCGCCACACCACGCGGAGCCGATCACGAACTCGCCCGCGATGGTGGGAGGCGCGCACCGGCAAAAGTCGGGGATGTCGGCCGCCGCCACACCGAGCGGAGCCGATCACGACTTCGCCCGCGATGGTGGGAGGCGCGCACCGGCAAGAGTTGGGGATGTCGGCCGCCACCACACCGAGAGGAGCCGATCACGGGCTCGCCCGAGATGGTAGGAGGCGCGCACCGGCAAGTGTCGGGGATGCCGGCCGCCACACCACACGGAGCCGATCACGGACTCGCCCGCATTGGTGGGAGGCGCGCACCAGCAAGTTTCGGGGATGCTGGCCGCCGCCACACCATGCGGAGCCGATCTCGGACTTCGCCAGCGACGGTGGGAGGCGCGCACCGCAAGCGTCGGGGATGCCGACCGCCGCCACACCACATGGAGCCGATCACGGACTCGCCCGCATTGGTGGGAGGCGCGCACTAGCAAGTGTCGAGGATGCCGGCCGCCGCCACACCATGCAGAGCCAATCTCGGACTTCGCCCGCGACGGTGGGAGGCACGCACCGGCAAACGTCGGGGAGGAAAACAACGCTCCGCCCTCAATAGCCGGAAGTTGGCATGAGAGCAGCACAGAGAGGACGCCCACAGTCCCCGCCGCCCCACCGCCGGCAAGCCCGCGGCCAAACTGCATGCACCGTGCCGCTGCTAGGTTTCTGCATACGGACGTGGAGAAGACGGGCACGCTGCCCCACCGCCCGCATGCCCACGGCCAAACTGCGTGCCAAGTCGCTGCAGAGCCACCCCTGAACAGACCCGAGGCCCGAACGCCGCGCCCTCACCAGCCGCCAGCGGCCGCGCGGGCGGCGCCCTTGCTCGTTCCTCGCCGAAGCCCGCAATAGCACGCCTTCGCGCCCCTGCAGGAGGCCTGGCCCCGCAGCCACAAGGCGCACGGGAACATGAGGCCCAGCAGTCAGCCGCACGGGCACAGCAGCAGACAGAAGCGCCATGCCGTAGCCGCTCTAGGCCAGCGCCACCGTGAGGTGAATCCCCACCGCTAGCCACCGGATCTGTGCCCATGGGCACCGGATCTGCTCCCGGCCGCTGGAACCGCATTTCGCCACCGGAAATGAGGACGACGACCATCTATGGAAGCACAGGCGCAGGGGTCGAGAAGCGAGGGAGAGAGAAGAGCAACGGAGTCTCGCCGCCGCCCCCCTGCACCGGGCGGGCTCGGCCGCGTGCTCGAGCGGCGATGAGGGCGGGAAGCAGGCGGCGCGAGGCCTTCTGCGGCGGCGGCGTGGAGCCACCCGAGTCGCCCCGAGAGAGCGACGCGGGGCCTCTTGACAAAGTCCATGTGCGTCCATTGATATGAAAGGTTCGTTTGGCAGGGCTCCCGCTCCAGCTGAAACAGATTCATCTCTGGCTTTTGTGCTGGAGCAGATTCTCTAGTGAAGCTGAATCTATTTTGGTCCTAGTTATTAGAAACAATGAATTGTCTATTATGCCATTGTTTTTTCCTTTTCTTTTTATGTTTTTCTTTCTACCTTTTCTCTCCCATATTTCTCCCAAGCGGCCACACCTTCCTACGCATCCCACCGACGCACGCATCCATCAACCTTATCCTCTCGCTCTTCCCGACGTCTCCAACCACTAGTCCACCACCGCACCAATACGCACGAAAATAACCTGGTGCCGCGCGGTCCCCAATACGCACGCCCCACGAGCCACAGGCGCCACCGTTCGACGACACGGGTGCCGTGCAGGAGCCCCGCACCGAAGGCCAAGAAGAGCAGTCGCGGGATCCACCGCGCTTGACGCGCTGCTGATCTACAAGCAGGTGGCGGCCGGAGTTCCTCTTCCCGGCCCTCATCCCTGCTGTGCTGCGCTGCGCCAGGCTCGCCTCGCCGGGGCAAATCAGACATCCCTTGCTCAGCGGACCCACGGGATCGAGGAGGAGACGGTGGAAGCTAGTATTTTCGGCTCCTCTGCTCTCTCCTCGCCCGTCTCAGCGTGTTTTGCGGGGATCCTTCAACGAAGCGGAGCAGCAGGAGGCCGTTTGGCAGACGGAGCCACAAAACAGCTCTCGGAGCTGCCCAAGAATCCCAATCTGAGTTCAATACGTATTAGATTCCGTAGCGATGCACAGCACGTTTCTTAGTACAATATATAAACAATGCATGTAGATGTACGGAGACCTCTGTTCCGCTGCACACACCAAGAGCATCAAACAATCTGCCAAAAAATATGGACACGTTCAAAAACATGGTTTCCAGGCATATTCGTGTTCCCAAGTCGGTACCGGCAGTGCCTTCTCTACAATCTACTACTCGTTGGTGGCGCCGCATCAGCAAAGCACTTACACGCGCTGCTGCAGCCACAGCTAAGTCCATCGCCACCGCGCTCGGTCACTCAGCCCACAATCACAGCCGCGACGACGACGATCTCTACGGACAGGAGCCCACGCTTCCTCTGAACCACCCTCACAACGTGCGGGTGCGCCGCTTGGCTGCCGACCTCATTGCCGCGGCGCGCGATGACAAAACCTATGCTGGACGGCAAAGGCCCTTGGATAGGATTCAACGCCCCTTCTATTGCGTTAACTGGAGAGTCGCTGTGATTGATGCCGACTACATCAACGCGTTTAGTTTTGTCGACGGTGGCATTCTGGTAACCGCTGGGTTCATCAAATACATGGAGAAGGATGCTCACATCGCCACCGTGCTGGGGCACGAGGTTAGTTGCTTTTTACTGTATAATAAATGGCCACTTTGGCTTCAATTTGTCCTAAATCAAATTTGTACATAATCCTGACCAAGTTCCTGTCACAGATTGGGCATGTGATCGCGAGGCATGGCTGGAAATACTTTAGGAATAGCTATTGGGTGAGCGTGCTTGTCAACATGACAGCAGACCTCCTTGATCTGCCGCGGGACAGATTAGCGCAGGACAAGTGGGAGTCCATCTTCATGCGGCCATGGTTATTCAGGTAACTAACCAACAAAAGTTCCAATAATGTAGCCGCAGATTCCTACTGGTTTTAATCATTGATGAGTTTCGCATGTGATGATGATGGAAATTAATTAATTGTGCTTCTTGTCTACTCTTTGATTTGATGCGCCGCAGGCAAGAATATGAGACGGATCATCTTGGCCTCCTGCTACAAGCGGCTGTTGGTTACGATCCACGCACAGCCCCGTCAATGTATGTGCAGTTTGCTGAGCTGGAACTGGAAGAAGTGTATTCACAGTCGGAGGACGATGACCTTGCAACCCATCCTCCGTGTATGCAAAGAGCACAGCGTTTATGGCAAGCCAATATCATGGGTGAAGCGCTAGAATTGTACAGACAAACTGTTAGATCCGGAAAACAGAAGCTCTAGCAAGATTCTTGGTCACATCGATCCACGTTAGGAACCCTGTTTCAAAACTCTAGAAATCCGTTTAGAAACTTTGGATAACGAAGAATCTAGCTTGCAACACATTTGTAGAACGAAAGGAAGACAAATCATAGCTCTACTTCCCACCAGCAAAGTGCCTCGTACATGCTGCAAATTAAAACTTAAATTACAACGGAAAATTCAAGACGTCAGCCATCAGATGTATTCTCAACACAAGCATTCTACCAGGCGCTACAGAAGCCAACAACTTGATAAGATTTGGTTGTAGCAGCATCTCAACAATTAGATTATTGACTAAGGAGTTTTACTTGTGGCACATGAGTGACAATCTAGTCTTTAGATTAAGTGTTATTTGTGTTTATTTGTTAAAAATTATAACGTTGTGTGTATCTCCTTATTATATACAGAGGTCAGAACTATTTCAATGACTTTCAAGGTCTTTGTATCATCCCGATGTAACGATCTTGAAATAGTAAAGCTTTCATTATGGAAAAGTTCTACCAGGCCCTAGGTTTTTTTGGTTCATTTCTGGTACCGTGGCATATATATAGCTTGCCAGACCTCCCAAGCCGCGGTTAAGGCGTGTTTGGTTGGTCACCAGAGATATATATTGTGCCACACCACACATCTAGCCAACGCGATGCAGTTCATTTTCTGCACTACAACGCACCGATTGAGTGTATGGTGGACAAATCATTCATCACGCTGGCTATGAACGTGTAGTTGTAGAATTGATTATTCAGGAATCAAATACTTGTATAGAATACGTTTGAACATTCAGTTTGGCACCATTTATTCTGAATCCACTATAACACGGTGTCCATAGAAATCACCATTTCTACAAGAGGTGTGAATAACTACTCAAGAATAAAAAGAAATCATAACCATATTTTGTCCTTGTTATGGTGGGAAACGTCCATCGTCGTGGCATGAAAGTCCAGTGGCTGAAGAAGTGGGCCACATCGGGAACACCGTCGCGGTCACTAAGCTGACATACCCCAACCGTGCATGTTGTCCAGAGCTCGCTCCGTTTGGTATTCAATCTGAGTGTTTAGGACAAATAGTTCCATTGCTTTGTTGTTCTTTAAAGGTAGCAGATTGGTTGTTAGGATATTGATATAAATACTGAACACTTCGATGAATAGAGAGGTTTCGCCTGAGATTGGTGTGAAATAGCTAGTACTAACCTTGTTTGAAATTATAAGACATTTTGGATTTTTATATACTAATTTTTATTATACATCTAAATATATACTACATTTTAATATATATAGTAAAATTAATATATCGGAAGTTAGAAACATGCATCTTATTACTTGGAACAGTACCACGCATAAGTTTAGTGCCTCATAGCAAAGTAGCCTTAGAGGGCTTTATTGGAGTTTGCCATGGAATAAAGCCTAAGCCAGACATGGCTTCTAAACAACTATATTTTGAGAATGCACTACAGGGAACTCGAATATCCCATATGGGCCTATATCCCCAAAATACAAGAACATGCTAAATGGATATCTTGAACCCATCTTTCAACCTGGAGGGGGTCAAATCTGGGATCTCAACATTTTTTTTTCTAAAAAAAAAAAAAATCCTTGCATCACCAATCACCCAGATAGTGCTGTTAGTCAGTTGTACTCTGCTCATCAAACGTGTAAAGCATATAGAGAGCTAGGCTACAACTTGATTTCTTGGCTCGTTGTTGCGGGCCACAAGTGTGAGAAACGTTCAAAACACATGAGAACCGCAGTTACTTTGACAGTCTGTTTTAGTGAAAGCTTGGCTGTAAAGTTTGGTTGGTTCAACAAGAACGGAGTGGCTCAACAAGCAGAATGGAGTTTGTCTTTATATGAGCTGTGATGACAACATGTTGCATATAGTGATGTAACAGAGAAAGCCTAGAAATTAACTCTTAGCTAAGATTGAATGAAACCCATGAACTCTGGTAATTTATTAAGTCTTACCAAACTCATCTTACAAGCTCACACGGAATTTTGACTAGAGGCTAGAGCTGCTGCTTTATTAGCAAGCGACATGGAGATACACGGCTGTCTCAAGCAGTGGCAGAGCTAGAATTTTTTAAATAAGGGGGCAAATAATATGTGACACATTGTAAATACGATAAATATATATAATAAATATATAAATTTATAGTATTTTACATTTATATTTAGTATTCATAATGAAAAAGCATAATATTATTATGAAAAGTAGGTGAAAAGAGAAATTTTTATGATATATAATTGAATTTGAGGTGTTTAATTGAAATTTAGAATATATAAATGACTTTTTTTCCCATGGTAACAAAAAATTTCATTGTTTTTAGGGGGCCAGGGCCCCTGCCAGCCCCCCTTGGCTCCGCCACTGGTCTCAAGGCTAGCTATGCCTAAGAAGGACACGTCCTCGGCACAAGTGAAGAAGATGCGCCTATAGCTATGCCGATAGCTTCTCGATCCCTCGTCCCTCCACCGTCACCGGCTTGCTCTTGCCTTTGCCTCGTTCCTAATCCTCCTGGCCTCTGCCTCCATGGACATCGCGAGCCTATCTATTCTATACTTGTAGTCCAGAAAATACTCATTCCTGAACTCTTCCATGCAGAACCCCATGCTCCTGCATTCATTCCAACAAAAGAAAGATTATTATGTGGTCCCCTGGACATGAGCAAGAACAAGAGGGCAAGAGGCTTACATTTACATGTAGATGATGCATCCATGGATTTCTTTGGCCAGATCATCTCATCTTACAGTGACGACTGACGACTTGTGCTCCCCGGCGAACGAGACATTGGGAGCAGCATTGCACAAGCCATCGTCCCCAGGTGAGGCGCCTGTGGGATCTAGCTGCGGCGCTTCGCACGCACAGGGATGGTGCCAAAATCCATCCTGCCACCATGTATTCTAACGGTATGTACAACATGTTGTGGAATCCGTCTACGTAGGCCATTTTTGCAAAAGAACCCTCACGGACAGTAACCAATGAAAGAAGAAAGCAACCTCAATGTCGCGTGTGAGATGACTGCAGTGGCTCATGCTCCCCGTTGAATGAGACATGAGGATCAGTATATTTTGAAAAAGCAGCTATCCTCAGGCGACACGCCCATGGGATCTAGCTGCGCACACGTTTGACGTTGCGATCATGTATTCCTCTCCAACCCATCAGTTCTCCGTGGCAAGTGGAGCATCGCAGGGATAGAAGAGCACAAGTGCATGGCACCAGCTAGGAAGAGCAAGGACATGTGGTGCCCACAATATATGAAGGGCGAGGTTGCAACAAAATGGCGTTTGTTGGGATCCCATTCTATATGGCGGTGGCTTCAATGGCGCAGCAGCAGCCGCCGTACGGCTGGATTTAGCACTGTTGTTTCATCCCTATTTGACGATAACTAGTGATGCACCAGCGCCGTGAGCTCAACCCTGGTGGAGGCGGCTTCAATTCGCCAGTGGAGCCCCTCCCTACAATGGGCGACATTAACCAAATCTAAATAAAGCAGTCCAGCAGATCACTCTTCCTGTGTTGCCTCATCCTTATCTCCATCACCTTCCTCCATTTTATTAATCTGTAGAGGATGCAGATGGGCTGGCTGGAATTTCATCACATGTAATTAATTCCACCTTGACAATTCTCCGTTCTTCATGATACCGCGCCTTCCTTTGAATCCTAGGTAAGAACATGTACTGCAGAGAATTTCACATGGATGTTTAATAAACTTCCTATCAAAGTAGACTCAGTTTCCAACCTTCAATATAGCCTATCATATTACTGCAGGCCCCGTTGTAAAAACTTATTTAATTTAAACTTGGGTAGAATCCTAGCTACCCATTTCGCCATTTCCTCCCTTATCATGTTGTCTTTGGTTCGGACAAGCATCTTCATTTCCATTTAACCAAACAAAAAAATTGGTTGTGTGTAGTATTTGGCCTTTCGTACATGAGCATGAGTGTCCTGACTCAAAACATGTCAAATATCATACGGTGAAAGTTCCATTCTTAGACCATTTCGAAGAAATAACATCTTCCTCATTTAAGTAGGTTGCAAGAATATTGCTATGTGTTTCCACCCACAAATCCCTAAGTACAGCTGTTAACCATATCTTCGAAATTAATTCAGTGTTTCTCACCTCTTGTTGGTGTTTGGTGACCAGCAACATGGCATAGGGTTACCCGGAATGATGATTGGTGGGCTTTGGTGCCATAAGCCAAACTCGATTGTGAGCACAAAGGCACCGATTTATATGGGCTCAGGCCACTAAATAGCGTAATACCTAAATCCAGTTTGGGCTGGATAGTATATTGTGTCCTATTGTGCCTTGGGGATAGGGGCGAAGCTACATGCAAGTTAGGGGGTGTCCATGCACCCCCAAAATATAAAAACAGCGATTAGACTTAAAATTTCACCATATATGCACCTCCCATAAACGATGTCTATGCACCCACAAGCTAAGTGCACCCCTACTAATTCGCTCTAGCTTCGCCACTGCTTGTGGATATATAAACGTGACACATCAAGGAACCCTTCAGCGCTGCTAGTGTTGGTTTCCTCTGCTTCTGTCCTTATGGCAATTTGGTCTTCATTGGCAGCATCTTTCTTCTCAAGCAGCGAAGACCTTCTTGGACATACTATCTTGATGTGTCATTGATGGGCTCACATGGATTTCTTCGGCCAGATCATCTCATCTTACAAAAACCCTAAACCCTGAACACTAAGTGATAAAAGACTAGTATTGTTTTGAATGTAGGACTTGCTGCTTTGCAAGAACTGTAGGATTATTGTTATATTAGGCCTATTTATAGACCATATGTAGATCTAGACAAGCGTTGCTTGAAGTTTATACTTTTCATGAAAGAAAATCATGCTACCTTTCGTTGCTTGTGGCTTCTAGTACGGTTATCGGTGTCATCATTTTGTTGTCCAGAATTTATGAAACAAATGATACTTTTGAATAAAAGATGGTTCATATGGATTTCTTGGGCCAGATCATCTCATCTTATGGAAACCTATTTTATTTAGTATGATGATTTTTTCCTTCATTTAAGGAGAAAGAGTGCACATAGTTTTCTTTTGTAGCAGTTACTTTTTACTGGCTGTTTTGAGTTACTACCGTACCTTTACAGTCCTGAATTTCTACACCTTTGTGTCTTGTGAAGCATTGTTGCTTCTTAAGCCCTGAAATTACTTACATTTAGAAGGTTGCCTTTTGATTCATTCTCTTTGGTTAATCTTATTTTCAGCAATTAGAGTTATATTTATAACATGTGGATGTGATTACCATTCTTTACTTCTATTTATTTCAGACAATAGTTAGTTCACTACTACAGCGCAGGGATATAGTAACACCAACTTGTGTTACTATAGGCTAGAAAAAGTGTTACTAGCTCTCTTAGTAACACATTTTTTTGTGTTCCAATTGGCCCTGTTACTATAGATTGGTCTATTGTAACACATCTATTTGTCTATAGGAACATTTATCTAGTGTTACAATAATTTTTTCTGTAATACTTTTTTTTGCTCTAGTAACACTTGACACTATGGTGGAATGCATAGTTTGTAACACATTTGTTTACTTATTGGAACATTTGCCTGCGTTACAAGGATTGTCTGCTGTAACACCTTTTTAATTCTAGTAACACTTCTATATTATAGTAGAGCATAGTATGCAACAAAGGAACACATGGCTTGTAACACTTTTTTATATCTATTGTAACATATTCATATTATTAAATATAAAAATATTTTATTTCACCTATAGATGTGCCACACAGATTATTATATAGTCACAAAAATATGACGCATTCTAAACTCACATAAACCACTAATTTCCATAATCATAGCAAGATCCACATATTGTATGATGGTTTCAAACATAGTGATTATTCAGATAAAAAAAAGTATATGTACATAATGATATGGCTCCAGAGAGCAAACACATATAGTTCACACTTGAAAGAAAAATTCATGAACTAGCTAAGATTCCTAAAATCCATTGATTCTTCTTGTACACGCCGATGTAGAAATTCAACCATTAATCATTTCAACCTGCCAAGAAAATATAAGTTGTAAAATTTCAAATTAGGCCACATATGTACATTGATATAAAGTTAATAAAGCTAGTTTTGAACATACAAACATCGATGGCCAAGCAATTGGGACTCCTTTGGCTTGAGCATCACCAATACTATTGCATCCAGGCATTGGCCTCACTAATTGCTCTTCTTTTGCTATAGGATGATTGATACGCACTTTGTAGAACTGACTTCCTATCTTAACTCCACCAACAATAGCTTCTGGATTAGTGCTCAAGAGAGTTGCATAGGCCACATTAGTCTTATTAGGATATTTTGAAGTCATTAGTAGCACTGTAGACCCAACCTACATTAATTTTACATAACCTCTTAGTGACCAACAGCCCTTAGTTGTAGATCATGATCATACAATTAGAACAAGTGATATTATGCTCATCTACCTTCATTAGAGGAACTTGTTTAGGTGTTTGATGCTGGTAGCCTGTAGCCTTGCTGTGAACGAACTCCTGATGTGCAATGGTTGTAGTCACTCCAGGCCCTCCATGATGATCCTTACACATATAAAACATGTATGAAATAATAAGACAACAGTTATATTATAATTATAATAAAGTGTGGTTTATAGATACCTTTCGTTTCTTTGCTGTTCTACTTGTGGTGGATAAAAGTAGATTGTCATCATCAGTAAATTCAGCCTCACATGTTTCTTTATTCTATTAAATAGAAAAATGATAGTAGCATGAGTTAATATACAAAATCCTTTGTGGATAAAATAAGGATTAAATTCATAAGTAAGTGACTTTACCAATTCACCCCTTTGCTTAAGTAATCCATCATTCTGGTTGGGTGCAACACACTGAACTCTCTAAAATTTGAAACAATATTAAATCCAGAAGACTAGACTAGGTGACAACATGGAAAAAGAGCAAATACCTTTCTATTAGAATGCACTACTTGATTCTGAGAATTGTTATCATCATTCTGAGCACAATTTTCCTAGAAAAGATATAAAGTTTGAGTAACACATTTCAATATAGTTACAAATTAAAATGTAAATTGTTACCATTATTGCTTCTTGGTTCTCATGCTGCCTTTGATTATTTTTTAGTTCTTCAATAACTTTGTCTTGCATTCTAGAATGCTCTTTCAGTTGCCTTATTTCCTCCAACATGTGAGTCTCTACATCAGATGACGAGCCATCTAGTGAAACTATATTAACATCCTTAAAATGGTGTGTTCTTCAACCATAAACTTGCTTAGGAACTGGAAGCAATCCCATGCCATGCACTTGTCCCGCTTTCTCTTCTCCCAACACCTGATGTAAATGCATCACCTTCCCATGCAACTCCTCCCTCACTGTTTTGTGCTAACTCAGGTTTTTTGTCCAGGAGATTTTCTAATTGAACCTACATACAAGAAATCTACATATTAGAAAATAGAAATAATTTTATATTTGCAAAAATTATCATGTGCATGTAGCATACCACTGGTTCATTTATCCCTTCACCCCTTTTTTTCGTGTGAGTTGCAAGGAAAACCTTTGCTCTATGTGGCTGCTTTTTTCAGGATCAGCTTGCCTATAAAAAATTAGTAGTGAAGGAAAAGTAAGAATAATCATATATAACTTTTTTAAAACAAAATGACTCACCATGTCCTCAGACCAACGAGCATAACTCTTTGTACCCGCTATATGTGTTGTCTTCTTCATTTCACAACTTATTTTGTTCTTGTCACTAAGGGCCTTGCGTAATTGATAAATAATGAACCATTATACATACAGAATCAATAATATTATAGATAATGATAGTAAAAATGCCAAATAGCATAAATAATGGTACCTTACTTTTCCTTCTTTAGACTTCCAATATTTTACTAGGGCCTCCCATTCATCTTCATCAATATCATTTGGACAACGCTTTTTCAAAAATGCACCTTTTTTTTTTTGGATTAAATAGTGTCTTTTTAATGTTGCCTTATATTTTCTCCAATCTCTTCCAATTGATTTCAATATCCATTTCTCACATGAGCGAGGATACAAGAACTTTGTCTATAATAAGAAAGACAAGAATTAATGAATTTGCCTTCGTGACATGATAACAAGCATATATATACTTAAATTGATAACATTATGTCTTGTAAAATTTAATTAGCTGACCTGTACATATTGAATTATGGTTTCTGCATTGTTTTTCTTAACTTCTCTCCAATCTTTGGCACCAATAGGACAATAACCACCATTTCTTGCTATAGTGCCCAAGAATTGCCCTAAAAGGCCACCTTCTTTTTTCCAATGGGTTGTCCATGCATATTACATCTTACTACTATCCGATCTCGTCCGTAGATCCCAAACATGTGTTAAAACAGTCCCCTTTCGCTTATTGGGTGCTTCACCATCACCTATTGAAATAGAATGACAGTGATATAGTGATGAGCAAGCTAATATGCAGCCCCTATGAATGAGATTGATATAACAATATTTGTACCTGGTGTGTTCTTGTTCTCATCATCGTGTTGCTCAATCTCATCGGTGTATAGTGCTTCAAAGTGTGCATTACATTCAGTCCTTTCTTTTTTTTCTTCGTGCCTCCTATTTCTGCAGAACAAATATTGGGTACATGAATAAGTGTTTATAATAGATTGATGTAACTACATTTGTTGTACCCGATGTGTGCTGGTTCTCATCTTCGTGCTGCTCAATCTCATTAGCATATACGCTTCAAGATGCATGACATTTAATCCTTTCTTTTTCTTTGTATCTCCTCTTCCTACAAAACAATGGTGAGTACATGAATACATGCTTATAGTTGAAGTCTGATAAAAAATATGTAATTTTGTATTAAGGAACTAGATATTTATATTAGACTATCAATATTATATTTATTTATTTACATACCATGTTGGGGTTAGATAAGCTACTCTTGGTTGGAAATAAACCATTGATAACTAACATGATATGGAATAATTGTCTCTCCGAATAATCAAATATTCATAGAAAAGTAAAGTATATGTTTACTCTAATACCTTTAGTTTCTTTTGGTTTAGATTTGGATAGTTTTTTGTTGGACTTGCTTGGTGCTAACGTGGCCAGTCTCTGCCTTGTCACAAACAAGTTAACTGTCTTTTTCACTTCACACTCGCACTCGGCCGAGCATTTTCATCACTTCAGATCTTGTTCTATTACAACCAAGCTATCTTTTCTCTTGTGGTAGAGATAGTCAACTGATGTGTACCCATAACCCTCAATCAGATCAATCAAGTTGAAAAAGCATATCTCATCCTTATCCATTTCTATCTGTACATGTTTCTGTCCTTCAGCTGCCCCATCACATTCAAGATCTGTACAGTCCTACGTGACATAAAGGTTCGTGATGGTTATTCTAGTAACATCTCTAGATGTGTAAATGTTGGTCAAGCAAAGATTTCAGGATTAAAAGTTCATGACTGTCACATACTAATGCAACAACTTATGCCACTTGCTTTGAGAGGTCTGCTCCCAGATGAAGTTACATCTGTCCTATTTGATCTGTGTGGGTATTTTAGAGAACTGAATGCAAAAGTTCTCCACCTAAATGAACTTGAGAAGTTAGAGGAACGAATCATAATGACATTATGTCAGATGGAGATGATATTTCCACCTAGATTTTTCACTATCATGGTGCATTTAGTTCTTCACTTAGCAACAGAGGCAAAAATAGGTGGTCCTGTATGTTATCGGTCAATGTATTTTGTGGAAAGGTATGTTTTTCTTAAATAAAATTAAGAGCCATGTTTGGCACCTTTTCTTTGCATGCTTAATTATTTTATTAATTTCTACTGGTTTTTGTAGGTACCTTGGTGATTTGAAGTCAAACGTGAGAAATATGGCTCGTCCCGTAGGGGGCTGCATTGCGTAATCGCCTCGCAAAAGAGGCTATGCATTTTTGTTCAACATTTCTTGATGGTTTTCAGACATTGTCTAATAGGCTTTCACGAAATGATGATAATGATGAGTCACTTGATGCTCTACTAGACATGCATCAACTCTTTTTCCTAATCCCGGGAAACCACTTGGGAAGCTAAGTAGTTATGTCCCGAGAGGTTTAGCTAAAAGTACAAGCGCATAGATATGTGTTATTCAATTGTTCTGATGTTGATCCATACCTTAGGTAATATCTTAAACTTGTAAATATAATTTTTTTTCCTCTCATAAATTTTCTTACATGTAAATTTTAGAGCTCATGCTGAAGAGATTATTGGAAAAGGTACTGGATGTAGAACCAGTCATAAATGAGAAGTTCCATCAATGGTTTAGAAGTCATGTAAGTGCCTTAACTCCAAATGCTTTTTACATGTAGCACTAGCGTGCAGTACTAAACTTGTGTAATTGTATAGATAATGCAGTTAGAGAGACAAAATGGCATACATGGTGTTAAAGATGAGATTAGATGGCTAGCTCGCGGCCCAAATGAGGGCCGCAAAAAGGTACGTGGCTTTCAACAATGAGGTTTCCGCTTTAGGCCCAAACGACTGGATGGGGTGACACAAAATAGTGGTGTAGTGCTAACTGCAAAAAAACATCAAGTTATTCTAGTGCAAGTGATAGTAGGCCAGTTTTAGGTGATGTGACTTACTATGGGAGGATAATTGATATTATTGAGCTAAACTACTCGGGAATTTTTCGGTGGTACTTTTCAAATGTGAATGGGTTGATGTTCTTTCTAAAAGAGGAATAAAGAAGGATAAGTATGGCTACACACTTGTTAATTTCTCACACCTGATACATACAGGAGAAAAAGGTTGGTCATGAACCATACATTTTTCCTAACCAAGCCGACCAGTGTTTTATGTCAAGACAAAGACAAAGACAACCCCGGGTGGTCTGTAGTCATGAAGATGAAACCTAGAGATATATATGACATAGGTAGTGATGAATGGGAAGATGATGTAGAAAATGAGCCATTCCATGTCACATACCTTGGAGATATGTTCAATAATGCAAATGTAAGACATCAATGGGCTAGAAAAGACATTGAGGGAACCACAGTGGATGCTAGTGATGTTGTTAATGCTAATGTGGTAGATGATAGTGGCAATGGATTGGATGACCAATCATAGTTCATGAGGTGTAGTAATTGAACTTTTTATTGTGCAAGGTCATTTCTTCAATGTTTGTTTTTGTTTCCTTTCCTTAATGATTCATTATACAAGTTGTTCTCATGTATATTGAATTTATTGAATTTTTACTATAATGACAATCTATTCGATGGCTTGATGCTACTACAGGAGGTGAATGAGATGTTGCGTAGGTCGTGGCTACTACCATATATGTTAATTTTTGCTAGAGGTAAGTCATAATGGATTTAGGATGAATGACTAGGCTTTCTATTAGAACGTTGATGCTTGCATAGCCACTTTAGCAGTTGCCCATGTTTACAGTTTTGCAACTAGTCAAACTACTATGTGTCTTTTCAAACTACTATGTTGATGGATGACTAATAGAACATGATACTCGTAACATGACCTAAGTATAATTGAAAAATATGTACTACATATTTCTAACAAGAGTTAGACTCTTTAGAGTAATTCTTTAGTTTCATTGAACAATTATGAACTAACATATTTCTACCGAAAAGGTTTGGTAAATGAAATTGCTTCCTAGCCCGACTAATAGGATATTGTATTGTCCTTGTTTTTATAAAAACTTCTACTATAATGCATCTCTGCAGTGAATTTGTCACTTCTTGTTTTCTATGCCAGTAATTTTCATCCAATTGTGTTTTATTTGTAGCAAATGGACTCTGTGTTCATCGATCAACATCACCTCTATATATATCAGTGGCCATCCATTGGCAGGAGATGTGTGGAGATGCGCAAACTCCTCCTATCAGTTCAGACTTCAAGTTCAATATTGAGAGTTCGATACTTACAGTTTAGTATACAAAAATTTAGCCTTGCTTATTTTATCACTATCCATTGTAATGAATCCTAAACTCTATTGTAATGAATGTTCTATTCCCCAAGTGTCCCTGTTAAGATTGTTAGTCCCTATTGTAAACTATTTTCTATAAATTAAATAGCTTGTGTCATTTATCATTATTTTTGGTTCACCTTCCTAGTGATAAGAAATGATAGTTCATTAGGTTGTTAAGCCTACTTCATGGCATGCTTCATCTAGTCTTCTGCATGTTTGTTGTAAAACAGTGACCAGCTAGAATGACAATTATGTACTATGAGCGGTAATGACATGTACTTACATGAACCGGTGAGGCTCGACCTCGGCTATCGTGGATCACGCATGCTAGGAGACCCCTAAAACTCTTTCGGTTGATGGGATAGGGGGTTAGGACTAGGAGTGCTTGGCTCTCCCCTATTTGTAGGCTTAATCATTGCAAGTTGTTAGCGATATGAAAGATGTCGTTTTCATTATTATCTATCTATAGAAGCTGAGTTTTGTTAAAATTTTGGCCTAATAAATTGACAATATCCTCTTGCATCGAACTAACCCTTTTAATCGCTTGCTCATGGCTAATTGGTTCTCACGTGATGACCATGACATGATTGCCTAACAGTCTTAACAACACCAAGGTGCGATGTTCGTGTCACTGATGAATATGATGGTTCACATGTATATGTTTCTTTGTAACACTTGGACTGTAACATTATTTTGTGTTACTACTAGGTACATATCTGTAACACATTTTTTATGTTCCATTTGTGTGTTACAACAGAGTACACTTTTGTAACATTTTACTTGTAACACTAATTTTGTGTTACTATAATTATTGTCAGTAACACATTTTTTTATAAAAAAAAGTATTTTGTGTTACAAGCACAGGCTGTAACACGCTATTTTGTGTTACTATAAAATTTTACTGTAACACATCGAGGAATATGTTACAAGAAAGTGATACAATATCCTTGTCTTGTAGTAGTGGTTTCAACATAGTTTCAGTTAGAAATTAAACTGCCTTCACCATTGTTTGTGTGTGTGTGGGGGGGGTGTGAGGGGTTGGGGCTATAGCTTAAACATGTTTCCTAGAACAAAATGCTTTTGTTTGAGAGGTTCCAAGAGCAAAATTGAAGCCTCTTTCTTGAAACAAAAACATGATCATGACCTTCTCATTTACATGCAGCCAGTCTACTACACAAGTTTGAAGCATTAAATGGTCTGTTTAGGTACTCATAACATTATTAGTATGCTCTTGGTTCCATCTCGATGACAAGAAACATAAATTTTTAATGGAATGCATAATTATCAATGGGTGTAAATATTGAAACCTTGAACAAGTGGCATTGTTCCAATCCTTCAGAAAAGCATCATCCCTAGATCCTGACATTTTAGCGCAGCCTCACTAGCGTGCAATCCATACACTAGCAATGCAAGATATATTAAATTATGGTAATATATGCTGGAGGCTTGTGGAACACAAAAACTTCACGTCCTCGCAATTAATTAGCAAGCAAATGGCCGGGGTACTCCGAACTGACATCGGCCACCAAAACTATCAAGCATCATTCGCGGGAATGTCCACTACAGGAATTAGACACTGATGCGCATTAGCTACAATAATGAGTTAATAGGAAAACTTGATATTCAACACGAAGAGGTAGTTATAACATGTAAAATTGTGTTTTAAGCATAACATACTGTTTCTATGTTACTAAAGGACTCGTGATCAATGACATTATCAAGACGTTATACTGTAAACCAATATTTGCACAGAATGGTTTAATTAGAGATAAATTTTATGTTCTACTACAGGTAGGGTTTATTTTAGAAAATAGTTAAATCATTAATTTTGGAGTCGTTAGCCTCTTGCTTTTGGATTACCAAAGGATCTTTTGTTGCCAGTGTAATTGCCCCATTTCCATGGGCCTTATTAGGTTAATTGCCATCTGTAAGCCATACATATGTGCTCCAATAGAGGATAAAATGGACTTTTGATGTTTCTCTCAATTATAAATTATAAGACGTTTTGGCTTTTATAGATGTGCTTCAATGGAGGATAAAATGGACTTTTGATGTTCTCTGAATTTCAAATTATAAGATGTTTTGTCTTTTCTAGATAAATTATACTTCTACTGTGTATCTAGATACTGTTATATAGTTGTGGTGTCCAACTGTAAATGGAAAACAGTTTTTGTAGTGGACTAGGCTAGTTTAAATAAGTTTGGTGTGAAATTGCTAATACTCCCCCCTTTGCAAATTAGATGTTTTGTCTTTTTAGATACATAATTTTTGTTATGCATCTAGATATATATAGTAAAAGCAATATATCTAGAAGAACCAAAACTAACTTGGAACATATCAAATACCACATAATTAAGTTTGTGCATCGTAGGAAAGAAGCCTTATTAGAGAGCTTATTTATTGGGGTTTGCCGTGGACGCCGAAGCCAGATCTAGGCTTCTATCCCTAAGGTATACTATATATGGAGATTAGGACGGACTATACCTAAAATACAAGCCCAGGCTAAATGGATACCTGGAACCCAAGTTTCAACCTGGCGGGGGTCAAATCTAGGATTTTTATTAATTCAACATATTTTTTTAAGAAAAATCCTTGTATCCAGGGAAACCACCCAGTTAGTGCTGCTAAGCCAGTTGTACTATGCTCATCAGACGTGTAAAGCATATAGATAGCTAGGCTTCCTGGCTCGTTGCGGCTAACAAGTATGAGAAACGTTTGAAGCACATGAATAACTACAGTTACCTTTGACAATCTGTTTTATGTGAAAGTCTGGCTGTAAAGTTTGGCTCAACTAGAACAGAATTTGTCTTTATGCCAAACAGACATTTGCTGGAGGGTAGTTAGCGAGTAATATATATGAGCTGTGTGATGTCATGTATGTTGAACATATTGATGTAACACAGAGAAAGCTTAGGAAACTCTTAGCTAACATTGAATTAAACCCATGAGCTCTGCTCATTAACTCTTACCACACTCATCATACAAGCTCACACTACAGAAGTTTGACTGGAGGCTGGACCGCTACAGCTGCTGCTGCTTTATTTGCAAGCGACAAGGAGAGTACATGGTTGTTTCAAGCTAAGCCTAAGGGAAGGACTCGACCTCGGCACAAGTGAAGAAGATGCGCCTCTCTTGTCCCTCCGCCGCCACCGGCATTGCCTCACTCCTAATCCTCCTGGCCTCGGCCTCCATCGCCATGGCAAGCCTGTACTTGTAGTCCAGAAAATACTCATTCCTGCACTCTTCCGTGCAGAACCCCATGCTCCTGTGCATTCATTCCAACAAAAAAACAAGATTACTATGTGTATATATGTGGCCTTCGGACATGATCGAACAAGAGAACAAGCGGCAAGATCTCAATCGAGGCTTACATGTACATGTAGATGACACGGTCATCCATGCGGCGGTCACAGAGCTTGCATAGTAAGAGAGAAAGAGAATTGTCGTCGTCGTCGACGACGCAGCCACCGGTCATCTTGCAGTAGTAGGGGGTCTCACTGTCATCGCACAGGTCGGCTATCAGCACCTGCAGGGTGATGCTGCGGGCACTGCGGCGGAAGGGCTCGGCCACATGGAGGTGTGCCGACGCGGGCGCCACGAGCGCCGCCTGGAGACCAACGCTGGTCTCCGGGTTGCAGGGGACACCGGTCGTGAACGGGCCGCCACGGGAGGATGACATGCTTCCTGGCGTTGCTACTGCAAGCGAGATCGGGATGCTCGTGCTTGCACGAGGCTGTTTGTGGAGGTGCCTTTGTGGAGTGGAGGGTTTGGGGGAGGTCGTATATATAGACAAGTATACGGTTGGAGGGAGGCTTTAGTGAAGGGGTTTCTTGCTCTGAATTTATATTATGTGTCTTTTTGTGCTTAGCTTTCTCCAGAGAATCTTTTTCTGTTGGCATTGGAACGTTGGTGTAGCTAGAGAAATTGCATGAGGCGGCTACACACAGGTTACCACAGTGACCACACATGAAAACGTCTTGGTCTAGTACTCCTATTTCGTATATATGCGTTCAAGAATTTCAAGTTCATTCAAGAATTTCAGGTTCAAATTTGAATTCTTTTATTTGTTCAGGATCGGAATGCTTCATGTAAAGGATTCTAGCTATCACCAGCTGGCTCTAGAATTTCAAGGCTAATCCTATCCTGTCGTCAGATATTTGTGAGATTTACTTCTGTAATAGGCTGGGAGAGGGAGAATTTATCTTTAAGCTTCTCTGTATACTACTAGTAGTAACACCCCAGTTTCGTTCTGAACCGTTACTAGCTTTCTAAAAAAGAAGATTTTTTTTCCTCCTTTTAATTTTTTTATTTGTTCACCATAAGGGACAGCATGTATTATATGGTATGTATCAACACCTCATATATCATCAATGTTCTAAAAGTACATACAACACGTTGTGGAATCCATCTGTGTAACGCCACTTTACAAAAGAACCCTAGCTCGGAGACAGCAACCAATGAAGAAAGAGAGCAACCCCAGCATCTCATGAGGCGACAATGATGGCTCGTGCTCCCCGGTGAACCAGACATCAGGGGTAGTATTTATAGGTTGTTGTTGTTTACCTAGGCGACATGCCTGCAGGATCTAGTTGGGCATGCGCCGGATGGCGCCAAAATACATCTAGCCACCCTATATTCCTCTCCAATCCATTGATCCACAGTGGCAAGCATTGGTGCAGCCTGATTTTACTTACTAGTAAACTACTATAGAGTAGCCTCTAATCCACCACTAATCTCCTGCTTTAGTCCTTAATCTTCATTGTTTAGCCCCCCAGGGTGGTCATCCTAGATCCGCCACTGATGGCAAGTGCAGCGCATCCGGTGCCAAAATACATATGGCCACCCTATATTCCTCTCCAATACATTGGTCATCTTGGCAAGTACAGCGTGGCCGGGATAGAAGAGCATAAGTGGGTGGTGCCAGCAAGGAAGGTCTAGGGTGTGGTGCCAGCACCGAAGAGCAAGGTTGCAGAAATGGCATCTAGGGTCCCAATCTATGGCAGTGGCGTGGTAGCAGCCGCCATGGCTAGATTTGGCACTGCTATTTCATCCTATTTGATGACAATCGGTTATCCACCAGCACTGTGAACTCCACCCTAGTGGAGGTGTCTTTGATTCATTGGCGGCCCCCTCATCCCCTACATGGGTGATATTTACCAAACCAAAATAAAGCAGTTTAGCATATATATAACTCTTGATGTGTTACTTCATCCTTGTCTTTATCACCTTCCTCTATTTTATTAGTCTGCCAAGGAGGCAAATGGGCTGGTTAGAATTTTATAACTTGTAACGCCACCTTGAATAAAATGCCTGCATCCTTGATGATACCTTTGAATCCTGCTGCCATGTGAAGACCTTCCTAATATTTCATTCAAGAACATGTACTGTAGTTTCACATGGATGTTTAATCAACTTCCAATCGAGCTATGTTTAATCAACTTTTAATCGAGCTCTACGTTGAACCTTCCATATAGCCTAGCATATTACTGCAATCCCCAATGTAAAAACATCTTTAAACTTGGAATTTGATTTTCTATAGTATATTGGGCTTCCATATAAGAGCATAAGACTATGGACTCACACATCAAATGGTCATACATAGATTTAACCATGGAAGTTCCATTCTTAGATCACTTCAAATAAAAAACATTTGCTTCATTTAAGTACGTTGTGAGAATATTGTGTCCTATGCAATTCCACCCACAGATCCCTAAGTATAGCTAGTATCTTCAGAAGGTCACACCTCTCTTAACAAAGTCTTTAACTACAACTCCTTTGTCATTATTCATGAAAGATATAATGGGATGAGATAAGCCAAGTTAAAAGGTTTATCATCTATCTATTGGTATTAGTCTATAATAACACTCCATCTCCCCTTTTCTTGAGGAATCTAGAGGGGACCAACACTATCTCCATTGTTCATTTTGCATGATCTTACACTCATGTATATCTTTGATTTTTAGAAGATCTAACCAAAAAGGGAGTTATCTTTATGGTGCTGTACCATTTTACAATTGCAAAGTTTTGCAAATACAAACTTAGGGGAACAACATCTAAGTTAGTTTCCTCCTTTTGAATTGAGCCCTTTTTCTCCTCAAGTATTCCTTTATCAACAAAACCTAACATCACATATCTCCACTAAGACAAACCAATCATTTTTTGATATTTTCACTATGAGAAAGAGTGAGAACGTCTTTAAATCATCTAGTTTATGACATTAATCTCCTAGTCTTTGGAATTATTGCACACAAAAATTAAATGTCACAAAAAATGTCATGATTCATGCCCACCTTATTCTTATGACAATGCTTGCTGTGTAATAGAGGGTAATTTGCAATGTTATAAACCTATGACACCGATGTCACAAAACTTTTGTTTTATTATTCAAATATCATTGTCACGTTGGCTAAGACTATGACAAAAATTTTATGTCAGAAAACTTTTGTTCCTTTTTTTTGAACATGTTTGCCACATGATGAGTGGCTCCATGTACAATCCTTTTCATTTTATAAAGCCTGTTGTTTTTTAATGGGTCACTTTTTTCTGGTACATTTGTAGGCATGGCTAGAAGTCAATCAATAGTATAAATTCTAGGATCAATTTGAAAGATACAGACAATAGAAAAATTCACATTTGATCCATGGTAGAAATTCATATATTGCTCCGCATGCCCCTACACAATGAATAAAAAATAGAAGACTGATTTTGTGATTTTCTAAGTGTAAAATTTATAGATGGATACGCTCATTTTATATACGTCTAATCACTACAATGAAAAATATAAACAAAACTTACAGCCATGGGTGTGGACTTATGACCTAACACTTCCGAGGAGGATCCCAAAGGATACCAAACTACAATAAAAAATGTATGCTTGTGTTATTTAATAAAATAATAAATATAGAAACTTTGAGTGTTTTTATCATGTGTGTAAGTGTTCATTTCTAAACTCAATTTCATAGGTTTGTATGAAGCAGATATGTAGGAAAAAGAAGTCCCAGAATGAAAGACCGAGAATAGAAAAGAGAGAAGAGGGAGATAAATTAAAGCTTAAGTGTCATTTACTGTCGTACTTGCTTCTCCTTTAAAACTAGTTACACATCTTCTTGTCTTCCTATTTTTCCTTAGTTCCATGGTTTTCCATCATTCTTTTTCATAGCCATGCTGCTTGTGATACAGATCGAGACAGTGGAAGGTCTACAATGGGGTTCACCATGTGGGAGAAGGAAAATAGGTCTTTTGTTGTGGGTATTCATCATACTAACTTGGGGGCTAAGATGTCTCTTTTCCCACTATTTTTGTGGAATCTATGATAGGTTATAGCAAAATTATTGGATTAATGATTGGGTTTAGAGCTTCAATCTTGTAATTATGCACCATTGTTTTTCTAAATCATGCGATCATGATGCGTTAGGTGTCATTTAAGGATATTTATATTTTATGTGGAATAGAAAGCTTATATCTAAATAGTAAACTTTTAAAAAATTTGGCACAAACCTTTATAGCCCTTATGGTTTGATAGATATGGTTGTTGTTTGATGACATGGTTGGGTTGTCATACCTCTAGACATTATTATTAAGCCATCTTAAGTTCAAAATTTTGGAAAGTGATCAACATGAAACATGTAGGAGCTTTCAAATGGAGTACAGAATGTTGCTAGATGTTTAGCAATACTCTAGTTATGCTTGCTTTATGGGACAACTATTTCCTATTGTTCGAAGAGTTTAGATTGCGGGCTTGCTTTGGGCATCAAAGATTATTTGAACCCCAAAAGTTATAACATGAGAGTTGTATAGCATGATGCTTCATAATTTGTAACAAAGTTTCATATAATCTTTTGTGGTACTGGTTTGTCCATAGCAAAAATACAAAGCAGGGCTATTGTTGTTAGTTAAACATGTGTTATTTGTGTATGTTTGTATGAGTATGGTTTCTTAGGTGGTGAAGTTTGAATGGGTGTTGTGCCTTTGGATCATTCTTAGCTTATGTTCTTGGATCATCATTTTGAGATAAGTAATAAGCATAGAAGTCGTTGTTTGCTAAATCTTGACTTGTTAAATCTACCATTAGATTTGATCTATTTTATTAATAATTAAACTATTCTTTTAAGCTTATTTATGATCTTAATTGTTAAGTCTTTTGTCATATGTCTATCATCATGAGGTAAGTGATATGAATTGTGCATGTATATGGTATATGTGGCAAGTATTCTTGTAGTTGCATCATATTGCATTGCACAACATTTGTGGATGTCACTGCTTGTTATCCATGACCATACTAGTACGTCATCATATGTTGCCCAAGGAGGGATATGATGTACTCCCTCATCTCAAAGTAAGGGTAATTTTATCCTTATGATTGTCCCAAAATAAGTACATTCTCGCTTCTCAATGCATCTTTCTCTTCTTCCAATACATCTCTATATTTTTCTCTTTACTTCTTATTTTATGTGCATCAAACCTTTTTCACTTTTCCTTAATCCATGTGCCCAAAGCTTAAATGACACTTATTATGGGATGGAGGGAGTAGTTTCATACCATGTTAAGTATGGAGGTGGTGGAGGTGGACACGAAATATGCTTTGCACATTTTTATGTTTATTTATGTCCAAGTATTAATATTTTTATGAAATTGGATATGATGAGTATTGTTTCTATTTTATTCTTGAGGTGTTTTTGTTTTACTACTTAACATAGTATTGTGTGGTGTGAACACTAAGGCATTTGTCCTATTTGATTATTATTTCCCTCATGAAGAGTGAAGATGGTCATTTTCCTTTTCTCTTCTTAGTGATCATCCTATGAAACTATTTGCTATTATTGTCCCATATAGGAGATTGTCATTGTTTGAATGTTTGTACCAATATAGTTCTTTAGAGTCCATTACATCAAGCAACAATAGCTTGTTGCTCCACCTTTATGATATAGGTTTTCTCCATTTGTACATCAGTTTCTATTTCCCTTCTAACAAAAATATGTTCTTCTTCATCTCTAATAATTGATTGTATGCCCATCCTTCAAAATTTCTTTATATCCTCAACTTTGATTGGATCCTGTTAGGGGCTGATTCATTCTCTATAAGATATATTCAAAATCCTTTTACATTTTCTAAATTCTCAATTTTTGAGCCAAAAGAGTTCAAACCTATATTGGTGACTCTTTTTTAAACCTTATGTCCAGATGAGGACATCCCAGCTCATCATGTGTTGGAACATGAAGAGCATTCATAGTCTACCACAAGTTAATGTAATCATGGTCCACTTACATGGAGCCCTACCAAGAAACTACAAGAACAGATGAATTCATTTCTAATTGATTATGATTTCACCATATCTAAGGATGCTATACTACCTAATTATTCTACAATGATGTTTCTTAGGCTCATGCATGAAGAGGAGCAAGCCACAAACATAGGGAACAAGTGCAAATGATCTGACAATGAGGTAATAAAATGTGCTCTTGTTTAGACGAGCACAAAGAAATAGTTATATTATACATATTGATTACCAAAGGCTATTAGGTCAATAGATGACTTGACAGAAAGCTTATCAAGCCTATTTTTCAATGTAACAAACCCCATGTAATTTGGATTTCACAATAGAGTTATGACCATATTAGTAGAAACTACCTAAAAGACTAACAGTCACATGGAAATTGATCTGATGCAAAACTTTTCATGCAAACCTATATCAGTATGCAAATTTCATGGTTGGAAAGACAATCAAGTTAAATTATCAATGAAATAAACGGTCCATCATTTTGGCTTCACATGATGGAGTTATGACTAGATTACTGAAGATTACACAAAAGGTCAATATTAGTGCTAGACTCTATGGATTTCCATCTCGTGAACGCCTTCACCTCATGTGACTTAAGAAACTCTAAGTCCATTTGATATCAACTAGGAGGGTTCTTCCTAGTATAAATATCCCTTTTGCTATGCTATTAGGAACTTTTGATGAAATGGTATTGTAGGTGAGCTGTTAAGTGTCTTACTCATACGTTTGTTGTTTCTTGTTTTTCTTGGACTTGTGAAGAAATCCCTCTAGGATCCCCTATATCATGCTCTGTATTCTAGTATGGCTACAATGTTTTATGAGGATTAGTTTTAGATTGCAGTACTATGGTTGTTCAGCAGTCGAGTCGAAGTCTTCATAGTTTCTATGCCTTTCTCCCTATTGCTTGATCACATCAAACCTTTGATAGGTACAAAGCTATTTATCCTGTTGTTCATAGCAGAGTTCTTTAACCTACTATCATGAAGTTTAAGCCACCTCAAGGATGTTCCTTATCATGTCTAGTATAATGACTAGGTTATGATGTGGTATTTTTCTCTAATTACTTCCCTAGAAGTGACATAAAGATACATTTCTCCCCATTGTCTAGATACATATGCTCTATCTAGGTCCTATAATGTTGGGTTCCTATAATTATTAGTCCAAATGAATTTTACCCCACATGGGTACATGGCCAAGTAACTACTCTTAGCTCAAAGGTACGTATATCTAAATTAAAAAGGTCAACTCTCTTGTGCATAATGTCCCTATTTTCTCATTTGAGTACCTTATATTGAACTGTCCTATATTAAAACAAGTTCTTTTTTCATGCAAAAGGCTGCTAGCTCAAAACAAAAAATTATCTTTGTGCTCTCATTTGGTTCACTATAATAACAACCGTCAAATTTCATTTTACTTTCATTGTTTATCACAAAGATTCTAAAGCAATATATACTCTCCCATGTTTACACTAAATATGAGCACATATTCTAGTGTTAAGTTAGAATAATGCACATGTATTGAGTATGTACCATATACTCACCCCATTAATGTAAGTCTCTTGACCTCCATCCTTGTAAACCTCATCTCTTTTCTACTAGTTTGAATGGTGCAATGTGATTCGAGCACCATGTAGACATAGACATTTTTACACCTTTATTGTAAATTTGAGAAAATCACACATCAATCCTTCTCCACTATATATCTAACTTACTCAATCGACCAATTCTTCTAGCCATGCATTGTTAATGTACTATGTATCTTCATGGGCAAATCCCTTGGATAGATCCAATTTTATGACATAAAATATTTGATCACAAATATTGCATCATGCTAGACACACTTGTTTCATCATGTTTTTTTCCTATGGACCTTAGTTCATGTATAGCTTATGTTATCACATATTAGATCCAATGCTTTCATCATATAAGAACAAAAACATATAGTAGGACCATAGCTACTCTTCTAAATTTGATGAAGATGAACTATGAAATAATGTGGAGCTTTGGTTTTTGCATCAAACTACACTTCTATTTTCTCAATGATGAAATTTTTCCATAACCAAGTTTGTGCACCAATTTTGCCATGAACCTGCTCCTTTGAAGTATAGACTTTCTGGTGGCCAACCTAATCCACTATATGCATTCAAATGGGTGTCCAGCCATACCTTTTTGCTATGTTTTTATAGATGCCCAGGCTCACGTAAACATGATTTTATACCTTTATTTTACACTCTAGAAGTTCCTATAAGATTATCAGCATTTACATCATGCGAAGGTACTTGACAAATACAATAGAGCACACGAAGGACAAGTTTCTAGCTAATATGTGTGTAGGGTGTACATTTGTCAAATATAAAAGCATAAGTGAAGCATATATCCTAATGCACTACTGCACAAGGGATTTTTCTAGGTGGGCAGCCCAAGTACCCCTAGCAAATCATATATATTTGGGATGGAAGCAGGCTTGTTATGATATCCACATCTAATAATAGTTTCTAGAAAACCAACCCCACACCCCAAAAAAATGTGTGTATCTATATATAAGGGTTCAAACCTCCATGTCTGTTAATAGTTTTTAGAAAAACAAAGAAAAGAATTGTGTGTCTATGAGAGTTCAAATACAAGACATTTTTTATCACATATAACACCTCTCTACCGCTACACTACTCACTTATTTCTCAATACATATACCATGCCTTTTTTATCAAACATTACTACTTAATATAGGATGTATCTCCATTCAAGATTATTATCACATTTTAAAATTTCAAATATCAAACTATGTTAATTTGAAACAAATATATGCCTCCAAATAACTTCAAATAAAGAACTTATCAACAACAAACTTGTAGAACGGGTTGGCCACTATGAAATATGTAAACATTTAAGGTCATTGAAAAATCTAAACTTTGTATTTCAAAATCTAAGAACTTAAAATACATATTTGAGACTATAAAAAGCTACAAATAAAAAACATTGTGTACATACCGTCTCAGTATCTAAGGTTGTTTAAAAAATTATGAATTTCAAATTTGAGAAATTAAAATGTTATGAAGTTATTTAAAGTCCCAAAATGTTATTTTAATTGCAAAGTTGTAGATCATGTCGACGGCTACAAACTATGTTAATTTGAAACAAATATATGACTTCAAATAACCTCAAATAAAAAACTTATCAACAACAAACTTGTAGATCAGGTTGGCCACTATGAAATATGTAAACATTTAAGGTCATTTGAAAAATCTAAATTTTGTATTTCAAAATCTAAGAACTAAAATACATATTTGAGACTATAAAAAACTTCAATAAAAAACATTGTGTACATACCATCTCAACATCTAAGGTTGTTTGAATTTCTTTTATGAATTTCAAATTCAAGAAATTAAAATTTTATGAAGTTATTTAAAGTCACAAAATGTTATTTTAACTGCAAAGTTGTAGATCATGTCGACAGCTACAATTGTGATATGAAGTTTATCTTCAACCAAGTACCTATAATGAAGTTATGACTAACTTTTGGATGCAACTATTTTAAAAGGCAAACCTCATATATATCTGTCTTTATTAACCGTTTTCTAGAGATAGACCCTTCGAATGCCCACCTCTGTTCATTGCAATTTCAGAGGTATGTGTACTAAGATGGCTTCCTTTATTAATTTACAAAAGACAGATATGAAGTTATGAACTAAGACAACCACCCTCTGTTAGTCAATGATTAACAAAGGCTCATCCTAGGATGCTCATTTCCAAAAATAATTAACAGAATGGACATTTGCCTCGAGTCTATCTCACCCTTTTTAGTGGCGGCGTAAAAAAAAATGCCCGCCTCTGCATGGGCCTGTCTCTTAAACTTCTTTTGTCTAGTAGTGATGCTGGAGTTGCTGAGTCACACTAAACATGTGAACCCCAGGTGGTCATGTTGTTCTAGCTTGGATGTGTAAACGGTAGGCGACTGGCAACACATCGGAGAGAACTGGCCAGAACAGTGCCTTAGGATAATGCTAGCTGAAGGTTATTGCTAACATTTGGGACACAACAGATAATAATTTCTGTTACCAACGGTGACTCAGTTTTAATTGAGAGCTTGGCTGTAACACGGATACAATTTTTTCTTACGGTACAGTCAAGCAGATTTTCTATTGACGACGCTAGTTACCTTTTAGCTTCTATTATTTTGTATTTTATATATAGTTGCTGTTGTAGATTATATAGATGGTTTGGTTGAAAAGGAAGCTAGTATATGAGTGGCTTCAAGTGTTCAAGGTGCCAAAGTGTGGTGTCCCTTTTTTTTAAGATGGCTCTTGCCAGACGGTGGCGTCCGGCTATCAAGTAATGTCTTTGTTTACAGCCAGACATTCGTAGCAAAAGTTTGGCTCAATAGGAACAGATTTTTTCTCACCACCTAACAGATTTTTTATCGAGGTTAGTTGTATTTACTAGCTTTTTTAATACATAGTGACAAATGTTGTTGAGTACATTTTTGAACAGTACATTTTTGAACACATAGTGACAAATGATGAGTAGTACAAGTAGTTATATCTTATTTGGTTTCCTGTTCAGTGGAGTCTGGCTTGAATGTTGTTGAGTACAGCTAGTTACATCTTATTTGGTTTCCAGCTCAGTGGAGTCTGGCTTGAGGTTAAATGTGTTTACTAGCTTTTGAACACACATGTAACAAATGATGTTGAATACAGCTAGTTGTATTCTGTTTGGTGTCATGCTTAGTGGAGCCTAGTGTAACACCCTAGGTGTTAATCATGTTTTGCATTTCATTTCATAAAGCATAAGCATCATTATGCATAATATCATAAGCACATGATAATGCAAGGACTATGTGTGTAACCTACATGTTTGATAAATAATCTCAGAAATAGTTTAGAATGTTTTATAATCAAATATGAGATAGGGTTTATATTTAAAGTTTTGTCAAAATATGCTTTCATGAAGTATTTGTCTTTATCAAATTATCAAATGGCTCAAAGTGTAATTATATGTTTTAATTACTTTTTTGGGGTTAAAGCCTAAATAAAAGTTGTAGTATAACTTTTGTGCTACAAACTTTGTTTAAGAATCTAGGGCCAAATCTATTTTTATTCTGCTCAAAAGATGTCATGAAATTTGAATTCAATATGAAATTGGAAATTCTTAGAAAATTCTAAGTCCCTGAAAAAAAATCAGTTATCGCTGCTTCACTTTTAGGGAATTTATTAAATCAATTTTCATGAATAAGATCTGTGCAACTTGTGTGCTATTGATTGCTATGAAGTTTGTGCTTTGCAGTGGAGCAAGTGATTGGACCATAACATGTTTGGTTGATTATTAATTAATTTGCCAAACCTTGAATTCAGCATGAAATTGTAAAGGAGTGGAGATTTTTCCTAAGTCTGAGACTGTCAATATTATATTCAATACTTGGTGGTGTGTAAAATATATTTATAGGAATAAAGTTATGAAACCAATTGCATCATTTTATAGTACAAAGTATATACTTCAATGACATGTTATTGGTTGAGCTTGTTGAGTGCTAGTTAGTCCTTAATTAAATACCAAATCTCGCTAACTGCTGTAATTTGCTTTGCCAAACTGAATTCTGAATTTCAGTTCATTTTAGTGATGTTTGATAGCTTGTAGTTTACAATCTGTTTCGAATTAGATTTATGAGTTTGTAATCAATCTTAAAGTGCACCTATAGGGGTTCAACAAGGTGCAACTGGTTCGGATTTTGGTGGCTTGAACAGAGAACTAGAGAGGGAGGAAAACCATAGTTTCAGACAAGCTACGGTAATCGAGGGAGGGGAGAACGTTTTCTTCTTCTCCCGTGCCCCTCTGTCATTGGTGCCGCCGTGGTCTTTCCTGCGAGTTCTCCGGCCAACACGCGTGACCAACCACGTCACTGCGTTCGTGAAGTCGCGCGCCACCTCGCCGACCCGGCCATACCTCATAAAGGCGCAGCCCCGACTGTTGTCGCATCC
Source organism: Chrysopogon serrulatus (assembly GCA_015844335.1). Lineage (NCBI taxonomy): Eukaryota > Viridiplantae > Streptophyta > Magnoliopsida > Poales > Poaceae > Chrysopogon > Chrysopogon serrulatus. The sequence goes on along the minus strand of JADLZL010007662.1, from coordinate 573,239 downwards.
TTTTTCTCCCTCTGCTATCACCGGCCGCCGTTGTCTTCACCGGCAAAATTGCCGCGCATCACTTCACTATCCATTGCAATAGCTTGCAACTAACTCCGCTACCTCCTAGCGAGCCCACCAAACAAACCGGCGCCTCTTGTCCGCAACCGAGGCAACCGCCGCGCGCTTCTTCTTCTTCATCGATACCGCCGCCCGGCACCGAAGGCGCTCCCGTGAGCGGCCAGAGCCCCTCAGTACGCCACAAGCCGTGCCGAGCATCGTCCTCGCTGCACCTTGGTCTCCTGAGCATGCTTGGCTCGCCTATTCTTTCAGCCAGAGCTCAGGCAAGCCGGAACACCACCGGAGCCAACAGTGCGCACCACCGCATCCGCCATCGCCAGCACCAAACCTTTTCTGCCCCGCCTCGAACTCAACCATACCTTGTAGGCAAGTCTCGGTGAGCCCCTGATCATAATCCTGCTGTCGTTGAGGTCGCTACCGCGCTGGAGCCGCCGGAATCGCCAGCTGTAGAGTAGGGCTTTAACTAATAAATTCCACTAGTTTTGGTGAATCAATGGTTTTGCAGGTAAACACTGGAAAAGACGCACTTTTGAGCTACACTGCAACATAGAATGCCAGAATGGACGCCACGGTAACACAGGAACATTCCAGAAGAAACGAGAAGGTACCACACCGAGCTAGGGGCCGGGGGCGGCCAGCCAAACCGGCCGGTCTGGCCCCTCGACCGGCCGGGTCAGTGCAGCCCCTTGTTGTGCCCCTGGTTCGCCCGGTTTACTCCACCTCCTTTGAGGAATGATCTCCACCATCCGTAAAGGTCGGTTTGATCCAAGGGCTCACGTTGATTCGCCAGGGCTATAAAAGGAGAGGCACACCCCCTGCCATGAAGAGAATCCAAGAGAAGAGAAGAAGAGCTTTAGCTAGAAACCCTAATTAGGATTCTCGGAGGTGTCCCTTGAATGGATGACCTCTCGAGTTAGCATTCCAAGAGAGAGCTAGTTCTATATCTCTAGAAGCTAGTTCTTTAGAGGGAGAGAAATAGAGTTTAAAGAGAAAGTTTTAGAGGAGTATCGGTCTGTCGGTGCTACCTCTACGGCTTGTATCTGAGACTACTTGGGAGTCAACTTCTGTGTTCAAGTAAGTAATATTGTTTGTTCTATTTTGCTAGTTTACGACTCTTTGAGTACTTTAATCCTTGTAGCTCTTGGGTTAGAGTAGTATTCGTAGTGTAAGCGTGGTGCTTAGACTCCGTTGCTCGTAGATATACCCTATTATCTGGATTTGGTGGTAGCTCGCGGAGGTGACTTATAGCTCCGTTGAATCTTACTTATCCCACTATCCCGTCAGTAGGCCTAGCAGGAGAATAGTTGGTAGCTAAGTATAATTTTGTCTGTGCTGATCCTATCCAACTCCCTAGCGAAATATTTTAATCATAATTTGCTTGAGCCTGAACTAGAAGCCCTAGTTGTCCCCTCTATAACTCTACCCTCTACAGCCTTGTTTACTACTCAGTTGGTTAAGTGTAGTTTAGAAGACCCTCACACATCTTCCATTAGGTTCAATATTAAAACTGGGTATACTTATTCGGTGAAGTGCTACAACGTATCCGTGCGCTTGCGGAATTATTCAGTAGGCATCAACAGATACCAACAAGCATTTATGGCGCCGTTCGGGAAGACGTCGCCGAGATCACTCAACTTATCTTAACCTGTATTATAATCTTATCTTTTCTTTGTAAACTATCACTCTTTACCTTTTCTATTTCTCTTTACCTTTTCTATCCTTCAATGGATCAACTTAATTCCACGCCTATCTATAAATATAATTTCATGAGCTTAAGCTTAGGGCCAGAGCCATCCTCAAAGCCAATCTTAGCCTCTGACTATAAGCTACGCCCATGTTTAATAGACATGGTCAGAAACCAACCTTTCTCAGGAGAGGACAATGCTAGCCCTTACTCTCACCTCAATGAATTCGAACAAACCTGTGCTTGTTTGCGCATTAAGGATATGTCCGATGAGACTACCCGATGAAAGTTTTTTTCCTTTCTCTTTGACGGGAGAAGCTAGACATTGGTATGATCTCCACGTTGAGAGTGTTAAAGGTGACTGGGAAGCATTATGTACCGAATTCTGCCTTCAGTTCTATCCTATCTCTAGGGTAGTAGATCTCCGCTTAGAAGTTCTATCCTTTAGACAAGAGAGGAAGGAGACTTTAATTGAAGCCTGGGAACGCTTTAACTGCTTAACTCATTCTGGACCTAGTCTATCTATACCAGATCCCGTTCTACTTCAATATTTCTATAAGGGTCTGAATAGAAAAACCACAAAGTTCCTCAAACTTGCTTCGGAGGATCATTCTTGCATATCACTCCTGATGTTGCAAGAAATGTCCTTATAAAAATTCATGAAAATGAAGCATCTTTAAAGAAGCTAGTAGAGGAAGAAGATCCGATAGTTGATCAAGAATCCACACCTACCACATCTCAACCTGCAACTATCAGCGAGCTTGAACCACAGGAGGAGGAAGAAATTCCACTTCCAAAATTCATGCTCGAGATCGAGGATGATATATTTGCTAGTTATGGAAACACCTCGAATTATTATGCTATTAGGAGACCACCAAAGTCAGTGAAATCATCACCTAGTAATAGGATCTTAAATTCTTCTGAGGTGGCTTTCCTTAAGCAAAGTGCTAAAGAGCTTGTGTCGATTATAAGCAATGATTGGTTGAATGAGTCGGAGCTTTCCTCTGATATCATCCGAGTTGATTTTACATCAACCACCATACCTTGCCAAATTCACAAGGGATCTTTTAGAGCACATACAACCCTGTTGTGGGAGTTAACATGATGTCTGCATCATTTGCTCAAGATCTTCTAAAAGACATGCCCTTAACCCCAATAACAAAATTTATGAAAAGTCCTTTAGGCCATCTTATTCCAAGTTTTGGAATTCTCTATGTCTTACCTATTTATGTCAAAGAGATAAGAGTTTATTTGAGCTTCTATGTCTTTGATGTCATAGAGTTCGACGTACTGATTGGACAGCCTATAGAGAGACTTTTGCAAGAAGGACAAGAAGGTAATTTGAACATTAGCCTTGGAAAGAATTTTAAACTGCCTATATCAATAACTCATGTTCTCAATAGTGAGACTGAGTCACTTTCTGAGCCTGATCCTATGGAAGAAGTCTTAGAGACAACCCTTGAATCATCTTTTGAACCAGACTTCGAGGGTAATCTCGAAACACTAGAAGAGGAAGGAGATAGTACGCTAGAACCTGACCCTCTAGATGAATCTGAGGAACCACCTAAGCCTCCCATAGAGCTCAAACCCTTACCTTCTGGACTTAAATATGCTTTCCTAAATAATGATTGAGAATCCCCTGTAATACTAAGTGATAAACTCTCTAAGGAGGAGACCTTCCGATTGATCACAGTCTTAGAAAAGTATAGATCTGCTTTTGGCTATTCACTCCAAGATCTTAAGGGAATTAGTCCTGTTCTTTGTACGTATTCCTACAGATCCTGAGATAACACCCTCTAGAGAACCACAACGTAGATTGAACAATGCGATGAGAGAGGTTGTTAAGAAAGAGGTTTTGAAGCTGTTACATGCCAGGATCATATATCCTGTGCCACACAGTGAGTGGGTAAGCCCTATGCAAGTTGTGCCTAAAAAGAGAGGCATGACAGTTGTTAGAAATGATAAGAACGAATTAATTCCACAAAGAACTAACACGGGATGGTGAATGTGTATTGATTACTGAAAGCTAAACAAGGCAACAAAGAAAGATCATTTTCCACTTCCCTTTATTGATGAGATGTTGGAAAGATTGGCAAATCATTGTTTCTTTTGTTTTCTTGATGGGTATTCGGGATATCATCAAATACCAATCCACCCCGATGACCAAAGCAAAACCACATTCACATGTCCATACAGAACCTATGCTTATCGTAGAATGTCTTTTGGACTATGTAATGCTCCAAATTCATTTCAAAGATGCATGATGTCTATAGTTTTACGATATGATTGAAGTAATAATGGAAATTTTCATGGATGACTTTTCTGTGTATGGAAAAACTTTTGATAAGTGCCTTGAAAACTTAGATAAGGTTTTGCAAAGATGTGAAGAAAGGCATCTAGTTCTTAATTGGGAAAAATATCATTTCATGGTTAGAGAAGGAATAATACTTGGACATTTGGTGTCCGAGAGAGGGATAGAGGTAGACAGGGGCTAAAATTGAAGTAATTGAGCAACTACCTCCTCCCGTTAATGTAAAGAGAATTTGAAGCTTCCTAGGTCATGCAGGCTTTTGTAGACGGTTCATACACAACTTCTCATACATTGCTCGACCTCTAACAAACCTGCTAGCTAAGGATGCTCCCTTTGATTTTGATGACGCTTGTTTAGAAGTTTTTGAAACCCTTAAGAAAGCACTCATCTCAGCACCAATCATTCAACCCCCTAATTGGCCGCTACCTTTTAAATTGATGTGTGATGCAAGCGATTATGCTGTGGGGGCAGTTTTGGGACAAACTAAGGATAAGAAATATCACGTAATCACATATGCTAGCAAAACTTTGACAGGACCTCAACTTAATTATGCAACTACTTGAAAAAAGAGCTTTTTGGTCGTTGTTTTTGCTATAGACAAGTTTAGATCTTACTTAGTAGGAGCAAAGGTAATTGTTTATACTGATCATGCTGCTCTTAAATACCTGCTCACTAAGAAAGATGCTAAACCCCGACTCATAAGATGGATTTTGCTACTCCAAGAGTTTGACTTAGAAATAAAAGATAAAAGAGGAGTAGAAAATCCTATTGCCGATCACTTGTCTAGAATGCAGTTTAAGAATATGCAGGAATTACTAATCAATGACTCTCTTCGAGACGACACGCTCTACGCCATCTCCAGGTCGGATCCCTGGTACGCAAATATTGTCAATTTTATGGTTGCAGGATATGTACCACCAGGAGCGGACAGGAGGAAGCTTATTTATGAAAGTCGTCTACATATATGGGATGATCCTTATCTCTTTCGAGTATGTGCCGATGGACTACTCCAAGATGTGTACCCACCGAGGAAGGGTTACGTATCATTGAAAAATGTCACTCATCAGCATATGGAGGTCATTATGGCGCATTCCGAACCCATGCAAAGATCAAGCAAAGTGGATTCTTTTGGCCAACCATGTATGAAGACACCAAGAACTTTGTCCGAAGATGTGGATCATGCTAGAGGCACGGCAATATTAACTCAAGGGATGCTATGCCCCTCACCGACAATCTTCAGATCGAGCTCTTTGATGTCTGGGGAATTGATTACATGGGACCATTCCTGAAATCAGGCAACTATGAGTACATTCTGGTGGCAGTTGATTACGTCTCAAAGTGGGTAGAAGCACAGCCATGCAAAGCTGTCAATTCTATAAATTCCAAGAAGATGTTTCAGGAGACAATATTTTCAAGATTCGATGTTCCAAGAATGGTGATTAGTGATGAAGGAACTCACTTCATTGACAAAGACTTTTGTAACTACTTAATGAAGCAAGGGGATTCAACATCACGTGGCTACTCCTTACCATCCGCAAACAAGTGGCCAAGCTGAGAATTCCAATAAGTAAATCAAGAATATCCTACAGAAGACAGTTAATGAGATGGGAACCGCTTGGAAGGAGAAGCTCTCAGACGCACTATAGGCATACCGAACTGCCTACAAGACACCTCTTGGCATGTCACCTTACCAGCTAGTCTACGGCAAGACCTATCATTTGCCAATAGAGCTCGAGTTCAAAGCTCATTGGGCAATCAAGAAATAGAATATGGATCTTGAGGCAGCTGGGACAAAAAGAAAGATACAACTCTCAGAACTAGATGAATGGCAAGAAAAAGCATATCACAACTCAAAGATCTATAAAGAGAGAACCAAAAGGTGGCATGATAAGCGAATTAAGAAGAAGAGCTTCAATCCTGGAGATAAGGTACTATTATTCAACTCCAGGGTGAGAATATTCGGACATGGAAAGCTATGAAGCAAATGGAAAGGACCATTCATGGTAGTAAATTCGTCATCACATGGAGCGGTGACACTTCAAAATCACGAAGGTACGTTATTCAAGGTAAATGGCCAACGTCTCAAGATTTTTCTAGAAACTTCTAGACCACCTGAAGAATTGGATGAAATTTATTTCTTAACTTTTCCCTAATTTATTAAAAATAAAACCCCGTCGTGAATTAGGTCACGACGGGAGAAAATTTGGAGAGAAAATGGGCCAAGAATGCACTCCGCCCAAGGGCACCGAGAACCGGGCGGGGGTGGGACCGGCCGGTCCCACCCCAGACCGGTCGGTCTCCCCAGGTGCCGCCTCGGGGTCCGCCGCCTCTCTGCGAAGTTTGTTCGGTTAGGGTTCCGAATATTCGGCCGTGATCCGTATCCGCCGCCGCCTTATCGCGATAGATGCTCGGGATAGATTAGGATGGAATGACCCCTACCCCAAGGAACCAGGACTATATAAACAAGCCCCTGTGGTCATTCTCCCCTCATCCCAAGAGCTCTCCTCTATTAGCCCAGGCAAGGAAGCTCTCCAATCTCTCCATCTCCCACCAAATGGCCAACCCAAGCCTTCCCTACACCGTCGAAGAGCCAGAGGAGGTCCTCCCACTGGCGATCATCCCGCCAAAGCAGCTGGCGGTGGTGCCACCAAAGGCGATCATCCTGGTGCCATCGAAGGAGGTCGTCCGAGCTCGACCTCAAGGAGCTCCACTGGAGGAGGCGCGCTTCGCTCAAGCCATCAGGAGGCCAACCATTGCGCCTCCAGCTCCTCGGCCACTCCTTGGAGATAAGCCTCGCCCGCTCGGTCAGCCTAGCATCTCTCTCCCCCAGGGCACCAAGTTATTATCTGCAAGAGAGGGGGAGAGGCTGCTGGGTGTCACCACCAAGTTTGGGGTGGTGACTGGAGCAAAGCACATCACAGAGAAGGAGCGAGTAACTCTGGATGGTGTACGGGTGGATCCCACCAAGGTCAAGTTCACTCCACCACCAAGAGCCGAGCCGGAGCCTCCAAAGAAGAAAGCAAGGACTGCACAAGCCCCGTGACAACCTCGACTCAACCTAGGCACGCTAGAGACTAGGATAGACCTGCAGGGCCCTACGTTGTCTAGGGTGCTCGATACCCTGACCACGGCTGTTGTTGACACCTGTTAGCGTCAACTTTTACTAGAGCTTTTCATCCAAAAGGAAATAAGAAAACACACTAGTCTAGGGATTTATCTGACAATTTCCACGAGTTTTGCATATTCTGTAATTTCCAGGGAGATTTCCAGAAAAGCTGAAAAGAGGGATTCAAGTGCAAATAAACCACGAAACTTATCCGCCACGAAGGGACACCGCGGGAAGACTCAGGAAGACTCCGTAAGACACCGGGGAGGAACGAGGGGGCCAGGACCCTGCCGGTGGGGCCAGCCGGCCCCACCATGGCGGGCGGCGGCCCCCCCCGGGGGTTTGGTGCCCCCACTTCTGGAAGCTTCTCCTGGCGCCTAGGGTTTCCATCTCCACCGTTGGTTAAGTCGGTTTGATCCTGCGGCGCACGCGCATCCCACCGGACTATAAATACATGGGTAGACCCCCATGGAGAGAGCCAATTCATTATTCATCAAGGTCTCAAGCCGTCAAGCATCAAGAGCCTTCAAGTTCATCAAGAGCCTTCTAGTTCATAGGATTAGCTAGCTTGATTAGAAGTAGAGGAGATCTAGTTCTTCATCGGATCTGGAGCCCCTGCCCGGGCCGGAGCGCAAGAGTTCGGTAATAGATCTAGTTCTTAGTTACTTTATTGTATTCAATATTCAGATTAGGGAGACTTTACTCTAATATATTCATGTTCTTAATTGCAATAGTCATTGTCTACTTTAATTATATGTCTAGTTTAGTTACTTTGATCTTATTGAATTCATGTAATTGCTTGTATAGCGTTTATCCATATGTACAATGGGTAGATGATAGGCGATATGTAGACGTGGTGTCTAGATGTCTTGTTTATCTCAAGCGAGTGCACCCCGACATGCCGGGACGTGTGGTAGTCTCAAGCGTAGGTGACAGCTACGTTAGTTCCTCCGTAGTCCACCCCCGTATGTAGGACTAGCATGGGCGCGGTCGCGAAGGAGGTGACTTTATTGTCGTAATATCCTCATTAGTTGATGCCTCTTTACATGTAATAATGATATAGGGTTAATTTAGCAATGATGATTAGATGTAGTTGCACTAATTAGAGTTATTCAATTGACGCAGTTATAGACTTATTTCCCTAGTTTATTTAATGGCTAGCTATGATTATGACTAGTAAGATGCTCTGATGATTATCCTTAATTATGATACTTGATGATTATGCTATCACCCATATTTATCTTTATTTATCTTGTGACCTCTGCCTGATTAGATTAGAGTGTGCAATTAATATCAACTATCCATGTACCTTATCAATATGGCAATAATAGTTTAACACATAGCCTTCCTAGAGGTATAATTATAAATCGACAACCTGGATACTTCCCTAGGTGAAATGCTACAACGGTATAATTATCTGTCCGCTTGCAGAACCCATTAGTTTACATTCATATCTTATTCATATATTTATCTGCCTAGTCACAATAGTACAATATAAATCTATGATAATTTCCTAGCAATATAATCGGGGATGACAACCTATTTCATGTTTAGGAATATTAGTAATTCAAAAGTGGCTAGTTGTTAATGACAAGTAATTATAATACCCAGGGTATTTCTGGCGCCGTCACTAGGTGTAGGACTTAACTCTATCTTTTAGTGGTGACGTTAGAAACACCAACAAGCATTTCTCGGCGCCGTTGTTTGGGAAGGCACAAGAAACTTAGAACATATTGATCATTTATACATGGATAAACTTTTATTTACAATCAATCTCTAATTCTATCAGGTACACCCTTCGTTGTTATCATTTTCTTATCTTATGCAGGGTGATGAATGAATGGTTTTTCTCTTCCAAAGAACTTTACTGACGATCCTGAGAAACTCCTTAGAAAGAAAAGACTTGCAGAAATCAGGGAGAAATTTGAGTCACCATCAAGAACACCTGCTCAAGTCAGCTCTTTAAGGGAGCCAGCTCCAACACTAGAAGAAGAATTTGAAGAAGAAGTAGAAGAACAAACAGAAGATCAGCTAGGTGAAGACCTAGCTCCTGTGTTTGAAGACATGGCTGAGAAGTCACTGCGAGAGTTCTCTCGCCCCAACAACAAAGAAACATCCGGATCGACCAAAGTCAACACCGGGAGAATGGATTCGAGCTAAAGCCTACTCTCATCACCATGGTTCAAGCCAGCCAATTCTGTGGAAAAGGACATGAAGATGCAAGTGCACACTTACAATACTTTCTAGAGATCTGCAGCACCTTCACTATCAGAGGAGTATCAAAAGATGCTATCTTACTCCGACTTTTTCCGTTCTCATTATTGGGGAAAGCTAAGCAGTGGTTCTACATCAACAAAGATAAACACACTACATGGGACCTATGCTCAACTGCTTTCCTAGCAAAGTTCTTTCCTACAGCCAAGACCAATGCTCTGCGTGGGAAGATCTCAAGTTTCCATCAACAACATGATGAATCATTCACTGAAGCATGGGAGAGATTTCAGAACTACATTGAAGACTGTCCTCATCATGGGATAGAGGAGTGGCTGTTAATATAGACTTTCTATTACGGGCTAATCTCTAGCACCCGTGAGTCTATTGATGCTGCAGCTGGAGGAGCTTTCTTGTCACTAAAGCTCACTGATGCTAAAGCACTTCTCGAGAAGATGGTCTCAAACTCAATATGCAATGAAGAACGTGCTCAACCTCGCAAGAAGGGAGGAGGAATCCATCATCTCAAGGAAGCTGACATGGTCACCGCCAAACTAGACCTCATTATGAAGAAACTCGACATAGAGAAGAAGGAAGTCATGCACGTCAATGATTCCCATATGACATGTGAAGAACGTGGAGACTATGGGCACTCAGCTATCAGCTGCCCTACACTGCAAGAGGATGTGAACTTCATCAACAACAACACCTACTATCGTCCTCAACAAAATCAAGGGTGGAACCAACAACCTCGACAAGGTAATTACCAAGGTAACAATCAAGGTAATAGCTTCAATAATTACAACCTTCCGCCTTTAAGAGAATTAGTTACTAGTCAATCTAAACTGCTAGATCAAATGACTAGGAAGCTAACATCAAATGATAAAACTTTAGAAAACATTCATGCTAGAATAGATACTTTTGCTTCAGCCATAAAGAATCAGCATAGCTTTAATAAAATGTTAGAATCACAATTAGCTCAATTAGCTGCTGCTGTACCTCCATTAGAGAAAGGTAAGATTCCAGGCCAACCAAAAGATTTAGAAACTGCTAACCTTGTTGATATTCACAATGCAACCCAATATCATATTGAGCCTCTGCAGATGTACAAAGGATTGACCACTCTCTACCGAGAAGATGGGAGACCCCTGGAAGACCTGTCATTCCTATCGCCATAGGATGCCACAGCTTTCCGCAGGCTATCTCGGACTTCGGCGCAAGCGTCAACATCATGCCCAAGGTAATTTATGAGAAAATATTGAATGATCCCCCCGTTGTACACAAACATGCGCTTGCAGCTTGCGTGATCGGTCCATTTGCTACCCCGAGGGAGTACTAGAAGAAGTTGTCATTCGAGTAGGGCAATCATATGTCCCGCTTGACTTCGTGGTCATGGAGACAGGAGTAGATGAGAAGGCACCCATCATTCTCAAGCAGACCATTCCTATGCACAACAAAAGCCATCATCTATGCAGAGTTTGCCAAGGTCGTCTTGTCCATCAAAGACAAGAAGGAGAGATTCACATTCAAGAACCGTGTCCTGAAATCTCCGACAGCCCTGAAGCAATTTCAACAACAAGAAGAGCAAGAATCAAACCCAATACCGAAGAAGAAGAACAATAGAAAATGGAGGAGGACCAAGCATGCACCTAAGGAGACGACTCAATTAATCACTGCTATCAACACAGAAAATGACCACCGACTACCCAAGCCATTCCCAATCAAGAGAGGTGATCCAGGTGTCCCAATCATTGAATGCACAATCAAAGACACCACCTTTCCTTATACCATTTTATGATCTTGGATCGGGCTGCAACGTAATGTCAAAACAGGTATACGATGAATTATTTGATTTACCTTTATACCCAACATGTATTCAATTGCAGATGGCGGACCAATCACTAAGATTCCCTCAAGGAATAGTTAAAGATGTCATGGTAAGAATTCAAGGACAATATATACCTGCAGATTTTCTAGTCCTTGACATGCAGGAAGACGATGATTCCCCGATTCTCTTGGGAAGACCGTTCCTCTACACTGCCAACGCCAACATCTACATCAGGTCCGGACACATCCACTTCAACCTACCTGCCGGAAAGGTACGCTATCAATTCAGAACATTAAATAACCATGAACAGGCCAGGAAGCAACGCAACAGGAGAAGACGCCAAGCACACCGTCAGGCTGCTCAGCCTCACTGTGGCTGGGAAGACTTTCCTGGCAAGGTCATGAGATATGAAGATCGTTTCCCGGAGCAAGAAGAGAACACGCACGTGCCTCGCTGGAGTTGCTGGGCAGAAGAAGTAGAAAGGATGGACTAGCTCGTCAAGGAAGAAAAGAAGGAGATCCTAGCACGATTAGAAGTATGGGAGAAGGCGAACAAAAAAAAAAGAAGAGCGAAGTTAGAAGAAAAAAGAAGCAAAAGAGACCGAAGCAAGATGGAAGGAAGCACGCGACGCATCACCACGAGACGGGAGTTGATCGAGGTTACCTCGGGGCGATGAACCCACCGAGTAAGTGTTTACCTTTGTCTAAGTCCTGTCGATAGACTTTAAATTCCGTACCCGAGCCATAAGGTTAGAATGGTAGTTATCTCATTAAATGCGTTAGTAATTTAAAATTCAATTAGTAGCATTGTCTGTTAACATATTAAAAGCTTAGCAAGAACATTTACTGCATTATCTGTTAGCATATTAAAGCATATTAAAATTAGATATCTACTGCATTATTCATGGCATCATTAAAGCCCCATGTTGATACCCGATGGTATTTTTCGAATATCCAATGATAAAAATACATATAGCATTCATATTTAAATCTTTTGCATCATAAAAAGAAAATTCAAAAAAAAAGAGAAGAAAATTAAATCCTGCTTAAATTGGATAACACTTAAAGATAACTCATAAAAGTAATCAATTACTCTTTGGCTGACCGCTAACCCATAATTATATTCGAGCCTCGAGTTTTGGTTTTTTGTGGAGTATTTATGCAGGAACGACATTATAGCAAGGAGAGAGACTATCAGTGGCAACCACCAGGTTTGTTTGTGACTAGTTTGCTCTAAAAAGAACATCTACACTAGATATTGCAACCATCAAGCTTGGGGAGGAGCATCCCCTAGTTATCGGTGACTACACCTAAGCGATTTTTGAGTCTACTATACATAGTCATAAAATACCAAAAATATGTGGGCACATGAAGGTCCACAAAGTCATCGAGTCTTATATTAGATATTATAAAAAGATAAAACCAAATAAATATTTAGTTTCATATTTATTAGAGTATAATTTAGTCTAGGCTAGAGCTATTAAATTTGATGAACATTAAAATTATCTTGGAGATGATGAATAGTTGCTCTGTTATAATGCTTACTAAGTACCTACTTGCCAAACTTAAAATCTCTTCGATTCTAAGCACTGTTATTTTAATTGGAGAATTTATTCTGAACCTTAATTGTGGAGGTATAAGCTTGCGCTAAGTCTAGGTAGTTAATTGATATGATTCATGAAAGTTGAGCTGCTATTTATCTTGTTCCTAGCACTGCTATGTTCTGAGAATTTATTTTGAAAATCTAAACTTTACATGATGAGCTCTTGTATGATAAATGTAAATTCCTACCAAAGCCAAAAAAATTAATATCTTAGAGATAGGAAAACCATTTCACATTTAAGCTACTTGCTTTGCATTGAGTTCAGTCAACTTGTGTTGTATACCTTATGAGAGTCTTGTCATGCTTTTAAAACCAAGAATCACTTGCACACTCCAGACCACATATGCATTATTCCTACTTCAAGGAGTAATCGCAATCATTCACCATATTTCCATACATGTTCATCATAAAAAAAGTTACCTCCTACACTGGGAGAGGACACAAAAAATATACCCACAACCTATAGGATAACCCTTGTCTTTTAATGCTCTAAGTCCTGATTATACCTCTCGATTCATTTATTGTGTTCAAAGGATGCATGTGGCTATGCAAAATAAAGAAAAGAAAAATAAAAGAAAGAAAATAAAGAAAAGAAAAGGGGAGTAAAAGATGGACAAATGTCCCAGCAATTAAAACAATGGGTACTAGATGCCCGCCTCCCTGAATAAAAAAAAAGAAATAATAAAGATAGCCCATGTCTTTCCTGAGAAAAGTTTTAAAAGAGAGTCATTCCCAAAAGAGCAAAGATAGAAATAGGAGTTAGCCATAAATAACACATATACACCCATCCATTTTATTTCATACACATGCACATCTTGGTTTGATTGTATGCCTCGATTCTCTATGGATCCATTAGTTGACTTTACAATATATGTTTTGTAAGTATGCCTATCCTTGTTATTGCCACTCCTATAAGCTCCATTTTATATACCTTTAGCTATAGGAGGCATAACAACATTAATGTCTCAAGAGAGAAACACAAATACCACATACACTAGAGATTTGAGGGTGTCATACAACGAAGCTCGAGTTTTATTCTGAAAAACCTATTAAAAACTCCGAATGATAATATTGCAAAGAACTTGAGACATAGTGTTTAGCTTGATTAATCTATCTCTCAGCTGCTCAAGACTTATGCAAAAGTTATGAAACCCCATATTACAGGTAAAATGAGTGAGTTTGAAGGTTAAAGTATACATTGTTTGATCCAGAGGAAATTTTATTTGAAAGCATATGTACTGGAAAGTATAATGATATTGTAGCAACTCCTGATCCAAATATAATAAACAATTAGGCGTAGTGTGCTTGCCAAGGGACTGGCAAAAGGTAAAGCTTGGGGGTATTGTTGACACCTGTTAGCGTCAACTTTTACTAGAGCTTTTCATCCAAAAGGAAATAAGAAAACACACTAGTCTAGGAATTTATCGACAATTTCCACGAGTTTTTGCATATTCTGTAATTTCCGGGAGATTTCGAAAAAAGTGAAAAGAGGGATTCAAGTGCAAATAAACCACGAAACTTATCCGCCACGAAGGGACACCGCGGGAAGACTCAGGAAGACTCCAGAAGACACCAGGAGGAACGAGGGGGCCAGACCCTGCCAGGTGGGGCCGGCCGGCCCCACCATGGCGCCGGGCGGCGCCCCCCTGTAGGGTTTGGTGCCCCCACTTCTGGAAGCTTCTCCTGGCGCCTAGGGTTTCCATCTCCACCGTTGGTTAAGTCGGTTTGATCCTGCGGCGCACGCCAAGATCCCACCGACTATAAATACATGGGTAGACCCCCCCTCGAAGAGAGCCAATTCATTATTCATCAAGGCCTCAAGCCGTCAAGCATCAAGAGCCTTCAAGTTCATCAAGAGCCTTCTAATTCATAGGATTAGCTAGCTAGATTAGAAGTAGAGGAGATCTAGTTCTTCATCGGATCTGAGCCCCTGGCCCCGGCCGGAGCGCAAGAGTTCGGTAATAGATCTAGTTCTTAGTTACTTTATTATATTCAATATTCAGATTAGGGAGACTTTACTCTAATATATTCATATGTTCTTAATTGCAATAGTCATTGTCTACTTTAATTATATGTCTAGTTTAGTTACTTTGATCTTATTGAATTCATGTAATTGCTCGTATAGCGTTTATCCATATGTACAATGGGTAGATGATAGGCGATATGTAGACATGGTGTCTAGATGTCTTGTTTATCTGCGAGTGCACCCTGACATGCCGGGACGTGTGGTAGTCCAAGCGTAGGTGACAGCTACGTTAGTTCCTCCGTAGTCCACCCCCCGTATGTAGGACTAGCATGGGCGCGGTCGCGAAGGAGGTGACTTTATTGTCGTAATATCCTCATTAGTTGATGCCTCTTTACATGTAATAATGATATAGGGTTAATTTAGCAATGATGATTAGATGTAGTTGCACTAATTAGAGTTATTCAATTGACGCAGTTATAGACTTATTTCCCTAGTTTATTTAATGGCTAGCTATGATTATGACTAGTAAGATGCTCTGATGATTATCCTTAATTATGATACTTGATGATTATGCTATCACCCATATTTATCTTTATTTATCTTGTGACCTCTCTTGATTAGATTAGAGTGTGCAATTAATATCAACTATCCATGTACCTTATCAATATGGCAATAATAGTTTAACACATAGCCTTCCTAGAGGTATAATTATAAATCGACAACCTGGATACTTTCCTAGGTGAAATGCTACAACGGTATAATTATCTGTCCGCTTGCAGAACCCATTAGTTTACATTCATATCTTATTCATATATTTATCTGCCTAGTCATAATAGTACAATATAAATCTATGATAATTTCCTAGCAATATAATCGGGGATGACAACCTATTTCATGTTTAGGAATATTAGTAATTCAAAAGTGGCTAGTTGTTAATGACAAGTAATTATAATACCTGGGTATTTCTCTCGCCGTCACTAGGTGTAGGACTTAACTCTATCTTTTAGTGGTGACGTTAGAAATACCAACAATTGTGGCAAAATATATAGCTAATCTAGAGTCAAGCAAGAGGAGATGCGTCTCAAGAATAAGGCGCTAAAGGCTAGAGTTGAGGAGCTAGAAAAGAAAGAGTAGAGATAGAGATGTATAGGCACATGTGAGAGTCAGTTTATTAGTTTGCTTAATTAGTTCATTAATTAGTTTGATTAGTTCATTAGTTAATTCCTTTATTCATTGTGTAATAAATGTGCCTCATTTATAATAAAGAGTCAAGTTTTAGAGTCATCATCTCTCTCTAGATATATGCTTAGTTTTTGTCTCCACCTTGTTGTGCATAAAAGGAAACAGGAAACAAGTGTGGGAGAGACAGCCAATAAAGAACAGAGAAGAACATCTACAGGAGTCAAGTACGCACTCCAAAGCACTCTCATTTATTAAATAACTAAGCTTAATTCAATATCCCTAAATGAAACATAGTTACACCTCAAGGATGAGTGGCTTAGTCATAACTTAAGGCAAGAATTACATAAATTCATCTCCTGTACTCTTGCAGCTGTTGGGAACTCTTTATAGGGACCCCAATGCTTCTTAAGTTGTTGACAAGTATGAGATAGTAAAACATAAAAACCTGAATTTCTCTGCTTGGTTATTGGAGCTTTATTTCAAAAACACAAAAACAATAACTAAGCTACTCCTCTGTGATTTTAAATGCCTATAGAACCATACATGATCATAACTTGCTACATAAGTGACTTATTTTGCACTGAGCTCTGTCAGCTTTTGAGACCCGTGTTGTAGAGACTTATCATGCTCTCAAGATCAAGATTCACTTACACTCCATATATGCACTATCCCTACACTGGGGGTAGGTGCAGCTCTTTCCAGCCACATAGAAAATATGCTGCTCTTACACTGAGAGTACGCACCCAAACAGATCTTTGGTAGGATTGTGTTCATCTATGCTCTAACATTATCAGAAATCTCTGTCTTGCATAAAGTTTTCGTGCAGGATAACATGGGCTATGCAAAAGAAAAAGGGGAGTTAAAAAAATAAAAAATGGACAAGGGTCCAAATGTTAAAAAGAACAAAAGGCACCGAGATGCCTAGCTCTCTAAAAAAAAGAAAGAAAAGAAAAATAGCCCATTGTCTCCAAGCACTCCAATTCAAGCAAAAGAGATATAGCCTTCAAAGAGTATGAGCATAAGTAGAACAAGATAACCACCATATATTTCACACACATGCACATCTTGATCTACGAGTATGACACTTCTCTCCTTAGGACTCTTACGCTGGCTCAGTAACGTGTAAGGTAAGTATACTATTCCTTGTCAAACCTTTAAACTCCACATAAAGCCCATTAGAGGTAGGTTGCAAGGAAGGGCATCACTCATTCATGCCTAAAAGAGAGATCCACAAATACTACATATAATGAGTGATTTGAGAGTACCACATTGAGGAGCAGGTAAGCTATGTGTTTATTTTAAAAAGAAATCTTACAAAAACCTCCAATGGTCCTAGCAGCGAGATAAAGGTAATTTGTTCGACTATTCTGCTTTTTAACTTCTCAAAGTTGTTTGGTAGATACTTTGAATCTCACAGTGCAGGAATCACCAGGAATGAGCATATGTTGATCTCTTTGTTCTAAGATATGTCTGATCCAACCTTTTCTCGAGGATGAGTAAAAACCTAAGTGTGGGTGTATTGTTGACGGTCCTTAATGATCAAATCTAACCGTCAACTAATCTTCCAAAATGATATAAAAGCAATCCATCTACCTAGAGTAGGGCTTTAACTAACAAATTCCGTGAGTTTTGGTGAATCAATGGTTTTGCAGGTAAACACTGGAAAAGACGCACTTTTAAGCTACACTGCAACATAGAATGCCAGAATGGACGCCACGGTAACACAGAAACATTCCAGAAGAAACGAGAAGGTACCACACCGAGCCAGAGGCCCGGGGGCGGCCAGGCCAGACCGACCGGTCTGGCCTTGGACCGGCCGGTCTGGGGTAGGCCCCGGTTGCGTCCCGGTTCGCCCGGTTTACTCCACCGCCTTTGAGGAATGATCTCCACCATCCGTCAAGGTCGGTTTGATCCAAGGGCTCACGTTGATTCGCCAGGGCTATAAAAGGAGAGGCACACCCCCCCATGAAGAGAATCCAAGATAAGAGAAGAAGAGCTTTAGCTAGAAACCCTAATTAGGATTCTCGGGGATGTCCCTTGAATGGATGACCTCTCGAGTTAGCATTCCAAGAGAGAGCTAGTTCTATACCTCTAGAAGCTAGTTCTTCAGAGAGAGAGAAATAGAGTTTAAAGAGAAAGTTTTGGAGGAGTATCGGCCTGTCGGTGCTACCTCTACGGCTTGTATCTGAGACTACTTGGGAGTCAACTTTTGTGTTCAAGTAAGTAACATTATTTATTCTATTTTGCTAGTTTACGACTCTTTGAGTACTTTAATCCTTGTAGCTCTTGGGTTAGAGTAGTATTCGTAGTGTAAGCGTGGTGCTTAGACTCCATTGCTCGTAGATGTACCCTATTATCTGGATTTGGTGGTAGCTCGCGGAGGTGATTTATAGCTCCGTTGAATCTTACTTATCCCACTAGCCTAGCAGGAGAATAGTTGGTAGCTAAGTATAGTTTTGTCTGTGCTTATCCTATCCAACTCCCTAGCGAAATATTTTAATCATAATTTGCTTGAGCCTGAACTAGAAGCCCTAGTTGTCCCCTCTATAACTCTACCTCTACAACCTTGTTTGCTACTCAGTTGGTTAAGTGTAGTTTAGAAGACCCTCATACATCTTCCTTTGGGTTTGATATTAAAACTGGGTATACTTATCCGGTGAAGTGCTACAACGCATCCGTGCGCTTACGGAATTATTCAGTAGGCATTAACGGATAACAACAGCCGCCGTTGGCCGCCATGGCGTCACTGGAGCTCGGCCGCCCGCCAGGGCTGCCGCCTTATGCGCTCGGGTGTATCTACTGGCCATCCGAATACACCGGGGGATGCTTGGGAAGGGAGAGTAGTGCGCTGGGGTGCTTTCCGTCGCCGTCGAGGTCGCCGCCCGGCGAAGCTCGGCCGGCCGGGCGTGCCGGATTCTCCCGGTTTGAATGGGAAAAGCAGAGGAGGGGAGAGGAGAAGGAAGCTGACCAGCGGGGCTGCCCTGTCAGTGAGAGAAAGGAGGGAGATACGGGCCAGGCCGGTTTGGGCTGCCCCATGCCGGTTTGGGCCGTGTTAGCGACCCAAGGTGAACAGGTCACGGTCCAAATAAGGTTTTCTTTTTTTCTGTTTTCCAGAAATTGGTGAATAACATTAGAATTTGTTTATTTCATATAAAAATAAATAGGGCCCCTAAGATCATGATAATTGTTGTGTTGCTTCTTTGTAATGATGTCCAACTAGGAAAAATATTAATCCTAAAAATAAGTAATTTTGGATGATCAAAAATTAGGCCTTTTAATTAAGAAATGCAAACTCTATGATTTTTTTCTAGACCAACATAATTATCCAAAAATTATGAATCCTGTGTTGCCACTCTTTTAGGATGAATGTAATCTGTCCAAAAAGTTTGAGGTGATTTTGACAGTGTTTAATAAAATCATTATTTATATATTAATAAATGGAAAGAGAGCAATATAGTTAAGCATATGTATGATTTGGTTGTTACTTTTAATCACCCTACTGTTTTAACATGATTAAGTACTGTCTATCTTCAGAGTACCTTAAGTAGATGGTGAATAACTTTATGTTATATTTCTCAACATATAAACATGTATGCATGAATATTGATTTTCTATATTAAAAAGAGAACCAACATATAATCATATGTGTGCCAATTGTTTTGAAACAAATAAAAACCTAGGGGCATACACCTTTGCTGTCCTTGGGCAACTTAACTGCTTTGCTTGCTGGTGTGCTTATCATCTGCATATAGGTTTAATAATTAAAGGAGCATGTGTTTAATAAATTCATACAAGCATGTGAGTTCATGATTTAATTCTTGGTTGCCGTTTGAATTTTCATGGCTTGAATAAGTAAATGCATGATATAAGTAGCTATGTTAACAATGGTTCATAATCCATATTATGTTTGCCATGCTTGCCTTTGTTTATGATCATATGGTAAGGCTAGATCACACATGCTTGTTGAAAATGGCAGCCTGTGTAGATTTTGTTTAATAAGTGTTCACATGGTTAAAAATTATATTTTCTGTGAATGAGTTGAATACCAAAGTTGTTGTTAACCTTCATATCTTGCTTGTCCTAGAATTTTATGATTTTAGGCCTGCTAGTTTAAGAATTTTAGATTGAATAAATTACTTGTCGGGTTTTTCTTATGTTCTGCCCTAAGCTGGAAGATGTCACTTTTTGAGCTATTTAACTTATGAATCACGTCTTAGTTATAATTAGGGAATTGTTATGTTTTTCATAAGCTTTCCAAATTATCGTTGATCACCAATTTTGGTGGTCTATAGCTATGGTTATAAGTATATAAGTTTCAGGATCAGAATCTGTCCAGTTTCTAGATAGATTTGATTCTCTGATCTGTTTGACCTGATTAAGGATTGAATCACTCTGAGATGATTATAACAAAGTTGTAAACAATTTCATAAAATTTCTAAAAAGTCTAGAAACACCTCTATTGAATGTCTAGAGCTTCTATTATGATTAAAACAGTCGGCTGCTGTGCTGCTGTCCTGTCTCTGCTGTCTATTTTTATTGATTGCTTCAGCCTTTGTAACCCTTGTGTGCATATAAAGAGCTTAGTTAATAGCTTCAGTAGTATAGTTCACATGGGTAGAGCATCTTGAATTTAATTAAGTAATATCCAACCTAAACTAATAGTGTTTTACTAATTAGTTGAGTAATGATCTTGATACTTCTTTGCCCAAACATAAGTATATTGCCAGTTTAAATATGATCTACTCACCCAAATAACTACCACTAATTATGTTTAATCTATTAAGTAAATGAAAGTACTTATGTTCTTCTACTAGAGCTGGTTGATGCATCTTGTACGGAGCGTCTTCCTATGTATGAATGCAAGTTAAACCTGTTAATCCAATGCATGGCATGCTTTTGTGAATAATAATTCTAAATGTATCATGAAGGAAGGTTATACTCAAGATACTCAATTTTGTTATGTTAAGCATCTACTGATGTATGTTAAATTAATGACTTTCATGATGGAATGCTTGTATGCTTAGGGTAAATCAGAATCCTTGCCTTCTCTATCGGAGAAGAGATATGCACGTACTCAATATAGATTAAAAACAGATGATATTTATCCTCCTTTAAATGAGCTCGATAATACAGTGTTGTCATCAGAGAAAGAGAATTGCATATATGGAATCTTGTGTAGCTTTCCTTTGTTGTTATCCAAATAAAGCATATCATCATGCATCATGTCATGCATATCATTAAGCATGCATCATTTCATTGCGTGTAGTGCACGTGAGAGAAGAAGAATCACGACGGTCAAATTCCAAAGAAGGTTCATGACGATTCAATCGCAACGAGATGCTTCCGTGGAAGATGTCAACGTCAAGATTAACCGCTAACCTTCCTAGCAACACAGGCAAGCCCCGGAGCATAACCCACTCTCCCTGTTTTATAAATACTTTATTACACCTTAAGTCTAGTGTGATGTGCATTACGTAAATAGGATTTGGGTGAAACCGTGGCTGCATGATTACCTTGATCTACAGCTATCTCCAGATATTATCCCACTAGTATGTGTAGGACGTTCTCCTTAAATGCTTAGCCCTGCTTAGATCGGTAGAAGTCGGGTGATTCCCTATCTCCCGCGAGATGTAGGATGGTTACTTATTCACTACGGGATATATATATATATATATATATATATATATATATATATATATATATATATATATATATATATATATATATATATGCTATCCTGAATCATATGGTGGTTAATAATTGGAGACCAGACGGGAATTGTGTTTTCCATCTATGTCGATTAAGGACCGAGCCGTATTCTGGATCTAGGTATGAGATTGAACGTATCTTCACATAACCGCCGAATAACTCGTTTCGACGGTGAAACCGATTAGCCTATTCGAGGTGGTTCTCGAACCGCCGATGTAATGCTTTGGGGCGATTGGAAGGTGGAAGGGTATTGGTCCAAAACCCTGCATGACTACGGGCTACGGGTTGAACGGGTATGACTTGTGAGGACGCAATACCATGAGCTTTGTAACCGGATTCGATTCCATCTTTCGAATAGAGTGAATAGTGACTTGAGCAAGCTTTAGTCCGGCTTGCAAAGGTGTGTGATACGGGCTTTACCCAGCTGGTGTAATCGATTCGAATCGCCGTCTCTCCCAGATAGTGAGAAACTCATGCCTGACCGCAGAGACATAGTAAGAAATGACACATTGGTTGATGATGGAAGGATTATGATTGGTATCCCATTATGAATGATTATTTCTATGAATACAATGACATGAGATAGAAAGATGCTAATATGAGTAGCTCAACATTAATGCTACTGCTATAATAAAACTTAAGAGTAAGGATTATATTAGTAAGCTTTTCCGCAAATGATGCTAGCCGGCAAACTCCACACATATAGCCTATCATGATTCTTGGTGTCTTTTATTTCTTCTCCCTGATGGGTAAGTCTTGCGGAGTACAATTGAGTACTCAGGGTTTATCCCACCCTGTTGCAGGTGAACTTCTTGTTTGCAGCTGGTGTTTAAGCCGGTGGGCACAGCTACTCCGTATATATTTCTCACCTATACTTCACCGGAGGATGTCATAAGCTAACAATATCACCCAAGTTTTGATTTGGTAATTATTTCAAACCTTGTTTTATTGTAGATCGATTTGAAACTAAATTTTTATTCATTATTCTTTATTCTAATATAACAACTCTTGTGCTGCGAACTCTGAGTATATGATATGTATTTGCTTAATCGAGTACGATCCTGGTTGTAAAGCTGATTTACCGAGGTCATCCGTGACACTCGGCGGACTACCGGGTTTATACATGGGAGAGTATGTACGTGCCATCATAATTAGCGGGGCGTTCATGCTTAATCATGTATAAATTGGGCGGTTCCGTCACACCTAGTTCACATGTCCGAGCCAGCGTAGGCAGAGAGAATGGGTCTAGTGGCGAATCTAGGATTTTAGCTTAAGGTATGCCATTCAAAAATTTTCATATTGAATTCGGTAAATCTATTTTAGTAATTTAGCAATAATTGTAAATTTAATAACGTGTTTCTGTATGTATGCGCCAAGTAACAAGATGATAAGTCTTAAATTCATGGATTAAGTTGAAACCATCCACTAAATACAATAGAAATAGTTCAAATGTCATACTGATAATTGAAATAGAGGCATAAAAGAATACTAGAGCTATAATGCTATTTTTATGATTGTTTTAGCAAATAGCTATGAAAGTTCACAATAATTTTCTCAAAAAGACTAATAGCACAAGAGGGCGAAGAGCAATTCTTGAACTTCATCTAAGCAAAATTAGCGATTCAAAAATCAAGATGAGAGGAGACAATGAACCTCCCTGTCCCTGAGACCCTGACTATCTGATAATCTGATATGTGCGACCGTCCAGACGTCATGACGTCAGGCGGCGTGTTCAATGCTCCGTTGCCTCCAATTGAGATTAGATTAGGGCGTACTCGCGTGGGCAGTGCTGGGATTGTCTAGCTGCGTATGCAGTTGTGGGATTGTTTAATAGTATTTTTTTTTTTTGCCTGGTGCCAATGCACCACCAAAAGTCAACGTGGCTTCGTCCCGAATCTTAATCTGTCTTAAAATACACTAATATACAAATACGCTGGATCGTATGAGCCACTGAGCTACACGATACTTGTGGCTATATACAGATAATGCTATTTTTTAACTATGCAATTTAAAACTTTATATTAAATATTTGACACTCCAAATGATCTCAAATGAGCAGTTGTTAACTAAATAGTTGTAGATCTCATTAAATACTATAATTTTAATGTTGGCTTTATCTTTAGTCGACATTGTTTATCATCTCAAATCTGATATGAGATCTCATATTGAATATTTGAACTTATAAACCATCTTAAATTAAAAATTATCATCTGCAAAATTTTACACTTTTCTAAACTTTACAAATTTTTATAAAGTTTATCTTTGATTCAATCTTATATGACAAAGTTATGGTTTTTGTGTGTAAAACAACTATCACTGTCAATTCGTGATTTGAATCGATAATGATAATACATATCCTATCACAACAGCAGTGGCGGAGCATGCATGAATACATAGGGGGGCTAATTCGAAACTATACTGCTACAGAAATTACTAATATTAGTACAGACATTTTTTAAATTCTGTGGAAAATCATTGTTTTTCTAAAGTTCTATGTACACTGTGTACAGATTTTCATATTTGCAAGTTGCAAGCTGTGATCCACTCATTATCAAATGTAGTAGCTAGTAAACATATAGAGAGAGAGAGGTAGAAAATAATTGTAAACAAGCAGTGATGGCATACAAACTTCAGTGATGCAGCTGTATATATTCATGAGTTCTAGAAAGCAATGGGGCCAGAGCCCAGTTTAGCCCCAAGGAGCTCCGCCAGTGCACAACAGGTTGAAGCCACGAACTGATAATAGGTTAAAACTATGAATCTACAGCTTTATCACTGTTAGTTCCAAAATAATCCAGTGATAGTTAGCCAAGGTCCTTTTCGGGTAGCGTGTGGGCGCGCGCTTAAAGCTGAAGTGTTGATACTGTTTTGCTCTGGTGATCATCCTAAATAAAAATTTGTACAAATCTTAAAATACCTTTAATTTATTTTTTAGGACAAAAACCTTTAATTAAGTTCAGTTAATTTTCTCATGGGTCTAGTCTGGGCCCAGCCGTATGGCCCATTCAGGTCCAGCCTTGCCCAGACCTTGGTGACGACAAGCTCGAGAGGCAATAGTGGAAGGTGTATGGATTTCCTGAGAGAATATTAAAGGAAGCCTATAAATAGCGTCTCCGATGAGAAAAATGACAGAAGCTGACGAGTACGTGAAATGCGAGCTCCTTTGTACCCATTTCACTCTCCCTTTCGCTATTTCGTTACTTTAACGACCCAAGGTTCGAAGACTTTTAGAATGATATAAGTTCCACAAGTGTTCGTATGTTCCTTTTCTTGGATCTATATTTTCTTCAAATTTGAATTGCCTTTGAAACTTCGAATGATGTCGGTGTGACTTCCCTTTTATAAAAAAAAAATAAAACGAAAAACAAACACTAGTCACGGAATTACAGGTTCACGCGATCCATAGATGATCCTGCATTTTTCAGATTCTCACACTGAATAGTTTCATTTTATTTCAAGGCAACGTGAAAACAAAGCACGGTCTTGCAGCCTCTCTGAACTCAGCTCTGCCGGTCCTGCAACGCGGCGATTGCGTCGGCGAAACACTTGCAGAACCTGTCCATGCCATCCCGCGGTAGAGACACGCCCACTTCCATCCCGTCGCCTCCGTGCCGGCTCTCCGCCAACCCCACCGCGCCGGTCTTGGCGACGGACACGATCTCCACCTTCGCCGGACGGCCGAACCCCAGGTCCAGGTCGTAGACGCGGAACCTCGGCGAGCCGGCCACCGACAGCATGCCAATGGAGCGGGCGATCCCGACGACGCGGTCCCCCCACGCGTCCATGCTGGATGTCCCGATGCCGCTCACCGCCTCGTCGATTGCGGCGGCGACCGCGGCGCACGCGCTGAACAGGCCGCCCGCGCCGGCGGCCGCGAGCTCGTCAGTGGGTGCCAGGCAGAGCGCAGGGCCGATGCAGTTGCCGAGGTACTTGTCGGGGGAGCGGAGGCTTCATCTGCGAGCGGTGGTCCACGGGGACGAGCAAGCAGGCTCTGGCTCGCTGGTCGCCGCCGGTGCGCGTCGCCGTCGCCTCTTGGTCGTCGTCTTTGGCTCGGATGTAGCACGACCAGACCAAGCTCAAGGTGGCGACCAGCGAGGAGCACCGGGGCGGGGCGACGCCGCGCCGCGCGGCCTCGGCGGCCACGGCGGACTTGACGCGCTGCGCGTCGTCCTTGGACACCGTGAAGGTGGCGAGGATCTGGTCGGCGGGCGCCTTGAAGAGCTGATCCGTCGTATTATCGGTGGTGGTCGCCAGCGCGCGTCGGCCGAAGACGTCGTAAAGGCCTCTGGGGTCGGAGACGAGGCTCCGGTCGATGACAGGCGGCGGCGGCGCATCATCGGCGCGTGCGCACGCGGCGGCCGCCCAGGTGTGGAGGAAGTGCGTGGATCCCGAGCCGTCGCAGGCGGCGTGGTGCACGGTGACGCCGACGGCGAGGCCGCGGCGCGCGGGCAGGATCGTGGCCTGCAGCGCGAGCACGGCGCCGCCCGCCGGCAGCGGCGGCACGAGCGCGGCGATCCTGGCGACCTCCCGCGGGCCGTCAGCGATGAGCCCGTCGATGTCGTCGTCGTCGTCATACTCGGCGACGGTGAAGGCAACGCCGTCTCCAGGGCGGTAGTATAGCTCGTAGCGGCTGGACGTCGTGCCCGGGGTGAGCCGGAGGCGGCCGGCGAGCGGGTAGAAGACGCGGAGCGCCTCGGACAGGGAGGTCTTGAGGTTGGCGAGGATGGCCGGGACGTCGGCGTCCGGGGCGACGCGGTAGAGGAAGAGGCGCTCGACGTGCGGCAGGCTCAGCCAGTAGACGTCGAAGAAGGTGAGCGGGAGGGAGCACTCCGGCGGGGCTGAGCCTGACGGTAAGGGAGACGGAGGCACGACGGCGGTGTCGAGGATGCGGAGGCGAGGAGGAGGTGACGAAGCGGAGGCAGAGGCGGAGGCGGAGGCTCCGGCACGCTGCTGCTGATCCTGCGCCACGGGCGTCGCCATTGTTGCCGCCGCAGATATGGACGCGCTTGCTTTTCTTATCTATCTCGGCGACGACTCAGCCGCGGCCCCTCACACTGTTACCCCCACCGTCCACGACGCCGGGGTGGCTTTCAGTGGTTGTTTCAGAGATGCACGTTCTGTCAAACACAACGTAGTACTAGTACGAGTAGTCTCGAACAAGTGCTGCCGGTACTGAGAAGAATATTGCCAGGTTGACGACTACAACACGGGTGGGCAAAATGTCATCTCTGAAAGCGTAGTGCAAATGACCGGGTCCGGATAGGCAGGCCGGGTGGACGACTACAACACGGGTGGACAAAATGTCATCTCTGAAAGCGTAGTGCAAATGACCGGCATTGCATGATCCAATGATAGTATGAATTCATATAGCCTGATACAATGCCGGGGCAGTCGGCCCATTGACCGAGTATACATAAAGCATAACGTGGATGCATAGCAACTCAATCAGATTTTATTTGGCTCCACATAAATACACTCTAATCTTTCTAGTTTAAAAGTATTAAAGTGTATTTTAGTTCAAATTCCCTCTCAATTCCTTTTAACCTAATTTTTTCCTATTTAGCCCTTTTTAAACTAAATTTACATTTAGGCCCTTAGAGAATCTAATTTCAAATTTGAACCCAGAGATCGACGCCGTAATACAAGGCGCTTAGGTTACACTATTTGGCGCCATAGACCGTGGCGCCAATCCCTGTCAGCGCTGATGTCGCGGAAGGTCGGTGCTGTAGCTGGTGGCGCCATGTAGTGTAACCTAGGCGCCGTGGATCTTGGCACCGACCATTGTTTCAAAATGTTGGGCAGCCTTACCCTGGCGGAGAAGTTCTCTGTTTTATCCTCTTCCTCCTCAGGTTATTCCTCTCCTCACCTCATCATTTTAGACCGTAAAAACTTGGATTTGATCCATACAACTAGAAGAGCAAGGTATCCTCTCTTCCGTCTTTAGTTTTTTTTTTTTTTGCATTGTTTTGGATTTTATTGCGTGTATTATTCTACATTTGTTTCTTAGTTGCTTAGGGTTTGTAGCAATTATTAATATGTTTGTTTTGCACCCTTACGATGCCAAGGCGCGGTAAATCTAGTAAACCAAGGTATCATTGTCGATGTTTTTATTTATTCTACATTTAGACTCTTAAGGTTAATAAACTTATACCTTGCAATGTTCAACAAGGGCAGTGCCCGGATAATGCTTTTATACGATTGCCATTACCTAGTGGTGTTCTAGTTCCCGTATGCTATTGTGGTGATCCTTGCAAGGTGGACTACGCCTGCACTCAACGTGGATCGGGAATCCCTGATCGGCGCCATAAACTGTGGTGCCAGAATGTCTTACCTCGGTGTGTGCCAATCCCCTGAGTCTAAATCAAAATTAGATTCCTTGAGGGGCCAATAGTAAATTTAGTTAAAAAGGGGCTAAAATGTAAAAAATTTAGCCCTCTTAAACCGTATGAATTGAGGTGTATTCACGCCAAGAGCCAAACAAGATCTCATAATGCTATTCTGTTTTATGACCAAAATAATAACCAAAGCAGATGAATGTGAGCCAATTAAAATTCTTTACAAGAACTTGTATCACAATTTTCTACCGAACGTCATGTTAGAAACAACATTCAGGAAGATCAGAAGTAGCGAGGAAGCAAAAAGAGTACACAGGAAAGAACCGATTTATATAGTGGATTGTGCAGCCTAAAAGTTCAGCAAAAAGCAATTGTACGAGGAAGTAGCACTACCTCAAGCAAAATGAATTAACTAATCCAACAATGACTAGCTAAAGATGTTCTAAATAGTTGATTGACTATTGCTTGACACATAGTGACACAAGCAAAGCACGCACCTACTGTACAAATTGCTGAAAAGAAAGCGGCAGGACTCAAAACTGAACGAACGGCTGCAGGCTATAGTTGTACTGTGCCAAGTGCGAACCAAGCACATCAAACAAGCTGAAAGTACTAGTGGACTAGATAGAAAAGCATAAATAAAAAGCAGTAGGCCTCACACTCCGCAGGACGGTGGTGATGGCGGACCAACAATGGTAGAATGATGGCATTTGGCAAATCGGCATTAACCACGATCACTTGGGAGATTGCATAGGTGCAGTGTTTCAAAAAGATTGCACCGCTGCAGGAAACCTCCGTAAGAAAAACAAGAGGACGGCGTGCTTTGGCTGGACCCTGGCGTCCTCTGTTCAACTACGGGTTACAAACTAAACAAAGTGAACTGGTCAAGTTCTCCTCCTCCTAGAACAAAGATCTCGAAGCAACTCATCTAATTAATCAAATATTTTCTTAATTATTCTCCACCTGGATCACGTATGGGCCCAGCCTTCATCGGTAGCAGACAAAAGTTTGCGGTTTTGAAAAAGGAATTATTCCCCATCAAACAAAGTATTGTAAGCTCAAGTAGACCTATACATATAAAAAAAAACCAGAAAGTCTTAAGTCTTATTCATAGTCGTTTGAGAGATTTATTTGTTAATTAGAATTATATATAGTGGACAGCCAAGTAACAACGCCAAGAGACAAGCTAATTTCTTCCACAGTTTCACATTTTATTCAGGATCAGGCCTCTAATGTCAAAGAACAAACTCTTCTAATGGCTTCTTATTACGTACTGCGATTCTATTCTACACTGAAACGCTATACTGCTCGAAACAAGTTTCGATGCCACGCTTGATGCCTGTTACTAAGGGAACCGAGAGTACTGGACGACGCCGAGATGACACCACCCCTCACGTGCGCGAGCATGCATGACGACTCTGCCGGTGTGCGGCGGTTCACAGCAGCGTGTAAACTATCCGCAGCAGTAGCGGTAAAAGGAACGGCAAACTGATATGGCGTAGAAAATTTGCTGCAGCGGTGAACGCTATTGCATCCAGAACAAGCTTGCTGCCGGTATTTGTGGCGTTCTACCGGACGTGCGGTAAAGCTCAGTGGCCCCCATGCACGACCAGACAGCAGCGACAACCGATGCATGCACCTGGCACAACGCCGATGGGCAAAAGAATCTCTGGCGGGCCCCACCTTTTTCAATTAAAAAAGTGTTGTAACTCACAAATCACAAACCAAAATTAAATTCCGATTGCACCATTAAATTCATTGCAATTAATCCTTCAAAACTAGATCCCACATGAATATATTTAGATAAAATGATAAGTGGGTCCCATAGTGGATAGAGTATGATATAGAGAATAGATAGATGCGGGAGAATTGATTATAGAAGAAAGAATGCTTTGCTAAAGGCAAGATAGAGAAGAGAAATAGAGGATGATGAGTGCGGATAGCCAACACTACTGCAAAAGCGAACATACTACACAGCTCAACCTTCCGGAGAACGAAGGACATGGGGTGGCGCCGCGTTCTACTTCTATCTGCCGGCTGCCAGTGCAAGAGGACAATTGCTAGGAATGGTCGTCAGCTCGCCGCCCTCTCTTTCGATGACGGAATGAAAACCGAAGAAAACGGATCTACGAAATATTACTGTGGATTTGTTGGGTCAGAGGTGCTGCTGGCCTTGGACGAGCTAGGCCCAAGAGAGTAAAACAATATTGAGAAAAAAATAATTTACTAAATGGACTATTTTGAAATCTGTGTAAATTTTTAGAAACGGTAGTACTAACGTCTAGACGTCCGGACCGACACGCGTGTCCGGACGTCCGCTCCTACACTATGCTCTGTGCTAATCTGACGTGGCGTCTACATGCTGCGGCCCACCTGACCCCACATAGCATCAGTGCCCCCGCCTAACTCTAGACGCTCGCCCTAGCTCACTTCGCCCCCGCGCCCGCCCGATGCGGCGTCCGTGGGCTATGTGGCCCACCTGACCCCACAAGGCATCTATGCTCTCATCTTAGCACCTCGAAAAAACCTCTAGCAGCCACAGCAGACATGTGACATTGCAAATGTGCAAATCATTCCGTCTAAATATACGTGGTGTTGTCGCCGGCATCTGTCGAGGCGTGCTTCACGGAGCACGATGTGGCTTTCGCCAACCGCCCTGGCTTAGCTAGGAGCTCGCGTCCTTCGTCGGTGGTGCCTCGCTCACCGTGTCCTTCTACGTGCCCTAATGGTGGAACCTCCGCCGCGTCGCCGCCGTGTACCTCCTCAACACGCACGGCATCGCAGGGGCATGTGCCCCTGTCATCTCCGGCGAGGTGCGCGCCATGCTACACCGGGTCGGCTGTCGCGGCAGTGGCGTAGCTAAAGGGTGGTCCGTGTGGACCACGGACCACCCTAGAATTTAAGCAATTGTATTATAAGTATTTAATTAGTAAGTTATTTTAAATAATTTTTAGAGTTTGTTATTACTTTAAAAATACTTAAAAAACATTTTAAATGTATGTGTCTTAAATTATATATTTGCACAATGACATGCTATATTTAGGCCTTGTTTTATAGAGCTTCATTCGGCTTCAGTTTCAGCTCCTTTATGCACTAGAGCAAGGAGCCCTTTTTACTCCTTTTAAAATGAATTAAGATTCATTAAAATCACTATTTTGTTTCATTTGTTCTATCTCTTCTGTGTATTGTAGCAAGGAATGTCAAACAAAACTTATAAAATTATATTAAACAGGACCACCCTAGATAAAAATCCTGGCTACGCCAGTCGCGCAGCCGAGGCGGCAGTAGGGCGCGTCCGGCTCAAAGACAGCTTGTTCGAGCTCTCGCTCAGCGTGGTCATAGAGGCCATCGCGCGGACCAAGACGTTGCGCGCCGCCGATGGGCACGGACGATGACATGTCTGTCAGCACCAGTGCTGGAGAAGTGCCACAGCTAATACAACATGGCGTCGCTGAACCAGAAGATGGGCCTCGTCGCTCCCTTCGCACATCTCGGCCCAACACCAAGTTTACAGGCCCTGCGTGGCTCAGTGGGTGAGAGCACCCTATAATGATACTTAAGGCGAGAGCAAGGGAAGAGAGAGGACAACAAACAATTGAACAAAAATAGAATCTGTTAGACACCTCTAACAATTGGTATCAGAGACTCATGATTCTGCCCTTACTGATCTCCCTTCGATCGATTCGCAAACGAATTTGGTTCGATTGTTCTTGCTGCAGCAATCTGCTACAGGCGGCGGACATCTATAATTCCAGTTCACGCGATCGATTGGGGATTTCGTCCTGGCTACACCACCACCACCACCACCAGATTACAAGCCTCCAATCCAATCGCACTACTCTCGCCGCCCCAAACCACCCGCCATGGCTACCGAGATGCAGCTGCTTTTGGCGGAAATCTAGAAACTCTCCGTCGACCAAGCCTACATCAAGCAACAGCTCTCGGAGCAGCATGATCTGCTCGAGCGCCGTTTCCAGGAGGCCGACGTTTACCTCGACTCGCGCTTCCAGGAGGCGGACATCGCCGTCGAGCGTCGCATCATCGACTCGGAGCTTCGCCTCGACTCCCGCTTCTCTGCCATCGAGCAGGCTGCCGCCGATCTGGGCGCCTGGCGTCAGGAGACCGAGGGCGCCGTCGGCGACTTTCGCCTTCGCCTCGCCAAGCTCGACAAGTCTTGGAGTCCGTCTTTGAAACTTCGGGGGAGCCAAAGATCGCTCACGGAGATTCCAGTCAAATCGGAGCAGTACGCCGCACCCTTCTCTACGGGCTACATGGCTGCTCGGCCCAGCGGGCACCACTACGACAACCACCACCGGGAGAATGGACATGGGGTTGTCCACACCCTAATCCATTCCCCAGTCACGGGTATGGCCGATTCCACTGTCTCTCCTGTAAAAATTCATGGCACTGCATAGGATTTGATCATGCATCATAATCGACCTCCTGAACCCCACCACAGCCCCACGGGCAAGCTTCCTAAACTCCACTTTCCTTCATTTGATGGCACTGATCTCAAACTCTGGATTACGTGTGCGGAGGACTATTTTCATATGTATTCAGTAGATCCGTCTGTCTGGATACAGTGTGCTCGCATGCAGTTTACTGGGCCTGCAAAGCGATGGGTTCAGTCAGTTATTCCACAAATTAAATCCATGTCATGGGTCCAATTCTGTCGTGCATTGCATACCCGTTTTGATCGCGATCAGCATGAATTCTTGCTTTGTCAGCTGTATCGCATTCGACAAACGTCATCTGTGCAAGACTATGTCGATCGTTTCTCTGAACTTGTCGACCAACTCAATGCCTATGATACCTCCACAAATTCTCTTCACTACATTACACGTTTCATCGATGGATTGTTTCCCGATATTCGTGCTGTCATTCTAGTGCAAAGGCCAAGTTTGATAGATACTGCCTACTCGCTTGCCTTGTTGCAGGAAGAAGCGGCTGATCCCAATTGGCGCCGGGATTTCAGGCGGTCTGATGGTCAGTCTTCATCTCGCTGGCCAAGCCGGGGTGTGCCACAACGCCCTGTGCCAGCACCGGGGGACCAAACTACTACTGGTCCTACCGACAGGATAGGGCGCGCCAAGGTCGATCGAGCGTCGCTTATCTAATCTGAAAGCTCTGCGCCGAAGTCAAGGACTCTGTGATCATTGCGGTGAGAAATAGAGCCGTGAACATCGCTGTGCACAACAGGTTGGGCTCAATGTGTTGGAGGAACTCTATGCATTGTTTGGCACAGATCTGGACACTGACCATGTAGATTCAGACGAAACTCCAGCTGAAGAGGAGTGCCTATGTCTGTCTGCTGATGCCACTGCACCATCTCCATCACCAAGATCACCGCAATTCCAAGGTACTATGTAGTGCTCCACTATTCAAATGTTGGTTGATTCAAGCAGTTCAGTTTCCTTCGTCAGTCAGGCTTTGGTAGATCGCTTGTCTCTGCCTACTGTTCAGTGCCCAGCTGTACATGTGCGTGTAGCAAATGGAGAGATGATGCAGTGTTCTCAGGTGGTACTGTCTGCAGAATGGTCCGTTCAGCAGTGCTCTTTCTCTTTCAACTTTAGAGTTCTTCCCATACATACATATGATGTCATTCTGGGTCTTGATTGGCTTCAGTCATTTATCCCCATGAAGATTGATTGGCGTCAGCACTGGTTGGCCATTCCGTATTATGGATCTACAGTCAAACTCTATGGCTTTCCAGTTGACAAGGTTGCCAGTTCTGAAGATCTCCTGATTCAGTTGTACTCAGTCCTAGATACAGTGCAACCAGTGGAGTCCACTCTACCTTCTGACATTGCCAAGCTGCTGGCCGAGTTTCCTTCAGTGACTTCTGCTCCCCCTCAGCTGCCTCCAAAAAAAGACTCTGATCATTCTATTCCACTTATTGAAGGTGCCAGACCGGTCAGTGTGCGTCCCTACCGATACCCTCCTGCACTCAAGGATGAGATTGAACAGCAAGTGGAAACTATGTTAGCTCAAGGCTTAATTCAGCACAGTACATCTCCTTTCAACTCACCAGTGCTGTTAGTACGCAAGAAGAATGGTTCTTGGCGTTTTTGCGTTGATTACCGCTATCTCAACGCACTAACAGTCAAAACGTCCTTTCTGATTCCCATATTTGAGCAGCTAATGGATGAGTTGGTTGGAGCGACATGGTTCACAACATTGGATCTGTTAGCAGGGTACCATCAGATCCGCATGAAGGAGGGTGAGGAATATAAGACGGCATTCTCAACGCATGGAGGTCATTATGAGTTCAGAGTGGTCAGAGTGGTCGCTTTTGGCCTCTCTGGTGCCCCAAGTACTTTTCAGGGAGCCATGAATGCTACACTCAAGCCTTTGCTGCGACACTATGCCATTGTGTTTTTCGATGATATTCTCATCTACTCCAAGACCTATGAGGAACATTTGGATCACATCAGATAAGTCTTATCATTGCTGGCCAGAGATCAGTGGCATATCAAGCTTTCTAAATGTCACTTTGCTCAGTCTGAAATCTCCTATCTCGGCCACACTTTGTCGGGATCGGGGTATTGCTAACCGATGCTTCCAAGGTCGGCAATTTACATCCCCTGGCTGACTCCTTCAAATACTAAGGAGCTTCACAGTTTCTTGGGACTGGCAGGATTCTACCGGCGCTTTGTCTGGCTCTATGCAGTCATATCCAAGCCATTGACAGTCCTCCTCAAGAAGAATGAATTGTTTCTGTGGACTTCAACTCATGCCACGGCATTCAACACACTAAAGCAATGCTTGAGCTCAGCACCAGTCTTGGCACTACCAGACTTTTCATTGCAGTTTTGCATTGAGACAGATGCTTCTAAGACCGGAGTGGGGGCAGTCTTATTGCAGAACGGTCGTCCTCTAGCTTTTCTCAGTAAAGCTCTAGGCCCCAAGAATCAAGGATTGTCGGCATACGAGAAGGAGTACATGGCAATCCTCATTGTTGTGGATCATTGGCGTTCTTATCTCCAATTGGGTGAATTCTTGATATATACAGATCAAAAGAGCCTTATCCACCTTAATGATCAGTGGTTGAACACCGCTTGGCAGCAGAAAGTGTTCACTCGGTTACTGGGTCTTCAGTACAAAATTGTGTATAAACCAGGAGTAGACAATAGGGTGGCCAATGCCTTGTCTCGGCGACAACATTCTGAGGAAGCACTGGCAGTCTCTTCTCCTGTACCGATGTGGCTTGATGATATTGTGGCCAGTTATACTAAAGACACCAAGACTCAAGAACTCCTGACAAAGCTAGCTGTGTCAACTGTTGAGATACCTCACTATACATTGTAGAATGGGCTGATACGATACAAGGGACGCATTTGGATTGGTTCTGATTCTGAACTTCACAATCGCATCATCTCTGCGTTCCATGATTCTGCTGTTGGCGGCCACTCGGGTTTTCCAGTTACATACCAGCGCATCCGCCAGCTCTTCGCGTGGACAGGCCTCAAGTCTGATACTCACAAGTTCGTGACTTCCTGTCCTACATGTCAGCAGGCGAAACCAGACCGTGCAAGGTACCCAGGGCTCTTACAACCCCTTCCCATACCATCCATGGCTTGGCAGAGTGTTTCTCAAGATTTTGTTGAGGCCTTACCTTCTTCCGGGGGGAAAAACTGCATCTTAGTGGTTGTTGATCGTTTTTCCAAATACAGCCATTTTCTTCCATTGGCGCATCCCTTCACTGCCCTTACAGTCGCCAAACTTTTTATCCAGCATGTTTATCGTCTTCATGGTTTGCCTTCTTCCATCATCTCAGATCGGGACCGTGTCTTTACCAGCCAATTGTGGCAGGAACTCTTTCGCCTGGCCAATGTTTCCCTCAAAATGTCTTCTGCCTACCACCCACAAACTGATGGCCAAACCGAGCGAGTTAATCAATGCATGGAGACGTTCTTGCGCTGCTTTGCTAATGCATGCCCCAACAAATGGCTGGAATGGATTTATCTAGCCGAGTTCTGGTACAACACATCATGGCACTCATCCCTTGGATACTCTCCATTCTATGTTCTCTATGGCCACCACCCACGGCATTTTGGGATCACTGATCAGGACGTTGCTAGTTCCACTCCTCTGTCTGACTGGATTCAGCAGAAGTCCTTAATGACTGACCTCATTCAGCAGTATCTGGGGCGGGCGCAGGAACGTATGCACCGACAGACCAACAAGTCTCGATCTGAAAGGAACTTTGCTGTGGGCGATTGGGTGTATCTGAAGCTCCAACCCTATGTGCAATCGTCACTTGCTCCACGTGCCAACCAAAAGCTCGCATTCAAATTCTTTGGCCCGTTTCAGGTTCTGGAGAAAATCGGTGCAGTGGCTTACAAGCTTAAGCTTCTGGAGTCGATAGCCATACATCCAGTCTTCCACGTTTCCCAACTGAAGACGGCGGTGCCAGCTGATCATGCCATTGCTACATTGCCACACACGCTGGATGGACTACATTTTCCCCTCAAGGTTCTTCAGCGCCGCGTGGGCAATTCAGGAGCTTCGGTGGTGCCACAAGGTGCTTGTCTAGTGGTCCGGTCTACCCCTATCATTGGCAACATGGGAAGACCTTGCAGGGCTGAAGCAGCGTTTCCCATGTGCCCCTGCTTGGGGACAAGCAGGCTCTTCTTCGGTGGGGGATGTCAGCACCAGTGCTGGAGACGTGCCACAGCTGATACAAGATGGCGTCGCCGAACCAGAAGATGGGCCTCGTCGCTCCCTTCGCACATCTCAGCCCAACACCAAGTTTACAGGCCCTGCGTGGCTCAGTGGGTGAGAGCACCCTGTAATGATACTTAAGGCGAGAGAAAGGGAAGAGAGAGGACAACAAACAATTGAACAAAAACAGAATACAAGCTGTATCTTCCGTGCCTAACTTCTCCTCTCTGTTCTTCGTGCCCCTTCCTCCTACTCATTCTGGTTGAATCTGTTAGACACCTCTAACAATGTCTCCTGAGGCGCACGAGTTCATGCGGATCGTTGACCAGATCCTGCCCTACCTCGGCGCCACCAAGTTGTGGGACTACTTGCCGCCGCTCCTGCGCTGGTTCGACGTGTTGCGCGTCAGGGACAAGATCAGGGACGCCGTCGGCAGGAGGGACGCCTTCCTGCAGAGCCTCATCGACGCGGAGCGCTGGAGGCTGGACGACGGCAGCGACAGCGAGAAGGAAAGCATGATCGCTGTCATGCTCTCGATGCAGAAGTCGGAGCCCGAAGTGTACACGGACACCATGATCATGGCATTGTGAGTGAGTCATATATAGAGTGAGTCGTCATCTAGCTTTTGTTTTCCATGTAACTGAAACACTAACTGTCATTTTCCTCCTGTAACTAATAACAACTTATCCCTGTGATTTTGAAACAAAAAAGAACTTGTTTACCGCCGGAACGGAGACGCCGTCGTCGACGATAGAATGGGCGATGTCGCTTCTGTTCAACCACCCGGAGGCGCTGAAGAAGGGGGAGGCAGAGATCGAGGCGGCGGTGCGCACCTGCCGCCTCATCACCATGGACGACGTGCCGGGGCTGGGCTACCTGCAGTGCGTCATCAACGAGGCGCTGCGCCTGTACCCGGTGGCGCCGCCATTCTTTACCGCCGACGAGTCGGGCGGTGGATCAGAGGTGGGCGGCCGATGCTGCCGTTGGGGATGGGGCGGCGCAGGTGCAACCACCATGGGTACGAAAGCCTTTGTACAGGCGGTGGTAGACCCATTTACATAGGCGGCCCACCCACCGCCTTACTACCGGGTCGATACTAATCGGCCCACAAGACAGGGCCGGGGCGGAGCCACCCGTGAAAATTGGGTTTTCACACAGGCGGCTCACTTTTGTCGGCCGCCTTGTGTAAATAGTTATTTTCACAAGCGGTTAAAATCATTGTCCAGAAAATATGAAAAAAGCAAAAAAATATTTTTAAAACCGTAAAAATATTTTTGAAACCGGGAGAGGCACTTTCGCCCGCCCGTCTCCGTCGAGGTCGTAAGTCGCTTTTTTTTCATGTAAAATCGCGGCGCTACGTGGCCGTGGGGGTTCGAACCCACGACACTGGGGTTCGCGGCGTACCCCTCCTCTACCACTCCATTCACACGTCGGTTATGTCTATTTGTCATTTTTATTCCTCACATATTATATAAATCCTACGGAAAATTAAATATTTGAGGGACTAAATGAATTCAAATAGAAAAGTGATGAACTATAAAGTTTCATAACTTTTTAAGATCTACAACTTTTATTTAGAGTGTTTCTCCATCCGAGGTCATTTGCAAAATTTGCATTTCAAATTTGAGGAATTCAAATGCAATTTTGGGAGCCTATATGATTTCAAGAAAAATTTGTAAACTACAAACATTCATAACTTTTTGAGATCTACAACTTTTATTTTGGTCAAAATTCCATCCCAGTCGTTTGAAAAATTTAAAATAATAAATTTAAAATTATTTGTATAGGCGGATGTCTTCGAGAACCGCTTTGTACAAATCGATTTGTATAGGCGGATGTCTAAGAGATCCACCTGTATAAATATGTCGATTTGTACAGGCGGATGTCTTAGAGATCTGTCTGTACAAATCGATTTGTATAGACGGTTCTTTTTCTGGGCCCACTGATTTCTTTTTGTACAAAAAGTCAAGAAAATTAGAGCCGCCTATAAAAAAAAACCGTAGTGTCGTGAAAAATGATTTTTCTACCGAGTGAACCGGTGACGCCGCGGCTGCGGACGCACCCGTCGGCCTCGTGCTCGCCACGCTCATCCAGTGCTTCCATTCGGAGGACACGATTGATGGCGCCGAGATCGACATGACCGAGAGCGGCGGGCTCACCATGCCCCGGGCTGTCCCGTTGGAGGCCAACTGCAAGCCTCGCCAAGCCATGCGTCATGTTTTTCAGCAGCTCTAATCGTCCCTATTATTCATTCTCTCGTTTTACTCCCTACAAATTGAAATCCGCTCCTCAAAAGAACATTGGTCCACGTCGCTCCAAATTCTCTCGACCGTCCGATCTCCAGTTCGACGGCCCAGACTGCTAGAAGCGGATTCTTTCCAGAAGCCGCTTTTCGCGCTTCCCGTCAGCTTCTCTCGCTTCTTCTCTGCTCCTCTCGCTTCTCCTTTCGCTTCTCTAGCTTCTCGTCAGAATCCGGTACAACAAATATATACGACGGCTCCCGATTCTCCTTCCGGATTCTTCTGCTTCTCAACCCTTCTCCTCTTCGCTCTCTCTCTTTCTCGTTCTCGCGATGCGGCGGTCGGGCGGCGGCGACGACGACCTAGGGTTCTGGCAGCGGCGCACCTGCGCCCCCGTGGTGGCCGTCCCCGAGCCTCTTCCTCGCTGCCCATCTCGTCGTCCTCCTCCCCCCGCGTCGGGCGTCCTGGTTAGGCCGGGCCGCTGGCGGCGTGCGGCAGCGTCCCCAGGCTGAGGCGCAGCGCCGAGCCACGCGTTGGCCGGGCTCGCGAGCATGTGCTCGCGGCGAACGACGACGCTAGCCCTTCCCCCCCTCCATCAGCGTGTGTTCTCTCTCTCCCCATGTGGTGGCGCACCGGCCGGGCTCCCGCGGTGGTCGTCCTCCCGGGCGGCGGCGCACCGGCACAGCCGAGCTTTGATTTGGTTATTGTACTAATTAGTTGTTGTCTGTGGACTGGCAATGTGCAGATCGATGCGCTGTGGGTGTCATCAATGGTAATCTAATGCCACGGCAGAAGAACAGTATGGTTATTATCAGCCAATCTGATGCTGCGGCTCGCTGGTTGCCTCTGGTCTGCATGCATTCAAGGCCAAACGACATCGTCCATGGTAATTGTCATTTGCACACACTCTAAAACAACCTCTGATTTTTTTTCCATATATAACAATGATTTCAGGCTCATATAAAATCTGCCAAATCTGTCTGCTTTAGTTTGTATTTGTGCATCCAAAACAATCCAGTTTTAGGGGAATGAAATTTGGGGGTGTGTCCTGGACCTTAGGTTCTCTGTTTTGTAGCTATATGGTGATTCTGAGAAATCTTCTGCATGGACACCTTTCTAGCAATCTCCTTTACAGGCTTATGTGCATATACGAAGAATTTGTCTCTTCTCCATATCTAAGGGTTGCCATGGATTTTAAATCTATATTACTCTGTTTTAGGTTTTTTTAGGGATAGTGCAACCTAATTCTAGAAAGAGAAACAGATTAATGTCATGTTTGAATTTATTCTTCTGTCAGACCTTTCTTTTTAGGGTACAATCATATTTACTACTTGGCTTCAAATGATTTGTTATCTCTTGCATCTTTAACTTTCAGATATATGAAATTTTAGGAAAATACATATTTTAATTGCTTCCATCTTTTAATATGGCTGAAGCCTGCCTTATTCGTAATACAATATTTAAACCTCCACAATGTTTAGGTCTATAGTAGTAGATGCCATAATTTTTAGTTGATGGCCCTAATTAATATTTCGAATAAAAGACAGAGGAGACTAAGTTCATAGCTGACTGGAATTGAAACTATACTGTGGTTCACTTTGTTAGGTTTCCTGTTAATTATGTCATGACCCCCTAAAATGGTCAGCAGGGCTAGAGGAGTTGTGACCCCCCTAAAATGGTCAGCAGGGCTAGAGGAGTTGTGTACATAAGACTCCTCATTAGCATGCTTTTGTAGCTGCAGCCTATTGCTTTAGGATGATGAGAGCTGATTAGTTATTCTGTTTTTTGTTCCGTTGACCGACAAATGACTGAGTCTGGGAAGCAAGATCTTTTTTTAGTTCTGTGTTATGATTCAGTGACTCAAAAATTGCTTGTGCACTGAATTTGCGTGTTGCTGCTTAGTTTTCCTGTTAATTATGTCATGACCCTCTAAAATGGTTAGCAGGGCTAGGGGAGTTGTATACATAAGACTCCTCACTAGCATGCTTTTGTAGCTGCAGCCTATTACTTCAGCATGATGAGAGCTAATTAGTTATTCTATTTTTGTTCCGTTGACTGACAAATGACTGAGTCTGAGATGCAAGACCTTTTTTTAGATCTGTGTTATGATTCAGTGACTCAAAAATTGCTTGCGCACTGAATTTGGATGTTTGCTGCTTAGTTTTCAAAAGACAAACTTTCCCACTCATGATTCTACTGCTACAGGTTGGTAATAGGATAGTCAAATTTCTTCTACGAAGAAGAACTACACCATTGCTATTATTTGGCTGCCGAATTAACATTTGTAGTTGTAACTTTTGCTTTTGCAAAATTGTACCAGACCCATAGGCCATAGCAAAATTCTATTTGTGCACATATCAAATTCTCATTTCTCTGGTTACGTTTGAGTATTCATAGGTGTAAAATGTATTAGACTGCTATGATAAGTGCAGTTTACTCAT
Source organism: Chrysopogon serrulatus (assembly GCA_015844335.1). NCBI lineage: Eukaryota > Viridiplantae > Streptophyta > Magnoliopsida > Poales > Poaceae > Chrysopogon > Chrysopogon serrulatus. The sequence continues at coordinate 531,900 of JADLZL010007662.1, read as the reverse complement.
GCTGTTAGATTAATCAGGGAATGGGGTAGTGCAGTGATCATGTTACATGTCTTCCTTTTTTTTTTTTTGGATAACTGACACAATGCTCATGAGCTATGATAGTGCCTGTAACAGCAAGCTTGTACTGACAGTGCGGACACCGTTCTTTTACTTTTCTTCCATTATTCCTTTCCTATGTTGGAGTATTATCTAATTGCCCATTCATTTGTGTAGTTCATTTTTTGTGGTCGTTCATGGTGCATGTTGATTAGTTTGCTGAACCCTTGATTGACCTTGTTTTTTTTAATTTCATGATTTGTTGTCCATAGAATCTCCAAGGGTTGGTCTCATGTTCTATGTGTCGCATTATCGATAATGCTCTATGTACAATATCCTTTAAGTATGGTTTTACCTGCAAAATGCATCTACGTGCGTTCTTTTTCATGCTTTGCTTCGTTCTAGCCAAGGGCTTAGTTTCATTACTTTTTTTTTTCCCCTTCTGCAGTCTATTCTCAATAGTGAAGAATGATTGAGGCATGGCATTTTTTTGGTTATATCTTCAAGCCATGGATAGTGGAAAGTGTGGAGTTACTAAATGTAAGTACTCCGGCAACCCAAATAAATATCGACTACATTCTAGCCAACAGCTGTCTCATTATCTTTTCACCCCCTTCTGCAGTCTGTTCCTAATAGCGAAAAATGATTGAGGCATGGCATTTTCTGGTTGTCTCTTCAAACCATGGATACTGGAGAGTTTGGAATTACTAAATGTAAGTGCTCCTCAAAGCCAAATAAATATCGACTAATGCATACCCAACCCATGCATTGCCTGCGTTTTAAGAATTTTGTTTCCATAAATCTAAGTGTGCTGTTAAGACAAAAAAAAGGGGCTAACCCCTCTATATAGTCATCTGAAGCTTTTTAATCTTCATATTTATCCTCAAATTGTTTACATGTTTTTTAAATTCAGTGTGCTTACTGTTGCCTATTCAAAATTGGCCTTGCATGTTGCATCTATTTGTAGTTGATTATTACATATTGATTGACTAGGTGTAATGCAATTTCTGGCAATGCAGAGGTTTTATTGTTATGCCTTATGGAATCTACTATACTGCCCTTATTCTTCAATTTTTTAGTCGTTCTTCAATCTATATCTTTAATTTGTATTCCGTACATAAGACCATGGTGGGTTTGCCCAAATAAAATTTCTTTCATTTGTGTTCTGTCATTATTAACCATTATTTCAAATCAATAAAGATACATGATCTTTTTTTATTTACAAAGCGCAGAGGCTTCATTCTCGAGATGCTATGAGCCTCGGTCGGCTGCTTGTCTCTCATACTTAATTCTGATTCCAGGATGCTCAGACCAATAGCTACTCCAGTGACTCTACATCGACCTTCAGACTAACCCAATTGAAGCTTACCTTGTAATCAAACTTTTAAAGTACAATACATGCGTCTAATAGGCTTTCCTACAAACACCACATGTTATGCCTATGTACTCTTATCTGTAAATGCATAAATAGACCTATGTATACATTCGTTTACCACTCTTGGTCACTTTCCAAACTCTAAATCAAATATATATCTTTCATGACTACACCGACTGGCGCGCAGGAGCGCGCCTTTCTACTAGTGTCTATATATGTGTGGGGCAGTACGTAAGCTTGACTAGTTGACTGACAGCCGTGCTAGCTCATCTAAGTAAGCTGCGGGCATAGTTACTCGCGCGTACGTTTTACGTATCATATATATGGAGGGATCTGAATGTTCGACAATATGGTTAATTAGTAGGTTCTTATTATTTTCCAAATGTTTTCTAGTATAATTATTGTACCTACCTGTCTACATCGAACATTAAGAAGCAAAATTTTGTCCAATCACTGTTCGATGCGTGTGCGCTAGTACGGTTACCGGCGCACGCTCTCTTCCTCCAGGTTAGGGGAGGGCGGGGTCGTCGGGTTTGGGCGGGGTGTGGTGGAGCAAGCGGTGGATATCTTCCACCGGATTAGGGGCGGGCGACGGACGAGGTGGGCAGCGGCGGACCAGGCGGCCAGAGTCAAGGAAGATGGGGTTGGGGCTGCGGGTCGGGGTTAGGGTTTAAGCTCTCCCAGACTGGCAAAGAGCCGCGACACGGCCGTGGTGGCGCCGCCGAGCGGGCGGCGAAAGATGGCCGAACGACCTAGGTAGATGGTGGGGGCGAGCGCCCGGTGAGGTAAGGGGTGGGTGGGCTTGTTCGGCAGGGGGCAGGAGGTGGGCGGTGAGGTCGGTCTCTGGCGACCTAGGCGGTGGTGGAGATGGGCGAGGGAGGGGCGGCTAGGGAAAAAGAAGGCAATGCGCATGTGGGCTGCTACGCGTCCTAGCACGCGCGCGCTTAGCAAGGGTCCCCAAAAATTTCTGCATATATATCTTATTAGAAGGGTACACGTGTGATGTCGCTCGTGTAGTTGGTGGTTGCGTTTGTTTGTTGTGGTGAACTGGTATTCTGAAGGCTCGTTCGTTTGTTGCTGTAATAGGCCTAAAACTGTGTATATGGTTGTGTTTTTTGTATGGTATACATATCTACATGGAAAAAGGTAATAATAACTACTCAAAGTTATCTCTAAGAACGATTGATATAAAATTAGAAAAATACAAGATCGAATGGTAGAAGCTAGTGAATTTTACACTGGATAGCCTTTTGCTTTTCCAGACAATATATATCCTCTTTTAAATATGGTGGCACGATAGGACCAAGTTACTAGGACCGGACCGGAGATCGAACCGGTGAGGCCATCGGTCCGATGGTTTATTGGTCCAACCGTATAGAACCGGTTGAACCACCGGTTCAACTATATTAAACCATTAAATCGAACCGGCAACAAAAACATTAAACCAGTATATATGTGTGTGATACAATTAATAATTGACATCAAACCAATATATATACAAGATATATAATTTGATAATTGACAGATGAAACAACATGATTTAATAGTAGAGCTATAAGGTTCATACAAAGTGTGTTCATCATAGAAATATAAAATCATAGGCTCAGATTCACATATACATAGTTCTATAAGCCATAGGGTCATAAATTTCTATATTAAATAACATCGACTGAGTTGAAAGTACAAGACAGTAGGCACTTTTTTCAATAATACCTTTGATTACATAAGGTTTTCCTGAGCTAGCAAAGGGTATTTTTGGATATTAAAAAACCGCCCTTGTTCAAATGGAACTAGCCGGTTCACTGTTCGATAAAAACCGGCCGGTTCAACTGGTTTATAGCGGTTCAATTGCATATCGGTCTTTTAAGTGAACCGAATCGGTGAAGGCTCTAGTTCGGTCTTTTACCGATCCGACCGTCGGTTCGGTTCGGTTCAAATAACTAGAAATAGGATGGCTAGCGGCGACATCAAGATAGACACATGGAGAAGTCCGATATAGTAAATTCCTCATATACATATAGATGGCTTTTCTTAACAGTCATGGGATGGAAGTGCGATGAATTAGATCTCAATGTGCCAGGTTAAAGAGAGAAAAAAACGAAGCTAATAAAAAATAAAAAAATAAAATAAATAAAAATAAAAATAAAAATTGAACTATGTATGCGGAGCCCATGTGAATAGTGGTAGACCCGAGATGAACAATAGATGAAGCGCTGGAAGGCCGCGCATTCCTTCCAAGATAAAAAATAAAAAATAAAATAAATAAAAATAAAAATTAAACTATGTATGTGGGGCCCACATGAATAGTGGTGGACCCCAAAGAGTAGATGAAGCGCTGAGAGGCCGCGCATTTCTTCCAAGATAAAGAACTATTTATTCCTCTGTCTTTCCCTCACTCTTATCCAAACGCTCTCATCATCATCATCTTAGTCATTTTCTCACACACTCTTTCTCATTCTCTCATCCTTATTCTTTTCTATCCATTTTTTATTTGTCCCTCACTCTCCACATTAATCTTTATTCCGTTCCTCTCATATTTATCTTTGAGTAAAATACATACTGGGTCCTTAAACTTTTAAGTTGTTCCCATCTAGGTCCTTAAACTAAAAAAGTGACTATATAAGTCCTCTATCTACTGATACCGTGCACCAAAGTTCCAAATCCAGTCATGTCAACGCCAACAGCTGATGTGGCCATGCCACGATGGCAGCTGGACACCTTGGCCATGTCAACTTTTCAAAAAAACCCCTGGACACAATGGCATGCCGTCGTCGCGTGATCTTGCAAGCAAGCGGCGCCGCCTCCATGTGCAAGGCGCGGCCACACAAGCAAGCAGTAGTGCAAGCAGGGGTTGCCGCTGTGGGACGTGGACAAGCTGCCACACAACAACCACGAGGGCAGGCGAGCTGGCCCAGTCGTTGCCGCTGGTGCAAGGGAGGGAGGCTTGCAGGTAGTGGCGATAGGTGCATCATGCACCTCGGCGACCATGGTGGAGGTGCACGGCAGTGGCGACGATGACCACCATGCATGGCAGCACAGGGCTGAGCTCAACACGGGAACCAGCCGAGGTGTAGCCCACCCGCAACCAGTCCAATGCGGGTAGAGCAGAGTTAGCCATGACGGCATACCTGTTGGCATAAATTAACTGCACCCTAAATAATAACTATAATCAGATTATCCGCAAGCGCATAGATATATACTGATCAGCACTTCACCAAGATCAACCCGGTATTAATATCGAACCCAAAGGAACAGTAGGTGATTTATGACCTAGCCTAATACTCTTAATCTAAGGGTGGTACAAACAGTCTAGAAAACTATTGAGAATGAGGAAATAGCTAATGTACTCTGGTTCTAACTATCAGTAAACTTTGTATAATATCATCTTATCGGACAAGTAATCTCGAATACGAGAAGAAATAGAGTAATATCCTATGGAGCACCTATAAGCCTATCAGTCCTATCAACGGGAAGTGGACTACAGAGGATTCAACGTAGCTATAAAGTCACCTACGTGACCTACCACTATCCGGCTGATCAGGGGACATTCATAAGTAATCATAACCTAGACATCACGTCTACGCTATGAATCACTACTTTGACCTAGGAGCTATCCAAATCAAAGTACTCAATATAATATGAGTTGCAAACCAAATAACGAATATAAACAACTGCTTACTTGAATCAGAATGGTAAATACAAAAGTACCTCAGAACGCAGCTCCGGGCGAGGGAGCCGAATCCAGGAATACAGCTCCTGAGGATTCTCCGACAGGCCGGGGCTCCTCCGAATCTCTACTCTTCGACTCTATCTCTCTAATCTCTATCTTGATTGCTAGCCTAGATCTAGTGGATCTCTATCTAAAGTCCTAACTCTTTATCTCTTGATCTGGCCTCCTCTAGGGCGGTGTGACCCTTCTTTTATAGCCCGGTGGGATTGATACGCGCCGTTGGATCAAACCGACGTAGCAAGTGGCTAGGATGACTCCTCGGAGGCGGTGGAGGAAGGTTCCAGAAGAGGGGCGGCCAACCCTAACCCTAGGGGGCGGGCGGCGCCATGGTGGGGCCGGCCGGCCCCACCTGGTGGCGGCCGTGGGCCCCGCCGCCCGGGCGTCTTACGGAGTTTTCCCCCCGAACCCTCTAGTGATGTGTTTGTGTCGCGATTAAGTTTCATGGTAAATTAGCACTTAAATCCCTCTTTTAGGCTTTTCGGAGAATTCCCTAAAAATGCACAAATCACCAAAACTCGTGAAAATTATCGGTGGTAACCCCATTCTAGTAGATATTCATAGCTGGGGAAGTGGTAATTGCTAATAAATTTTGGGTGTTAACAGGTGTCAATAATTACCCTCACACTTAGGCTTTTGCTCGTCCCGAGAAAAAAGTTGGTTTTGGCAAAAAGGGTACTCATTCAATGCATAACTTGGAAATTAAATTATATAGCACTAGTCTAGTTATCATGCATTGTGAAATCTTAAAGTGTCATTCGTGAATCCTTAAGTGATTGCAGAGTAAGAGAGTTTAAGACTGATTACTATTTCTTTAATTGTGCCTTTTGGAGTGGAAATGTATTTTGTAAAATCATAGCTTTGATCCTCTCTTTGTAGTGGTACTAGTGGTAGTGACTTAAATTGGATATTTTATAGTAAGGGAGAGAGATATCATATTCCTAGATCAGGAAAAATTTTTACTTCTTGATATATTATGTTGGAGGAACCATTAGCCTTTCTTTCTGTTGAGCACATGCTCATATTTCTTTTCTTCTTAAATCGAGGTTCTAGACACTTGTCCCTTTTTATTTCCTCGTGATCTATCTTTTTGAGGTTTCGAACACTTGTCTCTTTTTATTTCCTCGGAATCTTTCTGAATAGCTCATGCCTCCTTCATAATATTGCTCAAGACAGTTGTTGACACTCGTTAGCGTCAACTTTTACTAGGGCTTTTTACCCGAAGGAAAACAAGAAAACACACTAGTCTAGGGCTTTATCTGACAAATTCCACGAGTTTTGCATATTCTGTATTTTCCAGGGTGATTTTCAAAAAAGCTGAAAAAGAGGGATTCTAGTGCAAAATAACCACGAAACTTATCCGCCACGAAGGACACCGCGGGAAGACTCAAGAAGACTCTGGAAGACACCCGAAGCGACAGGGGCCGAGCCACGGCCAGGTGGGGCCAGCCGGCCCCACTATGGGGCCGGACGGTGCCCCCTGCTAGGGTTTGCTCCCCCCTTCTGGAATGTTCCTCCACCGCCTCCAAGGATGCATCTCAGCCCTACGTTACATCGGTTTGATCCTGCGGCGCACACGCATCCCACCGGAATATAAATATGTAGGTAGACCCCCTGGAGAGAGCCAATTCATTATTCATCAAGGCCTCAAGCCGTCAAGTATCAAGAGCCTTCAAGTTCATCAAGAGCCTTCTAGTTCATAGGATTAGTTAACTAGATTAGAAGTAAAGGAGATCTAGTTCTTCATCGGGATCTGGAGCCCTTGGCGTCTGTCTGGAGCGCGAGAGTTCGGTAATAGATCTAGTTTTTAATTACTTTATTGTATTCATTATTCAGATTAGGGAGACTTTACTCTAAATAGATTCATATGTTCTTAATTACAATAGTCATTGTCTACTTTGATTATATGTCTAGTTTAGTTACTTCGATCTTATTGAATTCATGTAATTGCTCGTATAGCGTTTATCCATATGTACAATGGGTAGATGATAGGCGATATGTAGACGTAGTGTCTGATGTCTTGTTTATCTGCGAGTGCACCCTGATATGCCAGGACGTGTGGTAGTCTGTGTAGGTGACAGCTACGTTAGTTCCTCTGTAGTCCACCCCCCCGTATGTAGGACTAGTATGGGCACGGTCGCGAAGGAGGGGGCTTAGATCTTAATACCCTCATTAGTTGATGCCTCTTTACATACAATGATGATTTAGGGTTGACTTAGCAATGATCACTAGATTTAGTTGCACTAATTAGAATTATTCATTGACTTAGTTATAGACCTATCTCCCTAGTTTATCTAATGGCTAGCTATGATTATGACTAGTAAGATGCTCACGATGATTATCCTTAATTATGATACTTGATAATTATGCTATCACCCATATTTATCTATATTTATCTTGTGACCTCTGTCTGATAGGAGTAGAGTATAAGACTTAGGTAATATCATTTATTCAGTCTATATAGTTTCTCATCAATATGATAGATGATAGTTTATTACATAGCTTTCCCAGAGATATAATTATAAATCAACAACCTGGAGACTTCCCTAGGTAAAATGCTACAACGGTATAATTATCTATCCGCTTGCAGAACCCATTAGTTTATATTCATATTATATTCATATCTTTAGCTGCCTAGTCACATTATTACAATGTAAATCTATAATAATTTTATAGTAATATAATTGGGGATGACAACCTGCTTCATATTTAGGAATGTTAGTAATTCAAGAGTGGCTAGTTGCTAATGACAAGTAATTATATACTGATTACTTTTGATATTGTTGCTAGGGGTAGGGTTTATCTCTGCTTTTTAGTACTGACGTTAGAAGTACCAACAAGCATTTTTGGCGCCGTTGTCGGGGAAGGCACAATAAACTTAGAATATATTGATAACCTCTATACACATGGATAAAGTCATATTACCAATTGATTTCTAACTCTATCAGGTACACCCTTCGTTGTTATCATTTTCTTATCTTATGCAGGGTGATGAATGAATGGTTTTTCTCTTCCAAAGAACTTTACTGACGATCCAGAGAAACTTCTTAGAAAGAAAAGGTTTGTAGAAGCAAGGGACAAATTTGAGTCACCGTCAAGAACACCATCTGTTGCTCAAGCTAGCTCTTCGGAGGAGCCAACTCCAATACTGGAAGAAAAATTTGAAGAAGAAATAGAAGAACAAGCAGAAGAGTATTTAGGTGAAAACCTAGCTCCTGTGTTTGAAGATATGGCTAAGAAGTCGCTGCGAGAGTTCTCTGCCCCAACAACAGCAAACATCCGGACTGGACCAGCAGTCAACACTGGGGAGAATAGATTCGAGCTCAAGTCTGCTCTCATCACCATGGTTCAAGCCAGCCAATTCTGTGGAAAAGGACATGAAGATGCAAGTGCACACCTACAACACCTTCTAGAGATCTACTGTACCTTCACTATCAGAGGAGTACCAAAAGATGCTATCTTACTCCGCCTTTTCCCGTTCTCATTATTGGGGAAAGCCAAGCAGTGGTTCTACATCAACAAAGATAAACACACTATATGGGACCTATACTCAACTGCTTTCCTGGTGAAATTCTTTCCTACAGCCAAGACTAATGCTCTGCGTGGGAAGATTTTAAGTTTCCAACAACAACATGATGAATCATTCACTGAAGCATGAAAAAGATTCTAGAACTACATTGAAGACTGTCCTCATCAAAAGGATAGAGAAGTTGCTGTTAACGCAGACTTTCTATCACGGGCACATCTCTAGCACCCGTGAGTCTATTGATCTTTGCAGTTTGGGGAGCTTTCCCGTCACTAAAGCTATCGATGCTAAAGCACTTCTCAAGAAGATGGCCTCAAATTCAACATGCAATAAAGAACGCACTCAACCTCGCAAGAAGGGAGGAGGAATCCATCATCTCAAGAAAGCTGACATGGTCACTGCCAAGCTAGACCTCATCATGAAGAAGCTCGACGTAGAGAAGAAGGAAGTCATGCACGTCAATAATTCCCATATGACATGTAAAGAATGTGGAGACTATAGGCACTCAGCTGTCAGCTGCCCTACACTGTAAGAGGATGTGAACTTCATCAACAACAACACCTACTATCGTCCTCAACAAAATCAAGGGTGGAATCAACAACCGTGACAAGGTAATTACCAAGATAATAACTAAGGTAACAACTTTAATAATTATAACCTTCTGCCTTTGAGAGAATTAGTTACTAGTCAATCCAAACTGCTAGATCAAATGACTAGAAAGCTAACATCAAATGATAAAACTTTAGAAAATATTCTTGCTAGAATAGATACTTTTGCATCTACCATAAAGAATCAACATAGCTTCAATAAAATGTTAGAATCACAATTAGCTCAGTTAGCTGCTGCTGTTCTTCCACTAGAAAAAGGCAAGATTCTAGGCCAACCAGAAGATTTAGAAACTGCTAACCTTGTTGATATTCACAATACAACCCAATATCATATTGAGCCTGCAGATGTACAGTGGATTGACCACTCTCTACCAGAGAAGATGGGAGACCCTAGAAGATCTGTCATTCCTATCGCTATAGGATGTCACAGCTTTCCAGAGGCTATCTGCGACTTCGGTGCAAGTATCAACATCATGTCCAAGGTAATGTATGAGAAAATATTAAATGATCCCCTGTTGTACACAAATATACGTTTATAGCTTGCAGATCAATCTATTTGCTACCCTGAGGGAGTACTAGAAGAAGTTGTCATTAGAGTGGGGCAATCATATGTCCCAGTTGACTTCGTGGTCATGGAGACAGGAGTAGATGAGAAGGCACCCATCATTCTAGATAGACCATTCCTGTGCACAACAAAAGCCATCATCTATGCGGAGTACGCCAGGATCATCCTATCCATCAAGGACAAGAAGGAAAGATTCACATTCAAGAACTGCGTCCTAAAAGCTTCTGCAGCCTCGAAGCAATTTCAGCAACAAGAAGAGCAAGAACAGTAACTAATACCGAAGAAGAAGAACAAAAGAAACAACAGAAGATGGAGGAAGACCAAGTATGCACCTGAGGAGACAACTCAACTAATCAATGCTCTCAACACAGAAAATGATCACATGCTACCCAAGCCATTTCCAATCAAGAGAGGTATCCAGGTGTCCCAAACATTGAATGCACAATCAAAGACACCACTTTTCCTCACACCGTCTACAACACTGGATCAGGCTGCAACGTAATGTCAAAACAGGTATATGATAAATTGTTTGAATTACCTTTATACCCAACATGTATTCAGTTACAGATGGCGGATCAATCATTAAGATTTCCTAAAGGAGTAGTCAAGGATGTCATGGTAAGAATTCAAGGACAATATATACCTGCAGATTTTCTAGTCCTTGACATACAGGGAAACGATGATTCCCCGATCCTCTTGGGAAGACCGTTTCTCAACACCACCAACGCCAACATCTACATTAGGTCCGGACACATTCACTTCAACCTACCTACCGAAAAGATACGCTGTCAATTCAGAACATTAAATAACCATGAGCAGATCAGGAAGCAATGCAACAGGAGAAGACGCCAAGCACACCATCAGGCTGTCCAGCCTCACTGTGGATGGGAAGACTTTCCTGGCAAGGTTGTGAAATATAAAGATCGCTTCTCGGAGCAAGAAGAGAACAAGCAAGTACCTCGCTGGAGTAGCCGGGCAGAAGAAGCTAAAAGGATGGACCAGATCGTCAAAGAAGAAAAACAGGAGATCCTAGCACGATTAGAAGCGTGGGAGAAGGCAAACAAACATGAAGAGCAGGAGCTAGAAGAGAAAAAAGCAAAAGAGACCGAAGCAAAATGGAAAGAGGCACGCAACGCATCACCACAAGATGGGGAGTTGACTGAGGTTACCTCAGACGATGAACCCACTGAGTAAGTGCTTACCTCTATCCAAGTCCTATCGGTAGACCTTAAATTCCGTACCCTAGCCTTAAGGTTAGAATGGTAGTTATCTCATTCAATGCATTAGTAATCTACTTAGTAGCAGAATTTTATTCACATATTAAAATATAAAACAACAAAAATATTTATTATTTTATTCATGGCATCATAAAGTCCCATGTGGATACTCGATGGTATTTTCTAAAGGAATATCCACTTGTGGTGGCATAAAAATAAAAATAACAAAAATATAGCATTCATGTTTAAATTCTTGCATCATAAAAAAGAAAATTAAAAAATAAGAGAAAAAAAGAAATTCTGCTTAAATTAGACAACATTAAAGATAACTCATAAAGGTAATCAATTACTCTTTGGCTGACCGCTAACCCATTATTAAATTCGAGCCTCGAGTTTTGGTTTTCCTTTTTATGGAGTATTTATGTAGGAACAACATCATAGCAAGGAAAGAGACTATCAGTGGCAACCACCGGGTTCGTTACTGGCTAGTTCGCTCTAAAGGACGTCTACATCAGATATTGCAACCATCCAGCTTGGGGGAGGAGCATCCCCTAATTATCAGGTGACTACACCTAAGCGATTTTTAAGTCTACTTTATAAATAGTCATAAAATACCAAAAAGATGTGGGCACATGAAGGTCCACAAAGTCATAGAGTCTTTTGTTAGGTATTAAATATAAAACCCTAAAAAGATATATATAATTGATGAAACCAAATAAATGTTTAGTTCTATATTAGAGTATAATTTGAAGTTTGTCCAGGCTAGAGCTAATTAAAATTGATGAATATTAAAATTATTTTAGAGATAACGAATAGTTACTCTGTTATAATGCTTACCAAGTACATAGTTGCTAAACTTAAAATCTCCCCGGTTCTAAGCACTGTTGTTTTAATTAGAGAATTTATTCTGAACCTCAATTGTGGAGGCATAAGCTTGCGCTGAGTCTAGGCAGTTGATTGATATGATTTATGAAGGTTGAGCTGCTATTTATCTTATTCCTAGCATTGCTAAAATCCGGAGGTATTATTTTGAAAATCTAAAATTTACATGATGAGCTCTTATGTGATAAATGTGAACTCCTACCAAAGCCGAAATTAATATCTTAGAGGATAGAAAAACTCTTTCACATTTAAGCTACTTGCTTTGCATCGAGTTCAGTCAACTTGTATTGTATATCTTATGAGAGTCTTGTCATGCTTTTAAAACCAAGAAACACTTGCACACTCTAGTCCACATATGCATTATTCCTACTTTAGGAGTAATCGCAATTATTCACCATATTTTCATACATGTTCATCATAAAATGTTCACCTCCTACACTGGGAGAGGACACAAAAATATACTAACACCCTATAGGATAACCTCTATCTTTAATGCTCTAAGTCCTGATTATATCTCTCGATTCATTTATTGTATTCAAAGGATGTATGTGGCTATGCAAAAAGAAAAGAAAGAAAAAGAAAGAGAAAGAAAGAAAGAAAAAGGGGAGTAAAAGATGGGCAAGTGTCCCAGCAATTAAAACAATGGGTACTAGATGCCCGCCTCTCTAAGTAAAAAGAAATAATAAAGATAGTCCATATCTTTCCTGAGAAAAGTTTTAAAAGAGAGTCATTCCCAAAAGAGCAGAAATAGAAATAGGAGTTAGCCATAAATAACACATACACCCCTATCTATTATATTTCATACATATGTACATCTTAATTTGATTGTATGCCTCGATTCTCTGTGGATCCACTAGTTGACTTTACAATATATGTTTTACAGGTATGCCTATCCTTATTAATGCTACTCCTACAAGCTCCACTATATATACCTTTAGCTATAGGAGGCATAACAACATTGATGCCTCAAGAGAGAACCACAAATACCACATAGATTGAGAGACTTAAGGGTGTCATACAATCAAGCTCTGAGTTTTATTCCGAAAACTTATCAAAAACTCCAGAATGTTAGTATTGCAAAAAATTTGAGACATAGCACTTAGCTTGATTGTTCTATCTTTCGACTGCTCAAGACTTATACAAAAGCTGTGAAGCCCTATATTACAGGAGAAATAAGTAAGTTTGAAGGTTAGAGCATACATTGTTTGATCTGGAGAAAATTTTTATTTGAAAGCATGTATACTGAAAAGTATAATGACATTATAGCAACTCCCCGATCCAAATACAATAACAGCTAGGCTTAGTTTGTTTGCTAAGGGACTGGCAAAAGGTAAGCTTGGGGGTATTGTTGACACTCGTTAGTGTCAACTTTTACTAGGGCTTTTTACCCGAAGGAAAATAAGAAAATACACTAGTCTAGGGCTTTATCTGACAACTTCCACGAGTTTTATATATTCTATATTTTCCAGGGTGATTTTCAGAAAAGCTAAAAAAGAGAGATTCTAGTGCAAAATAACCACGAAACTTATCCGCCACGAAGGACACCGCGGGAAGACTCAGGAAAACTCTGGAAGACACCTGAAACGACAGGGGGCCGAGCCACGGCTAGGTGGGGCCGGCCGGCCCCACCATAGGGCCGGACGGCGCCCCCTGCTAGGGTTTGCTCCCCCTTCTAGAATGTTCCTCCACCGCCTCCAAGGATGCATCTCAGCCCTACATTACATCGGTTTGATCCTACGGCGCACACGCATCCCACCGGACTATAAATATGTGGGTAGACCCCCTAGAGAGAGCCAATTCATTATTCATCAAGGCCTCAAGCCATCAAGCATCAAGAGCCTTCAAGTTCATCAAGAGTCTTCTAGTTCATAGGATTAGCTGGCTAGATTAGAAGTAGAGGAGATATAGTTCTATATCGGGATCTGGAGCCCCTGGCGTCTGTCTGGAGTGCGAGAGTTCGGTAATAGATTTAGTTCTTAATTACCTTATTGTATTCATTATTCAGATTAAGGAGACTTTACTCTAAATAGATTCATATGTTCTTAATTGCAATAGTCATTGTCTACTTTGATTATATGTCTAGTTTAGTTACTTCGATCTTATTGAATTCATGTAATTGCTCGTATAGCGTTTATCCATATGTACAATGGGTAGATGATAGGCGATATGTAGACGTAGTGTCTAGATGTCTTGTTTATCTATGAGTGCACCCTGATATGCCGAGACGTGTGGTAGTCTGCGTAAGTGACAGCTACGTTAGTTTCTCTGTAGTCCACCTCCCGTATATAGGACTAGCATGGGCACGGTCGTGAAGGAGGTGACTTAGGTCTTAATATCCTCATTAGTTGATGCCTCTTTACATGCAATGATGATTTAGGGTTGACTTAGCAATGATTACTAGATGTAGTTGCACTAATTAGAATTATTCATTGACTTAGTTATAGACCTATCTCCCTAGTTTATCTAATGGCTAGGTATGATTATGACTAGTAAGATGATCTGATGATTATTCTTAATTATGATACTTGATGATTATGCTATCACCTGTATTTATCTATATTTATCTTGTGACCTCTACCTGATAGGAGTAGAGTATAAAACTTAGGTAATATCGTTTATTCAGTATATATAGTTTCTCATCAATATGATAGATGATAGTTTATTACATAACTTTTCCAGAGGTATAATTATAAATCGACAACCTGGATACTTTCCTAGGTAAAATGCTACAACGGTATAATTATTTGTCCGCTTGCAGAACCCATTAGTTTATATTCATATTATATTTATATCTTTATCTGCCTAGTCACATTAGTACAATATAAATCTATAATAATTTTACTGGCAATATAATTGGGGATGACAACCTGCTTCATGTTTAGGAATGTTAGTAATTCAAGAGTGGCTAGTTGCTAATGACAAGTAATTATATGCCGACTACTTTTGACGTTGTTGCTAGGGGTAGGGTTTATCTCTGCTTTTTAGTAGTGACGTTAGAAGTACCAACAACAGTGCAATTATATTTTTATTTTTATTTTTATTTTTTATTTTATGATACTAGAAATATGATAAACCTCTCAACCAAAGCCATTAAAATAGGTTGCTATAATTATTATTAGATTCTATTACAAAGACAAGTGAAGCTAAGTGTTTTTAAATTTTCTAAATAAAATCTCTAAAGACAAATTATCAGAAATTGAGTGATCATTATCTTTGCTATCTTACTTTTTTACAATAACTTAGGCAATCATGGAGCACTATAAGTTTTATAATAATCATGACTCTAGAAGAGTGTCATATAATTTATTTTTCTCAAGTCATAGATTAGATGGATTTATTATTTCTTAAAAGTATTTAATATGAAGAATTATAATTCAGATCAAAACTTCAGTATAATATATGCAATTAAATTGTAATTAACTTTCGAACCTGATCATGACCGAAACGAAGAGGCGAGAGGCAGTAGGGGGCGCCGCCCGGCCCCACCTCTAGGGTCCTGCGCGGGTTCCGCTTTGTTTGCGCGGTGTTGACTCGATGTTGCTTCGAATTATGTTATTTCTCTGGTCGTATTTTCGCTTCGTAATTAATTTTGCCTCCCCCACACCTGTTTTCTGCATACTTTCTTACGCAATATGTGGAAACAAACATATACCAAAATATAGAGAGTAGAGTAGATAACAAACATTTATTATAAAATAAAGCATTTTATTTATTTATAGCGGTGGTATAAAATAATTCAACAGACGCTTTAACGACTAAGCTAACGACTGCCCTAGCTCATTAGGCTTTGTCCTAAGAAAATAACTCAACTGACTCTATTAACTAATCGAATCTAGTGGAAGTGTGCCTTATTGGATAACTAGGCAACTAATGCTGCCCTTCATTATTGAGGCCTTGAATTATTTCTTTGAGGGCTGCAACCTCTTCTTCAAGCTTGTCTTTATCGCGCTTGAGGCTGCGGATTAACTTGAGATTATTCCCAACCTTTTTATCTATGTCATCTATAAGCTTGTTGTTGACACCTGTTAGCATCAACTTTTACTAGGGCTTTTTACCCGAAGGATGAAGTGAAAACACACTAGTCTAGGGCTTTATCTAACAATTTCCACGAGTTTTGCATATTCTGTAATTTCTAGGATGATTTTCAGAAAAGCTAAAAAAGAGAGATTCTAACGCAAAATAACCACGAAACTTATCCGCCATGAAGGACATCACGGGAAGACTCAGGAAGACTCCAGAAGACACCGGAAGAAGCGAGGGGCCGAGGCCGGCAGTGTGGCCGGCCGGCCCCACCATGGCGCCGGGCGGCCCCCGGCCAAGGTTTGCTCCCCCTTACGGAATGTTCCTCCACCGCCTCTCCTAATGCATCTCGGTCCTACGTTACGTCGGTTTGATCCTGCGACGCACGCGCATCCCACCGGACTATAAATATGTGGGTAGACCCCCCCTGGAGAGAGTCAATTCATTATTCATCAAGGCCTCAAGCCGTCAAGCATCAAGAGCCTTCAAGTTCATCAAGAGCCTTCTAGTTCATAGGATTAGCTACCTAGATTAGAAGTAGAGGAGATCTAGTTCTTCATCGGATCTGGAGCCCCTGGCGTCTGGCTAGAGCGCGAGAGTTCGGTAATAAATCTAGTTCTTAATTACTTTATTGTATTCTTAATTTAGATTAGGGAGACTTTACTCTAAATAGATTTATATGTTCTTAATTGCAATAGTCATTGTCTACTTTGATTATATATCTAATTTAGTTACTTCGATCTTATTGAATTCATGTAATTGCTCGTATAGCGTTTATCCATATGTACAATAGGTAGATGATAGGCGATATGTAGACGTGGTGTCTAGATGTCTTGTTTATCTGCGAGTGCACCCTGATATACCGGGACGTATGGTAGTCTACGTAGGTGACAGCTACATTAGTTCCTCTGTAGTCCACCCCTATATGTAGGACTAGCATGGGAACGGTCGCGAAGGAGGTGACTTAGGTCTTAATACCCTCATTAGTTGATGCCTCTTTATATGCAATGATGATTTAGGGTTGGCTTAGCAATGATTACTAGATGTAGTTGCACTAATTAGATTTATTCAATTGACGTAGTTATAGACCTATTTCCCTAGTTTATCAAATGGCTAGCTATGATTATGACTAGTAAGATGCTCTGATGATTATCCTTAATTATGATACTTGATGATTATGCTATCACCCTTATTTATCCTTATTTATCTTATGACCTCTGTCTGTTAAGATTAGAGTATACGACTTAGGTAATATCGTTTATCATGTCTATATAGTTTCTCATCAATATAATATAATATTATTATATAGCTTTCCCAGAGGTATAATTATAAATCGACAACCTAGAGACTTCCCTAGGTAAAATGCTACAACAGTAATTATCTGTGCACTTACAGAACCCATTAGTTTACATTCATATTTTATTCATATATTTTATCTGCCTAGTCATATTAGTATAATGTAAATCTATGTTAATTTTCTAGCAATATAATTGGGGATGACAACCTACTTCATGTTTAGGAATGTTAGTAATTCAAGAGTGGCTAGTTGCTAATGATAAGTAATTATAATACCGACTACTTCTGACATCGTTGCTAGGAGTAGGATTTATCTCTGCTTTTTAGTAGTGACGTTAGAAGTACCAACACTTGTCCCTCAGCTTATTAGATGTTTTCATCTCCTTGACAAGGTTGGAGAGTCCTTCCAGCTTCTCGTTGAGAGTGCGTAGAGTTGGTGCTGGCTGCTTAGAAACTTTCTCCAGTGCTAATGCTGATGTTACTCTCTTCCTCTTAGGCTTAGGCTTTGGTGCGATGGGCTCAGTGTAGCATACCTCGTCGGAGTTTGCACGAATTCCTTGGACGGAAGAACGAGCGGCGTTGGTGTACTTAGCGCATATCAGCTTGCCCTTCTTGTCGGTCTCGACCGACACGAGTCGCTCATTACCTCTAGGTGCAAAAAGCTGGGTACCCTTAGGGATAGGAATCTGCTTTCCTTTAGCACCACCTTCAAGCAGCAGTCTTGCAGGTGGTGGAGGAAGAGCAGATGGATCTTGCACGTAGTAGACTTGCTCATGGCGCTGGGGGATCGTTGTAACTTGCTTCGGTGGCACGACGGCAAGAGGCTTTGGCTGCGCGAGGACGAAGGCCTTTGAATCATCGCTGGGGATGCTGTCGAAGTCCGCGTCATAGGAGACGATCGTCTTGTCCACCATTGCTAATAGATCTAGATTGGAGAGCTCCTTTTTAAAGGAGAGAGAGAGGTGGCTGGTTATGCAATACAATTGAGGAGGTCTAGGTACGTATTTATATGGGTTTTCAGGAGACAGGATGAGGACGGAACCTAGGCTCTACGGGATCTGTACGAAAGAATATCCGATTGCGCGCAGATAATACGCGAATATACGTAGGAAGGGTGTAGAAGGACAGGGGACAAGAGTCGGGAGGAGAGGTGCCTGGGGGGCGCCGACCGGCCCCACCAGGGGCCCACCTCGGGTGCCCTTCTGCGTGGTGCTTCGGACTCCTCCTATATTTCTGTTAGATGCGTTTTCGGATAAAATTTCATACCGGAATAAAATAGAGCTTAATAAGTTGGTAAATGGATGAATTCTATTTCATCAACTACTCCTGAATCAAATGGTTCTAAATAAAATTTAAGTCGGTGTCCATTTACCTTAAATAACGTACCTTCGTTTGATTATAGAGTTATTGCTCTATGTGGTGATGTATTCACGACGGTGAAAGGTCCTTCCCATTTGCCACTCAATTTTCCAAGCCTGAATAATTTGAACCTAG
This sequence comes from Chrysopogon serrulatus, assembly GCA_015844335.1. NCBI lineage: Eukaryota > Viridiplantae > Streptophyta > Magnoliopsida > Poales > Poaceae > Chrysopogon > Chrysopogon serrulatus. The sequence continues at coordinate 513,154 of JADLZL010007662.1, read as the reverse complement.
AATTAAAACGTAATACCTTATCTCCTGGTGCAAACTCCTTCTTCTTGATCCTCTTATCATGCCATTTCTTCGTTCGTTCTTTGTAGATCTTCAAATTGTGGTAGGTTTTCTCTCTCCATTCTTCTAATTCTGATAATTGCATCTTTCTTTTCTCTCCAGTAGCTTCTAGATCCATATTCTATCTTTTGATAGCCTAGTGAGCTTTATGTTCTAATTCAACTGGTAAGTGGCAGGTCTTGCCGTATACCAATTGATATGGTGACATACCCAAAGGTGTTTTATAAGCTGTCCGGTATGCCCATAGTGCATCGGGTAACCGAGCCTTCCATAAAGTTTTCATCTCATTTACTATTTTCTAGAGAATGTTTTTGATTTGTTTATTGGATGTTTCTGTCTGGCCACTTGTCTGAGGATGATATAGAGTAGCGACATTGTGTCGTATTCCATGAGCTTGTAGGTATAAGTGAAATTCCTTATCAGTGAAATATGTTCCTTCATCACTTATAACCATTTTAGGTGTTCCAAATCTTAGAAATATAACCTCTTCAAACATCTTCTTTGAGTGTTTTGAGTCAGCATTCTTGCATGGCATAGCTTCTACCCACTTGGATACATAGTCAACTGCCACCACAATGTACTCATAATTCCTTGACTTTATAAATGGTCCCATGTAATCAATTTCCCAGATATCAAAGAGCTCTATCTAAAGGTTGTTGGTGAGTGGCATAGCATCTCTTGCATTAATATTTTCGTGCCTCTGACACACCCCACATCTTCAGATGAAATCTTTGGTGTCTTCATACATGGTTGGCCAAAAGAAACCACTCTGCCAGATTTTTGTATGAGTGCGGAATACCCCATAATGACCTTCATATGGTGATGAGTGACATTTCTGAATGATCTGTATGTCTTTCTCTCTTGGTACACATTTTATGAGTAATCCGTCTGCATATACCCGAAAGAGGTATAGTGGATCTCATATGTGAAGACGACTTTTATAAATGAGTCTTTTCTTATTTTCTCCTGGTGGTACGTAACCTGCAACCATAAAGTTAACAATATTCATGAACCAAGGATCTGTCCTGGTCACTTTAAACAGCATGTCATCTCTTAATGAGTCATTAATAGGCATTTCCTGAGGTTCCTTAAAATACATCCTAGATAAATGATCAGCAACAGAGTTTTCTATTTCTTTCCTATCTTTAATTTCCAAATCAAATTCTTGCAGCAATAAGATCCATCTTATTAATCGTGGTTTAGCATCTTTCTTAGTGAGCAAATATTTAAGAGCAGCATGATCGAATAAACAATTATTTTAGCTCCAACTAAGTAAGACCTAAATTTATCAATAGCAAAGACAACAGCTAAAGTTCTTTTTTCGTGGTTGCATAATTTAATTGTGCTTCTGTCATTGTCTTGCTGGTATAGGCAATTGCATGATGCGTTTTATCTTTTGTTTGTCCTAAGACTGCTCCTACAGCATAATCACTAGCATCACACATAATTTTAAAAGGTAAAGACCAATCAGGGGGTTGAATGATTGGTGCTGATATAAGTGCTTTATTAAGAATATTAAATGATTCTAAGCATTCTTCATTAAACTCAAAAGGTACATCCTTAGCCAACAATCTGGTCATTGGTCTAGCAATTTGTGAGAAAATTCTGATAAATCTACGATAAAAACCCCAATGACCGAGAAAACTTGAACTCCTTTTACATTAACAAATGGGAGGTAGTTATTCAATTACTTCAATTTTAGCTTTATCTACCTCTATACCTCTCTCGACACTAAGTGTCCTAACACTATTCCTTCTCTAACCATAAAATAATATTTTTCCCAATTGAGGACTAATTGTTTTTCTTCACGTCTTTGTAAAACCTTATCTAAATTCTCTAGACAATCATCAAAAGTTTTTCCATAAACTAAAAAATCATCTATAAAAACTTCTATGATTTCTTCTATCATATCGAGAAAATATAGACATCATACATCTTTGAAAAAGAAGCAGGTGCATTACATAATCCAAAAGACATTCTTCTATAAGCATAAGTTCTATAGGGACATGTAAATATGGTTTTGCTTTGATCATCGGGGGTGGATAGAGATTTGATGATATCCTGAATAATCATCAAGAAAACAAAAAAAAAAAATGATTTGCTAAACGCTCTAACATCTCATCAATAAAAGGTAGAGGAAAATGGTCTTTCTTTGTTGCTTTGTTGAGTTTTCTATAATCTATGCATATTCACCATCCAAAGGATGTTTTTTTTGGGTATTAATTTATTTTTTATCATTTTAGACAACTGTCATTCCTCCTTTTTTAGGTACAACTTACACAGGACTTACCCACTCACTATGCGGTACAGGATATATGATCCCTGCATGTAAAAGATTTAGGACTTCTTTCTTTACTATATCTCGCATCGTATTTTGAAGTCTACGCTGAGGCTCTCTTGAAGATGTAATTTCTGGATTGGTTGGTATGCGATGGGTGCAAAGAACAGGGCTAATCCCTTTTAGGTCTTGGAGTGAATATTCAAAAGCAGCTCTATATTTTTCTAGAATAGTTATTAGTTTATAAGTCTCTTTATCAGAAAGTTTGTCACTTATAATCACAGGATATTCTTGGTCATTATTTAGAAAAATATATTTAAGACCAGATGATAATGGTTTAAGCTCAATAGGAGGTTTAGGTGGCTCTAGTAATTCATCAAGAGGTTTAGGATCAATAAGGTCCTCTTCCTCTTCATCGATGAAGAACTGGGTATTATCTTCTAAATCAGGTTGAATAAAATTATCAAATTCAATCGTCTTAACTTCTTCTATTAGATCTAATTCAGGAAGGGGCTCTGCTTTAAATTTTTCTTGCATGAGTTATAGGTATCGAAAAAAATAAATCCTTTTCTAAATTTGACATTTGATTTACTATCACGACCTTCTTGAAGAAGTTTTATTATAGGTACTCTAATCATTACATCAAAATCCCACACATCAAAGATATAGAAATTTAGCAAAATACGTAAATCATTAATAACAATAGGAAATGCACTCAGTACTCTAAACTAGGAATAATGTGTCCTAAACAATTTTTAAATAATTTATTCATAGGAATTAATGGTATGTCTTTTAAGAATTCTTTAGCAAAGGTGTATGGCATAATGTTGATTCCTACAACTGGGTTATATAAAGCTTCAAAAGGATATAAATCTACTTACAACTTTATACTAACGAGAGGGTGAATTAAGGCAATTACTTCAGAGAATTGCTTAGATTCTATCAGTCAATCATCACCTAAAATAAAAATCAATTCTCTTGTTATTTCTCTAAGAAATTTTAAATCATCGGGATGTAAAAAATTAGAATTAAAATCTCTAGATTGCTTGGGGTTGAATAATTTTACGATAAAATGTAGTATTCCCAAAATCATCAAAGAAATCATCCTCTATTTCAAACATCCACTCAGAATTTAGAGTTGTCTCATTAGTCTTTGGTATATTTTAACATAACGAAAAAGATCCGCAATCGCACGAGATACCGCTATAGCTTTCACCTAAGAGTATTCCAAGGTATCGATTTTTCCACGAGGAACGTGAAGTGTACTAGTATCAAATCAAGAATGTCCAAAGATAGAAAAGATAAATGTTTTTGGTGGGTAGAGAGGGGTTGTCTAGGATCAACTAGATAACTAAGGATTAGGCTTACTATACTTGACTTAATTTGGAGCAACAGTACCTTTCCAACTCTCGAATAAGACTGGGAAGAAGGTAGTTGGGGAAGGCTGCCAAAAGCTCTACGAAACACCAATTCTGACGTGGTGGAATACGAAGACCAATAGAGCTGTCACCTCTAGAGGCTACCACAACTAACCGTAAGAATTGGGCGCAAACTCAGGTAATCCCTAGTCTAGACACCACGTCTACACTAACGATTACTACTCTAGCTATGCGCAATAACTAGAGCACTCAATACGAGCGGAGATCCAGTAAGCAAAGTAAAGTAAAAACTAAACTTAATTAAATAGAGAACTTAGAGTTACCGACAGAAGAATCTGAAGATGAATCGATGAAGAATCGTCTCCGTAGAGGTACAAAGTTGAGGGGATCCGACAGGCCGGCTCCACCTTCTACTCTCTCCTCTCCTCTCTTCCTATTTTCTAATGGCTCATGAGAGGTTGATCCATTCAAGGGACCCCTTTCAAATGAGCCTCCCTCAGAGAATATGAATTAGGGTTTCATGGGATGCCTCCCCCCTGGGGGTGGGGGCTGCTTTTATAGCCTCGGGCGATGCACGGGAGCCGTAGGATCAAACCGACATAGATCAAAGGTGGAGATTAAAACCCTAAGGCGGTAGAGGAACTGGGCCGTCAAACCGGGGCCCAAATGGCCACTGTAGCAGACCGGCCGGTCCAGAGGTGGGACCGGCCGGTCTCCCCTTTTGACCGCTGGGTCCCACCTTCGGCAGGTTGCATTCTGGTGACTTCTAGAACCTTCCTGTGTAGGTGTCGCTTGCAGGTGTGATAACTTTTGATCCGGAACTCCAAAAATAGAAAATGATATGTCTGTTTCGATCGTCTTGACGAGCCCGTCGCAATGGTGCATTCTAATCCATCATTTGAGGTGCTTTTATGCTGTCATATTGGCTCTCTTTGATAACTCCTCTAGTTTGTACCTGTAGAAACAACGATTCACCAAAACTCGTGGAACTTGTTAGAATCAAACCCTACAACTATGGTTTGTGATTCATTTCATGTTATTATATATGCAACAGTTGATGGGTTATGATTGACATCAAGGACCGTCAACAAGTTCCCCCATACTTGCTCTTTGCTCGTCCTCGAGTAAAGTCTAAAAATGAACATGATCATACCATCTCAAGATATATCGCTAGCAAAAAGGTTATTCCAAAGCATTCCTTATACAGGTGGGATTTGTGGCATTGGCTAGCATACATCCTTAGGTGATTAAAAAGTGGAATAGCTCTCGAAGCAAAGTTATCTTCCCAAATTCTCATCTTAGCAACTTAGAGTTTTTTTTAATGTTTTCACAAAGAAAAATCATAGATCACTTATACTCCTCAAATGATACTCTCAGTCGCTCAATGGTGTATGATTCCTTACCACGGTAAGAGTGTGAAATTGCCTTTCTTTCTCAACCTACTTCTAAGGCTTATGTGGAGCTTAGGTAGGGACAAACTTGATTGCATTCTTGTGTCGTATATATTGTAAGGTCAAAACCCAGATCCTAGGATCGAAATATCATACTCTTAGATCAAGACGTGCATGTGTGTGGATATATGGTGGAAGTGGCAAAATCTAATTCTACTCTTCTCCTTGAAAACATACCTCTCTTTTGACACTTAGAAACCTTGCCAGAGAACATGAGCTATCTTATTTATTATTTTTTTTATTTTCTCTTTTCTTTTTTTAGGGAGGCGAGCATCTAAGTACCCATTGTTTCAACTCTCTCTTTTTTTCTCTTTTTTTAAAATACTATTGCATAGCTCATGGCTCTCCTCTTGGCAACAAAACTTTTTGAGAGATAGCAACAAGGACTAGAGCATTTATTGGGTGGATGGAAAACCTATTAGGATGTTTTTGTTGTTCACTCCTAGTGTAGGAGAGAAACATTTTTGGGTGGATCTAAATGGAATGGCATGTTTTGCGCCTACTCCTAGTGTAGGAGTAGTGCATATTTGTGTGGCGTGCAAGTGAATCTTGATCTTGGAAGTATGATAAATCTCTCACAAGGATCACGAAGTTCAACCAAACTCAACACAACAACAAGCAGTGAATGTAGAAGGCTTCAATCCTATATATGGCTCTGGTAGGAATTTATCATCATTGAGGAGTATGTGGTACTATGGTTTTTATGATATTTATCAAAATAAAATCTCCAAGTACCTTGACTAGAACTGGTAAGACTTCTAAGCCAGAACTATATCACACTCTACAACAACTTAGTCAATATGATTGTCCTATCAAAATATCTTCCCACAAGCATAAGTGTATGTATATGGAACAATTTCTATGCAAGCCTCTATCTCGATAAGGTATCAACATGTCACTTTTCAAAATTTTAATTCAAAGTGTGGTTTGGTTCTTTTTAATTCACAAGGTTAAGCAAGTGCATAATAAGTGTAAAACTCAGTAAGCATAAGAGTAAGTCAAGAAAGATCAAACCAAGTTTTAGTAGTTGTATGCAGACTCCTCCACTAGTTCATGATGTGCTTCAACGCTTCTATTCATGATGGAGGTGTCACATTCCCCCACACTTCTTCGAGACTATACCTGGTTTTTACTCATAGACAAGAACAGTGAAAACAACGAGGGACTCTTAAATTGTGGAACACCGAGAGAGTCAAAACCTATTGAACTAAGGTATTGGCCTAAACTAGAAGGAAATAAGAGCAAGATTGATTTTTTTAGATTGGATCATTAAATTACAAAAATTCAATCAAGTCTATTTCTTCTAAGTTTTCAGTTTCAAAGAATACTTTTAAGCGTTGGCCATTTACCTTGAAGATGTTACCTGAGTCGTCTTGAATTGTAATGGCACCATGTGGTGAGGTTTCAACTACCTTGAATGGTCCTTCCCATTTGCTTCGCAGTTTTCCATGACCAAAGAGCTTTACTCTAGAGTTGAACAAGTAGGACCTTGTCTCCGTGCTTGAACTCCTTGTGCTTAATCCTCTTATCATGCCATCGTTTTGTTCTCTCTTTATAAATCTTGGAGTTGTGATATGCCTTCTCTCTCCATTCTTTAAGCTCGATATTTGCATTTGACGATTCTTGCCGCCTAGATGGAGATCCATGCTCCATTTCTTGATTGCCCAATGAGCTCAATTCCAATTCAACCGGCAAATGACAAGTCTTTCCATATACAAGCTGATATGGTGTCATGCCTATGGGTGTCTTATATGTAGTTCGATATGCCCATAGTGCATCGGGAAGCTTGTATTTCCATTTCTTGCCCATCTCATCCACGGTCTTTTGCAAGATGTTCTTGATTTGCTTATTTGAAGTTTCAGCTTGACCGCTTGTTTGGGGATGGTATGGAGTTGCAATGTTGTGCTTGACTCTATTTTCTGCCAAGAACTGTCGAAATCTCTTGTCGATAAAATGTGGGCCTCCATTACTTATGACCAATCTAGGCATTCCAAATCGTGAAAATATCACTTCATTGAACATCTTCTTGGAGTGCTTAGAGTCAGCGGCTCGACATGGTAATGCTTCTATCCATTTAGACACATAGTCAACTGCCACCAAGATATATTCAGTATCTCCTGACTTTGGGAATGGTCCCATGAAGTCAATTCCCCAGATATCAAACAATTCCACTTGGAGGTTGTTCGTGAGTGGCATAGCATCCCGAGTATTAATGTTCCCATGCTTCTGGCATCTGACACATCTTTTGATGAACTCCTTTGTATCTTGATACATCGTTGGCTAGAAGAATCCACATTGCCAAATCTTCGCATGTGTTCGAAACACTCCATAATGTCCTCCATATGGTGATGAATGACATCTTTCAATGATTTTCATGCCTTCAATTGTTGGGACACACCTCCATAGCAACCCATCGGCACAGACCACAGAAAGATATGGATCGTCCCCACAAATGGATACGACTCTCATACTGGAGCTTCCTCTTGTCTCCTCCTGGTGGAACATAATCTGTAACCATATAGTTGACAATATTTGCGTACCAAGGATCGTGGTCCGTTACCGCAAGGAGCGTGTCGTCCCTTAGATAGTCATTAATAGGTAGCTCATGTGTGTCTTTATGCTGAAGCCTAGACAAGTGGTCGGCTACCGAATTTTCTACTCCTTTCTTATTCCCTATTTCTATGTCAAATTCTTGGAGTAGAAGAATCCATCGGATTAACCGAGGCTTAGCATCTTTCTTAGTGAGGAGGTATTTTAGAGCAGCATGGTCTGTGTAAATAATTACCTTCGCTCCCACTAAGTAAGATCTAAACTTGTCTATTGCAAAGACAACTGCCAACAACTCTTTTTTAGTGGTAGCATAAATGAGTTGTGGCCCAGACAAGGTTTTGCTAGCATAGAATATGGCGTAATGTTTCTTGTCTTTGGTTTGGCCTAAAACAGCACCAACCGTAAAGTCGCTAGCATCACACATGATCTCAAAGGGCAGACTCCAATCAGGTGGTTGGATTATTGGAGCTGAGATGAGTGCCCTCTTTAGAATTTCAAAAGCTAGAAGGCTAGTCAAGGGTCTAGCGATTTGAGAAAAGTCTTTTATGAAACGCCTATAGAACCCTGCATGGCTGAGAAAGCTGCGAATGCCCTTCACATTTATGGGTGGTGGAAGTTGTTCAATAACTTCAATCTTCGCTCTATCCACTTCTATCCCATGTTCAGACACCTTGTGTCCTAGCACTATTCCTTCCTGAACCATAAAATGACATTTCTCCTAGTTCAGGACTAAGTGCTTTTCTTCACACTGTTGTAAGACTTTGTCTAAATTCTCTAGACAATCATTGAAGGTTTTACCATAGACGGTAAAGTCATCCATAAAGACCTCCATGATTTTCTCGATCATGTCGGAGAAAATAGACGTCATGCACCGTTGGAAGGACACTGGAGTATTACACAATCCGAACGACATTCGCCGGTATGCGTAAGTTCCGTACGGGCATGTGCAAGTGGTCTTACTTTGGTCATCAGGGTGGATTGGGATTTGATGATACCCGGAATACCCATCAAGGAAACAAAAGAAAGAGTGATTTGCAAGCCGTTCCAACATTTCATCAATGAAGGGTAACGAAAAGTGATCTTTCTTTGTAGCCTTGTTAAGTTTGCGATAGTCAATGCACATACGCCACCCCGTGACAGTGCGTTGAGGGATCAGCTCGTTCTTCTCATTCCTCACAACCGTCATTCCTCCTTTCTTTGGCACAACTTGAACAGGGCTAACCCACTCAATATGAGGTACGGGATAAATAATCCCAGTGTGTAAGAGCTTAAGGACCTCTTTCTTAACAACTTCTCGCATTACGTTGTTAAGCCTCCATTGTGGTTCCCTAGATGGTGAAGCATTAGGATCAATGGGAATACGGTGAGTGCAGAGGATGGGACTAATTCCCTTGAGGTCTTGGAGTGAGTAGCCTATGGCCGGTTTATGTCTTTCTAGAACAGCGACAAGTTGATGGGTTTCCTCTTCAGAAAGCTTGTCACTTATGATGACTGGAGTTTCTCGATTATTATTGAGAAAGACATATTTTAAGCCAGAAGGAAGCAGTTTCAGCTCGACGGAATGTTGTGATGGCACCTCAGTTTCCTCTAACTCGACAGGCTCTGCCAACTCTTCCTCTTTTTGAATAAAGTGTTCATCATCGAGAGTTGGCTGGGCCATGTCTTCTAGAGATGCCATTAAGACCTTTTCAGTAGGGTCTTGCTCAGGTTTGAGTTCTACTATCGCATTATTTGAGCGTGCAAGTGAGATGGTGATAGGAGAACTTCCTAACTTTAAGTCTAGGAGACCCTGTTTTGGTCTTTCTTGGAAGAGTATCCCAAAAGGCAATCCAATTAAGATGGATGTATCTGAGATGTCAAAGATATGAAAATCTAAACGATACTCAGAACATCGTATTCTCAATGGAATGGACCTTATGATCCCATAACTTTCAAGAGTAACTCCAGAAGGAATTCTTAAAAGCTTATGAGATGGGATCAAAAACTCGTTGGGGTAAAGTTGTTCGGCCAAAGCCTTTGAAATAATATTCATCCTAACAGTAGGACTATAGTGAGCCTCTATGGTGTTCCCTTTAAGGATACAAGTGATAACATCTGAGGGGGCAATGAATTGGGCTACCTCAGTGGATAACTCTGTTTCTGCCAACCACTCACGACTCATGACGGCCGATAGTCCTTTAATGTGTTCCATAAGGAAACAATCATTAATTGGACTATCGTCATCCATAAAGTGTACCAAAGGCTTCACTTGGATCGGTAAATTCGAGGCATTTCCAAAATCTTCAAAAAGACCATCCTCGATTTCAAAGGGAAACATGGAATGATGGGACTCATCATCTTCTAGATTGTCTTGGGTTTCCTCAATGGGAGGTTCTTTAACAACCAAATTGTCAGAAGGATTTGCAGTGATTTCAGATTTGGTTGTGTCTACCTTCTCTTGTTGGTCGGGGCTTTGCTTGACTTCTTCTTCAGGAAACTCATCAAAAATGCCAGTGTAAGGGGTGTTCTCAAGGATTTTCTCTAGAATGGCTTTCCCTTCGCTCATGGTATTATGTGAGAATGAACCTCCAGAAGATAAGTCAAGGTGTAGAGCGGCTTCCTTGCTAAGACCAAGATGAAAGTGGTAAAGAAGTACGTGGTCAGGTAAGTGAAGGGTTGGACCGGTATTGATAAGAGTTAAGAACCTAGCCCAAGCTGCTCCTAATGTCTCCTTCTCTTTTTATTTAAAGGTGAGAATTTCTATTCGAAGGGCGGCAATCCTAGGAAGAGGGAAGAAAGCAAGACAAAATTTATCTTGAAGTTCATCCCAGTTTCCATTTACTCCTCCTACGTATGAGCATACCATTGTTTTGCTCTTTCCAAAAGGGAGAACAGAAATAATTTCTATTTAATGGTCTCTTGTGTCATGCCAACAATAGTCAAGCAAGAACACAATTGCTCAAATTCTCTAAGGTGGGTGTAAGGATTTTTGTCTTCTAATCCAGAGAAGGGTTGCTCCCAAACCATGGCTATAAAGGCAGGGCGAAGCTCATAGCCATCCGTAAGTATAGGATGTGATGATGGTGGAGGCTCTAGCAACTCGCCCTTTGGAGTTGAGAATTGAAAGATAGGCGTGGAATCCATTTGGTAGGGTAAAGGTAGTGATAAAAACAAAAATAAAAGATACACGGACGAACTTGGTTCGATTCTAGAACAGCTACCGTTCCTCGGCAACGGCGCCAGAAAGCTTGTTGGCATATTTTAACGCAAACAGAAAAGATCCGCAAGCGTACGGATACCGCTGTAGCTTTCACCTAAGAGTATTCCAAGTGAAGTGTACTAGTATCAAATCAAGAATGTCCAAAGATAGAAAAGATAAATGTTTTTGGTGGATAGAGAGGGGTTGTCTAAGATCAACTAGATAACTAAGGATTAGGCTTACTATACTTGACTTACTTTGGAGCAACAGTACCTTTCCAACTCTCGAATAAGACTGGAAAGAAGGTAGTTGGGGAAGGCTGCCAAAAGCTCTACGAAACACCAATTCTGACGTGGTGGAATACGAAGACCAATAGAGCTGTCACCTCTAGAGGCTACCACAACTAACCGTAAGAATTGGGCGCAAACTCAGGTAATCCCTAGTCTAGACACCACGTCTACACTAACGATTACTACTCTAGCTATGCGCAATAACTAGAGCACTCAATACGAGCGGAGATCCAGTAAGCAAAGTAAAGTAAAAACTAAACTTAATTAAATAGAGAACTTAGAGTTACTGACAGAAGAATCTGAAGATGAATCGATGAAGAATCGTCTCCGTAGAGGTACAAAGTTGAGGGGATCCGACAGGCCGGCTCCACCTTCTACTCTCTCCTCTCCTCTCTCCCTATTTTCTAATGACTCATGAGAGGTTGATCCATTCAAGGGACCCCTCTCAAATGAGCCTCCCTCAGAGAATATGAATTAGGGTTTCATGGGATGCCTCCCCCCTGGGGGTGGGGGCTGCTTTTATAGCCTCAGGCGATGCACGGGAGCCGTAGGATCAAACCGACATAGATCAAAGGTGGAGATTAAAACCCTAAGGCGGTGGAGGAACTGGGCCGTCGAACCGGGGCCCAAATGGCCACTGTAGCAGACCGGCCGGTCAAGAGGTGGGACCGGCCGGTCTCCCCTTTTGACCGCTGGGTCCCACCTTCGGCAGGTTGCATTCTGGTGACTTCTAGAACCTTCCTGTGTAGGTGCCGCTTGCAGGTGTGATAACTTTTGATCCGGAACTCCAAAAATAGAAAATGATATATCCGTTTCGATCGTCTTGACGAGCCCGTCGCAATGGTGCATTCTAATCCATCATTTGAGGTGCTCTAATGCTGTCATATTGGCTCTCTTTGATAACTCCTCTAGTTTGTACCTGTAGAAACAACGATTCACTAAAACTCGTGGAACTTGTTAGAATCAAACCCTACAACTATGGTTTGTGATTCATTTCATGTTATTATATGCAACAGTTGATGGGTTATGATTGACATTAAGGACCGTCAACAATTAGCTGGCTCAGGTTTTAGCATGTTCAACAGTAATATGCATAAATGCTCCATCCGAGGCCAAATTAAGATATTCCTTATTTCTATTATCAAGGCCTAAAAAAATATTGTAAAAGCATGGGTTCTAGTAAACTAAGATTAGGTCCAGAATTTATAAAACCATCAAAACGATCTCAAGCCTTGTCTAGCGATTCATTGTCTAATTGTTTGAATCCTATGATTTCAAACTGAAGTTTAGCGATCTTTTCTACTGGAAAAAATTTAAGAGAAAAGTATTTTTCATAATATTGTCCAATCTCCTTGACTACTCCCAATATGGTGATTATACTATTTCTTAGTTCTGTCCGTTAATGAAAAACGGAAAGAGTTTTCATCTTAAAGTTTCATCGGCCATGCCTTTAATACTTTCGACATGAACATGTGCGCTCAAAATCGATTAGATGGGAATAGGGGTTTTCGCTAGAATTACCGAGAAAAGATATGTTCCTGAACTAATTTAATTAATCCCCGACGTAGCTCATAGCGGATGATGTGATAGGTTTAGAAGATTCCTTTGGCTAGAGGTACGATCCCGATGGTGCTCCATATTGATATAGAAGTTGAGATTCGTTTTCCATAACATATTTTTTTATTTTTAATATAAAAGGATAACTATAGACTAAGATAGACTAAATTAAAATTAGCAAACTGTTCTCGACAACGGCGCCAGAAATACTTGTTGGTATAAATTAATCGCACCCTAAATAATAACTATAATCGATTATCCGCAAGCGCACGGATATATACTTGATCAGCACTTCACCAAGATCAACCCGGTTTTAATATCGAACCCAAAGGAACAGCAGGTGATTTATGTCCTAACCTAATACTCTTAATCCAAGGGTGGTACAAACAGTCTAGAAAACTACTGAGAATGAGTAAATAGCTAAATGTACTCTAGTTCTAACTACCGGTAAGTTTTATATAATATCGTCTTATCGGACAAGTAATCCTGAATAGGAGAAGAAAGCAGTAATCTCCTATCGAGCACCTATAAGCCTATCAGTCCTATCAATGGGAAGTGGACTACAGAGGATTCAACGTAACTATAGTCACCTACGTGAGCTACCATTATCCGGCTGATCAGGGGACATTCATAAGTAATCATAACCCAGACACCACGTCTACGCTACGAATCACTACTTTGACCTAGAAGCTACCCAAATCAAAGTACTCAATATAATATGAGTTGCAAACCGAAGAACGAATATAAACAACTGCTTACTTGAATCAGAATGGTAAATACAAAAGTACCTCAGAACACAACTTCGGGCGAGGGAGCCGAATCCAGACGAATACAGCTCCTGAGGATGCTCCGACAGGCCGGGGCTCCTCCGAATCTCTACTCTTCTACTCTATGTTTTTAATCTCTATCTTGATTGCTAGTCTAGATCTAGTGGATCTCTATCTAAAGCCCTAACTCTTCATCTCTTGATCTGGCCTCCTCCAGAGGGGGTGTGACCCTCCTTTTATAGCCCGGTGGGATTGATACGCGCCATTGGATCAAACCGATGTAGCAAGCGGCCAGGATGACTCCTCGGAGGCGGTGGATGAAGGTTTCAGAAGGGGGCGGCCAACCCTAACCCTAGGGGGCCGGGCGGCGCCATGGTGGGGCCGGGCGGCCCCACCTGGTGGCGACTGTGGGCCCTGCTACTTCGGGCGTCTTCTAGAGTATTCCTAAACCCTCTGGTGATGTGTTTGCGTCGCGATTAAGTTTCGTGGTAAATTAGCACTTAAATCCCTCTTTTAGCCTTTTCTGGAGAATTCCCTGAAAAATGCACAAATCACCAAAACTCATGGAAATTATCAGTGGTAACCCTATTCTAGTAGATATTCATATCTGGGGAAGTGGTAATTGCTAATAAATTTTGGGCGTTAACAAGTGTCAACAATATCCAACGGCGGTGCAAACCGGTGGCAACAGGACAGACCTGTGTGATTTCAAGATGGATGGCATCAGGACGGACCTAGAAAGGGCAAAACGGTGGTGACTTAGTGAGGCGGAGAGCAGGGCTGCGTGCGGAGCTCGAGCCACGACAATGGCGGTCAGCGGCGCAAAATCCGCCAAATTAAGCGATTACCTTGGTCAGTCATGCGAGCAGCTGGCTCAGGGGCGTTACTAGGGAGGTAGGGGAGCCATGTCTATGTGGAATCGAAGAAGGATGCAGCGAGACCGACAAATTTTTGGATGGGTGCCGACCAGGCGAGTACTCCCATGGCGAGCCGCCACCGTCTGCTCACACCAGCAGCTGCACCTCCCCACATAGCTGCATGCGGTGATGATTGTATGGATCAGCAGTAGCACATGGCTTTGATGACAAAAGCAGTACGTGTAGCAGTTCTGCAGTTAGAGTCAATTTCTTGCAGCGACACAAGCTCGTCAATGGCGTCGAACCTATATACTGTGGGGTGCCGCTCACCGCGAAGGTCGCCTGATGATTCCTTGGAGCTTGGGACTAGCGAGCGAGCACCCGCGGCAGTTCCACCAAGGTAGCGTCGTACACGGGGATGAAGCATGCGTCCTGCGCCGACACCAGCAGCGCACGGACAGAGCGGCGCCTCCACGCCCCAGCGCCGTGCGCGGCCGCAACCCACCGGCGTGGCTAGGGGAGCAGTGCAGCGGCTCGCTGAGCGGTGGATTTGGCTGAGCAGCGGGAGCGACGGCGGTCTCAACGTGTCGTTGCGACGACGGCTGGCATGCACTCCTGGGAAATTTGGCGGCACGTTCGTTGTCGCCATGGCGTTCCTGGAAGTCCAGCGGTCACCATGATTGGCCCTAAGCGTGAGGTGGCCGCTAGAGGAGCTTTTTGAGAAATTGGCGCCGCTGCAGTGTCCAGCTATGCCACTGTGGCATCACCACGTCAGATGCTGGTGCTCATATGGCATGTTATGGATCTTTGGTGCTCGAAGATAGTAGATCAGGGACGTAGATAGTCACTTCTTTAGTTCGAGAACTTAGATGGGAACACTCTGAAAATTTAAGGACCTAGCATGTATTTTACTCTTTATCTTTTACTTAGACATTCCTCTTATCCCTTATTCTTTTGTTGCACGCTCTGCTCCAGCCCATTTTTATTCTTCTCACACACTGCCACACTCACCTCTTTCTCACTCATATGTGTTTTATACTTTCCCACCCGCTAGCTTTGAGTTTGGAACTATAAAAGCATTTCTTGATGCCACGCACCACCTTTTCTCACACACTCGCCCTCATCTTTGTCCTTTTCTCATGCACTCCACTAATCGCCATCATTTTCCAACACATTTGCCAAACTCTTTAATTCATCCTTATTCTTTGCTCGCACACTCTACCCAACTCATGATCTCTTTCTCTCACTCACTCTCCTGTCCTCTGCTCCTCTCCCTCATCGTCACCCTCTCCGATCTTTGTCTCACACACTCTAGCACATCTCTCTCCTTTTCTCACATCCATTGCATGTACAAAACCTTTTTTTCCATTTTATTGGCTTATTCTCGATTGCTCCATGCAATGGTACTACTAAGTATAGTCTTATCACTGTTCTCTCTACTAGTGTGTGGCAATATGTTGCGATATTCTCAATTAGCCGTTATAGGAATCAGCCATGCCAGCCCCACCGTATGATCTGGTGCAGACAAAAGGCCGACACATCATCCGGTGAGGTCGTCTACTTCTTCTCTAGTGACCAGCAGACTCTTCACCCCTCCATATTAAAAAAAATGCATCTGATTTTGGAGATGCTCTTCCAATCCATTGTTGCGAGCGCTTATGTAGCCCAAGCTATGAAGTGAGAATTAAGTGTTTAACCTGGAAGGCTACTACTCCATCCGTTTTAAATTATTAGTCGCTTTAACTTTTTTAGTACATTTATTTTACTATGTATCTAGATATAATAATATGTCAGGATATATAGCAAAAATAGATGGACTAAAAAAGTCAAATCGATTTATAATTTAGAACGAAGAGAGTAGTTCTTGCTTGGGTTTCTTTAAGTGGAAGTTTAAATAACTTGTTGCTTTTGGTGATTGCTATCACATAAACTATCTAGTTCTTTCTTTGGGTTTCTTTTAGATGAAGCTTAAAAACTTTTTGCTCATTATGATTGCAATCACCTACATGGTCTGCTGGTGGAGGACTTGGCTGGTGAGGAGGCTTGAAAAGTTGTACATATATGGTTAACCGAGTCTTGATAACTTTTTGGTGCTCCAAGGTGGATAGGGGGGTTGTGACAACAACCCAACGTTATGAGGAAAATCCGGTTGTCTGTTTGTCTTACTATTTACTTGCTTTAGTTTTTTTGGCTGCAAGTTTATTGATTGACAAACTTGGATTGAATGGTTAGTGGTTTTGTACATGCAAAAACTAAGGACCTTATCATAACTCCTACAATCTTAACATCCGCTAACTAATTCTCTTGCTTCTGATTGGCTGAGAGTTCAAAAGTGATGTCAACTGACATCATCAAAAGAGTTACCTCCACTAAGGCTTATTTATCTCCCACTAGTTTTTTTTTTAAAATATAAAAAAAAGTTGTAGCACCTAAACCAAGTATCGTAATTAAAATCTAATTACACCATGGTATTTCTCACAATAAACTCTTCAAAATAAGATCACATATAGATATATTTCGATAATTTAAACTATTTTTAAGCAAAAACCTTTTTGTAAGCAAAAATCTAGCAAAACTGCATATCACATGGATTACATATGGTCCTCCAAAACATGCATAATTTTATGAAGGAAAACTCTAAAATTTTAGGAGAGGGATGACTCTCAGATATAGCAGGGGTGGAGGTTCGGGTAGACGAGATTTGGATGATGCTCAGTTCAAATAATCTGTACCATGTAGGTTAATGGATACAACCTCCACAATTGACCTACTACATCCATATATATGTATCTACTAATTTATAGTTTCGACCATTATAAACTCCTTACATTTCTACCTCGTATCTGCAGCAAAGCGCGGGGCATCCTACTAGTTACTTTTAATCTGATCATCTGCTAAGTACTTGATTATTTTTTTATTGTGTTTGCGCTAATAACTCATAATGTGCTTTATTTTTGTAGAAGAACATAGGAGTCGAGGTGCAAAAGATAGTTTATTTATATTTTATATAGGATAAGGTTGTTGCAATTAATTTTTAGAGCCTGATTCCTCGGTGGACGGATCAATGATGAGGCGGGTAGATGGGCTTGGCGTTGGGCTCATTTTTTTTTTCAAATGATTTTCACAGGTAAGTGTTTTAATCGCATCACCTTTGAAAATCTGAACTAGAGGCCGGAGAGGAGACTACCACTTTTGTTGTTATTCCATTTCGAGTGACCATTTTTTTAAACCTAGAGTGACCATGTTAGTAGTGGCAGAGGAGCCCATTTGCCGTCTCCAAAGAGAACGCTCTCGCTCCGTCTCCATTTCCATTTCTGTTTCCGTTTCTGTTGAGTGTGTGTATTAGCTAGCAAGCGCAGGCTCTTACAAATGGTACGTCACTCTCTTAATTATAGAGATGGACTACTTAACCTTCTCAACTATAAAATCATCTATTATATATTTTATTTTTTTTTCAAAACCGGTCAAATAACCTCTAAAGCGATTTTAAAGGTAGTTTGGCTATAGTAAAGTGGTTTAATCTTTATCTTTTATTTATTTTGGCTTCATAAAATAAAAAATTTAATTTTATTGGACTCCGCTCCATAAAAATATAATATTGTATGCTTTAGTAATTTTTTAATAATTTTAGATCTATGCTTTTCTATTATTAATTTGAATAAATCATAGCCGCAGATTTTGTGGTCGAGATATGTTGAAATTTTTATGGTGTGCTTATTATTATATGCTCGACTTATAATAAAAATTTCGTATTCATTGGATCATGTATAACTTAGTTATATATAATCCAATGGGTATGAAATTTTTACTATAGTTGAAGCATATAATAATTAGCAAACTATAAAAATTTCACTACAATTCGACCATAGAAACTATAGTTATAAATTATTCTAATGAATTATAAAAATATAGATTTAAAGTTATAGAAAAAATTGTACTAAAACATACATATTATATGTTCATTGTGCAGATCTGTTCATATGGAATTCAATAAAATTGAAATTTCTATTTTATGATATTTCAGTAATTTACTATAACTTTTTAAAGATTCAGGCAAAATAAATTTAAAAGGATAATAAAATCATGTTCAAAACAATTTTATATGATTATTTGACTGTTATGAGAAGTTTAAAAGTAAAATAAATAATTTTATAGTTAAAGAGTTAAATAATCTACCTCCTATAATTAAGGGTGTCATGTACCTTTTTTCTTGCAAATGGCACAGCAAACGCTCCGTTTTTGCTAACCTCCGACCATAAAACCCCCTTTCCGCCTTCGTCGCTTTCCCTTCTCACTCCGGTGGCGTTTGGATTGTGGGAAAAGACCAATGGGTAAGGGAAATGAAAGAAGCTGGATATCATAACCTTTGTTTGGATATCTGGAATGGGATAGAAACTGGGTATGGGAAAGGGATAAGATCAGCTCATATCCCACCGATCCAAACCCAACGGGAGAGGTGGGTTATGGCCGGAAAAAATCGATGGAGAGCCACACCAGATTGCTGTTGCCGTCGATAGGGGGAGGAGCGCGCGGGGAACAGGCTTGCTAGCGCCGTCTTCGTCACCGGAGCTGTAGTCGCCGCCGGGCGCAGGAAGCCTAGCCGCCATCGCCGCCGGCGCTGCGGGAGCCCGAACCGCCATCGCCGCATGCGCTGCCGGAGCAGGAACCGCCCCCATGGTCCGGTGGCAGCTGCTGCTCCCTCCCGCAGACGCCATGGTCCAGCAGCACATGGTGCTCCTCCCACGGACGCCGTGGACCTGGGCCGCTCCCTTCATCCACGCAAGTGGCTGTAGCTGCTTTGTGAATGGATAAGCTCGCGGCCAGTGCCCAAAAGGAAACGAAGAGCAGGTGCTAGTGCTACTGCTATCTTTCTTTTTTTATATTTGTACGTGGGCCCCACTTATAACCTAAACCTTGACTCAATAGCCAAACAAAGGACTGGGTTACAGGTCTTATTTCCCCATCCATAACCCACCTCTCCATAACCCAGCTCATATCCATTTCCCTAACCCATTCTCCATCCAAACGCCACCTCCGCTCAATTGGCACAGTACACACACCGCAGCCAACCACTACAGAAGCAAGCTTCGAGAACCTAGGGTTTCCCCACCTCCATCTCCATGGCCGCCGCCGCAGCCGCCACGGTGCATCCGTCGCCGCCGCCGCCACCGCCAGCACGGCGCATCGTGGCGCGGTTCGCGTGCGCCCATCTCGCCTGGGTCGCCGCCGACGCCGTCAACTGCTTGTTCCTCGCAAGCGTGTGGCTTCTCTTTTGGGGCCTGGCCACCGCGGAAATCGGGCGGCTTGCCTGCGGCGAGGACTGCGCTGTGGTCACCGCGGCGTACAAGGTCGTTCGTGCAGCCGTGTTCACCCTGGTGCTCGTCTTCCCCTTCGGCCTGCTACTGCTGACACTGATACAGGCCCGCGCAAAGGAGGCGGCGGCGGCGGCGGCGACGGTCACTGACATTGAGCTAACGAAGGTACGGAAAGGGGAAAAATAGTGCCTTTTGGATCCAATTTTTCTAGCGCGGCGATGCTAATAGGATAGGTGTCATCTGAAATTGGAAGCTTTTATTGCATCTGCGCGATTTTTATTCGTGATTTAATTGCCTTTGGTTGCGGTCCAGGAGCCTGTTCCGAGTCCGACGACATGCGGTGCGGCAATGCGGGACGCGCTGCGTGACCCTCTCACTCTTTTGTTACTTCCTACAATGGCGTTCGCCCTGCTCGTGGTCATTGGCGCTCTGGTGGAGGGGGACTCGCCCGTGACGGGGTCTCGTCGTGAGAGAATGGGTTCAGTGATCTCTGAAGTGGGAGCATTGGGCATGAGCGCGGTGGATTGCCTCGGTTTTTGCCCCATTCTGACACTGCGGATTTGGAGGGCCTGGAGGATGGTGCGACATGCTCTCTGATGAGGTTTGCAGTTGAGGTATGTATCCACCCTTTCCTCTGTGTCTCCTGTGTTTACACGGCAGAAAATCTTTTGTATCTATGCAAACTTCTCCTGTGCAGTTGCAGTCTGTTGACAGAATCCTTGAGCAAGCAGCTCTTTGGTTTATTTAGCACTTTGTCAATTTTGGAGTTGCAACCATTAATGTTAAGCATGAATAACTGAACCATTCCTTACGTAAACGAGATTCCTGACTAAAGTGGTCGTAGATGCGTCCAAGTCCAACTTACCTGCACTTACAACGTAAACTCTGCGTTTATGAAATTAGGTTCAGTTGGTGCCCCTTGTTGTCTGCAAGCAATGCTGCAGATGTTCAGCTACCAGCTAGTGACGTTTTACAGGTTCTGAACCTTTCTTAGAGAAATTTATGCATGAAGATCTTCATTAGGAAGTCATTTGTCATTGACTGGAAGTTGTTATAGAGTCCTTGTAACTTGTTCTGTTAATTTTGTCTCCACACCGTGCTTCTATGTTTAGACGAGCAAAGGAAATAACAGTTTGATTCCATATGTAAGTACTAAGTAAATTAATTAACATGATGGGAATGTTTTCTGTACTTGAGTCATTGTCTAATTTAATGTTGTCTCTGTGATCTGTTCAACTGCTTTTTTTTTTGGCTTAGTAGTTTGGTGTCATATCTCTTTTCACCGTCATCTACCTGAACTGTTCCTTATTTATCTCGAATGCAATTGACAAGGAAATCTTGTTGATAGTTCAATATAATAGTTCTTGATGTAACTGCAATTGCATAATAAAAATTAAAAAATAGTGCTTGTCTGCTCTCCTGTTATAACAACCACACCAATATAACAGTGCTTGTCTGCTCTTCAGATATGATCTGCTCACTAGTGAAACGTATGGTTGCAAATTGGGGCCTGAACATGCTTTCCAACTGCGCTTGCACGTTTAATGTACAGGATAGGATTTGGCTAATCTGTGTTAATTATTTCCCAAATGGTCACCATTGGAGCAGTTAAGTAGCTTGATGCAATCAAGCTACAGGGTACCAGCCACTAGCTATAAGTATACTGATTCTACTCATCTTAATTAGTACACTGAAGAGATGAAATTGTGATGGAAAATGCTTCATGTACATGGTTGTTCACTAAGTTGTACCCAAGTATTTGAACCCTTTGATCCATAAATTAGCAACCACCCAAGAGATTTTAACTGTGGGTCACTCCTGGTCTAAACATGGTTGTTCACTAATTTGTTATGTAGGGGTAGTAGTACTGATTAGTTCAGCCCTACCATCAGTCATTTCAGTACATTGGGTGTTTTGACTTTTATGTAAGCAATCTTGCAAAAGTTTTACCTTAGGCAACACATAGGCCTCTTATACTTTCTACATTTTGGAGTCCAAAGTATTTTTGTGACACGAAATCTAAAATATTTGTGATGCAATATGCAAGCATCTTTTTTATGCACCTATTCTGATTAAGATGTTTGGCTTCATTTTTTTGTAGACAAAGCATTGAAGTGGAGAAAGAGCTGTGAAGATGGAGAAGGAGCTACGAGTACCTATGCTTTGTTGCTAAAAATATTAGTTCTTTTTATGTATCTTATCCACAAAAAGTTATCTTATTGCCATTGTGGATCTACTGCACTTAAATTATCCCCTATGCTATGAATTCTGCAAATTTGAAACTTTGTTGTCTTCTGGAACACGTACTTCTAGAATTGACATTGAGGAGAATGACTTTGTACTTTTTATCATTGTAACTAACATCCTAGAAGAAGATGCATATCTGGATGCACATTGGACATGTATGGTCTTAGCTTTAGTTAATTTATTATAAATTTCTTCTGCAGATTTCTTTTGGCAAATCTGATATTGCTCAGCTTACTTCTAGTTCATGATGTAGGGATGTGTTTAATATTTCTGGATTTGTATATGTTAATTTGGCCTTGATTTTTTTACTACTCTGCACACATATATTTTTAATTTGTCCTACTTGATTGGATGGGAGGTGTGGTCATGCACATAGCCACCCTAGTTCGAGTCATCTTCAACATGAATTTGGGTGTTGTTCTTAATGAGAAATTGCCTAGGATAGTCACGTTTTTTAAACATCCTCCATGGATGGATTTGACTACCAGCCTTGTTCTTTGATGTCATCTGTTGCCCTAGACAAGATCTGCTATGCTTCGTCACCTCACTAGGCCATGCTGCCATGGTGGAGCGGGTTGTGGCGGCAGGGTCGGGCAATGAGGGGGCGATGGCGTCAAATAGAGGATGAGGAAAAGAGGCGGTAGTTGAGGGAGTGGAGGAAAAGGGATGATGGTTTGGTGTGCATACACTTGAGCTGGTTTACGTGGCTGGTTTAAACCACTAACCGGTGCTCATAGTATATCATTGTTGGTTTTAATAGAATTGATGGTTTATATGCAGTAATGAAAGGTGAATTTGTGATGGGATATGGTTGGAGACATGCACATGGCCATTTTCGCATTATCGAGCTGTGATAGATGTAGGGAAAGGAATGAGTATTTATGGGAAAATGTGAATGAAATGAAGTGGTCAGATGTGATGTGATACGTCACATGGATTGTGACTCGGGCCTGTTCAGTTACATAAAAACTAGCTCAAGAATTATTTCAAGTGATAAAGCTTATACAAATTTAGCTAGCATTTCAGCCAAAAAGTTTTTCATATCATCATTCTAGCTGAAACAAGCAGGCCCTATACTAATATATACTCCCTCCATCCCAAATTATAAGACGTTGATTTTTTTACACCAAATTTGACCACTGCCTTATTTAAAATTTTTTTGTGGCTTGTTTTATTAGTGATAGTTCTTTAAGAATAACTTAAATTTGGCGATATTTGCACAAATTTTCTGATGTTAGGCATAATTCTGATGTTATGCCTCTAGAATTATGCCTACCAAGAATTATCTAGAGACGAGTTGACGTGTACACCCAGGTTCTTGACCTTTTCTTGTTCACCTGTCCACAAAGAATGAAACTTTATATAAGAATATTTTTAACCATTTTTAACTTTTTTAAACGAATATATAATATTTTTTGGTTCTTTCACATGTCTACCATGTTCTTTATTGGGTCAGTCCCCATTGCCCTTTTCAAATGATTGTTCTGTATGAGCTTTTTTTCCAAATCATTTTAGTGTGAATATATAAGTAAAATGTCAGTGAGCTTTTTGCCAGACGTTTAATACCTGAAGGAAATATGACCTGGCTCTTTTTTACTTCATCATTCTGAAGACCTGAGGTACAAAGGGAACCTTTGAATGTACCTCATGATCTTAACTGCCATCCTCTGCTTTAACATGAAATTCGTGCAAGCCTTGGAGCTTTGTTATACCTCCAATGCTACAAATTAGAGCAATTTTACCTGCATCTGCATGTAACTATCTCTGGCTAATCAATGAGTTCATGTGCTTGGTAATTGTCTGAATCTACAGCTTCGTAAGCCAAGAGCCTGAAGTTCAGTATCTAATGATTTGGGGAGTCCACGTAGAGGGCAATCTGAGTGAGCTTTTCGTTGATTAATTAGTAGACTGAATCATCGCCAACTTATTTAAATCGTCAGTTTCATCCAGAAACTAATCCAGTTCAATTAATATGTGAATTAGTAAACCTCAGATTTATCTGCTTTATGAAATCTATCAGTTACTCAGTTGCTCCACATTCTGTGCAGTAGCTCCACAGAAGATTTTGTGCAGAGATATATTTGTGGTGCCAACACCAAAATTTACAAAGTGAATAAAGTAAGACATGAAACTCAGTAGATGACTGTTTGGTTTGAGTAGAGGTTTCATTTAGTCTTCTAATATTTTTTTTAGTTTTAGTAGATGACTCCCTAAAGCTGAAGTCTGTAATGAAGGTCCACAAACTAACATTCAGGTGGTCCACAAATCAACATTCAGGACATCAAGGTATAATCACTAAACCTGCCCGGGCATCTCCATTTTCTATGCAGCCAACAAATATCAAGCCTTAAGTAGTCCATGAAGATTTCAGAACCTTAAGTAACCATTCGCTGCAGTAACCCTTTGCTTCTGAAAACTGATTTTATAGTGTCGGTGCTAAAACTGGCGGTCCTAGTACCAACGAGTAAATTTACGTGCGTGATCCCAACCCCGGATGGTGTGCAAAATGGACACAAGGGAAACTTGTATTATCTTGCACCAAGGTGCTTGTAGGTAGGGGTGTACAAGCAGGTGGAGAGAGGGAGCTGGTCCCAAGTCTCGTGAAGCCGAGTGTATGAGCCTGTACGCTAAGGAGATTGCCAAGCTCGTGCGTAGATTTGTTTTCCTTGCCTTTGGAAGGACTCCCGTCCTCCCCTTTTATAGCCGCAAGGGGAGGAACGGGCTGATAGTACAGTGTCTGAATAGGTGAGACGGTGGTGGGCGCCGCCTTCTCCCGGCCGAGGCCTCGGTGCTTCTTTTCTGCCTTGCCCCGAGGCCCTGGCGTGGGCGGCGGCCTTGGCTTGTATGCCGTCGTGCTGCTGATTGTGGGCGCCACTCTGTGGAGCCGACCTCTCGATCTTGGCAACGGGAGGCCGTCATGACGAACGCGTCAGGGCGCTATAGCCGCTGTAGCTTTGACCCCTCCCCGGCCAGAAGCTCCGGGGATCGTGGCGTTGTTGTCGTATACGGCGTGGCCGGCGGAGAGATACGCCGCATGAAAGCCTCCTCTGATCGCCTGGGGCTCTGGATACCCGGGTGTACAGTGGCCAGGGCTCCGGAAGACCCGGCTTCCGTACGGGGTTGCCGCCATGCATCGGCCGCTGCATATGCCGTATCGGGGCTTCTGTGATGGGACCTGACATAGAGGTTAGTCATCATGGCGCCCTACAGTGGGAGGCATGACCGTCACCGTAGGGGTAGCGTAATCATAAATCGTGGGCGCAGGGTTGTGATGGGACAGCTCCCATCCCTTGCCGTAACCGGATGTCGGCCCGACATGCACCGTGGGAAGGCGGGCGGTAGATACGTGTCACATCCGTGGTCAGGTTTGACCGGGAGGTGCGATACGTCCCGTCCGAGCCTCAGGCACAGGGGCTTGGACGGGACGAGAGCCGGAAGCCCGTCTGAGGTGTTCCTGCAGAGGGCTCGGGCGAGACGGAGTGCAGACGTTCGTCCGAGGCCTCAGCGTGGGGGGCTCGGACGGGGTCGGAGAGCGCCCGGTCCGAGGCCCTCAGCCAGGGGGCCTCGGACGGGCGGAGGCAAGCGCCCATCCGAGGCCTCGCCGTAGGGGGCTCGGACGGGTCGGAAACAGCGCCCGTCCGAGGCCTCAGCGTAGGGGCTCGGACGGGATGGAAAGTTGGTGACTTTTTATCGGGCTTTGGTAGGCCGCATTTGGTTATCACGCAGCCTAGTTTCACGCTTGTTGGGCCTAACTGCTTGGAGGGTCCCTTTATTTTGTTCCCGACAAGAGCCCCCGAACCTTCAAGGAGTGAGCATACTCGTTCGGAGGTTGTGGTTTCTTTGCTAGGTTTCCGTCTGGTATGCTAAGTGATTCGAGCTTTCTTGCGCTGGGTGCACGCTAGCGCACCCGGCGGGTGTAGCCTCCGAGGCCTCGGAGGGTGTGAACAATCCTCCGAGGGCTTGCGTGTGTCCTAGATGTGCTTGTTTATGAGAGACGCAAAACATCTTTACCCCCCTGGAGGTTTACAGATGTCCGGTCGGGGTGCTTGTTTGTCTGTGAGGTTATGTTCTCCGGGGGGGCGCTACGAAAGCGCACTGCCGGGTGTAGTCTCCGGCCCTGGAGGAGTGTGGGTGCTCCTCCGAGGGCCTCAGGCGTGTTTTGGCTAGAGTGTTTACGCCAAAAAGCCGAGCCCCGGCCCGCCGCTCGTCCGGGAGGCATGGCGCGTAATTAGGTGACGCTTCCCGCCTCGCCACTATGCCGGGGTGGGCCCCCGAGCCTCGCCTCCGGCGTGGGGCGGCCGATCGGTACTTGGTCGCCAATTTCGAAGACGCCACGCATCCCTTCCGCGGGGAGGAGGATGGATTTTGTCATGCCGCCGGCGGCAAAGCCGCACACAACTAGATCCCCCGTGAGCCGTTAACTGGTAAATCCAAGTGGAATGCCTGTGCCCCGCTCGCTAGGGGTTGGCTGGGCCCGAGGCGCATTCCATTAGAGCCTCGCAAGGTACGCCCGAGGCGGGGCCCGGTCCCGCTCGGTCCCGAGGGCTCAATGCACTCCCGCGCAGATCCCCTAACTCGGGAATGCCTCACCGGCCTTGGATACGGCATCGGACGATCCCTGTTGTACAGGGCTGAACTGTGTATGAGTCCGTCCGAGCCATCCCTGACTCCGTTGCCCTGAGGCGGCTGTCGAACCCTTTTGTGGGCTAGCCCACGAACCTCTGGACCGTAATGGGCCATCGCCCCAGTTCCTTCCAGGGGAAGGAAACGCTTCTCATGGAAATCCCATTGTGGGGATGTGGGCACGTCTTTTTAGGCGTCCTTTCCGGGGCAGAGACACCACCACCCCTCCTGTTACAGAAGGGGTGGTGGCCCCCCACGACCGAGGCGGTTCGACGCGCCGCGCGTGTGCGTGGGTCCCACTGGGAGACGTGACGGTGGCATGTGCTGCGGCCGTCCCCGAGCCGCGCGCCGGTCAGGTCCTTGGGCTCCGTGTGTTAGGATCTTATGCGGAGAAGAACCCTGAGCCGTGGCGTGAGGCGCCAAGGGCCCATGTGGTCAGAGCTGCCCGTGAGCCGGCGCCTGGGTCTCCGTGCGACGGGCGCTTGAGCAGGAAATCCCGGCACGATCGTGCATTTAATGCGGGTAGGTGAAACGACTGGGGGTATAAATATCCGGCGTGGCGCGCTTGGTTCTCTTCTCGCCTTCCTCGCCCTTGCGCCCGTCCTTGTTCTCCTCGCCATTGCCATCCGCTCGAGCGCCGCCGAGAGAAAAAAGGGAGCGAGGAGAGAGAGAACTCACCTTCACTCGTCCAGCC
Organism: Chrysopogon serrulatus; assembly: GCA_015844335.1. Taxonomy (NCBI): domain Eukaryota; kingdom Viridiplantae; phylum Streptophyta; class Magnoliopsida; order Poales; family Poaceae; genus Chrysopogon; species Chrysopogon serrulatus. The sequence continues at coordinate 485,911 of JADLZL010007662.1, read as the reverse complement.
CGCCGCCGCCATGTCGTCGAGACCTGAGATCATCGGTGTGGAGGAGTGGGAGACGAGCTCCGTGACGCCGCCGAGCTGGTGGCGCCGTGGGGGGAAAGGGGGCTCCGCCGCCTCAAGGCCGACAACGCCTCGCCGGAGTGGATCGTTCCGCCGGCCGACCACTTGTCTCCGAACCTGCCCCGGATACGCCGTGAGTTTCACGGGCGTTCCATGAGAATGGGTTCGGGATGCCGGGGTCGATTCTTGAGGGCCATCCTCGAGTACTACGGCCTGAGCTGCAGAACCTCAACCCCAACTCCATCACGCACTGAGGTGTTCGCCGCCTGTCTTGAGGGCTTTCGGGGTTGAGGTCCATTGGGACCTCTCGCTCCACTTCTTTTTCGAGGGCGCCCTTTTACCTTAAGGGCATCGAGGGGAAGAGGACGGCTGTCCGCGCCGGGGGGCTGCGTATCGGTTGCGGGCCGCAACCGGGATTCGCATATCCCCCGCCAAGCTCACCTCCCTCCAACCGCGGCTAGCGCGCCAAGTGGTTCTACCTCCCGAACGACTCCGCCATCCGCCCGCCTACACCGGAAGGTGTTCGGATGGAGCCCGCGCGGTGGAAGGAGGAGATTATCTCAGAGAAGGTCACCCCGCTGAAAAAGGTGTTCCGAGCCTTGAAGACGCTGACCCTCAAGGGGTTGGATGCGTCGGTCGTCATCGCTGCTTTCCACAAACGCCGTGTCCCGCCCCTCATGGATAGGCGGCCCTGCCTGTTCGACATGAGGGAAGGCAGCCCCTGGGCCGGGGCGAGGATGTCGTCCATCGACCTCGATCACAACGAGATTGTCGATCGGACCAAGAAGGCGGCGACGGTGACGGACGTCTCCAACCTCTACAAGGTTGCGATGCGCCCCCACCAGAACGCCATTTCTATGGTAAGTCTGCGGCTGTGCATGGTTGGTTGATGTTTGTGTCCTCCCCTTCATCCTCATCTTGTTCTTCTCTTCACAGGGGTTGTCCGGGAAGCTGGCGGCGTCCAAGCCCCCGATCTCCGTGGAGAAAGCGGCAAACAATGCCCACGCGGAGAAGCTGAGGGAAAAGAAGAAGAAGAAGAAGAAGGACCGGAGCGTCCGTAAACAGAGCGAGCAGCGCACCCTGGACAAGCTACGGCGTCGGCAGGAGGAAGAGGGGCTCCCCCGAGAGCCGACACCCTCCGACACCACCGGCGCTGACGATGATGATGATGAGGATGACGAGGGGGAGGACTACAACTTCCTCGGCTTCATGGAGGATGAGAGGTTGAAGGAGTCGTCGGTTCAGCCCCCGGCCCCTGGTGATGTGCCGCAGAGGCGGGCGGCAGAGAGGTCCAGCACGCCGGCCTCGGCCTCGGCGTCTTCAGGGCCGAAGCTGCATGTTGAGCCCAGGGCCACATTGCCCTCCCATGAAGAGGGAGGGCGGTCGATGTTGGAGGACGCCGCCCCGTCCTCCATTCCACCGAGGCCACGGCGGGGGGCGGCTGGAGATGTGACCCCGTCAGAGGGATGAGGCTCCTCCCGAGTCGCCCCCGCCAACCAGCCCGGTTAGGGCGGCTCGGCCCGCCCCCGAGCGACCCGAGGGGGCGAGGAGGACCACCGAGGGCGAGGCGCGGGCCTCTCCCAAGGAGGCGTCGGGCGCCGAAGGTCAACATCCTGTGCCTGCGACCCCCCAGTCTCGCGGGCCGAGGACACCTCAAGTCCGAGCCCCAACGAGCGCAAATCGGGCGAGCCGATTGTTCCAACCGCCGGTCACCGGGTGAGTATCTTTCCGTCTTTAAGTCCTTTTTTCGTTTTTCTTTATCTTTTTCTCTCTGAAGTCTCGCCTCTCGCCAAGGTAGGCAAAAAGCGCAAGACTGCCCCTGCCCGCACCGCTTGCTCGCTGCAGCAGCCGAGGCGAAGGCCGAGGCGGCGAGCGCCTCTCCGCCCCAGGGTGGTGTCGCCACCGGGCGACCGAGGAGGAGGCGGCCGAGGCACCGGCTGGCCCATGGAGCCGCCCCCCGCCCGTGACGGAAAGGGGATGCAGTGCCCCTGGTACGGAGGCCTCGGCAACGCCCGTCGCGGAAGCCGTGGCAGTGCTCGCCCTAGTTACCGCTATCGACGTGGTCATGGAGGAGCAGGCACCGGTCCCGCCCCTGGGCCGCGCCATGACGCAGGAGGTGGTAGAGATCCCTCCTTAGAGGACACCGCCCCCGCACGGGGAAAGAGCCGGCTATTGCGCACACGGCTTCCTCGGGTGGTGACCGTGGGGGGTCGTTGCCAATCAAAGCGGCACCTGCCGAGGCGTCCCTCCACCGGGAGGTGGTCCGCTTTGGCGCGCTTCCAAAGGGGCCGCCAAGGATCGCCCTGTCGACCGCCGGATCCGGAGAACCGGCCGGTCTATGTGCCGGACGACGCCCGAGCGAACTCGGTGGGAGCAGATTGGCAAGTCATGCAAATCGGCCCAAGACTTGTTTGGTCTACTCTCGCCGATCTTTCGAGGGACCTCCCCGACGCTGCCTGTGTACTAAGAATACTCACGACCAAATCCTTATCTTGACACGGCACCGAAGACGACTAACCCGCTGGTTTTGGCTATCGCAGATCCGGGCGGTTCTCCCGAGAAAATCGCAGCTTTCTCCCTGGCCGAGGGCCGGCCTCGACGAGGCGCCTCCACCTTCAACGGCAGAGGCAAACCGGCTGCGCACCGAGCTAGCCGCCGAACGAGGAGAATGCCGACCTCCGCCTCCTTGTTTCGGACCTGAAGGTTGGGGCCTCCGGCTCGGGAGCGTAACATCCTCTTGTCGAGGCCCCGGCGGCGCGGGGTCGTCGGAGCTCGACCAGCCCGAGCCGAGAAGGAGGCGATGCGGACGGCGCTTGTCCAAGCGTCCGACACCATTGGGACCTTGACGGAGAACCTGGTGAACATGGATACCGATCACCAGCTCTTCATCAATGACGTCACCATGGTGCGGGCCGAGCTTGGTCAAGCGTTGAATGAGGCCAACGCGCTCCATGTGCAGCTGGCGGAGGAGGTGGTGCAGACGGAAGGTGAGTCTTGTGTTTGGGCAATCGTGTTCTTGCTTTCCTGCTCAGAGACTGACCCCTGGCGGATGCAGAGCTGAGGAGGAAGTCATCGGAGCAAGCGGCGGCCCTTGGTGCGGCGCAAGCTGCCTACTCCTCTGCGCAGGGCGAGCTCGACGACCTGAAGGAGAAGGTCCGAGCTGTTTGCTTGGCAGTCGAGGCCGGCGAGCCCGCCGGTAGCGCCCACCAAGCCGCCCGAGGCGTTGCCTGACGAGTGGAGGTGCGGCGTCCACGCCAAGGCTTCAATCCGGCCTTCAGACCGGCGTGTCGCATACCCCGGCGATGACCCTCTCTCACTACGACCTTGACCTCCCCAAGATTTCGAGGGGCTTGTCGCCGCCGAGGACGAGGAAGGTCGTGAGGGGGGAGGTATTTGCCGAGCCGCCCAAAGAGTCCGAAGAAGCCACGCTCAAGGCTGGTTGGGCACTTCCTGCACGGCTATCCTCCCCGGTGCCGCCGAGGGGACCGGTGCTGCTGACGCCGAGGATGCCGATGCCAAGGATGGAGGGGGGTCGGATGGGGTGAATGTAGCGCGCCGGAGTGGCGCGCCGCCGTCCCTCCCGCCTCGACGTATTCCTCGAAGGCGTGATGGATCCGTCGGGGATGTCCGTGCGGGCTGCTCCGTGGAGCGCCGGGGGCGGCGTGGACGCCTCCTCCGGGCTCCCATGGCGGTGGAGACCAACGCCGCGGCCGCAAAGCAGCAAAGAGCATTGACCAAACCGAAAGGCTGGGATGGTGGCGACGACAGCTGAGCGCCCCGGCGAGAGACGTCGCCCAGTTGCAGCGCCGCAAGGTCCTCCTCCAGGCTGCCGGCGCCGTCAGGAATCCAACGTGTATGACGGGAGCATGCGCTTCGGCGTCTCCTGCGCCGGTTGGGCGATGGGTCCGCCGGGGCCGTGTCAAGGGGTCCCTGAACCCCAGTCGGGAGGAGCTCCATGTTAAACTGACTCCGCCGACACGAACCTCGAGCTCACCGAACCGATCGTGGTCCCCGCTCCAGCGGGCCGGGAGGGGAGGAGAGTCGGGGTCGAAGCGTCCCCGTGAGGTGTTGTCACGTCCGCTGGCCATCCGGAAGTTTGGCGGGAAATGAGGCGAGACACGCACAGCCCCCTACCTGGCGCGCCAACTATCGGTGCTAAAACTGGCGGTCCTAGTACCAACGAGTAAATTTGCGTGCGTGATCCCAACCCCAGATGGTGTGCAAAATGGACACAAGGGAAACTTGTATTATCTTGCACCAAGGTGCTTGTAGGTAGGGGTGTACAAGCAGGTGGAGAGAGGGAGCTGGTCCCAAGTCTCGTGAAGCCGAGTGTATGAGCCCCGTGCGCTAAGGAGATTGCCAAGCTCGTGCGTAGATTTGTTTTCCTTGCCTTTGAAGGACTCCCCGCCCTCCCCTTTATAGCCGCAAGGGGAGGAACGGGCTGATAGTACAGTGTCTCGAATAGGTGAGACGGTGGTGGGCGCCGCCTTCTCCCGGCCGAGGCCTCGGTGCTTTTTTCCGCCTTGCCCCGAGGCCCCTGGCGTGGGCGGCGGCCTTGGCTTGTATGCCGTCGTGCCGCTGCGATTGTGGGCGCCACTCTGTGGAGCCAACCTCTCGATCTTGGCAACGGGAGGCCGTCATGACGAACGCGTCCGGGCGCTATAGCCGCTGTAGCTTTGACCCCTCCCCGGCCAGAAGCTCCGGGGATCGTGGTGTTGTTGTCGTATACGGCGTGGCCGGCGGAGAGATACGCCGCATGAAAGCCTCCTCCGACGCCTAGGGCTCGGATACCCGGTGTACAAAGGCCGTGGCTCCGAAGACCCGGCTTCCGGTGACGGGGTTGCCGCCGCGGCATCGGCCGCCGCATACCGTGATCGGGGCTTCTGTGATGGGACCTGACATAGAGGTTAGTCATCATGGCGCCCTACAGTGGGAGGCATGGCCGTCACCGTAGGGGTAGCGTAATCATGAATCGTGGGCGCAGGGTTGTGATGGGACGGCTCCCATCCATTGCCAGAACTGGATGTCAGTCTGACATGCACCGTGGGAAGGCGGGCGGTAGATACGTGTCACGCCCGTGGTCGGTTGACCGGGAGGTGATACGCCCCGTCCGAGCCTCGTGCACGGGGCTTGACGGACGAGAGCCGGAAGCCCGCCCGAGGCGTTCCCCGCAGGGGCTCGGGCGAGACGGAGTGGGACGCGTTCGTCCGAGGCCTCAGCCAGGGGGGCTCGGACGGGTCGGAGGCCGCCCGTCCCGAGGCCTCAGCGTAGGGGGCCTCGGACGGGGCGGAAGGAAGCGCCCGTCCCCGAGGCCTCAGCCAGGGGGCCTCGGACGGGTCGGAAAAGCGCCCGTCCGAGGCCTCAGCGTAGGGGGGCTCGGACGGGACGGAAAGTTGGTGACTTTTTACTGGGCTTTGGTAGGCCGCATTTGGTTATTCGCGTAGCCTAGTTTCGCGTTTGTTGGGCCTAACTGTTTGGAGGGTCCCTTTATTTTGGTTCCCGACACATAGCATGGATACAAATTTGAGACATGAAGGTATAATCAGTAACATGCCCTGGCATCTCCATTTTCTATGCAGCCAAAAAATATCTAGCTTAAGTGGTCTTTGAAAATTTAAGAAACTTAAGTGATTCCTGAATGTGAGACACAATACAATAGCATGATACAAATGTTGTGCCTACCTTCTGAAGTATTTTGAAATAATTAATTGTCTTGCTTTTCCCAAGAAGCATCCAGTCGAAAATAGATTTATTTCCATCAATTCTTTTGAATTCGAGTTAGCAGCTAGTTAGTGAATGATGGGCCATCTGGCTGCTGGAATTAAGAGGGCCAAGGGAAGTTTGGATGAATTCGTAAAAATTAGTTACTTTCCTCATTCTAGGCATATGATGTACCCTTAGATAAGCCTCTGAAGCATGAAATTTTGTCAAATGTTTGCATCATTTTTTGGCAAATGCTGTAAGGATGAGGAGTCAATTGCACCTATGTAATGGTGGGGTTGTTTACATGGTTTCAGCATGTGGCAATAAAGTTTTTAACCATTTTCATGTCAACAATCTGAATGTCTGGACCTTTCTTTGCAATGTGGATCTGATCCAATTATAGGGGTATACATGTATTAATGTAATATGCCACCTAATATTTATTTGGTTCTCAGCAGCCACATACTTTATTTGTTATAGCAATCATAAATTTTAGCATGTTACATGTGTTTTTTTTCTATAGAGAAAATGGAGCTCGCCATCATATAACATCCTTTTTAGCTGTAGAGATTTTAGGTAAAAAAATGTTACTCTTATCACTGTACTCATTTTCTTTTTCAAAATTCAATTCATAAGTAACTTGCAGTGATGAAAGCATACTCCAATGTGAGACAATGGTTTAACATTGAACATTGAGCTGCTGACCTTCTACTCCATTATATTATGGTTCCTCACATGGTCCTCAAATGGCTGGTATATATTTATTTTTTTATATTGCCTATAGTAAGTCAAAACAAATACATGTGTACCCTTCGAAAAATAATGTTTTCATATTTGTCTGCATCATTGTTCTTGAACATTTATTGTTCCATACCTTTCTTGGAGTAATCAATGCAATGTGGCCTTTCCATAAGATTTTCGTCATTTTGTAGTTCTGTGTAGTAGTACCTCAAACTTAGGCTTACATGAGTTTTTTGTCCAATTGTTTGGATTTTTTATTTAGCTTTGCAGGAGCAGGTAAGCAGCTCTTCATCCCATGTAGTAGGCAACAGGAACTTGAGGCATAGCAACAGCAGTTCAGTCCAATTTTGCTGTGGCAGCAGGACCTAATCAGTTTGAGGTTAGCAGAGGAACTGATGGCAGCAGTGTACGACTGGTTCTAAGCTTTCAAGCACGGATTTTGTATATTCACCTGTCTTGATTTGTTAATTTGATAGCCCAGTCTAGAATACTTAATTAACAAATCATTTCTATTCTAGCATCTCTTCTTGTGCACAGATAATACCTCTACTGACTTAATGAACCATCTCTGCTTTGCTTTAGCAAGCTGAGGTGAAAAGTGAGTAAAAGGTTTATGTTTAGCAATTTTGAGTTAGTATTGCATTCGTGAACTGTGAAACATCATCTCTGTTTGGCTTTGTATGATGTCTAGCTCCGTGGTCGAGCTGCCCACCCATGTTCGAGAAAATGATTCGTGATGATTAACTGTTATGGAACATGTATTTTCCTTGCTTTATTTGTGTGGGTTTATGCCTCATGATAGGTTGACTGATGCATTTTTGTTTTTTTTTTGTATGATGCTAAAATAGAATATTAGAAATATCAGACTCAAAATTATCGTAATATTATTTCGTTCTCATAACAATGCACGGATATAATCCTAGTATAGATAATAAATACAGTGGCATAATATAAGGTAGAGGAGAATCAAGAGTGGATTAGACCATCCACAGCGGGCAACTGTAAACCGACCTGTAACCGCGTATACCGGAAAAAAGTCCCGCAGCGGCGTACTCCATCGACTCCGGTAAAATAGCTGCGGTCGCCTGGAACGGGAAACCTGGCGTCGTAGCGAACGTGCGCTACGAGGCCGCTGCGGCGCTGGGCGGGCCCCGCGGTCGTCCCTCAGGCTTGCTGGCCGCTGCGCCGACTGCTCGAGTTGCTGGACGTCGCGCTGACCGAGGTCTCCGGGGGACGAGGACGGCGCGCCTGCCGTTGGGGACGAAGCCGACGCGCCCACGTGAGGCCGCCGCCACACGGGCCCAGCACCGCCCAGCGCCTTCGCTATCGCTGGCCGAGGCTGGCGCGCTCCGCACCTGGTGCCGCCGCTGCGCGGTCCGACGCTGCCGGGATGAGGACGGCGCGCCCGCCGCCGGGTAGCGAAGCCGGGCGCATCACGCTAGGCCGCCGCGGCCGATGCCAGCGCGCCCACCGCGGGGGCCAAGGGCGCCGGGTTGCCGGCCGCCCCCGCTGCCAGCCTGAGGCCGCCCCGGGCCCGCCGGGGGTCGAGGCCGCGCGGCCCGCCGCCAGCCCAGCGCTGCTTCGCCGGCCGGGCGCTCGCCGCCCGCGCTCTTACCTTGCCGGGCGCTGCCGCGCGCTTCGCCGGCCAGCCGGCCGGCCCGCTTGCTCCGCCTCCGCGCACTCGCCGCGCCGCAGGACAGGGAGGAGGAGATGGCCGCCGTCGCGCCGAAGCTCACCAGCGCAAGGCCAAGGAGCCACGCCGGCCACGCCCGCCGCCCGCCCAAGGCTGGTGCTGTCCGCCACGCCGAGGAAGAAGCCGTCGGGAGGACCGGGAATCCGGCCGGGTGGGAGAGAGAGTGGAAGGGAGTGAGGAGAGCCGGGTGTGGTTTTATTAATAAAAATACTGAAAAGTGAAGATAGAGGATGATATAAAGTATGGATGGGCGCGGGAGAAAGCAGTATAGAGTAAAGAATCTCGCTGACCAGGATAGAATATTCCTTATAGAGGTTGGATTTAGAGGTCGATGAGTGCGGATGGTCTTATTGATGGAATATAACGGGACAAATGCACATGGTTGTGCCTGATAATATTGAGTGGACCACGGAGTACTCTATTTATAGTGATAAAATTATGATAATGGTATGGAAGTGAACTAGTACAAATATGTCCCTTTCATCGTGACTCATGTTACTAGGTTTAGACTCATATGATGTGATGGGACATGGATATATGGTTGCTGGAGACTTTACTGAGCCTGGATACATGTTAGAGAATGCATTTAGAAAGTGAAGGGATGATGTAGACAACTAACTGTTATGATTCACAAGAGTAAGGTTCCATCGGCAAAGAAAGAGACAATTGGCAAAGAAAGATACAAAACTTAAATGGCTTCTCCCTAACTCCACCATTCTAGGGGGCAGCTTCTCTAGGTGTAATCAATACGCTTCCCTTGCTCCCATTGCAGTGGCTTCATTGGCACTAGAGGTAGTGCACTAACAGAAAACGGTTTTATGAGGCTGTGCCATTTATTAACCGAGATGGTTACAAAATCTAACTGTCTCTGATATTGCTGATGATTAACCAAAACGGTTATTTTTTATTTACCATGGCGGTCACGATTAACCACCTCCAAAAATTTATTTAACAAGGCGGTCATCTTAAGTCAATCGCCTTCAAAAATAATATATTTTTAAAGACAGTCATCTTAAGACGACCGTCTTGTTAAATAGATTTACAGAGGCAAGCACCTTATAAGGCCCACCACCGTAAAGGCCCAGGCGAGGCCCGATAGCAATTTCGGCTATAAAAGCATGGAGTTAGGGTTTTTGTCATTCACTTCTCTCTTTGCCTCCCTCTCCTCTCCCACAGCAACCTCTGGCGGCTCGAGCCCCTCCTCCCACTCCTCGCAACCCCTTTGATTGAGCATGGCGACGCAGCCCCTCCGGTGGACCTGCATGAGAGGGGAGGCCCCTTCTGCAGCGTGGTGGCACAACTTCTTTGGTGGCGCGGTGTGGGGTCGCTGCCTTTCCTCTGGCGGCGTGGCGCGGGGGACGCCGCCCCTCCTCTAGCAAGGTACCAGAGATTCCAAGATGATGATGTAAAGACCCAGTCCAACTTAACAGAAAGAGGATCTAGTTGCATATTGCTCCATGTAAAATAAAAATCGCCACTAGGAATCATGTATTTTTAGTGGTGAGTTTCTTAATAAACCGCCACTAAAAATACATGGTATAAACCACCACTAAAAACACATGATTTCTAGTGGCGGTTTCTTAAGAAAATGATCACTACATTAGCTTCTTCCACTGGTGGGTTTAAAAAATACCAGTGAAAATGGATCTACAATCGCCAGTACAAACCTTTTTTGTACTAGTAGTTGAAGTTCAAAAATTTGTTACTCTAAAAACTTATTACACTCTTGGTGATTGTCATCACATAGACTATCTAGTTCTTGTTTAGATTTCTTTTAGTTGAAGCTTGACACACGTTAATCTTTATGATTGCAATCATCAGCATGGTTTGCTAGTGGAGGACTTGGTGAGGAGGCTCGAAAAGTTGTACATATTATATGTTATTGAAACCCATCATGCCAAAGTGGCAAAAGGGTATTCACTTAATGGGTACATGAGAGTTTAATCTAGTCTTGATAACTTTTTGGTGCTCCAAGGTGGATAGGGGGTTGTGACAACAACCCAACACCATGGGGAAAATGGGTTGTCTCTTTGCCTTACTATTTACTTGCTTTACTCTTGTTGGTTGCAAGCTTCTTGATTGACAGCTCGAATTCAATTGTTTGTGTTCTCAACGAAGGTTTATACTTGCAAAACTAAGGACTTTACTCCTAATGTGATCATTTGCTAAGTACTTGATTAGTTGTGTTTGTTACAAAGAACTCATAATATGCTTTACTTTTGTAGAACATAGGCGTCAGGTGCAAAGATGTTTTATATTTCATAGCGTTAAATGCACTAGAGATCTATCAACTTATGAGGAGTTTTAAGTTAGGTCTATCAACTTAGAAAGTGGATTTTTCGTCCATAAAGTTTATATGACGTATTACTTGGGTTGATATCCCTCCACCTGAGCTTCTCACGATGATGTGGTCTGCTGATTTGTCCATCTGAAGCAGTTGTTAACCCTTCATTTCGTCAAACACGTTGTGGGCCCGCGAGCAGGCGCTGCCTCCGTCGATGTAGGCGCATGAGCAAGCTGTCGACACACTGATGCGAGCGTACGAGTAAGTTGATGGATCTAACTGAAACCTCCTCATAAGTTAATGGATCTGGTGTATCTAACTTAAACCTCCTCACAAGTTAACTGAATCCTTCTCACAAGTTAAGAATAATGTTGCTGCAAATAATTTTTCTAATTTCTCTTTGGATGGATCAATGACTAGGTGAATAGATGGGCTTAGTTGCGGGCCTTTTTTTTAAATGATTTTAGAGATAGGCGTTTTAATCACACCACCTTAGAAAATCTGAAATTCTGAACTAGGGAGAGGGGAGAGGAGACTGCTACCGTTATTTTTCCATTTCGAGTGAACCATATACGTTAGTGCTCTTCTTGGCTGGGCTGCAGCTGCAGCCTGCGTCGTGTTGTCTCGGCTGCCGCTGCAAATAATTTCGTTTCTGTTTCCGTTTACGTTTCCGTTTCCGTTTCAGTTTCTGACTTCTGTTGAGTTCGGCTAGCAAGCGCCGAGGCTCTTGCAAACGGAACGGCAAACGGTAATGATACAGCCCGACATGTCCGACGCCTGTCCGCGGCCGGACAGGCGCCGCCGCCAAGGCCGCCCGCTTCAAGCCGCCGCCCCCGGTTAGGCTGAAGCACGCCCTCCCGTATAGATTCCGGCCGGCCGCCGGCCGTTGGGCGCGGCACGCCGACACGGCGGTGGCGGGCGGTTGGCCGGCGGTGAGCTTCGGCGGCGGGCGCGCCGAAGCTGGGCGGGGCCGGCCGGCGAGGCGGCGGGTATGGGTAGGCGGCGGGGCGAAGAGGAAGAGGGAAGAGGGCGGCCTGCCGCCGGCGCTGGGGGTTCGCCGGAGCTCCGGCGAAGCAAGCCGGCGCCGGCGGCGGGCGGTGGCTTGCCGGGCGGGGCGAGGGCGCGAGAAGAAGGGAGGCGCGAGAAGAAGGGAGGCGCGGGGCGGTGGCTGCCGGCGGGCGCCGTCCGGACGCGGCGCGTCCGACGTCCGGGCGGAGGCGCTACCGAACAGCAAACGCTCCGTTTCTGCTAACCCCGTCGTAATCGGAGTGCAGCCGACCATAAAACCCCCTTGTCGCCTTCGTCGCTTTCCTCTCTCTCTCACTCCGCTCAATTGGCACAGCACACACAGCGCAGCCAACCACTCCACTACAGAATCTTCGAGAACCTAGGGTTTCCCCACCTCCATGGCCGCCGCCGCCGCCGCCAGGGTGCACCCGTCGCCGCCGCCGCCAGCACGGCGCACCGTGGCGCGGTTGGCGTGCGCCCACCTCGCCTGGGTTGCCGCCGACGCCGTCATCTGCTTGTTCCTCGCGAGCATGTGGCTTCTCTTCTGGGGCCTGGCCACCGCGCAAATCGGGCGGCTCGCCGGCGGTGAGGACTGCGCTGTGTTCAACGCGGCGTACATGGTCGTCTCTGTAGCCGGGGTCACACTGGTGCTTCTCCTCCCCTTCGGCGTGCTACTGCTGGCACTGGTGATGGCCCGCACGCTGGAGGCTGCGACGGCCACTACTGACATTGAGGCAACGAAGGTACGGAAAGGGGAAAAATTGTGCCTTTTCGATCCAATTTTTCTGGCGCAGCGATGCGAATAGGATAGGCGTGTCATCTGAAATTGGAAGCATTTATTGCATCAGCGCAACTTTTATTCTTGGTTTCATTAATTGGCTTTGCTTCCTGTCCAGGAGCCTGTTCCGAAGACATGCGGTGCGGAAATGCGGGACGAGCTGCGTGACGCTGTCAGTCTTTGGTTACTTGCTTCACTGGCGTTCTCCCTGCTCGTGCTCATTGGTTGTCTGGTGAAGGGGGAGTCGCCCGTGATGGGGTCTCGTCGGGAGAGAATGGGTTCAGTGATCTATTACGTGGGAGCATTGGGCAGGAGCGCGGTGGATTGCTTTGTTCTTTGCCCCATTGCGATAGTGCGGATTTGGAGGGCCTGGAGGATGGCGCGACATGCTCTGTGATGTGCTATGCAGTTGAGGTATCCACCCTTTGCTCTGTGGCTCCTGTGTTTACACATCAGAAAATCTTTTGTATCAATGCAAACTTTTCCTGTGCAGTTGCAGTCTGTTGACAGAATCCTTGAGCAAGCAACTCTTTGGTTTATTTAGCACTTTGTCAATTTTGGAGTTGCAACCGTTAACTGTTAAGCATGAATAACTGAACCATTCCTTACCTAAACGAGATTACTCTAAGTTGTTCCTAGAATCTGAGTAGTGCGCATCTGACTAAAGTGGTCATAGATGCGTCCAACTCACCTGCACTTACAACTTAAACTCTACGTTTATGAAATTAGGTTCAGTTGGTGCCCCTTGTTGTCTGCAAGCAATGCTGCAGATGTTCAGCTGCCAGCTAGTGACATTTTACAGGTTTTGAACCTTTCTTAGAGAAATTTGTGCATGAAGATCTTCGTTAGGAAGTCATTTGTCATTGACTGGAAGTTGTTATGGAGTCCTTGTAAGTTGTTCTGTTAATTTTGTCTCCACACCATGCTTCTATGTTTCGATGAGCAAAGGAAATAACAGTTTGATTCCATATGTAAGTAAATTAATTAACATGGTGGGAATGTTTTCTGTACTTTAGTCATTGTCTAATTTAATGTTGTCTCTGTGATCTGTTCTACTGCTCCTTTTTTAAAGAAAATGTATTTGAGCAGAGGCTTTCTAGTTTGGTGTCATCTCTTTTTCACCGTCATCTACCTGAACTGTTCCTTATTTATCGAATGCAGTTGACAAGGAAATCTTGTTGATAGTTCAATATAATAGTTCTTGATGTATCTGCAATTGCATAATAAAAATTAAAAAATAGTGCTTGTCTGCTCTCCTGATATAACAACCACACCAATATAATAGTGCTTGTCTGCTCTTCTGATATAACAACTGGAGTACACAAATGTTAGTAATCTCTTCACTAGTGAAAGGTACGGTTGCAAATTGGGGCATGAACATGCTTTCCAACCGTGCTTGCAAGTTTAATGTACGGGATAGGATTTGGCTAATATTTACTCCTACAAATTGGAACGGGTTCCTCAGCATCCAGCTTGTCCACGTCATCATCGTACGTCTTCCGCGTGATTGGCCGGGTGTGGTATACGGTGCCGCCGGCAACCAGACCTGCCAAGTCTGATTGGACAGACAGAAGGGGGGCACGCCGGCACGGGTCACCAAGCAGGGGGAAAAAATAAAAAAAAAAACGAAGAAGAGTTATCCCCGTCCTTATCTCTTCGACGATTGCCTGGAATCCTCTTGTCCGTCCTCTCCTTTTTCTTTCTGCCCGTCTCCTCTCTTCCCTACCCTCTCTCTCTCCCCCCATCTCTCCTGACGCTGCAGGCCGCGTGAGCATCCACGCGCTACGCGCGGCCGTCGACCCCTCGGCCGCCGGCGGCCCGGCGGCATCTGCGCGACGCGGCGAGCGCACTCCCCCCACCCGGCCGGGCTCCTCCCGGCGGTCCTCGCGCCGTCCGCTCGCCGGTTTGGTCTCTCAACCCCCTCTCTCCTTACTTCTCCCTGCCAAACCTCCATCTCGCAGCTCCAACAGGACTCTTGGACTTGGCGGCAGCGGCGCTTCCTGCCCTAGCCGCACGCGTCAGAGCCTCCGAGGCGATGTCCTTGGGTCGCGCTGTGCCAGTACGTGCCCCAGCCGATGTCATCGTGAGGGGGCACAGTGCTCGGCCCGTGACCTCCGTGCAGCGCCGTCTCGATCTAGCGTGTGGCCCGCTCACCACGCCGCCGTTGATGGTGATGGCCCTGCTTGGTGCCGCCGCCACTGCTGTGCTTAAGTGCCTGACGAAACTCTAGCTGGCAAATAATCTTTATTTATTTTGGGTATATTCTGCACCTTCGTTGCCTTAAGTATTGCAGCATGTACAGCATACATACGTTGGAGCGATATAGAAATCGTGTTCCTGCTGGTCTACAGCATGCTGATTTTTTACCCCTTCAATATTGTATTTTCTGTTACCTGAACTCAACTATATTTGGTTGTCCACAACAGTAACATGGCCAGCTCTATCAATTAGTTAAGATGCTTATAGGTAGCAGGTTCCTACAGCGCTGTTCCTACACATTTAGGCCTGGTCATGACTCGACAGATTGCATTTTGCTATCATGGTTACCTCAAACGAAAAGATGTCGTCCTTGTATTCAGACAACATTTCAGGCTTTTAAAAGAATTTCATATTTTTAATGTCACCTGTGTGGATTGATTTAGGCCTTTCCCCTATTATTATTATTCTTTTATTTGTAGATTATCTCAGGTGATTCGTTGGGATTTCTGGTGCTATTGGTTACAGCAGTGTCGAGGGCAAGGCATGGCGATAAAGGCCCTTTAGGTCCCACAGCCATGCAGACTGATGCTAGAAATCATTGGTAGTTGTCTATTAGCTACGTTGATTAGTTCAAGTGGGTGTTCTATTAACTTGATGTGCTTCTACCTTTCACCCTCATGTTTGGCTGCTTCATAGATTATTCAGTGTTCAGTCATGACCCATGTGTTTTCTAGCTGTAAGAAATTCATATTTGGTCACTATGGCTTAAAAAAAATAGTTAATTCGGAGATCTGCCTAATCCTTTGGTTAATCTTGACTAAAAAATGATTAGTATGTGCATATTAAAAAGTTAACTTCTGTTCTTCTTCATTGCTCAAGGATTAATGAGGGGATGGGCACTACACAGGCTCTGATCCCTGTGTATGATAAGGTCCGACTCTTTGCTTAAAGCTTCATCTTATGATATGGCTTTGGCCATCTTTTCTAATTTGTTGCCAAAGCAAAATCGAGTCCTATCTTATGAAAATAGGATGCCGGATGTCTGGTGCAGGATTTCGCGGCAACAAAGTGAAAATCCAGAAATAGAAGGTATGTGCTTCTCTCCATTATAGTTGATCTCCAATTTTACCCAGTGATCGTGCATTCTTTGTATGCAGAAATCTGGGCTTCAGTTGTTCTACTGATGCTACAGATCATTAGTGGCTGTCCATTAGCTACATTGCTTAGCTCAGGTCACTGTTCTATGAACTTGATCTGCTCTTACCTTTCACCCTCATGTTTGACTGCTTGATACATTATTCAGTGTTGGGTCATGCATGTGTTTTCTAACTCAAGAAATTCATATTTGGTCATTGAGGCTAAAATGATCAGCTATGCTCTTCCTGTTGAACTCCTCCTGCGGTATTGAGGGCTCACAAAGTCTCTGCTAAAATATTTCAGAAATTTAAATATCCGATGATTCTTTTCAGAGTGGTTTGTGCAAAGATTTTAGTTTCAGCTAATGTAATGCCTGTGTAATCTTCAGTTACTTTCTATGTTATGACAACTCACATATTTTGCATTGAACAATCCCATTCTTCCCTTCTATAGGTCCCGCCTCATTCACATTTACCTGCATCTGCAATGCTATCTGTTTTATAATATTGTTTTATAAAATTATGGCTAACATATTTGGTCATTACATTTACCTTCATCTTTGCAAAAAATAGATATCCAATGCCCCCTGTTTATGTATGCTTTTCCATACAAAGATACTTCTGTTTCTTTTGACTGTATTTTTGTGCAGGTTTATCTTTATTTCAACTGTGTTGTGCACTTAGGTTTCATCGTCTCACCAGGACTAATCAGTGTCTGCCCTACACTTTACAAACTGCCTATCTTTGTTCAGTGTCATGTAACTGTGTACCTCTACTTAAATACTGATTGAATCATTTTATGAGCAGTTTGCACATCGCCTGATGTATTTATATACATATACTTGATTACCGCTTTTACTTAATCTTCACGCCATGAACCAAACATATATTTTGTATCTATAATAGCCATAATTTTTTTGTCATTTCACCGGCGTGCTCGCGGGTGCGCGCCTTATTACTAGTCTGTGTTAATTTTTTTTTCCAAATGGGCACCATTGGAGCGGTTAAATAGCTTGATGCAATCAAGCTACAGGGTACCAGCCACTAGCTACAAGTATACTGATTCTACTCATCTTAACTAGTACGCTGAAAACATGATTGTTCACTAAGTTGTACCCAAGTATTTGAACCCTTTGATCCATAAGTTAGCAACCAACCAAGAGATTTAATTGTGGGTCACTCCTGGTCTAAACATGGTTGTTCACTAATTTGTTATGTAGGGGAAGTGGTACTGATTAGTTCAGCCCTACCATCAGTCTTATTTCAGTATATTGGGTGTTTTGACTTTTTATGTAAGCAATCTTGCAAAAGTTTTACCTTAGGCAATCTTTACACATAGGCCTCTTAAACTTTCTACATTTTGGAGTCTAAAGTATTTTTGTGACATGAAATCTAAAATATTTGTAATGCAATATGCAACCATCTTTTTTAGGCACCTATTCTGATTAAGATGTTTGGCTTCATTTTTGTAGACAAAGCCTTGAAGTGGAGAAAGAGCTTTGAAGATGGAGAAGGAGCTACGAGTACCTATGCTTTGTTGCTGAAAATATTAGTTCTTTATGTATCTTATCTACAAAAAGTTATCTTATTGCCATTGCGGATCTACTGCACGTAAATTATCCCCTATGCTATGAATTCTGCAAATTTGAAACTTTGTTGTGTCTTCTGGAACACGTACTTCTAGAATTGACATTGAGGAGAATGACTTTGTGCTTTTTATCATTGTAACTAACATCCTAGAAGAAGATGCATATCTGGATGCACATTGGACATGTAACGGTCTTGGCTTTAGTTCATTTATGCGGATTTCTCTTGGTAAATCTTATATTGCTCAGCTTACTTCTAGTTCATGATGTAGGGATGTGTTTAATATTTCTGAATCTGTATATGTTAATTTGGCCTCGTTTTTTTTTTTACCTACTCTGCACACATATTTTTAATTTGTCCTACCTGATTGTCCTACCTGATTGGATGGGAGGTGTGGTCATGCACATAGCCACCCTAGTACGAGTCATCTTCAACATGAATTTGGGTGTTGCTTAATGAAAAATTGGCTAGGTTCGTTGCATTTTTTTAAACATCCTACATGGATGGATTTGAATACCAGCCTTGTTGTTTGATGTCATCGCAAGTTCTGCTTTTGCTTCATCACCTCACTAGGCCATGCTGCCACGGTGGAGCAACTAGGTGAGGAGATGCATGGGACGACGGGGTGGGGTGGGGTGGGGGGGGGGGGGGGGGGGGGGTGGGGAGGAATAATGGTTTGGTGTATATACATACACACTTGAGCTGGTTTTCATGGCTGATTTAAACAACTAACCGGTGGTCATAGTAATATCATTGTCGGTTTTAATAGAATTGATGGTTTACATGCAGTAATGAAAGGTGAATTTGTGATGGGATATGGTTGTTGACATGCACATGGGCATTTTCACATTATCGAGCTGTGATAGATGTAGGGAAAGGAAATGACTATGGGAAAATGAGGAAATGAAATGAAGTGGTCAGACGTGATGTGATATGTCACATGGATTGTGAGCCCATTCGGTTACATAAAAATCAGCCCATGGAATTATTTCAAGTGATAAAGCTTATACAAATTAGCTAGCATTTTAGCTGAAAATTTTTTCATGTCATCATTCCATCTGAAACGAGCAGGCCCTATACTAATATATATGATGTAGTGAGACATGGGCACATGGTTGCTATTCATACTGTTGAGTGTGGAATTAGATAAACATTGAGCCCCTCCTCTAGGTGCCGTGGTGGCTCCCTCCCCTATCCCATGGCGACATCCAATGGCGGCGGGCTCCCTTCCCTCTCCTATAGTGACATTTGGTAGTGGCGGGCTTCCTCCCTTCTCCCACTGTGAGATCCGAAGGCAGCGGGATCCCTCCCCTCTCTCATAGCCAGATCCGGTGGCGGCGGGCTTCGTCCCCTCTCCCACGACGAGATCTAGTGCTGGAGGGTTCCCTCCCCTCTCCCATAATGAGATCCAACGGCAGCATCCTCCCTCCCCTCTCCCACGGTTGGACCCGGTACCGGCGGGCTCCCTCCCCTATCCCAAGGCTGGATGTCCCACGGTGGCACGGGCGTGTCCAGATCGAGCTCCCTCAGTTCGGCGACGGCAGCCTTCCTTTCTCTCTCCCATAGATACAGTTGTCATGGAGGTGCTGGATCCCATGATGGCGGCTCCAACGGTGGTGTTGGAGGTGCTGGATCTGGCATGGAGGTGACATCGACATGCTCCAGTAGAATGGGCTCGATTAGGCTCGCAGGATTTTTTTCATTTTTATTTAAATTTATTAACTGTGGCATTCAAACCTAACCGCCTCTATTAAACATAATTAACCATGATCTTTGATCCGAGAAAGTCGAGAAAACCATCACAATTAATCTAAAATGACCATCACGGTTAAGAATAATGTGGTAGTGGTGGTTAGGGTTTATAAATACTAGTAGGATGCCCCATGCGTTGTTGCGGGTATGAAGTAGAAATGTAAGAAGTTTATAATCGTCGAAACTATAAATTAGTATATACATATATATGGATATAGTAGGTCAATTGCGGAGGTTGTATCCATTGACATATATGATCTAGATTATTTGAACTGACCATCACCCAAGTTTCATCTACCTGAACCCCACCCCTACTATACCTGAGGGTCACCCCCCTCTAAAAATTTAGGAGTTTTACTTTATAAAATTATGCATGTTTTGGAGGACCATATGTAATCTGTGTGATATGTAGTTTTGCTAGATTTTTCTTACAAACGGGTTTTTACTTAGAAATAGTTTAAATTATCAAAATATATCCATGTAGGGTCTTGTTTCGAAGAGTTTATTGCGAGAAATACCATGGTGCAATTGGATTTCAATTACGATACTTGGTTTAGGTGCTACGACCTTTTTTCTATTTCAAAAGAAAAAAGCTAGTGAGAGATAAATGAGTCTACGTGGAGGTATATAACTCCTTTAATGATATCAGTTGACATCACTTTTGAAGTCTCAACCAATCAGAAGCCAGAGAATTAGTTAGTAGATGTTAAAATTATAGGAGTTATAGATTGGATAGTGTATGACCTATACCCTATGGTATCATTGTCGGCAACTTGTATCCCGAGCTTATTTCTTGTAGAAAACTCCTCTGTAGATGCTTATGGCCCTAGTGTTCTTCATGCTACTTTTGTTTTCTGCTGGGTTGATGCAATTGGTGGGGATAGTCAACTTGACCCATTTGTATCTTTTTGTCATTGGCTCATTGGTTTTGATCTCACAATCACTGGAAAGTTATTCGAGGCCCTAGCATGGCTTGTATGGTGACAGAATGATGATATTCAAGGTGATCGATGACTTATGTGGCATTGCTAAGGTTTGGAACCTATCGCTGCAATGATTGGAAGAGATGGTACTCTGATGGCACTCGGTGGTGTTGCTAAGTTGAACTAGGCAATCGTTGATGTCATTTTTCAGAGGTGGAGAATGTTATTAGATGGTTTTCGAAAAATCCTAGTGTTGTTTTCTAGAAGCTTGGATGTGAATAGCTATGCAATTATTGTACTCTCAGTTTAATTGAGTCATTTCTCCCTCGCAAATGGCAAAACGAAAATGAAGATGAAAA
The DNA here is from genome assembly GCA_015844335.1 of Chrysopogon serrulatus. Classification (NCBI taxonomy): domain Eukaryota; kingdom Viridiplantae; phylum Streptophyta; class Magnoliopsida; order Poales; family Poaceae; genus Chrysopogon; species Chrysopogon serrulatus. The sequence continues at coordinate 465,691 of JADLZL010007662.1, read as the reverse complement.
ACAACTAGGTGTAGTGTTATCTTAAATGCCAATTATTGTACTCTCAGTTTAATTGAGTCATTTCACCCTTCATTTATAATAGACTGTTTAGACATTTACATGGTGGAGGAGTTAAAGGGTTTTATAACGTTTCACCAAAAAATATACATATTCTAGCACAGTAGCAAGTATACATATTTAACCATCTGAAAAATCAAGTAATTTAAGTAAAAGGCGTAAAGCATGAAACAGAAGACATTAATTCCCAATCCCTCTGCAAATAGTTCGGCTAGCAAGCGCAGAAGCTCTGCTGGCAAATGGAACAGCTTCGCTCCGTCGTAATCCAACTGCAGCCGACCATAAAACCCCCTTCTCGCCTTCGTCGCTTTCCCTCTCACCCCGCTCAATTGGCACACTAAACACAGCGCAGCCAACCACTCCCCCTACAGAAGCTTCGAGAACCTAGGTTTCCCCACCTCCATGGCCGCCGCCGCCGCCGCTGCCAGGGTGCACCCGTCGCCGCCGCCGCCAGCACGGCGCACAGTGGCGCGGTTCGCGTTCACCCACCTCGCCTGGGTCGCCGCCGACGCCGTCATCTGCTTGTTCCTCGCAAGCATGTGGCTTCTCTTCTGGGGCCTGGCAACCATGGAAATCGGGCGGCTCGCCGGCGGTGAGGACTGCGCTGTGGTCACCGCGGCGTACGAGGTCGTCTCTGTAGCCGTTGTCACCCTGTTCCTCCTCCTCCCCTTCGCCCTGCTACTGGCACTGATGATGGCCTACGCCCAGGCGGCGGCGGCGGCGGCGGCCGCCACTGACATTGAGGCAACGAAGGTACGGAAAGGGGAAAAATTGTGCCTTTTGGATCCAATTTTTCTGCCACGGTGATGTGAATAGGATAGTGTCACCTGAAATTGGAAGCTTTTGTTGCAATTTTTAGTCTTGATTTAGTTGCCTTTGGTTCCGATCCAGGAGCCTGCTCCGGAGACATTATATGCGGCGATGCGGGACATGCTGTGTGACTCTCTCGTTCTTGTACACCTTGCTTTAATGGCGTTCGCCCTGCTCGCGCTCATTGGTGATCTGGTGAAGGGGGACTCGCCCGTGATGGGGTCTCGTCGGGAGAGAATGGTTTCAGTGATCCGTAATGTGGGAGCTTTGGGCACGGTCATGGTGAATTGCTCCATTTCAGGCCCCATTATGACCATGAGGATTTGGAGGGCCCGGACGAATAGGATGGCGCGACATGCTCTGTGATGTGGTATGCAGTTGAGGTATGCACCCTTTGCTCTGAGGCTCGTGTGTTTACGCAGCATTCTTTTTGTGGGTATCTGTGCAGATGCAGCCTGTTGACAGAAACCTTGTGCAAACAACTCATTTGGTTTAGCTATTGCTTTGTCAATTTTGGGTTGCAACTGTTAAGCATGGATAACTGAACCATTCCTTACCCTAAACGAGATTCCACTAAGTTGTTGTAGAATGGAGTAATGATCATCAGACCAAAGTGGTCAACTCACCTGCAGTTGACGACAAGAAACTCTGTTTAGAAATTAACTTTAGTTGCCCCTTCAAGTCTGCTAGCAATGATGCTGATGCTCAGCTACCAGCTAGTGATGTTTTACAGGTTTTGAGAAATTTGTGCATAAAGATATTCATTAGGAACTCTTTTGTCATTGGGAAGTTGTTATAGAGTCCTTGTAGCTGTTAATTTTGTCTCCACACCACGCTTCTATGTTTAGATGAACAACGGAAATAAAAGTTCAATTTCATATGTAAGTAAAGATTAACATGGTGGGAACATTTTCTGTACTGTAGTCATTGTCTAGTTTAATGTTGTCTCTTTGATCTGTTCAACTACTCTATTTTTTTTAAGAATATGTATTTGAGCATAGAGGTATTGTAGTTTGGTGTCATCTCTTTTCACCCTTATCTACCTGATGAACTGTGGCTATTTACCGAACGCAATTGGTAAGGAATCTTGTTGATAGTTAAATATGATAGTTGTTGATGTAATTGCAATTGCATGATAAAAATGAAAAATAGTGCTTGCCTGCTCTCCTGAGATAACAACTATGCAAATAATAGTTCTTGTCTGCTCTCCTAATATAACAACTACACAAATATTAAAGGAGTCTGCTCACTAGTGAAAGATATGGTTGCAAATTGGGCCATGAACATACTTTACAACTGCGCTTACAAGTTTAATGTACGGGATATAGGCCTCGGCAAATCTGCATTAGTTTTTTCCCAAGTGGTCACGATTAGAGCGGTTAAACAGCTTGATGCAATCAAGCTACAGGGTACCAACCACTAGCTAGCTACAAGTATGCTGATTCTACTCAAGTTCAGAAGCATCTTAATTAGTACGGCAGTACACTGAAGAGATGAAATTGTGATGGAAAATGTTTCATATCCAACCCAACTCTATTATAGTTGTACCCAAGTGATTTGAACCCTTTGATCCATAAATTAGCAACCACCCAAGAGATTTTAACCGTTGGTCACTCCTGGTCTAGACTTGGTTTTCCACTAATTTGTTATTTTGGGGAAGTACAGACTAGATCAGCACCCCACCATCATTTTATTTCAGTACATTGGCTGTTTTGACTTTTATGTGAGCAAGCTTGCTAAACTTTTACCTTATGCGATCTTTACACATTAACCTCTTATACTTTTTATGTGTCCAAGTCTAAAGTATTTTTTAAGTCAAATCTGAAATGTTTGTGATGCGATATGGATCCATCTTTTTTATACACCTATTCTGATTATGATGTTTAATTTCATTTTGTAGACAAAGCCTTGAAGTGGAGAAAGAGCTGTGAAGATGGAGATCGAAGGAGCTACAAGTACCTGTGCTCTGTTGCTAATTTTTTTTGCTCACATATTAGTTATTTCCTGTATCTTATTATCTACGAAAATTCATCTTATTTGGCATTGTGGATCTACTGCTAGCATGAAGTGTCCCCTATGCTACGAATTCTGCAAATTTGAAACTATGGTGTGTCCTATGCTTCTGGAACGTGTACTTCTAGAAGTGACAATGAGGAGAATGACTTAAATGCTTTTCATCATTGTAACTAACATCTTAGCTGGAGAAGATGCATATCTGGATGCAATATCACATTGAATATGCTCTGATCTTGGCTTTAGTTAATTTGTTTTGAATTTCCTCTGCGAATTTCTTGAATATGCTCTGATCTTGGCTTTAGTTAATTTGTTTTGAATTTCCTCTGCGAATTTCTCTTAGTAAATCTGATATTGCCTAGACCGATAGTCCCTTGATCATATTCAACGATGAGGTGGTCGATGCAAGCATTAACTTACGTGACGTTGATAAGGTTTGGGACCTATCGCTGCAGTGAATGGAAGATGGTACTCTGATGGCACTCCGTGTTGCTGAGTTGAAACTAGGCAATCGTTGATGACATTTTTTAGAGGTCAACAACGTTATTTGATGCCTATAGATAAATGCCAGTGTCGTGTGTCTAGAAGCTTGGATATGCATAAGGTAGGTATTTAGTTGTAGTCTCAATTTAATTGAATCATTTGTCTGTTGCAAAATGAAAATGAAGATGAAAAATAATTAGGTGCAGTGTTATCTTAAATGTTACTCTCTTTATTCCAAATTATAAGTTGCTTTGATCTTTTTGGTACATCTATTAATAAATATACCAAAAAAATCAAAACAACTTATAATTTAGAACAAGGAGAGTAAATAGTAAACCTTTCATTTAGCATATAGACCGTTTGTTTACATGGTCTTAAATGGTGTATGAGCTCAACCAACAAAGGCAAATGTCTGAGGATGATTAATCCTAAGTCAACACACATAGCTATATATAGTGTCAACTGTAGTAGTAATTATGAAAACTAAATAAATTTGAGGATCTTAAAAGCATCTACCAAGGATAAATACATGTAGTAGTTTTCCATAGTTACTAAACTGGTTTTTTGACTGGTCATATAAATTAGCTGACAAGCTAGCTGATTTATTGTGAGAAAAAAATTTATTTAAACAACTGATAAGTCTCGCTAATAAGAGTTAAACCATTTTGTTTCAGGCAATCCTTGTGAAATTCATACCTACAGTCTCAGGGATGTGGTGAATTGAAAGAACATATGTACAATGTTCACATAGATTTCAGTGATACACTCATAGAGGAGAGCAGCGTATCAACATATATCGGCGTGTTCGGCTGGTCACATAAGACATCTAATAAGATAAGTCGACACTGATTTGTTGTGAGAGAAAAATACTAATCGAACTACTGATAATACAAACGAACAACAAAACAAAAGAAAACTATAATAACCTAGCATCTACAATGCTAGAGTGAGTACATCAGAGCTTCAAGTCAAAGCTACCAACACATTACCCCCGCGTGTTCAAGTAAAAGAAAAAAAAAAGAAAATCTTAAAAAGAAAGTCTTGCGTTCACACTTGCTACATATGTCATCGAGTGGGTAAAAGACCTGATTCTGGTGTCGCAGGTGGTGTCGCAGGGGAGGAGCACACGGAGAAGACAGAAGGAAGCAAGGGAAGTGGGATCGGATGTGGGGGATGCACAGAGTGAGACGACGACGTGTCGGTTTCTCAGCTCGCTGTCGCTGTGTCCTGTGTGGCCTGGTGTGTACATCACCACTGGCAGTGGCATATCCTTCAGGACTGGGAACGCGTCGCCGCAGCCGCACCTGAAAACCCCCATTTCTTGATTCTCCTCCTGTTGCTCTGCCTTCCTCAGGGCCTCCGCCTACATTGGGCACCAGAAAACCCCCATTCTTGATTCTCTCCTCCTGTTGCTCGATCTGCTCTGCTCTTTCTCCAGGTCGATCTGCTCAGCCTCCCTCAGCGCTTCCGCCGCCTACATTGCGAAGCTAGGACTAGCTAGGAAGACGAGCTTCGACAGCCAGCAGCCCGCTCCCATGGCCGCCGTCAACGTGGTGATCCCGGCTGCGCCGCCCTCCGGCGGCGGTGCCGGCGGTCCGCATCAGCCGGTTCGCCCTGGCCGCCGCCGACACCCTGGTGTGCCTGTGGATCGCAAGTCTGTGGGTTCTGCTCGCGAGCTTTGCTACCACGCTCATCGTGAGCCCCTGGGGGTGGCCCCTGGTCGGCCCTGCGTGCAAGACCGTCCTTGTCTCCCTGCTCTTCGTTGCCGTCATCTGGCCCCTCGCCGTGATGCTGCTGAGTAAATTCGTGGAGCCCTTCTACACCAACCAACTAAAGAAGGTACTCTACCTTCGAACTCGAAATTTGGTGCCTTTTGCACCCAATTGCACGGGTCCTTGGGACACCTGTGCTGTGCTTCTTCACAGATTGCTTGCCATTGGTTGTGCCGTGCGGCAGGGAGTGGCGGCGCTGGAACCACTGAGCAAGGCCTTCATAGGTGCGCACCTCATCGCCGCTATGGCTTTCGGCGTCCTCGAAGTTTTAGGATTTCTGCTGAAGATATTGGCTGCCAAGGAGTCTCCTACGGGCATAATTGCCACTGTCATCCTGGCTGTGGCACCCGTGGGCATCACTATTATGTGTTGCTTCGTTTCAATTCCGGGTTTGGCAGTGAGGTTGTGGAGGGCGAGACGACACGGCAGCGCATCTGTGGTACCCATCTGAGCGAGGACTGATCAAGGTTTGCTCAGGTTACTCTATCTGTGCTTAATTACTAACTGAAACCACTCTTTTTTTTTACTCAAACACGCTCACTATATTTGCACCCTTAATTGATCGCTTCTGGTTAGGCCAGTGATGTTGTAGGCTGAGGCTTTAACAAGGCTGTGAACTGTGCTCATACAAAGTAGATTATTGACGCATTGTAATTTGTAACGTGTTCTAGTAATTGTAGTAATTGTGTGGTGTGCCTGCACATCAGGCCTCTGTTTTCCTGAACAACTAAAGAAGGTCATAGAATTATCTGAATGCAGTCATTGGGTACTTGAATGTCGACTGCTAGGTTCTGTTCCACTTCATTTTCTTTTTGTATAAATGCACTTCAGCAGGATGCTTTGTGGTCTCTTGTACCAATAAAGGCTATTGGTAAGTGATATATATACATTTTGTTGATAACTTCATATGATAGCTCTTGTTTCAAGCGCTACTTGCATCATAAATGGAAGAATTCTTTGCTCTCACAAATACTAATTACACAAATGTTGCAGCAGTGTTGTGAAAGTGGAGGTGTATGATTGCAAATCAGACCGGCAAAAACTTTACTGCATGCAATGTGATTTTGGCTAATCTGTGCTAATTTTTGTTGTCCCCAACCGACTAACAGCTGATTCTTGTAGTATAAAAAGGCCAATTTTTTTGTTACTTATATTGAAGAAATGTTTGCATTATGTTAAGTAGCTTGTTTGCATTATGTTAAGTAGCTTGCTTACATCAGCCTATACAGGGTGCCAACCATTAGTTGCAGATTGTATTCTACTCCAATCGAAGTCAGTAGCAATGTAGCATCTTTAATCAGTATCCTGATGAAGTGATGAACTGGTTATTCGTGGTCTCAAGGTCAGCAGCACCTTACCATCAGCTGTTCTCTTGTTATGTGTCTGTTTTGTCTTTTGAGTAAGCAGCCTTGCAAACAAGCTGCACTTTAGGTGAACCAAGCCTTATTAAACTCTTATAACCGTTCAGTTTGGGATCTCAATGTTTTTTCTAAGTGACATAAAAAATAATGGTTGATTAATCTCGATAAATATTTATACCTTTGTCTTTTTTTTTTTTTTTTTTTTTTTTTTTTGCAGATAAAGAGCCCTTGAAGAGAAGAAAGAGCTGTGTGAAGTTAGGCAACTACTACAGATAAAGTATATATGGCTGATCCTAGAAGATAGAGTATTGGAAGGAGCAAATACTGCTACATATTTTCTGCTTCCTAAATTTCTCCCTCCATGAAATTTGTCTAGGCAATATCGATATGCTGTTAGGATGATAAATTATGGAAGTTTGGAACTACCATGTATCTATGATGCTCATCAAAGACCATATTGCCAGCGAAAGTACAAAAATTCATAGTTCTAATCGATGAACACCTCAGAACACCATCTATGGTCTCGGAAATTGACATGAAAGTGGGGATCAGAGGCAATCAGGCCAGGTTTAGGCTTGTTGAAAGAATAAATTGCTCATAGTTTAAGTGATTGGCACTCTATCGTTAAATTGTTACTAGTTATACTGGCCATGTGTTCAATGAAGAGTTTGCCAACCATGGGAGGTTAATTAGATTGCTGGAAGAAAATCCCGCTCGTTACTACAAGACTCGTTTAGAAATAAATTATTATATATCGTCGTTGTAGGTATAACCGTATGAGCTATATGCTGCCAAAACTAGGTAAGATAATGGAAAAAATTAAACAAGACATTATTAGAACATTGAATTGGATTGTAAGAGAACATAACGAACTGCCAAATAAATATCGATGACTTATATGTTGGTAGAGTAAAAGTCGTAGTAATTGCACTTAATCCAAGATGTTGCGATACTTATTGTGGGGATAATTTAGCACGGTATGCCAACTACATAGTTTATATGTAGAAACCGAAGGGTTTGCTGTTACAAGAGATATAGATTTACAACAGAGAATTTCATGTTATATTCTGCTGTGTACAATCTCACGAGTGCACGCAGCAGGCTCATCCAAATAGATTAGCAAACGGTCCATTTCTTTCTAACCCGATTCATCAAAATCCAACTCCAGCTCTGCCGCAATCATCAGTCTTTCCCCGCCTCCATGGCCGCCGCCGCCGCCCCCACGGTGCATTTTTCGTTCCCTCGCCCTCCTCACCCCCGCTAGCCCGGCGCATCCCGTGGCATGCCTAGCCGTGGGCGCCATCACCTGCTGCCTACTAGTTCACCACGAGGTTCTAGTTTCACAAACGGGCCTAGCCACCGATAATCTCCTGCAGCAAGGGCTGCCTCATGGTTGCCGGCGACGTTTAAGGTCATCGATGTCGCCGGGATGTCATTTGCGCTCTTCCTCTCCTTTGGTCTGCAGCGTGCTACCGTTGATGATCCCCATGGCGGGGGACGAGGGGAGGCCAGGCCACAGACATCGAGGCAGCCAAGGTTCGAAGGGAGGAATAGTGCCTTCTTATTAATCCCAATTTTGCTCGCGTGCTGCTGTGAATTTGAGAGGCGTAATATGAAATTCTGCACCTCTAGCAATTCCTGTTGACCTGTTGCGTTTATTTATGCACCAGGTGTCTGCTTCGAAGAGCTTCGCAGCCGCAATGCGTTGAGCGCTGTGTGATCCTTCCAAGCTAGTTGTGCTCGCTTTAATGCAATTGAACTTGCTCCTGGGCGCTGACTAGCTCTGACAGTCATTTTTCAGCATGATAACTAATCTCTAATAATATAATAAATCTAAGTTTATATCTGAAGATCTGTGCTGATGGTATGAACTGAACTCAACAAAGGCAAATGTCTGAGGATATGTGTAAATCCGGAGTCAGCACAAATATATACTTTGTGAGAGCTAGGACTGTCAGCTATCAGTTATGTGTTTTAATGATTTGCTCCAAGAGACGTCAGCATCAGAACTAACATTTGCTTAAGCTAAAATTAAGGTATTGAACTTTTAGCATCAAAACACCCCCTTTAGCAAATATTAGCATGAATATTTAGATTTTAACAAGACAATTTCCCTTTGTTTGACCAAGGAGAAGTTTGTTCATTTGCGTTCTCTGTAATCTAAGAACCTAAGCAAAGGCAAATAAAGGTCTGGGAGCGTAAACTAATATACATAATTTGCACTATCTGTAAGCTATAAAACCTACAGTTGGCCCATAGGAGGTACAGCGAAATAAAGAACAGGAAATGTCAACTGTAGTAGTAATTGTGGAAATTAAACAAATTTGAAGATCCTAAAAGCATCTACTAAGGATAAATACATGTGGTAACTTTAATTTCCATAGTCAGTTGAACCATTTGTTTCAGGAAATCCTTGTGAAATTCCTTGTTCCCAAACATATCCAGTCTCAGAGATGTGGAGGGAAAACATATCTAAAATTTTCACATAGATTTGCAGGGATACACTCACAAAGGAGAGCAACGTATCAGCATATTAAGAAGGAAAGGAATTATATATAACCTAGCAGCTACACTGCTAGAGTGAGTCCACATCAGAGCTTCAAGTCAAAACAACCAACACATTGCCAGCTCTCTTTCCTGTTCGAGGAAAATAAAACTTAAAGGGATAAAACACAGCTAGTACCAGTACCTCTGCCTCTAGCTAGTTGAACTTGAAGTCTGCCGTTCATACTTGCAAGTACATGTGAAGGTAGCTAGCAGGAATGTCATGATTCTGGAGTCGCAGCCTCGCAGGGGAGGAGCACAGCACAGCACACGGACAAGAAAGGAGGAAGCAAGGGAGGTGGGATCGGATGTGGGAGATGCACAAAGTGAGACGACGACGACGTGTCGGTTTCTCAGCTAGCTGTCGCTGTGCAGTGTGCACACTGCGACTGGCATATCCATCCATCAGGACTGGGAACGCGTCGCCGCAGCCGCGCCTGCAAACCCCCATTCTCCTGTTGCTCTGCTTCCCCCAGCGCCTCCGCCTACATTGGGCACCTGAAAACCCCCATTCTTGATTCTCCTCTTGTTGCTCTGCTCGTTCCTCCCCAATCCCTCAGCGCGTCCGCCTACACTGCGAAGCTAGGAGCCTAGGACTAGCTAGCAAGACGAGCTTCGAGAGCCAGCCCGCTCCCATGGCCGCCGTCGACGCGGTGGTGCCCGCTGCGCCGCCTCCGGCAGTGGTTCCGGTGGTCCGCATCAGCCGGCTCGCCCTGGCCGCCGCCGACACCGTGGTGTGCTTGTGGATCGCGAGTCTGTGGGTCTTCCTCGCGAGCTTTGCTGCCGCGCTCATCGTGAGCCTCGCCTACGGCCTGGGGTGCCCCGTGGTCGGCGCTGCGTGGAAGGCCGTCCTTGTCTCCCTGCTCTTCGCTGCGATCGTCTGGCCCCTCGCCGCGGTGCTGCTGAGCAGATTCGTGGAGCCCTTCTACACCAACCAACTGAAGAAGGTACTCTACCTTCGAACTCGAAATTTGGTGCCTTTTGCACCCAATTGCACATCCCACATGTCCTTCGGACGCTTGTGCTGTGCTGCTTCTCAACTCTAATTGCTCGCCTTTGGTTGTGCCGTGCGGCAGGGAGCGGCGGCGCTGGAACCTGTGAGCGTGGCCTTCATAGGTGCACACCACGTCGCCATTGTGGCTTTCTTCGTCCTCGAAACTTTCGGCTGTCTGCTGAAGCTGTTAGCTACCATTGCCAAGGAGTCTCCTACGGACAGAATTGCCACTGTCATCCTGGCTGTGCCACCCTTGGGCTTCACTATTATGTGTTGCTTCGTTTCAATTCCGGGTTTGGCAGTGAGGATGTGGAGGGCGAGACGACACGGCAGCGCATCTGTGGTACCCATCTGAGCGAGGACTGATCAAGGTTCGCTCTTGCCCAAGTTATTGATCTCTGCTTAGTTACTAATTAACTGAAACCCTCTTTTATTTACACAAACACGCTGATTGGCACCCTTAATTGATCACTTATGGTTAGGCCAATGATGTTGTAAGCTGAGGCTTTAACAAGGCTGCGAACTGTGCGTACAGAAAGTAGATTATTGACGCATTGTAACTAGTAACGTGTTCTATAAATTGTGGGTGTGCCTGCATGCGTCATGCCTCTGTTTTTCCTGAACAACTAAAGGAGGTCACAGAATTATCTGAATGCAGTCATTGGGTACTTGAAAGCTAGGTTCTGTTCCACTTCATTTTCTTTTGACTAAATGCATTTGAGCATGATGTTTTGTGGTCTAGAATCATCTCTTTTTGCATTTTGTGCAGCGTAATTTGTGTTCCTGTACATTAGCTTATTGTACTAATAAAGGCTATTGGTAACTGTATATTTTGTTGATAACTTCATATGATAGCTCTTGATATAAACGCTACTTGCATCATAAATGGAAGAGTAGTGCTTCTTTGCTCTCACGAAGAGTAATTCCACTAATGTTACAGCAGAGTTTGGTCAGTTGTGAAAGTGGAGAAGTGTATGGTGGCGAATCAGACCGGCAACAAGTTTTATATTTGTGTTTTGCAACTTTACTGTATGTGATGTCATTGCGGCTATAATTTGTGCTAATTTTTTGTTGTCCCCAAATGATAATAGCTAATTCTGCTAGTATAACAAGACCAATTCTTACTTATATTGAAGAATGTTTGCATTATGTTAAGTAGCCCTGCTTACATTAGCCAATATATGTTAAGTAGCTTGCTTACATTAGTAAAGGTTGCCAAGCATTAGTTGCAAATTCACTGAGTCTACATCCAAAATCAGTACCATCTTTAATTAGTATCCTGAAATGATGAACTGATTATTCATAGTCTCAACATGGTGATAATTAACTTGCTATATAAAAGGTGGAAGTAGTCATTAGGCCAGCACCTTATGGTCAGCTGTTCTTCTGTCAAGTGTCTGTTTTGAGTGAGCATCCTTGCAAACACAAGTTGCAGTTTATTAGGTGAAGAAAAGTATTAAACTCTTATACACCATTTTTGGAGCTATTTTTTTATAAGTGAAATATAAAAAAGTGGTTGATTAATCTCAATACACATTTATACATCTTTCTTATTTTTTTTTACAGACAAAGCCTCTTGAAGAGAAGAAAGAGCTGTGAAGTTAGGCAACTACTACAAATACTGACTCTGTGTTCATGAATATATATAGCTGATCCTAGAAGATAAAGTATAGGAAGGAACAAATACTGCTACATATTTTCTGCTCCCTAAATCTCTCCTCCATGAAATTTATCTAGGCATTATGGATATGCTGTTAGCATCATGAAATACGGAAATTTGGAAGTATGATGTATATATCTATGATGCAGGCATTGTGGATCTTCCTTAGCTTGCTCGAGAGCTCATCATTGCCAAGACGATATTGCCAGCGAAAGTACGAAAACATAGTCCTAATCGATCACCACCTCAGAACACCATCCACGATCTCAGAAAGTGACATGAATGGAAGTGGTGGATCGGAGGCAATCAGGCCAAGTTTAGGCTTTGCTGAAAATAACAAATTTCTCATAGTTTAAATGGTTTGCCACTCTACTGTTAAATTGTTACTATTTATACAAGCTTTATGTTCAATGATGAGTTTCCCAACCATGGGAGATTAATTAGATTGCTAAAAAAAATCCAGCTCGTTATTACTACAGAGCCAGTTTAGAAATAAAATTATTATATCGTTGTAGGTGCGATCGATGCTGGCAAAACTGGGTAAGGTAATGGGCAAAATTAAACAAAACACTTATAGAACATTGAATTGGATTAGAAGATAATGTAACGAACTACCAAACAAATAAGACAACGTCAATGACTTGATAGTAGAGCAAAAGTCATGGTAATTGCACTTAATCGAAGATGTTGTAATACTTATTGAGGGATAATGTAGCATGGTATGCCATGTAGATAGTTTACTTGTAGAGATTGAAGGGTTTGCTGTTATAAGAGATATAGATATACAACTGAGAATTTCATTTTATAATATGTTGTGTACATTCTCATGAGTGCCCGTGGCAGCCTCGTCCAAATAGATTAGCAAACAATCCATATTTTCCGTCAAAATCCAACCCCAGCTCTTCCCCAACCATCACAGTCTTTCCCAGCCTCTATGGCGCTGCCAGCCCGGGCGCATCGTGGCGTGGCTGGCACATAGACACGCACCCACTTTGCCGCCGGCGCTATCACGTGCTGCCTGCTGGTTCAGCGCAAGCTTGTGGCTTCTATAGCGGGGCTTAGCTACCATTGAAATGGAAATACTCTCCTGCAGCAAGGGCTGCCCCGTGGTCACTGTGACGTGCAAGGTCATCTCTGTCGCCGGGGTATCATTTCACGTTGAAGACCTAAGGAATGCACATAAAAGGAAGTCTGAAGGAGAAGTAGATGAAATTGATGATATTGAAGAAATGCTAGAGCAACCTATTGGATAGAAGTCAGCCAAAAAGGCTGCTCTTGCTGCAAAAGGGAAGTCGAAGGGATCAAATTTGGATGATGATGGCAATTGGGATCCTTATCATACTCGAAGAGTTGATGCAATTGGTAGGGATGGACATTCACCGTAGCTATCTAGATGTTAACGTATGGCTTGACAGTTGACCAACTTGATGAGCTAGTAAAGATTGCTGCAAGCACTTCTTTAGGGATTCTAGGAAAGTATGTTGTAGGGGTGATTGATTGTTTTCGTCAAGAGTACGTGCGCCCTCATATAAGCGATGAATTGGAAAAAAAAATTGTAAGAAATTGAAGCTCGTGATTTTCAAGGATTTTTGGGAAGCATTGATTGTATGCATTGGGCATGGCAGAATTGTCCAAATGGTTGGGCAGGCATGTTCACACGTGGTGAAAAAGGTGTTCCTTATATGATCCTTGAAGCAGTGGCATTTGATAATCTCCGTATATGGCATGCTTTTTTTGGAACTGCTAGGTCTCAGAATGACATCAATATCCTAAACAAATCACCGCTATTCATTCAAGCAATAAAAAGGGAAGCTCCAAGGGTACAATACACCTTAAATGGAACAAAATATGATATAGGTTACTATCTCGCCAGAATGAGCAGTACTCATGAAGACAATATTAGCCCAGAAAATCCTAGGAAAAAAGAAAAGATAGCATTTAAAATTTTTTTATTATTTTGATAGAGGGGGATCAGGCCGGCTGACGCGGTATTCATGAAGACAATATCAGCACCTCAGATGGATGAAGACAAATTGTTTGCATTGATGCAAGAGCCATGAGCCAGGAAGGATATTGAATGTATATTTGGTGTATTGCAATCCCGCTTTGATATTGTTCGTCGACCATTAAGGTTATGGAAATATGGTGGCGTTATCAACATAATGCAAGCTTGTATTATCCTTCGCAACATGGTAATGGAGGATGAGAAGGAATTAGTTAGAGTTTCCTTGGATTTGAATGAGAATGTGAGTGGGACGATGAAAGCTCTAGTTTGGTTTTGACTAATTGATGAAACCTATTGGACCAATCCTATTTGCTCAGTGTATAGCATCAAGTGAGCATGGTGCAACCCGAGAAGGTGGAGTCAAGTGATCATGGAGATGGTGGTGGCGACCACAAGTTGATCAAGTGCTCCACTATCGGGCAAAGAGGAGAAGTGGAGGCAAGATGGGTTCAAGGCAAAGGTATAAAATAGGGATATTTTGTTTTTGCCACTCAAGTCATTATAGAGTGTGAGTGGGTTTAGGATAGATAATTGTACTATTGAGAGGGGTGATCTCGTGGTAAAAAAAGGTTGTCTAAGTGCCTCTAGGTTAATTCTCACATGTATTTACATTAGAACCTAGTGTGCTAACTTCTAACCTTTGTAAATTGCTTTGAAAAATGATAACACATGTGCTTAAGAGCTAGACACTTGGTGGTTAGCAAGTTAGAAGCAAGGGCGAAGGGAATCGAACTGGAGATTCTGTCTTAGCTTGGACTGGACGTGTCCGCTCAAGTGATGGCCTCCGGGTGTTTTTCTAGGAGTGACTAGACTTGGCCACACCGGACGCTCTGGTGTTGCGTCCAGTTGAGTGTGCTGGCGCGGTCGTGAGCAGCGACGAGAGGACCGAACACTTGCGCGTCCACTCAGCCCCGACCGGATGCATCTGGTCATGAAAATACCTCTTGGGGACCTCTCTGGAATCAACTGCACGTCCGGTGGTGGCATGTCCGGTTGGTTAAGCGGATGCGTCCGGTCAAGTCCAGTGCAAGTGCACGTGCTGAGGGCAGAGCAGCGAGCGGGCGCGTTCGATCTCCAGAACAGAGCGTCTAGTCAAACTTAGCCATGCGAGCAAGCAGTTCCTAGCCATTGGGATTAAGCGGGTGAGCTTAAACACGTTGCCGTGCGGTGGCCATCCATAGACCGGATGCCGCGACCAGACACATCCGGTTAAGCTATTTCAGCAGACTATTTGAGAGCAATGGTTGGGTTCTTTGGTGGACACCTATTTAAGTTGTTTGGCTGGCTTGGGGGAGTCTTTCTTGTCACTTTGCATTCCTTAACATCTCCTAGAACTGATCGAACCCCCCCCTAAGAGGGTCTTGACCTTGTCTCTATGGGAGATCACAAAAGATACTCAGGTAGATTGTTCATAACTTTTGTGTGCCCTCATCTTGGGGTGAGTCTTGTGGTGCCTAGTGGTAGTTAGGTGTGGTGCCTATTAGCCACCGAATCTGAAATGAGTGAGCCATCACAACGGGTAGCGTGTTGGTAAGTATGTGAACCTTGGTAAAAAGTTAGTGTCTTGATCATTTGTGGATTAGTCTATCGAGATCAACTTTGGTATTCTCTTTGATTGGATCATCTCATTGCAATTGGATTGAATTGATCAAGACGGATTGGTTACATCCAAAAGGCAAGCTTTGCATCCACCGGTTCTCATCTCCACGTTACTCTCTTGCAAGGTAGTTTCCAAGCTCTTTAGTGTAGCTAGTTTGAGAGCTAAGTTTGATTAGAGACACTAACATGTGTTAGGTGGTTGCAACCCTAGTGAGGCTAGTGCAAAACTTGCCTCACTTTCATAAATTACTAACCGGTTTGTTTAGTATCTTCGTAAAAAATTATATAGGCCATTCAGCCCTCTATAGCCATTTAGAACCTTTTAGACGATAGTGCTCCCACCAGAAGTGCATACAAGTGATAGCCCAATCCATGCTTTGGGGAAGTGCTTAGAAGAAATTCTGCTATCCAAGCACATGATCTAGTCGAGCACATATGGCAATGCTGTGGAAATAAAGAAAATTAGACATAAATGTTTTAATCATATTTGATTAATTGGGAAGAAGATGTATGTTATATTTTATTTATGATTATAAAATATATTAATTACATTATATATAATATATGATTTATTTTGAAGGATTTGTTTCCCATCACTTAGCAACATAAGGTATATAAAAATGATATTTATGATTGAGCATAGCTACATGCAAGCATTAAACAATTTGTAGATAGCCAAACAAACATGTTGTAAGTTCCTACAGACCACAGCTGTCTCACTCTTATACTGTTAGGCAGCCACGTACATTACTGTTATGTATTTGAATAATTTGCTCCAAGACGTCAGCATCAGAACCAGCATTTACTTATGCTAAAATTAAGGTATTGAAATTTTAGCATCAAAACAGCGCCGCCCCCCCCCTCCGGCCTTAGCAAAATTTAGCATGGATATTTATGTCCTGGCAAAACAATGTCCCCTTCTTTTTTTGATCAAGGAGAAGTTTGTTCATTTGTATTCTCTGTAATAAGAACATAAGCAAAGGCAAATTAGGACTGGGAGCATATATAACATAATATACATACCTGCACTATCTGTAAGCTGTAAAACCTACAGTAGGCCCATAGGAAGTACAGAGAAATAAATAAAGAACAGGAAATGTCAACTATAGTAGTACAATATGGAAATTAAATAAATTTGAAGATCTTAAAAGCATCTACCAAGGATACATACACGTGGTAATTTTCCATAGTTTCCATAAGAGTTGAACCATTTTGTTTCAGGCAATCCTTGTGAAACTTTTTTGTTCCCAAACAAATCCACAGTTTCAGAGATGCGGGAAAAGAACATATCTACGATGTTCACATAGAGTTTCATGGATACACTCATAGTCAATGTGTTAAGAAGCAAAGGAAAACTATAAATAACCTAGCAGCTACACTGCTAGACTGAGTCTACATCAGTGCTTCAAAGTCAAAACTGACGTTTTTCGAGATCTACAATTCTTATTTTAACTGTTTCTCCATCCGAGATCATTTAAAAAATTTAAATTTCAATTTAAAAAATCTGAATATACTTTTCGTTAGCAAATTAATTCAATTAGAAAGTGTTCACTACAAAGTTGTATAATTTATCAATACCTACATCTTTTATTTTGATCATTTTGGTCATCGGACATAGTGATAAAAATATTGTTCACAAATCTTATATATCTCTCTTATAGTTTTATAAATTACATGAGACATATCTAAGATTTATAAATAAATTTACTTTTAATTTTTCATATAAAGAAATGGTCAAAATAAAAATTATACATCTTGATGAGTCATACAACTTTGTAGTTGAAAACTTTTTTTGAATTATTTTACTGTTTCAAAATGTACATTGAAATGTGTCTTAGCCGAGTGTAAAAAAAAATTGATAGAGACTTTTGCCGGGTGCCAAAAACAAATTCTTTACCAAATGTTTACCAATACCTCTACCTCTACATGAACTTAAAAGTCTGGAGTGCACACTTGCTACATTAATGTTATCGATCGAGTGGGGAAGAACACGGAGAAGAAAGGAGGGACCATGGAGGTGGGATCGGATGTGGTAGATGCACAATGTGAGACGATGACGTGTCGGCTTCTCAGCTCGCTGCCGCTGTGTAGTGTGTAAGCACTGGAAACGCGTCGCCGCAGCCACACCTGAAAACCCCATTCTCCTGTTGCTCTGCCTCCTCATCGCCTGAAAACCCCCATTCTTGAATCTTGATTCTCCTGTTGCTCTGCTCCTTCCCCAAGTCGATCTGCTCAGCCTCCCTCGTCGCCACCGCCGGACCGCCGCCTACATTTCGAATCTAGGACTAGGAACACAAACAAGCTTCGAGAGCCCGCTGCCATGGCCGCCGTAGCCGTCGACGCGGTGATGCCGGCTGCGCCGCCGGCTCCGCCGGTGGTGCCGGTGGTCCGCATCAGCCGCCTTGCCCTGGCCGCCGCCGACACCGTGGCGTGCCTGTGGATCGCGAGTCTGTGGGTTTGGCTCGCGAGCACTGCTGCCGCGTTCATCGGGCGCCTCGCCTGCGGCAGCTGGGGGTGCCCCGCGGTCGACGCTGCGGTCGCGGTCGCCCTTGTCTCCCTGCTCGCCGTTGTGATCGTCTGGCCCGTCGCCGCGGTGCTGCTGAGCAGATTCGTGGAGCCCTTCTACACCAACCAGCTGAAAAAGGTACTCTACCTTCGAATTCGAATTTGAACTCGAAATTTGGTGCCTTTTGCATCCCAATTGCACATGTCCTTCGGGCACTTGTGCTGTGCTGCTTCTCAAATTGCTCGCCTTTGGTCGTGCCGTGAGACGACAGGGAGCGGCAGCGCTGGAACCTCTGAGCATGGCCTTCGTAGGTGTACACCTCTTCACCTCTACGGCTTTCGTCTTCCTCGAAGTTTTCGGCTTTCTGCTGAAGCTATTCGCTCCCAAGAAGCCTCCAACGGACCGAATTGGCACTGTCATCTTGGCTGTGCCGCTCATTGGCATGATTGTTATGTGGTGCTTCGTTTCCATTCCGGGTTTGGCAGTGAGGGCGTGGAGGGCGAGACGACATGGCAGCTCATCTGTGGTTCCCATCTGAATGAAGACTGATCAAGGTTTGCTCAAGTTACTCGATTTGTGCTTAATTACTAACTGAAAACCCTCTTTTATATATTTACTCAACTCAAACACGATCATTTGCACCCTTAGTCGATGGCTTCTGGTTAGGCCAGTGATGTTGTAAGGTAAGCTGAGCCTTTAACAAGGCTCTGAACTGAGCTCATAGAAAGTAAATTGTTGCTGCATTGTTAGTTGTAACATGTTCTATTAATTGTGCGGTGGTGTGCCTGCACGTCATGCTTCTGTGTTTCGCTGAACTACTGAAGGAGGTGATTGAATTATCTGTATGCAGTCATTGCAATTGGGTACTTGAATGTCACCTACCGGGTTCTGTTCCACTTCATTTTCATTTGTGTAAATGCATTTGAGCACAGGATGTTTTGCGGTCTGGTATATATCGTCTCTTTTTTGCATTTCGTGCAGCGGAATTTATCTTCCCGTACATCAGCTTATTGTACTAATGAAGGCTATTAGTAAGTGATATATTTTGTTGATAACTCCTGATATAAACACTACTTGCACCATAAATGGAAGAATAGTGCTTCTAAGCTCTCACAAACACTAGTTACGTAAATGTTACAGCAATCTGGTCAAATTATTCCTTAGTTACTAACTGAGTCACCTCTTTAATATACGCTAACACGCTCAATTGCACCCTCAATCACTTGCTTCTGCTTTGGCCAGTGATGTAGTAAGCTGAGGCTTTCACAAGGCTCTGAACTGAGCTAATAGAAAGTAGATTGTTGATGCATTGTAACTTGTTCGATTATAATTGTGCGGTATCCCTGCACATCACGCCTCTACGTTTCGCTGAACAGGTAAAGGAGGTCATATAGAGAATTATCTGTATGCAGTCATTGGATACTTGAATGTCAACTGCCAGGTTCTGTTCCACTTCATTTTATTGTTTATAAGTGCATTTGCACAGGATGTTTTGTGGTCTGTTATCATTTTTTTTTTTGCATTTTGTGCTGCGTAATTTATCTTCCTGTACATCAGCTTATTGTGATAATAATAGCTCTTGATATAAATGCTACTTGCATCATAAATGGAAGAGTAGTGCTTCTTTGCTCTCACACAGTAATTACATAAATGTTACAGCAGAGTTTGGCCATCAGCTGTGAAAGTGGAGAAGTGCATAGATGCAAATCAGTCCGGCAACAAGTTTTAGATTTGTGTTTCGCAACTTTACTATATATGATGTGCTTGTGGTAATCTGTGCTAATTTTTTATTGTCCTCAAAGTCACTTTAGTGGCACCTCTCAGGTCCTAAGTTTAAATCCTAGTTGGAGCGAATTTTAGGCTGAGTTATTAACCGTGGGGTCTCCCCTACAGTCCTTTCATAAAAAAAAAACTAATAAATAGCTGATTCTGGTAGTATAGAAAGACCAATTTTTTCTTATTTATACTGAAGAACGTCAGCATTATGTTAAGTACCTTGCTTACATTATGCTAAAAAAAAGTAGCTTGCTTACATCAGCCTATATAGGGTGCCAACCATTAGTTGCAAATTCCCTGATTCTACTTCCAAAATTAGTAGCGTCTTTAATTAGTATCCTGAAGTGATGAACTGGTTATTCATAGTCTCAGCATGGTTGTTAATTAACTTCCTATATAAAGGTGGAAGTGGTCATTAGGCCAGCACCGTATGATCAGCTATTCTTTTGTCAGTTTCTTTTGAGTGAGCATCCTTGCAAACAAGTTGCAGTTTTTAGGTGAACAAAAGTTAATTGAACTCTTATACACCATTCAGTTTTCGATATAAATGTTTATTTTGATAAATGAAATAAAAAAATGGTTGATTCAATAGACATTTATACATCTTTCTTCTTTTTTACAGACAAAACCCTTGAAGAGAAGAAAGAGCTGTGAAGTTAGGCGACTACTACAAATACTGACTCAATGTTGATGAATATAAATGGCTGATCCTAGAAGATAAAGTATTAGAAGGAACAAATACCGCTACATATTTTCTGCTTCCTAAATCTCTCCCTCCATGAAATTTATCTAGGCATTATGAATATGTTGTTAGGATGATGAATTATGGAAATTTGGAACTATGATGTATTTATGATGCAGGCATTATGGATCTTCCTTAGCTTGCTCCAGAGCTCATCAAAGACCGTATTGCCAGCGAAAGTATGAAAATTCATAGTCCTAGTGTGGATGACACCTCAGGACACAATCCACGGTCTCGGAAAGTGACATGAAAGTGAGGGATCAGAGGCAATCAGGCCAGGTTTAGGCTTGTTAAAAAGAACAAATTGCTCATAGTTTAAGTGGTTGCCACTCTATTGTTAATTGTTGCTAGTTATACTGGTCATGTGTTCAATGAAGAGTTTCCCAACCATGGGAAGTTAATTAGGTTGCTAGCAGAAAATCCTGCTCATTACTATGCTGCCAAAACTGGGTATAGTAATGGAAAAAACTTAAACAAAACACTTATAGAACGTTGAGTTGGATTATAAGAGAATGTAATAAAAAACTGCCAAACAAATAAGACAATATGAATGACTTATATGTTGGGAGAGTGCAAGTAGTAATTGAACTTAATTAATCTAAGATGTTGTAATACTACTTGTTGGGGGATAATGTAGCACTTAATATGGGTATAACATGTATATAGTTTGTACTATATGTAGAGATTGAGGGTTGCTGTTACAAGAGATATAGCTATACGACAGCTAAATTCAGACTGCAATCTACTGTGCACAATCTCATGAGTGCGCTTAGCAAGCTCGTCCAAAAAGATTAGCAAACGGTCCATTTCTACTAGCCGAACCTGATTCGTCAACCCCAACTCTTCCCCCAATCATCACAGTGCATAGCGTCCAAAATAACCCAACACTTTTATCAAAAAAAGTAAACAAATAAATAAAATAATCAACTTCCTCGCCTCCATAGCGCCGCTGCCGCCATTGTGCATCCTTCATGCCCTCGCCCTCGCCCTCGCCCTCGCCGCCGCCGCGGCTAGCTAGGCGCATCGTGGCATGGTGGCTTCCGTGCAGACGCACACCATCTTTGCCGCTGGTGCTATCACCTACTTCCTGCTGGTTCACCACGAGCGTGTGTGGGCTTAGTCGCCATCGAAATTGAGATGCTTGCCTGCGGGCAAGGGTTGCCCCATGGTCGCCACGATGTGCCAAATCGTCGTCGCTGTTTCCGGGGTGTCATTCACACTCGTCCTCCTCTCCTTCGGTGTGCAACGTGCTACCGTTGATGACCCGCGTGGCGGAGGTGGCCAGGCCACCGACATCGAGACATCCAAGGTTCAAAGAGGATAAATAGTGCCTTTTTTATCCCAATTTTGCTCGCGCTCTGCTGTGAATTTGATAGGTGTAGTATGATTCTGCACCTACTACGACAATTCCTGTGGACTTCTTGCATTTGTTTCTGCACCAGGCGCCTGCTTCGAAGAGCTTCACAGCCACAATGCACGAAGCGCTGCGTGATCTTATCAAGCTTGTTGTGCTCACTTTAATGCAACTGGACCTGCTCCTGGCTAATGGTGCTCTTCTTGCCTGCTGGCAAGGGGTCTTGTCTGGAGATAATGGGTTTAGTTATCTTTGACGTGGGAGAATTGGGCATGGACATGGTGAATTGCTTTGTTGTTGGTGCTATTTTGTTAGAGAGAATTTGGAGGGTCTGGAGGATCTAATGCGCTACTGCAGCTGAGGTATATGCATTCTCTGATATGAGGCTCCCTGTGTTACATGCTGTAAAATCTTTTGTGACTGTGCACTACCCAGACAACTTTTTTTTCTGACGACCAGAACCGTCACGGAAAGTACCCAAACCGTCAGGGAAGCCTAGTCCTGACGGTAACCGTCAGGGATCAGCCGTCAGGAGATAACTGTCAGGGAAAGTCACCCTTCCCTGACGGAAAACCGTCAGGCCGGGTGCGCCTCCATCCGCGCCAATTTTTTGGCCTCCTCTTGTTAACACTGAATTTTGGTAAAAGCCGAGAAGATGACAAGTGGGCCAGTATGTAGCAAGCTCACGAGAGGCAAGTATTCAGAACCGTTCGGCAAACATCCATGCAGTTGGCTGTTCTGGCAATTCGGCAAGTATCCACTTGGTCGGCTGACTCTGAGCGATTTGGCAAGTGATCGTGCGGTCAGCTATCTTTGGAGGTGGTATCTCTATTCAGGAAGCAGAAAGGTGGCAAGTCGAGGCCAGTTAAAAGGAAGGAATAATGATAATCAAGGACTCCGAGAAGGATTAGAATCAAAGTCGCCATACTTTTGAAGTTTTCCTTAGTATTTTGTAATCGTGGTCCTTTGGGACTCATGTCCCGTCCAGGGTATAAATATGAACCCTTGACCATTGTAAAGATGTTCACAACCAAATCAATACAATCGGCCTCGTGCCAAGTTTCGAGTCCTTTGTCGTGTCGTTGAGTTCTTCGAGAGGAGCCATCGATCCGTCGACCTCCGTAAGTTCCGACAACCTTGCTATCATGTCTAGTATCATGCGGTGGATTTAGATGTTGATGCAAGTAGTCTTGTTTGTCTCGACTGGATGGCCGTGAGGTAGGCGTTTGCTTGACAATCAAGAGGTCTTTGCTTATGCTTCGTTTATCTCGACTAGATGGCCGTGCGGCAGGCGTTGCTTGATGAATTAGCAAAGCAAGATAGTTATCAGCTCTATTAGATTTGGCAAAGTCTAGTAGGTTCATTAAATTATCACGTGTTGCGTGTTATTGATATTTTATATACTTGCAACACTCTTTTGTCCAATCTAAATTGATAAGTTTCGGCTCCTTACTTTTATAGATCTATTTATTTTCTAACGTTCTCATCCTCATATCATCGTGACAAGTAGATCACATGTTCACAATAGCCGAATTAGATCAATCTAGATTGTTACATGTTGCGGGTTCTTACACGTCGAGTGCGTTTAAACCTTAGTAAAGCTAAGTGTCGTGCAGCAGATACGAGTTTTTGATAGGTTTGTTCGTGCTAGCTTGTTTGTTCCTTCTTCATGGACCCCGAGTCGGCTGGTTTACCGAGCTTGGTTACGCCTCAACTCATGATCAACTTTCACTTGCTCAAGCATGTGTATTATGCATATGTATTCGGCAATCAACGCTTTACGTGTTTTGTCTTTATATTTGCCAAACGATGTATGAACATGATTGGCAGATAGCTTTTATAGCTGTATGTCATCGTAAGTGGCTTCAGGGCCGTATATATGGAACTGTCTGGTCTCACCCGGCATGTTCTGATTTTGTATTTAACAATCTTTTATCCCTTGTCAGTTTCAGGTCAAATTGACTGGCACGCTTCCGGATCTTCAAACCGCCCGATCACTCGATTGAAGCCACGCTTTTCGGCTTGCTGTATGTGAGACACAGTGTGTCGTATTTTGTGTCAACACACTTTTTGGCACGCCCGGTGGGACCATCATCGTTCAAGATGCCTGAAATCAACAATGATCACGTTCTGGACGTGACCTTGGATGAGTTGCCGGAGAATTCAAGGGAGTTGGTGCAACAAGCATGTGATCCGTTTCAATAGAAATGTTTGATGTCCTTCTCCAAGAATAAAAGCAACAAGGTTTTCCAGAAATAATCATTGCCATGGGTTCTTCTTCCACATCAATCTAATTTCACTGAAGAGGAGGATGCTCATCACACGACCTTTTTGAATACCTTTTGTGCAATCATAGTTAGTATCTTCGGCCCAACGGCTGATAAGTATTTTAAGGAAAATGTAGGCCCAATCCGTGGACCAACACTTTTCAATGTGTCAAAATACCAAGAAAAGTCTGCTGGAGATGATGGAGTATCTGGCTCAAACAAAGGTGGACCAGCTCCAATGAGAAACAACAGCCTCCTACCTACGGTCAGGTGACATTTGGTACAACAGGAGATGTACCACCGTCAGCTTTCGAAGTATCTCCAGCATCAAATAGGTTGCAAAGGAACATGTATGGAGATGATATCAGGAATTTACTGATTATACTGCTTTGGATGCTTTGCCGATTCTAGGATATAGGAGTGCGTCAGGGATACCTTCTAGAAGGCAAACACGTGGAACTCCGAATTTAGATGTTGATATCATTATGCATAGGATGGCTGATATGATGTAGAATCAGTTCGGCCTAAAGCCGAAGAATTAGTCCTATTCATACAAGTCTCCTTATCCAGAATGGTACAATAGGGTGGCACTTCCTCCTAGGGTTAAGCCTCCAACAGATCTGAGTAAGTTTTCTGGTCAGGATGATACTAGTACTTTAGAGCATATCAGTCGTTACTTGATGTAGCTTGGAGAAGCTTCTACTGACGAAGCTTGGAGAATTCGGTATTTCTCTTTGTCTCTCACAGGACCAGCTTTTACATGGTTTACTTTCCTGCCAGCCCACTCTATTGGCACATGGGCAGAACTAGAGCAGAAGTTTCATGCATACTTTTTCACGGGCACTAATGAGAAGAAGCTGGTCGATCTTATGAGTCTGAGACAGAAAGCCAATGAGACACCGCAGGAGTATCTTCGCAGGTTTAGAGAAACCAAGAACCTTTGCTACTCTCTGAATTTACCAGATGATCAGTTGCCAGGGATGGTGATAGCAGGCATGCAGCCGAATGTCAGAGAGAAGCTGTTCAGCATGGAGTTTGATGACCTCGGTCAACTATCACAGTGATTGGCTGCTATGAGTAATCAAGCTCAGGGGTTCAGAAGAGACAACCGCTTCCAAAAGGGCAATGTTGCCAATGAAATGTATCAAAATTTTTTAGAAGAAGCGACTGAGTATGATGATGAAGATGAGATAGCTGCAGCTGAACTTACTTAGGCAAAAGAGCCTACTCAAGTTAGTCAACGCTGCTGTCGTAAAAAAAAAGTTAGTCAACGCTGGTTGAGGCAACAGAAGGGGACTTATGACTTTGATGTCTCTAAGTCGGACAAGCTCTTTGATCTGTTAGTAAGGGAAGGACGCATCAAGCTGCCAGACGGACATCCTATGCTGCGCCCTGAAGGAGTGAAGGACAAGAGGTACTGTGGCTACCACAACACCAACTCTCATTCTATCAATGATTGCCGAGTGTTCAGAGTGTGGATTCAGAAAGCTGTTCAAGAAGGGCATTTGAAGTTTGATGGCAAGATGAAAGTTGACGGCCATCCTTTTCCACAGAATATGATTTCTTTCTCCATGAATATGGTTTCTGTGAATGATCCCAAAGGTAAAGGCAAAGTAAAGGTGTTAACCTCCAACAGAGCAAAGAAGAACGGTACTGTCGATCCTGATCAGCAAATCACAAGTGAAGAGCTGAAACAGAAGGTTCGGTTCAATAATAGCCGAACTGAAAGGGGTGAGACTTCTAAACCTAGGGTTACATCACGTATTCTACTGAACAAATGGCAAAGGCAGCAAGAAAGAGAGTACTATGAAGAGCAAAAGTTTATAGAAGAACGCCGGAGATATGAAGAAGAAGTGTATCGTAGAGAGCAAGAAGAACACATGAGAGAGATGGAGCAGTCTCATTGGGGATGTTTATTCTTTAAACATTACTGGAATGAAGGCCTGAAGTTGCCAGCTAGAAATAATTGTCCTGAATGCAGTGATCAATATTTCGGGTACAGGCAGTCTCGAGTCAACCGCCGTCCGGTCTATGAAAGACTTGGAACGCAGTTTCCTAAGGACGTTCGGCGCTTAAAAATAGACAGTTTTGAGAATCAGCAAAGAAAGATGTTTGCAGATCAGCGTTGGACTCATTATAAGGGATACAACGGAGAAGAAGGTTCTCACGAATACGTATGGCAGAAAGGACAGTGGTGCCCTCCAGGACTGAGAAAGAGCCAAAAGAGGAGAGTTCAGCGTTTGAGGAACGAGGAGCTAAAACAAGCAGCCGTTGAGGGGAAGCAAATATGGCACCCTAAAAAGAAACCCGATGGACACGGTCCTTCAGGTGATGCATGCATGGCTTTCTTCCTCCCATCAGAATTCATAGCTCCTGACAACCAGCATGTCCAAGAAGAAGTATACTTCAATTTCGATGAGAGTGAGTTTCAAGATTTGATGGCCCAGCTTGTATTGACACAACAGGCAATTTTTGACAAACCAGCCAAGTATCATCATTTGAAGCCACTTTATCTGAAAGGATACGTCAACGGCAAGCCTTTGACTAAAATGTTCATTGATGGAGGAGCTGCTATCAATATCATGCCGTATACTACCTTCAGGAAGCTTGGAATGACAAATGAAGACTTGTTAAAAACTGACATGATTCTCAGGGAATTCGCTGGTAATCCTTCTGACACTCGGGGAGCCGTGCATGTTGAGTTGATGATTGGATCAAAGATTTTGATTACTACATTCTTTGTCATTGACGGAAAGGGGGCATACAGTCTGCTGCTAGGGAGAGACTGGATTCATGCCAATTGTTGCATTCCTTCAACCATGCACCAAATTCTTATTCAGTGGGTTGGAGATGATATTGAAGTTGTTCACGCTGATGATTCCATGAGTGTTGCTGCTATGGAGCCTGCTTACTAGGAATATGATGGCATTGATTGTTTTTTGGGTAAAGTATGGGGAGAAGGTCCTATAAATGTCTTCAACAAGGATCAATAACCGATCCAAGCAGTCGGCTCTCACATCAATTTTTAATGCGTAATCCAATTGATGGCAACAAAGGAAAGCTAGGACGCGGTTTTATGTCGGCCGACAAGTTAGAAGAAATAAGTGTTGGTGATGATACTAAGCCAAGGCCGATGTATATTAGCACAAACTTGGATCCAGAATATACAATTGATAAGTCTTTTAAAAGAGTTTAAGGATTGTTTTGCTTGGGATTACACAGAGATGCCCGGATTGGATCGCTCTATTGTTGAACATCGATTACCTATTAAACCCGGATATCATCCCTACAAACAACCTCCACGGAAAATTTATAAGGAGGAGGTATTGGCTGATGTGAAGAAAGAGATTGAAAGGTTATTAGAAGCAAACTTCATTGGGCCATGCAGGTATGCAGAGTGGATTTCAAGCATAGTCTCGGTGTACAAAAAGAATGGGAAGATGAGAGTCTGTATAGATTTTAGAGATCTCAATAAAGCTACTCCGATGGACGGATACCCGATGCCACTTGCCGACTTGTCGGGTAGACGCAAAGAGCCTAGGTATGAAGTCATTAGCTTTATGGATGGGAATGCTGGTTACAACTAAATTTTCATGGCAATAGAAGATATCTCGAAGACAAATGACGATGTCCTGGTCATATTGGTTTGTTTGAATGGATTGTCATGACGTTTGGGTTAAAGAATGCTGGTGCAACTTATCAAAGAGCTATGAATTATATCTTTCATGAGTTGATCGGCAAAGTCGTGGAGATCTATATCGATGACGTGGTGGTCAAGTCTAGGAACCATGAAGGACATTTAGCCGATTTGAGGAAGACTCTGGAATGCACTAGAAGGTATGGTTTGAAAATAAATCCAAACAAGTGTGCTTTCGGAGTCTCGGCTAGTGAGTTTTTGGGATTTCTAGTTCATAAAGGAGGAATTGAAGTTGGAAAAAAGAGCATGGAAGCAATAGACAAAGTTGTCCCTCCAACTAATCTCACGGAGTTACAATCACTACGTGGCAAGATTAATTTTGTGAGAAGGTTTATATCTAATCTATCGAAAGAGTCTTGCCTTTTTCTCCACTTTTAAAACTCAAGAAGGATCAAGAATTTATATGGGGTGATGTACAACAAAAGGCTTTTGATGAAATCAAAGAATACATGAAGGCGCCACCAGTGCTGGTACCTCCACATCTTGACAAGCCTTTTAAGTTGTACGTGGTGGCCGATAGCCTAACGATGGGATCGGCCCTCATGCAAGAGTTTGAAGGAAAAGAGAGGGTGATAGCTTACCTTAGCCGAAAACTGTTGGATCCAGAAACAAGGTATTCGGCTACGGAGAAACTTTGTTTGTGCGTGTATTACTCATGTACCAAATTTCAGCACTACTTGTTGAATGCCGAATGCGTGGTAGTTTCTAGTTTTGATGTAATAAAGCATATGTTGTCAATGCCAATCTTGAATGAAAGGATTGGCAAATGGATTTTAGCTTTATCAGAGTTTGATTTAGGATATGAATCGGCAAAGGCAGTAAAAGGTCAATTATTGCTGATTTTATCACCCAACATCGTGATCTTACTGTTGAAGTGGTAAGCATTGTACCTTGGGTTTTATTCTTCGATGGTTCATCCAGTAACAAAGGTGGTGGTGCTGGTATTTTCTTGATCTCTCCACAAGGAATAACCTTTGAATATGCTATTTTCATCGAGTTTTATGTTACTAATAATCAAGCGGAGTATGAAGCATTGCTTAGAGGGCTTTGGCTTTTTGTAGAGGTAAAAGCCGTTGCTGTCGAAATCTTTGGGGATTCTGAGCTAGTGATTAACCAATTAACTAGCCAGTATGAGTGTAAGAATGATGTGTCAAAAGAATATTATGAAGAATACCGGGAATTTTTGAAAAGTTTTTGAGTAGTAACCTTGCATCATATCCCTAGAGGGGACAATGAAGAAGCAAATAAGTTAGCTCAAGCTGCTTCTAGATATCGTGAAAATCAAGAAGTTCTCGCTATAGATGAAGGTGTTTCAGATGCTGATCAAGTGGTGAATGATTGGAGATGCGAGAATGCCGATTATCTAAGAGATCCATCACAGAGAGTTTCCCGAAAGCTCAGGTACAAAGCCCTCAAGTTCGTGCTTCTTGATGATCGATTATATTACAAATCTATAGATGGAGTATTACTTAAATGCTTGAATCAAAAAGATGCCAGAAAGGTGATATATGAAGTGCATGAAGGATTGTGTGGTGCACATCAATCAGCTTACCGAATGAAGTGGATAATCAGGAGAACCGGTTATTTTTGGCCAACCATGCTAGAAGATTGTTTCGAATACTATAAGGGGTGTCATGATTGTAAAAAATTCAGCAATATTCAAAAGGCTCCAAAGATTCGCTATGAACCCAATAATCAAACCTTGGCTATTTAGAGGATGGGGCATAGATTTAATCGGTCAAATTCATCCTCCTTCGAGCAAAGGACATAAGTTTGTGCTCTTGGCCACAGATTATTTTACCAAGTGGGTTGAAGCTATTCCTCTAAAGAAAGTTACATCGGAGAACATGATTAGTTTTATTAAGGAGCATATAATTCATAGGTTTGGGATCCCTCAAACTATAACAACTGATCAAGGAGCTCAGTTTACTTCCTTGGAGTTTTGTGATTTTGCCGAAGACATGGGAATTAAGTTATATAATTCTTCTCCTTATTATATATAAGCCAATGGTCAAGCGGAAGCATCAAATAAGATTATGATTAAGATCATCCAAAAGAAGATTGATAAAAAGCCAAGAAGATGGCATTTGGTTCTTAATGAAGCATTATGGGCTTACCGAATGGCTCGTCATGGGTCGACTCAAACATCTCCCTATGAGTTGGTTTATGGGCATCATGCCGTTTTACCATGGGAGTTGCAATCAGGTTCAAGACGAATTATGCTACAAAAGGATTTAGAAAAAAAGATTATACAAATTTAATGATAGATGAATTAGAAGATTTGTATCCGATTAGTCTTAAAAGCAATTGGAAAATATTGAGAAGAACAAGATACGTGTTGCCAAGTATTATAACAAGAAAGTTAGAGTGAAGCAATTCGCGAAGGAGATCTAGTTTGGAAAACTATACTTTGCCGATTGGAATGAAAGATAGAACATTCGGCAAACGGTCTCCAAATTGGGAGGGACCTTTTCGGGTAGTGAGATGTGTGCCTAGCAACGCATATATTTTGAAAACTTTGTTTGAAGAAGAGTTTACGAGCTATCAATGGAAGATTTTTTAAGAAATATTATCCCAGTGTTGAAGTTGGTTCATAAAAAGGAGTTTGAAATCAAACATAGCCGATAGAGGAACATCGCCTTTAGCTCAAAAAATTGTGAAACTAAAATAGCCGATACGGTTCGTATCGTCTTTTGTACAAAAATATCTATGTATAGCCGAATGGTTTGAAATTGACTTCGGCATTCTGTCTGGTTGGTTTATTGGGAGAAGAGAAAGGTGAAGCTTTGAATGACAATATTGAGCGGCATATCACGTCGTTTGCAACGCAAGACTAAGATCTACTCAGCTAAAGTGACGTCATGCGTTCGAGAAACGTTCTTCGAAATTGCATTGTTCAGAAAATGCTAAAGACATCCATTCTGCATTCAACACAACAGTCATGAACAAGCACATCTTCAGGAGATGATTTGATTATTCACATTCAGTCCTTAATTACAAACTACTCCTGGAATAACTTGTTAAGAACAGACTGGGGATTGGTAGATTCAGCGAGGGCAGCAGCATGATCTTCATAGTGCTCCAAACGCTTGTTGATGTCGTCAATCTCGTGTGGATGGCCGCCAGCGAAGCCAACGGCCTGGAAGGAGTAGTCCTCGCCGGTCCGGGAGGTCATCGCCGCCAAACCGAGGGACACACCAAGGTGCACACCTTCGATGATGGCCTGATCAACACGACCGTCCATAGCATCCAGGCGTGCCTCAGCAGTCTCCCCTTGGGCGTTCACCTTATCGTCCATCCTGTTCGCCGCCGCCTTCAGACGCTCATTTTCCATAGAGAGTGCTGGACAAGGGAAATAAGTTAGCAAGTGAAGACACCTAAGAAAGAAGAAATCTATGCAGGGATGCCGAACCGGTGATGGCGTCGCAGAACTGCTTGCGCTGATCCTCCCATTCGGCTTGCGCAATGCCGAACTGCTTGGAGACATCGCCTAGCTTGTTCCGGGTGTTGACACCTGTTAACGTCCAAAATTTATTAGCAATTACCACTTCACCAGACATGAATATATACTAAGAATAGGGTTACCACTGATAATTTCTACGAGTTTTGGTGATTTGTGCATTTTTCAGGGAATTTTTTAGAAAAGCCTAAAAGAGGGATTTAAGTGCTAATTTACCATGAAACTTAACCGCGACGCAAGGATATCACCGGAGGGTTCAGGAATACTCCAGAAGACACTCGAAGCAATAGGGGGCCAGCAGCCACCAAGTGGGGCCGGGCGGCCCCATCCCTGCGCCGGGCGGCCCCCTAGGGTTAGGGTTGGCCGCCCCCTTCTGGTACCTTCCTCCACCACCTCTGAGAAGTCATCCTGGCCGCTTGCTACGTCGGTTTGATCCAACGACGTGTATCAATCCCACCGGGCTATAAAAGGAGGGCCATACCCCCTGGAGTAGGCCAGATCAAGAGATGAAGAGTTAGGGCTTTAGATAGAGATCCACTAGATCTAGGCTAGCAATCAAGATAGATATTAGAGAGATAGAGTAGAAGAGTAGAGATTCGGAAGAGCCCCGATCTGTCGGAGCATCCTCAGGAGCTGTATTCGTCTGGATTCGGCTCTGTCGCCCGGAGCTGCATTCTGAGGTACTTTTGTATTTACCATTCTGATTCAAGTAAGCAGTTGTTTATATTCGTTCTTTGGTTTGCAACTCATACTATATTGAGTACTTTGATTTGGGTAGCTCCTAGGTCGAGTAGTTTTAAATGTAGCGTAGACGTGGTTTTACGGGTTATGATTGCTTGTGAATGTCCCCTGATCAGCCGGATAGTGGTAGCTTGCGTAGGTGACTTTATAGCTATGTTGAATCCTCTGTAGTCCACTTCTCGTTGATAGGACTGATAGGCTTATAGGTGTCTGGTAGGTAGATTACTCTGTTTCTTCTCCTATTTAGGTCACTTGTCCAATAAGACGATATTATACAAAGTTTACCGGTAGTTAGAACTAGAGTACATTAGCTATTTCCTCATTCTCAATAGTTTTCTAGATTGTTTGTACCCCCTTAGATTAAGAGTATTAGGCTAGGTCATAATTCACCTACTGTTCCTTTGGGTTCGATATTAAAATCGGGTTGATCTTGATGAAGTGCTGATCAGTATATATCTGCGCTCTTGCGGATAATCTGATTATAGTTATTATTTAGGGTGCAGTTAATTTATACCAACACCGGGCTTCATCCCTCTCCTTGCGGAACCTGAGCGCCTCCTCGTGGACGTACAGAGGGTCTTCTCCCTCTGATTCCGCCGGACCCCAAGGGTTGGGGTTGTATGAGTTGTTGGACTCAGAGGAGCTCGAGGAGCTCGATGATCCGGAGACGGGGACCGGCTGGCCAGAGGTGCCCGGTTGGGTCACCACCATCGGAGGAAGCAAGTGATATTGGCCGGTGATGACCCTCGCCCTGAGAGGATAAAGAGAGTCAAAATCTGAGAAGATGAACAGAAAGTATAAGCCGCAAGGGGGCGACCGATCGGATCTTACCCATGACGTTGACGGCGCGGTGCTCGGCTTCCTTCTGCCTCTCCCTCGGCAGGGCGTTTGCCACGGTTATCGCCGCTCGTCATTGATGCTCTGGAGGCTGGATTTCTTTCTAGATTGGTTTTTGGCAGAGAGACGAAGAGACGGCGATGAGAATGCTAACTAGAGATGACAATGAAGGCTGAAGAGGGGCTTTATTTATAAGCCGAAGTGGGCGATCATGGCGTATATCTCGGAGTATCCCAAGTGACGAAGTAGGGTTTATTCCCTTTGGGCCGTTACCGGACTGGGCCGGATTCGGCTAAATCAAAAATCATCGCTGTGAAGAGAATCGGCTATTCTCCTAATCGGAAAGCTGAAGGCAATCGACTATGTTATCAGTCAGACAGAACTGAGAAAGCCGAAGAATAGAAGAAGGACGCAATCGTTCAGAAATACAGTATGTTACATATGAATGTATTACAAGCCGACGCTTTACTCGCCTCGGGAACAGTTTAATTGCATCTATAGCTTCAGTCCTGATTCGGCTGACCTCATCTAGCACCTTCTTGTCATCATCTTCAGAGCTTTGGATCTTGGTGAGCTTTGTTTTGATCTGCTGATTCTCTTTAATGACAGATGCTATCTTTATTTTGGCTGTATCTATGGAGTTCGGCAGGTTGGCGATTTTATCATTTGTCCTGGACCTAGTTCAAACAAGCAACAATACAACCCAGCACGAGGACACAAATGTCTTTAGTTTATACTCATCTGTATTTGATGATATGATGTTTATATTGTTCGTGTAGCGGTGCTCGACTGTGAGTTCAGTTTTCACATGTACATGTGAGATGCAGCAATTTGTAATTAATGTCATTACTTATTTTATTACAAATGAGATAATGATCTGGTGACACAAGTCTAATGGTATTATTATTTTCATATAAAATAGCAGTTTTTGTGATATTTGTTGTTCTATTGTGCTCCCGACAAGATTTATAAGCCGGTTAATAAGCTAAAACAACTGATTTTGTACAAGGGCCATTTGGCTCTCTAGAATTTTAAGAATTGAATTTATTGTATAAACTATAGTTGTGAAAGAAGAATTCATGGAATCCATTTCTCATCTCTCACCCTATGAATTTGAAATAGACTTATATGTCAATTTTGGAAAGTTATGAAATTTTAAATTCTTCTTCCATAACTATAGTTTATATTATAAATTCAATTCTAAAAATTTCGAGAAGCCAAACGGGTCCTAAGAGTATCGCAAAGGTTAATAAACTGAAGCGAAAAGAGTACTCCATTCATCTTCTACTCCTCTGTTTGTGGCGACCCAATCTATCGGAAGTCCAACGGTGTTTCTGCAGAGCTAGGCAGCAAGCTTAGCCTGAAGTATGAAGAAAAATGTGCATTT
Source organism: Chrysopogon serrulatus (assembly GCA_015844335.1). Taxonomy (NCBI): domain Eukaryota; kingdom Viridiplantae; phylum Streptophyta; class Magnoliopsida; order Poales; family Poaceae; genus Chrysopogon; species Chrysopogon serrulatus. The sequence continues at coordinate 431,626 of JADLZL010007662.1, read as the reverse complement.
CTCTTAGTTGGACCCAAGGAAGCGACACCATATATTCAACGTGTAGTGCAATAACTATTGTACTCCATCTCTATTTTAAATTATATGTCATTTTGATTTTTCCAGAAAAATAGCTTTTACTATACACCTAAATATACATTGTGTTTATCTCTACAATCTACATACATAATAAAACTATGAATCTAAAAAAAAAATCCAAAATAGCTTATAATTTGAAATGGTTGTCACATAATAAAACTACATTGAGTAGAAATTATTATTATTATTATTATTATTATTATTATTATTATTATTATTATTATTATTATTATTATTATTAATAAAAAAATATATTTATTGTGAGTCTAATTACAACTAATTGGTATCATATTTTTTCCTTTTTAGCTTAAATTAAAATAATTTGACCTATTTCAAGATTAGAGAGAGGGATTACTCATCAAAAGGCATCACTACTGGAATCGCTGTCTTTATCGAGTGTTAGAGGCTTTATCGAGTGCAAGTTAACGGGCACTCGGTAAAGAACGTCTTTGTCGAGAGCCATGCTCAGCAAAAATGCGACACTTCGACATAGACCTCTTTGCCGAGGCCTAAACGCTCGGTAAAGATGGACATATCACTTCTCCATCTATTGTTCTCTCACATTCGCAGCGACAACAGCAGCTGCAAACGTGTAGCCGAACTTTCTTTTATTTTAGACCAGTAAAGTTAGTAAAGGTGAAGTTAATTTCTTTGTTTAAAATGCCAAAATTTATTTATTGACTGGAGGTAGTATGATGGAAAGCTGAATACCGTTACACGTCATCACTGTTATTTGGATGGTAAGTCTCTATGAGCAAATCATAGAATGGAACCATTACAATTTATTATTAGTACAAGCCACGAGTGCGGCCAGCAAGCTATTGATGCCCTTCCAAACGGAAACGGATTAGCAAACACTCCATTTTCGCTAACCCCGTCATAATTCGACCGCCGCCATTTCCTGTTCCCGCTCAATCTGTACATAATAAGTACACAGAGCTTTGCACAGGCGGTTCTCTTTTCATTTTCATTAGCGTTTTTTTAACCGCTAGTGGGAGAGACCAGTAAAAATGAGCCATTTTTATTGGCGATTGTTTGATAACCGCCAGTGAAAATAAGATTTCTATAGGTGGTTCCTTAAGAGAACCGCCTATAAAAATCGTTGCCTAGAAAACATGAAAAAGTAGCAAAAAAAATATTTTTAAAAAGGGAAAAAGTAATTTTACAAGTTGCATGCTATGTGACTGGTGGTATTCAAACTCGTGACCTCAGCCTTATGCAATTCGTCCCTTACCACTACACCATACACTCACTTGTGTCCAGATATCATTTTTTTTCCCCACATATTATATAAACCCGATAGAAAACTGAATATTTAACAGTCTAAACGAATTCAAATAAAAAAGTGATGAACTACAAAGTTTCATAACTTTTTGAGATCTACAACTTTCATTTAGAGTGTTTCTCCACCCGAGGTCATTTGCAAAATTTAAATTTTAAATTTGAAAATTTCGGTCATAGTTTTCCATAAAAAATGACTTCAAATGAAAAGATTGTCAACTACGAAGTTTTATAACTTTTTGGGATCTACAACTTTTATTTTGGGAGTTTCTCCATCCAAAAAGTTTGAAAAACTAAAAAAATTAATTTTAAACTATTTCTACCGGGCGGATTTCTTAAAAAACAGCCAGTAAAAAAATCGATTTCTACCGGTGGTTCTCTAAAAAATCCGCCAAGAAAAATAGTCAATTTCTTACTTGACGGTTCCTTAAAAACCACCAGTAAAAATCGTATTTCTACTAGCTATATATAAAAATAGGGTCAATTTCTACGCATCTGTTTTTTGGAGGCTCCTTTGTTGGAGGTGGATGGATCCAACGAGCCTATCAAGCTCATCCTTGGCGCGGGTTTGATCAACAGGCAAGGTGGATGGATCGACGTGGCTAGCTTGCTAGATGGCTTGACGGCGAGGTGGCTTGATGGGCTGGGCGGTGGCTCATTTTTTCTGTCCTTTTAAATTGATTTCAAGAGGTAGACGTCTTAAACACCCCGGCCCGGAAATCTAAACTAAAGAAGCCGGAGAGAAGACCGACTTTGTTATTTTTCTGTTTTTTTTTTTGAAAAATTTGCTTAGAAACACTGCACTAACGTGTAAGTTGCTGTTGGACACAACCAATTCAAAAATTGGTCTAGTATCATTATCAAATTAGAATTCTTTGCCATAATACACTGCAACTATTATTTTATCCATTTCTCATATTTGCAGAGAGAGAAAATAGGAGAAATGATCTTTTTCCCCTCATCTTCATCCTCCGGTCGTCTTCCGCCTTAGATGGGCGGCTAGCTCATGATGGCCTCTTGCACAGGGGGCTAGGCGCTCCGGTTAGGAATGGAGACAAGGGCAGCTGGGCTCACCGACCGGTGGCAAGAGTCCACGGCGACGATGTTAGGCCTCAGTGCGGTGCTGCTCGTCTCCAATCCAGGTAGGGGTGGCTTTCGTGGTCGCAACTGGCAGCAAAACCAAAACAGATGTGGCGCCACGGTGTGCAGCCTAAGCAGAGTAGGCCTGTATCGGTAGCAGCATGGAGGGCGAGAGGTCAGGGCCATGCGGTGACCGCTGGTGGTGGTGTTGTTGGGACGCCCTAGAGCCGTGCTCCCATGCCGCGCTAGGCAGGAGCAGCAAGGCTATGTGGCTGTGTTACGAGGTAGGGGGCCGAGGTGGCACGATTACTCTTCCTGGAAGCGGAAACAGTGCGGCTGCAGGAGATAAGGTTAGAAAAATGAAACGAAATGGTTGATAATGGAAGACCTCGCTGGAGTGGAGAAGAAAAGGAGCGAGCGAGAACATCTAGAGGTTGAAGACAAGGGCAAAAAGGTCATTTCTTCTGCCTTCTGTCTCAGCGAACATAAAAAATAAATAAAATAATAGATACAGTGTGTTACGGTAAAAACTCCAACTTAATAATAGCACTGTGCCAATTTCCAAATTGGTGGTGTGCAACAACAAATTACATGTTTGTACAGTGTCTCTAAGCAAAATTTGCCTTTTTTAAGGCGGTAGAAGAGTGACCATGTTCTGTTCTTATGGCTGGTCTCAATAGTGTTTCATAGACATTTAATAAGGTGTGATGTCAGCGGATTTGTAGTTTTGTATGAAACAAAGAAGAGACAAAAAATTTATTTCGTGGCCACGAAATGAGTCTGTGACGTTTCCAACACATGGGAGAACCCACGTGAAACTCGTGTTGAGACCGTTCAATAGTTTCATCCAGGTGAGCAAGGCTATCGGACACGTGCGGGGAGGTTGCCAGACATGGGTGGGGCGCCTCCGCCACGGACCGAGGCCGCTGTGGTCATGAGATCCGCAGCACAGGCCATAGCTGTAGGCACGAGCAAGGTCGCCTCAATCGTCGCGGGCAGACACGTGCGCTCCGCCGCGTTGGGTGTGTTGGCAGCGAGCGCACAGATAGGTAAGAAAGAGAAGGGAGAGATTTGTGGGACTCTAAAAATAAATAAATAATCTATAAAATTAAAGATGGGGTGGTGCTCCAAATAAATACCCATGTTCTTCTCTAGTTCAAATTAATGAACTATAGTAAAAAAAAATAGAGCAAGAAATTGTAGAATTAGTTCAAATTAATGAGCTAGAAAAGAACCGCGATTATTTATTTGGAGCACCACCCCATCTAATATTAAACTTACAAATAAAATTATATATTGAAAGAGATCTATTTCTTTGAAGTCTTCTTTTTTAACCTGTTTCTTTGAAGTTTTGTGAACTGGGAGGCACTCGAGATTAAATTCGCGCATCTCTTAAAAAAAAAGCATTCCTGCATACCATTTCCGCTAAACCCGTCATAATCCGACCGCAGTCAACCATAAAAAGCCCCTTCTCGCTTTCCCCTCCCCCACCACCGCTTTCCACTTTTCCACAGTACACACGAAGCAGCAGCCAAGTAGCCAACCACTAGAGGAGAGGAAGCTTCCAGAACCTAGGGTTTCCCCACCTCCATGGCCGTCGCCACCGCTGCGGCCAAGGTGCATCCCTCGCCGCCGCCGCCGCCGCCGCCAGCACGGCGCTCGTGGTCGGCGTGGATTCCCTTCGGCTGGTTCGTCATCGACGCAGTCGTTTGCTTGTTCATCGCAAGCATGTGGCTTTTCTGCTGGGGCCTGGTCATTCTGGAAATCGTGCAGCTCGCCTGCGGCTGGGGCAGTCCTGTGGCTATCGCGACGTACAAGCTCCTCTATGTAGCCGGGACCAACCTTGTGCTCGTCGTCCTCTTCAGCATGCTAGTGGATCATATACTGGCCCGCGCCAGCGCCGCGCGCGGGCGGCGGCCGCCACGGCGGCGGCGGCCACCGACATTGAGGCAGCCAAGGTACGGAAAGGGGAAAATAGTGCCTTCTGGATCCAGTTTTTCTTGCTCGGCCATGCGAATAGGATAGCTATCACCTGAAATTGGAAGCTTTTATTGCATCCGCGCAATTTTTATTCGTGATTTAATTGCCTTATTATTAGGTTCCGGTCAAGGGGCCTGCTCTGAGGACATCCGAATCCGATGCGGTGATTTGGGACAAGCTGCGTGACGTGCTGTGTGAACCTGTCATTATTGGGTCACTTGCTTCATTGGCGTTCATCCTGCTCGTGATCCTTGGTATTGTGGTGGGGGAGGACTCGCCTGTGTTTGGTTCACTGATCTATTACATGGGAGCATCGGGCATGAATACCGTGGATTGCTTCCTTTTATGCCCCCTTATTACAGTGTGGATTTGGAGGGCCCGGAGGGGGGTGCGACGTGATCTGTATGTGATATGCATTTGAGGTATCCACCCTTAGCTCTAAGCCTCCTGTGTTTACGATGCAGACATGTTTTTCGTATTTGTGCAAATTTTTCCTATGCAGTTGCCACCTGTTGACAGAAACCTTGAGCAAGCAATTCCTTTAGTTTAGTTATCTGTATCACTTTTATCAATTTTGGAGCTACAACTGTTAATAAGCATGGATAACTGAACCATTCCTTATCCTAAACGTGATTCCACTAAGTTATTTCGTAGAATGGAGTAGTGCTGATCTGACACTTTGAGCAAGCAACTCCTTTGGTTTAGTTATCTGTATCACTTTTATCAATTTTGGAGCTACAACTGTTAATAAGCATGGATAACTGAACCATTCCTTATCCTAAACGTGATTCCACTAAGTTGTTTCGTAGAATGTAGTAGTGCTGATCTGACTAAAGTGATCATAGATGCATTCAACACACCTGCACTTGACAACGGAAATTCTGTTTATGAAATTAGGTTTACTTACCGCCTCTTGTTGTCTGCAAGCAATGATGCCGATGTTGAGCTACCCTAGTGACCTTGTACAGGTTTTTTTGAACCTTTCTTAGAAATTTGTGCATAAAGACCTTCACTAGGAATTTTATTTGTCATTGAGTTGGAAGCTGTTACAGAGTGATTGTAACTTGTTCTATTAATTTTATTTGTCTCCAGCTTCTATGATTAGATGAACAAAGGAAATAAAAGTTCAATTTCATACGTAAGTAAAATTAACATGGTGGGAACATTTTCTGTACTTTGGTCATCGACTCATCGTCTAGTTTAATGTCAGTCTCTGGTCTGGTCAACTGCTCTACTTTTAAGAAAATGTATTTGAGCGCAGAGGTTTTGTGATTTGGTGTCATCTCTTTTCACCCATATATCTTCCTGAACTGCTGCTTATTTACCGAACACAATTGGTAAGAAATCTTGTTGATAGTTCTTGATTAACTGCAATTGCAGAATAATTTTACATAGACAATAGTGTCATGCGTAAAAAATGAGAGATCGCATATAGGAAGGAATACATTGAAGTGTTTTCGCTTTAAAAATATATATATAATGCCAAGAGCTGTCATATGCTCTACTTTGGCTTGGTTTGGCTCTCCTATCTTCTGTATCCTTTTAGTACCTGCATGAATGAAGTGCTTTCGGTGTTATCTTTTACTACTTTTCTAAAAGCAAATTGGCAGTACCTGTGTGAATAATTAAGTACCCAAGTAGAAATATGGAATCAGCTTATCTGATTAGGGACCATGTAGTACGATGTGTTGCTAAAATTGGAAGGAATACATGAGTGTTTTTTGTTTCATAAAAATGCAAAAGCTGACATATCCTTCAGCTCGCTGGTAATTCAAAAGTGTTGCCAAATTGCTTTAAAAAGGGTGCTGCCAAATTCTGATGTGATTATACAAACCCACTAGAGAAAGCATTAATGATCTTACTGGTGGAGAGGATGACAGCCAATAATGTTATTTGCTAAAGGTATTGGATGACATGACCAATAAGGTATAGAAACATAACAATCTAAACAATCAAGGTGATGACTGATGATGCATTGTTCTTTTGCCAACTGAGATTAAATCCAAGCACCGGCTTTGTTGTCTGAAAAAGCATTCCGAATGAACTAAATCCACAATTCAGCTGGAGTGCTGCATGTAGTACAAATAGTACATACCTGGTGCACATGATTTGGAGGATGCTTGTGTGGCATTTCTGGTAGCTATGATGATGCCAGAGGAAACATCACTAGCACCAGAGGCAACATATATAGGAACACAAAATGACAGTAGTACATTTTAAGTGTGGGATAGGAAGAGGAAAGGACCTGGACAGTTCAAGTACATTTACATCCATCTTTTGGGTTATTAGGGGGAGCACGATGGAGTTGTTTGAGGGAGAAAGAGTGCTAGAGAAGACAAAAGATTTGGATGGTCATATCATTGAAAACAGAGTCTATCTTATAGCTAATTTTTTTCTGATGACAAGGCCGGTAGTTCAATATGTTATTTCTTGATGTAACTGAAATTGCATAACAAAATGAAAGTGTTATTCTATATAACAAGTACACAAATTTTAAAGCAATCTGCTCACTAGTGAAAGATATGGTTGCAAATTGGGTTGTGAGCATGCTTTACAACTGTGCTTGCAAGTTTCATGTACCAGATAGGATTTGGCTAATCTGTGGTAATTTTTTCCCAAATGATCACCATTAGTGCGCTGAAGAGATGAAATCATGATGGAAAATGCTTGGCGTACAACCTTTTTGCACAACTCTATTGTAGTTAGACCCAAGTGGTAGGAAGCACCCAAGAGATTTCAACCATTCGTCACTCCTGGTCTAGACATGGTTGTTCACTAATTTATTAAGTAGGGGAATTAGTACTGATTAGATCAGCACCCTACCATTAGTTTTATCTCAGTACACTGGCTGTTTTGATTTTTATGTGAGCAAGCTTGCAAACAAGTCTTACCTTTGGCAATCTTTACACATTAACATCTTATACTTTCTACATGTCGAGACTAAAGAATTTTTGTGACGTGAAATCTGAAATATAGTAATTTTGTGACGGAAAATCTAAAATATTTGTGATTCTGTATGCACCCAACTGTTTATGCACCTATTCTAATTAAGATGTTTGGCTTCATTTTTGTTGACAGTGCCTTGGAGTGGAGGAGATGTGATGATGGACAAGGAGCTATGAGTATATGCTTTGTTACTGAAAACTTCCGCTTACATAGTTCTTCCTTTTATCTTCTCTTCCAAAAGTTATCTTATATTGGCATTGTGAAGCATAAAGTATCCGCTATGCTATGAATTCTGCAAATGTATCTTATATTGGCATTGTGGATGCACTGGTAGCATAAAGTATCCCTGATGCTATGAATTCTGCAAATATATCTTATATTGGCATTGTGGATCAACTGGAATGCGTGCTTCCTGAAGTGAGAATAATGAGGAGAATAAATGACTTGTGTGCTTGTCATCATTTTAACTAACATCTTCGCTAGAGGAGAAGATGCATATCAAGATTCAATATCACACTGGACATGCTCTGACATTGGCTTTAGGTAATTTATTGTAAATTTCCCCTGCAGATTCTTGATTTAGTTAGCCTTTAGCAGCCATGTTTCCACGAGGGAACGGAACGTGAAACGGGAATGAGAACTTGGGATGTTATTCTGTGACATGAGAATATAAATGTTCCCAACGTGACAATATTTCCATTTCCAGGCTGCTAAAGTCCTAGCCCCCCTCCCTCCACTACTACAGTCCTAGCCCCCCTCCCTCCACTACTACAGAATTTACATTCACTGGCAGTACATCACTGGCGGTTTTCATAGAACCGCCACTGTTGTTTCATCACTGGCGGTTTGAAGCTTAAAAAACATAAAATGATTGATGGGAGCCACAAACCGCCAGTGAAGATAAGCAACAGTGGCGGTTCGTGGCTCAAACCGCCAGTGATACATCACTGGCGGTTCGTAGCTCAAACCGCCACTGATTTAAAACTATCAGTGGCGGTTGTATTTTGAACCGCCAGTGATTTAGAACTATCAATGGCGGTTTGGTTTTGAACCGCCAGTGATAAGCTAAGTGTAGATTATTATTTCTAAAAAACAATGACCAATTTAAATAAGTGGAATATACTGTGGGCATGGAGTTAGAAGATGAAATTCTTGATCATGAAAGGTCTATTTTTTTATTTCATTGAAATATACATTTCACTCTATCCCATACCCCATAGTTGTTGAGAAAAAATATTTGTTTGCTTGGGATAATTCATCCTTCCATTTCTAAATTACATTTTGGAAAAAAAAGTGGTGAACATCAAAGTTGTAGATATCTACAACTTTGATGTTTTCTAGAAAGGTAATTTAGTGCCATAAATTTTGGTCCAAATATTGCATTTCAAGTTTTTTTTCAAATTCAATCTAGTGATGTTCCAAAACAAGCTCAAATGGAGAAACTCCACGAATAAAAGTTGTAGATCATCATTGGGGCTACAAATGTTATTATTATGAATTTTTGGTTGGGGGTAAAATGGACCCTCAAAATATCACTTTTTTTTTGCCAAATCTTGAATTTCAAAGTTTTAGTTATTCAAAATGATGGCAAATGGGGATATTATATGAACCACTAAGTAGAAAATGATTTTTAGATAGATCTAGAAAAAATTCATCACATTTTGAGCTAGTATGAGGGAAAAATCTAATGCAAATTTGAAAAATTCATTAAATTTAGAAATCGATATGTTCATAAAAGAAAGTGACATAAACAAGCCTAATTTCTGAATTTATTCCTTTTCTCAAATTTGCAACAGGTTTTTCTTTCTCATACTAACTCCAAATCTAGTGGTTTTTTTCTAAATCTGTCTAAAATCATTCTCTACTTAGTGGTGCAAATAAAATCACTATTTGGCATCATTTTAAGTAACTAAAACTTTGAAATTCAAGATTTGACAACAAAAAGTGACATTTTGAGGGTCTATTCCACCCTAAATGAAAAATTCATAATAATGACATTTGTAGCCCCAATGATGATCTACAACTTTTATTCTTGGAGTTTCCCTATTTAAGCATGTTTTGATAGGTGATTTTGAGAAAACACTTGAAATAGATTATTTGGACCAAAATTTGCGGACTAAAATACCTTTCTGGAAAAAGTGGTGAACATCAAAGTTGCTTAACTCTTCAGCATCTACAACTTTTATTTAGGTTACTTTTCCATTCAATGAAGTTACATTTTATGTTGTTCACAAATGGAGGAATCACTCGCAATGTTTCATAAACATTGTGTGTGATTCCCTGCATTTGTGAACAACACGAAATGTAGCTTCTTCGAATGGAAAAATGACCTAAATAAAAGTCATAGATGCTGAAGAGTTAAGAAACTTTGATGTTTATCACTTTTTCTAAAAAAGGTATTTTAGTGCCTCAAATTTTGGTCCAAATAATTGCTAGATTTTAGTAAAAAAAAAATTGCTTAAATACTAGAACAATGCAAACTGCCACTTTGTCTGATGGAGTACTCACCAATACAAAAGTTTTAGATATCGTTGGGTTCTACAACTTTGTTATTTATGGCTTTTTTCATATAAAATTTTTACTATCTCAAAATATTGTTTGAAGTTTTCATATTTTGAAATTCAAATTTTAAATTCTTCAAACAAAGTCAAATGGAGAAATGACCAAAACAAAGGTTGTAGATCATGATGATTTCTAAAAATTTATAGTTGATGACTTTTCAGTTGAATTTATTTATAGTTTAAAATTATGTATTATTCAATTTAGAGTTCATAAATTTTTTTGAAAGAAAAAAAACAGTGTAACTCAGCTCATACTATGCAGGCCAATAGCCCAACAACAATGGCCCTTGCTGAGCCCATTACTTCGGCCCGATGTATTGCAGCCGTTGGATGATTCCCTGATAAATCAGAGCCGTTGGAGAGAAAGCGCTAGTATATAAGCACCTCTTCTTCCCTCCCAAACCCTAACCTCGCTCCTTCAGTCCTTCCTCATCCCCAGCGACGTCGCAACCCACCTCCGCCCTCCTGCACGCTTGCGGCTTGCCCCCATCGCGCCGCCGCCCTCTCTTCCTTCTTCTCCCACCTGAGATCTGCATGAAGCAACTGGCGAGGTTTGACAGTGACAGGACCGTCTCCATGAAGCAGGAGAGGTCCCTCTCCAGCGTGGTGCGGCGGAACCCGCACGCACTGACTCATTCCCGCTGCTGTGGGGCATGCGGCGCCGGTGTGGAACAACGGTAGGCGGTGAGCAACGCTGAAGACGCTGCTGCGGCTGTTGTACGCGTATGGGGGTGAAGGGCGTTGGCAACTGAAGGTGTCATGGAGCTCATCTTCTTCTAGGACAATGACGACACCGGTGCAGAGCTACCACATGGACCAATACGCGGCAGCTAGATGGAGTCGAGTCACCCGTAGCCCATCGCCATGGTTTTCCCGCACCGCCTATCCCCTCCGCCGCCACCGCCATAGATGCCGCTGCATGTCTGTCCCACTCTTCATGGCCATCCGTCTGCCACCACCGTCTGCTCCCGTCGCCATTTGCCCATCCTCCGCCTGCATTAGGAGAGTAGGAGACCAGCGCCAGGGCAGAGATGCGATGTGGGGAAGATATACAATTAATCTTAGGATGAAGCTGAGTATATCTTTGCGAGGACAGTGGACACCTGAGGACACCGATGAGAATGAAGGCTTACACTTACAATTCCTGCTGCCATGAACGTGGCTGGAAAATGGATGGTCACCGTCCACAGGATTTCGTTGAACATGATGCCCACGTCCGGCATGCTTTTTGACGCTATCTATCGTATCAACTGTTTTTGGCACAAGTTGCTCCAATCCGGTCCATTGCTAATGTTTAATTTTTTTGGTGACCGAGACTTCACGCATATTTGACAAAGAAGAAGAAGCCGAAAGAAAGAACGCTTTCATAACACAACTATGTATGTGATCCAGAGAGATCCTATATTGCAGGTACGAAATTAGGGAGAAAGTGTGGTTAATGACCCAAGAAAAGCAGTAGAAGGGCCTCCGCCCTAAGCCAAACCGACTGAACCTACATGGAAAGTATATCAATGTAAGGTTACCAACAGGCTGATGAAGCCACGGTGGCAATAAAGCATTCACCAAGAAGAAACGGCATACGGCGGCAAAGTATCCGCTCGAATGCTAGCGACCAAGTAGCCGCTGCGAAGAATCAAGCCCAACTGGATAGGGAGCTGCTATGAAGAACTAGCTCACGAGTGGCCAGGTAGCCACTGCGAAGACAAATGCAACCGGCCAGGTAGCCACGACGATCTAGATGACTACGACAACATCAAACATTAGGCTAGACAGACCAAAGCGAAGATAAAGCTAAAGCACATGCAAACACAGCACAGTGAGGAGCAACTTCGGTGAAAGAAGCGAGCAGTAGCAGGAGTGCTCCAACGAAGCTTCCAAGAAGGGGATGACGACGTCCACAGATGCCAATCGACATTCAAAGGAGCGTACGAGATGGACTTTTATCACATATATAGCTACCCCTATGACATGCATGCGGTGAACAGAAACTTCAACAATGCCTTTGAAAAGGTTGATGGCAAAGGGCTTGCCACCACCGCCAGCCCGATGCAAGATGTTGGGTAGAGCTTTCACCCATACACTGTTCTGTTGTGATGCTAGAGGAGCTAGCTCGCATACGGGACGTAGATTGTGAGGGAACACTGCCAGCCGATAGCAGCCACCGCCTGCTATCCATGATGCCCCGGGCACACCATAGCATGTAGGTGCGTGGGTAGGCAGGAAAGCCTTCACTGTCAACCCAAGCCAGCCGCCGGCGCCATAGCAACACATAGCGCATCATCAAGGGACATTGCGGAGACATCCAAGGAGAGTGCCATGGGGACCCTGCTAGCCTATAGCATGGGGGCCACCACCCCACACGCCACGGTCGGCCATGCAAGACTAGCCAGCCAACGCTAACAACCCACCTAAGACTTCATTGACTGGCTAGATCAAGTGGCAGACAGCCACAGTGCCCAGATCTCGTGCTGGCCAACCCATAGACAACTTGGCCCGCTAGATCTAGCTGTCCAGTCGCTAGCCTACCAGTGACTAGGAGCTGTGGGCATTATGGCCAACAGGTGCGGCCCGACATGCGGCCAGGCCATGGCCGCCACTCGCACCCCTGGCCAGCATAGGATAGCCATTGCTGCCCATGCAGAACGTCGTGCGCGCCTTGGCCAGGCACGACTATCGCCCGTCGGGTGCTCAGAACATGGGAAAGGCTACGCCATCGCCAGATTTGGCCATGGGGCACCCGGATCCGCCAGCCAGCGGCCTAATCGCTAGAGTTGAGGGGGAGTGGGGATGGAGGAGGAGAGAATGGGGAGGGTGGCTCCTCTATGAACGGAACCCACCCCCCTCCCCCCGGTTTTAGGGTGCCACTGGCTGCTGCTACCACATGCCAAAATGCGGCGACGGTAGCCTGACAAGCAGTGGGAAGACGGTATGGCCTGACAAGAGGTGGGGGTGAAGCAGCAGTTAAACACGATGTGTGGGATTGCAGATCTTGATCACACAAGAGAATAGGTAGACATTAATGTTTATCGCGCGCCTTGCAGTTGGTGACGGTGACGCTGATGAGGTGGACGGATCCTTTGGCCATAGCCTCCCATACAGTGCTGCCGGTGGCATAGCTAGGTTTAGTGCAAGGGTGGTCGATTTAAATGTAATGAGCCAAATAATAATGTTTTAAATACACTTTTCATTGTGCACATATTCTGTAGTTTAATACTAATCAAAATTCTATGGTCCATGGCACAATGTGCCACCTGCTAGCTAGCTCCGCCTATGCTGTGAGCTGCCACTTGAAGAACTTCACCTTTGATGGAGCATGAGCACTAGATTGATCCCAGTGTAGCACTCTGCCCCAATTCAAGGGGAATTGGACGTAAGTCGACTAATAAGCGCAAGCACGATGCACGCACATGATTATTCTGTATTTGCTAGAGTGGGATGCATATATAGTCGTCCATGCCATATTGAAATGAAATGGCTTTCTGAATAGGTAAGGATCCAGCAGCAGTGCCTTTGTTGCACCTCCAGCTTGTTGGCATCACGTACACCACACTGACCACGCCCTGCACTTGCATCGTTTCAGGATTGGACGTCTGTGCAGGCTGAGGACCCTGCATGCCCAGACAGTGACGAATATTATTCCATGTGCCTTCATCACTATTACCATCTGCGTGCAAACCGTCCTAATGTTTTTGATACAAATTAATACATACTCCTAGATTCACTCGTTCAAGTATAGTATAGGATTTATAAAAGCAAGTTAGTCGACATGCATGGTTTTGCCTTTACTAGTAATTTTCTCCTGTGAATATCCTCATTGGGTTCCTGGTTTTAAACTAGATGCAATTACTTCACTGAAAATGATAGTCATACTCTAGTTAAGATCTCATGCTATAGTATAACGCACACTAGATGTACAGCAGCATCTCCATGTGTGCATGCATGCCCATGAATCAAGTATTCTAGTATGCCTAGTATGTACTCTAAACGAATGACATGCCCTCTTGCTTTTGGCTAAATAAATTACTAAATCTTTAGATAAGCCTCTTTGGACCATTATAAATTTTTACATCGTTACATATTTGTGTTATACTATCTATTAAAGCAAAGTCATCGTTCAACATATATTATAGAGGTTCTAATTGATGGCGCACATGTAGCATGCATGCATACATGAACAGGGTGATACTGTACAGCTGTAAAGACCAGACACTTGAGTGACTACGTAAAGCTGCAGAACAACAAGGCACGGTGTTGCTTTGACTTTCCCTCAGCGCTTCCCAGTGAGTTAATACTACGTTGGACAACTCTATTTATAGCTACGTAAAGTGCTGGGCATGGGAAAATTCTACAAGGAAATACTCCCTCCTATCCTTTTTATAAGACGAACACGTAAAACAAGATTCAAACTTTATAAATTTTTGTGAAATAGCAGTGACGTGATACCTTCTCAGGATCACAGTTCCGTGTTTATATAGCTAGGAAGAGCCCCCTAGCGTGGCGTGTACATCTTGTACAACAAGTCAATCCACCTACTTAGATTACAAGGCAAGATTACAACAACCTAACAACAACTAGAAGCTATCCTATCATATTACATGGAACCGTAACTAACAAACATATGTGCTAATATTGTAAACACCCTCCCTCAATCACAACTTCTCGACTAAGTTGAGATTGTCTCTGAATTGCAACATTAGTTTCTCAGGAAGAGCTTTAGTAAACCCATTAGCTACTTGATCTGCAGTACTGATAAATCTGATGCCCAGAAGCTTGGCTGCAATTCGTTCTCGCACAAAATTATAATCAATTTTAATGTGCTTTGTTCTTGCATGGAAAACGGGATTAGCCGACAAGTATGGAGCCCCTAAGTTGTCACACCACAACCGTGCTGCTCGAGGATGTGGAATGCCAAATTCTTCCAATAATTTCTAGATCCACATTACCTCAGCTGTAGCATATGCTAGGGACTTCTACTCAGCTTCAATGCTTGATCTGGAGATGGTAGCCTGTTTTCTAGCACACCAAGATATTAAATTACAGCTAAGAAACACAGTAAAACCTTCTATAGATCATCTATCATTCGGACATCTAGCCCAATCTGCATCTGAGAAGGCACTTACCAAGGTAGAATTTGTTTTTATGATTTTCATGCCTGTTGACAGCCACTATTGTATTAATTCAACCGTCAACTAGCCATGGAAAGGATGCAAATGTGATCACCGAAGTAGACATAAGGTTTACACTGACCGAATTCCACGAGTTTTGGTGTTTCACTATTTATGCAGGCGTAAACCGGATAAGGCACAAACATACAAGCTTATCGGAACAAGGAAACGGAAAACGGACTCCACGGCTACACAGGAATGTTCTAGAAGAGACGAGAAGGCACCACGCCGAGCCGGGAGCCCGGAGGCCACCACGTGGGACCGGCCGGTCTGGCCCTGGCCTTGGTCGAGCCCCGGTTCACCCAGTTCTCTGCACCGCCTTTGAGGATCGATCCTAGCCGCCCGTCAATGTCGGTTTGATCCGATGGCTCACGATCATCGCCCAGAGCTATAAAAGGAGAGGCACCCCCCCCGGGGAGGAGAGCCCATTCATTCATTCTCATTCGAAGTCCGATCATCAGCCAGAAACCCTAATCAGAGCTCCTTAGCTAGGGCCTAGATAGCTAGATTAGAACTAGAGGGAGGCAAGCGCAGGCTTAGATTCCGGAGCCATCAAGAGCTTAGATTTGGTATAGTTCTTACCTCCTCTCGCCTTGTTCTCTTTCATTGTATAGTTATATGATTGCTATAATTGAATTGATGAATTCTTATTTACTTATATTCATAGTTATTGTGATCTTTATCTATTGTGGTTATATGCTTAGTATAGCTAGATTAACATTATACTTATCCATAGGTTCGTATAGCACTCATCTAATTGATCGTTGGGTGAGTGATAAACATTGTGTAAGCATGGTGCTTATACGTTGTTTATCTACGAATGCACCCTATAGACCGGGTTTGGTAGATAGTGGGTGTGACATTCCTGTTGAGTCCTATGTAATCCGAACCTGTTTATAGGCACAGTAGAGCTTGTATACGATGGAAGGGCGTGCTATGTTCTCAAACTTCCCTAGTATTTCCGCTATGAATAAGTATAATGCTAACCTTAGCCATGACTACTGGGTGTATTGCACTAACCATAATATACATTGACATGTAGCTAGGAATAACCCAGGAATATCTCTTGATGTTCTACTAGCAACCCTAATGATATAGCTAGGAGTCTCTATCTGTTTATGCTGATGATTATATACTTATCTTATCAATTATCTTGTGACTTACCCCTGCATTGAGTAGCGAGGACATGGTTACGCCTATTCGTTACACTCTAGGTCAACACACTACCTTTACGCAGCCATGTAGACCTTCCTTTGGGAAAATATAAATGACAACCCGTAATACTCCGGGTAAAATGCTGCAATGGTATTTGATCTGTGCGCTTGCAGATACATTTCTATATTCTAAATGGTGGCATGATTTAATACCTCACCCTTTGGTATTATGCTGGGGATGATAACTTGGCATTCTAGTGGCGGTGTGCTGCTCTGGTATTTTTGGCGCCGTTATTAGAGATAACATTAAGAGGTGTCAACAAGCATTTTTAGCGCCCTTGCCGGGGAAGGCAATTGGCAATTAAAAAGGATAGCGATAGACCTAACAAACCAACGAGTTAGAGGAAACCATAGACCCCTACTCAATGCAGGCTTACCCTTGTGTTTTTTATCTTTGTGAAATCTTATGCAAGGTAATAAATGAGTGGTTTTGATCTGCCAGATAACTACATTGAAAATCCAGAGAAACTCTTTCAAAGAAAGAAATTCCAGCAAGTGCGGGACATCTTTGAATCTCCATCAAGGACACCCACTGCTCAGGTTCGTTCTTTAGAGGAGCAAGCTCCTACAAGAGAAGAAGAAGAAGAGCAACAAGAGGGCAACTCAGCACCAGTTTTTGAGGAAATGGCTGATAAGTCACTGCGCGAGTTCTCCGCTTCGAACACCAACAACATCCGCACTGGACCTAACGTCGAAATTAGGGAGAATGGATTTGAGCTCAAGCCAGCCCTTATCACCATGGTGCAAGCCAACCTGTTCTGTGGAAAAGCACATGAAGATGCCAGTGCTCATCTCCAACACTTTCTAGAGATTTGTAGCACTTTCAAGCTGAAGGATATACCAAAAGATACCGTTCTGCTACATCTGCTTCCATTCTCACTGTTGGGAAAGGCAAAGCAATGGTTTTACGCCAACAAAGACAACCATACAACTTGGGACAAGTGCTCCACAACTTTTCTAACAAGATTCTTTCCTATGGGCAAGACGAGTGCCCTAAGGGGGAAGATCTCGAGTTTCCAGCAATAAAATGATGAGTCAGTCCCTGAGGCATGGGAATGCTTTTAAGACTACGTATCAGAATATCCTCATCATGGGATGGAGAATTGGTTCCTAATGCAAACTTTCTATCATGGGCTTACCAACAGCACCCGCAACAATGTTGATGTTGCTGCTGGAGGTGCATTTATGTCACTGACTATACCACAAGCTACTGCTCTTATGGAGAAGATGACCTCCAATCAAGATTAGAATGATGAGCGCCAGACCACCCGCAAGAGGAGTGGAGGAATGCACCAGCTCAAGGAGGTGGACATGCTGTCTGCCAAGACAGATCTGCTCATGAAGAAGCTAGAAGACAAGTCAAGCCAGAGACAAGATGTCATGTGCATTAATGATGCATGCATGACTTGTGAAGTGTGTGGCAATATGGGACACTCAGGCAACAGCTGTCCTAAGACCCATGAGGATGTGAACTTCATTAACAACAACAACAATAACTATCGTCCTCAAAATCAAGGATGGAACCAGCAAAGGCCCAACTACTAAGGTAACTCCTAAGGTAACTTTCAAGGCAATAATTATAATAACTATGCTTAATTGCCTTTGAGAGAAGTGATCTCCAACCAAAACAAAATTATGGAGACTTTATCTAGGAAGGTAGCATCCAATGATAAAATGCTAGAGAATATAAACATTAAAATAGATAGCTTTACCTCTACTGTTAAGAACCAGCTAAACTTTAATAAGATGATAGAACAACAATTAGCTCAGCTAGTGGCCGCTGTTCCACCGACCAACGAAGGTAAGATTCTAGGGCAACCTCTAGAGCCCGAACCGTGAATCTGGTTGATGTTTATGCAGGTTACTATGTTGAAGCATCATCAGGATGGAAGGATGAGTCCATGCCACCTAAGAGAGGAGATCCAGGGAGACCTGTGATTCCCATCTCTATTGGCCAGCATGACTTCCTTGAAGTTATCTGTGATCTAGGCGCCAGTGTCAACATCATGCCTAAGGTAATCTTCGACCAAGTCTTTCCATGGGCATCTTTATTATACACAGATATATGTTTGCAGCTTACAGACCAGACAATCAAGTATCCAGAGAATCTTAGATGACATGTGCATACGAATCGAAAGATCATATGTCCCTGTAGACTTTGTAGTCCCGGATACCGGTAGAGACCCCAAGAGTCCAATCATTCTTGGCCGACCATTTCTGAGTACTGCAAAGGATGTCATCTACACAAATAGTGCCAAGATTTGTTTCACCATCAAGGGCAATAAAGAGAAGTTCAGTTTCAAGAACAAGACCCTTGAAGCTCCTATAGATCCAAGAGGAGCTTACTTTCTAGTCAAGCCAACAAACGGAGGAACCAAAAGGAATTCAAATGGGAAAAGAAAGAATAAGAACAGGAGACAAGTGAGAAAGCAAGTCCAAGTAGTCAAGGCTGTCGAGTACAAGCATGACCACCTCCTAGCTTCACCATTCCTAACCAAGAATTCCTAACCAAGAAGGAGGATCCAGGCATGCCAGCTATTGATTGCCCTATTGGGCAGTGCTCATTCTATAATGCCTTCTGCGACACCTGATCAGCTGTCAACATAATGTCTAAAAAGGTATATGATTTATTATTCGATACACCTCTATACCCTACCTATATGCAGCTGCAGCTGGCGGACAACACAACGAGATTTCCGGAGGGAGTAGCAAGAGACATCATGGTCAAGATCCAGGACCACTACGTCTCGACCGACTTCATGATACTGGACATGGGAGAAGAAGACGAGACACCCATCATACTTGGAAGGCCATTCCTCAGCACCACCAACGCGATCATCTACAATGGATTAGGTCAAGTCCACTTCTAATTTCCAGGAGAGAAGGTACGCTGTTATTTTAAAGATTATAACTCTCCTGAATTAGCAGCTTTTACCCAGTCCAAGAGCAGACGTCAGCGCCGGAGGAATCGCTCTCAAAAGAGCAATGTTGAGGAGGAGAAAAACAAGGAAGAATCTATAGCACCAAAGACACAACCTACAAAGGTATGAAAAGAAAAGGTAACCTCCTCAACTGAGTCATCATCACCAGGAGGTCCAACATCAGGGTCCCTAGCCCCGGGATCCGATGGAGCACCCTAGGAGTGAAGACGACGAGAAGTCTTGTCCGGAGGACTCTAAACTCCGAACCCTTGCCATAAGGTAACAATGGTAGTTATCCATTTACTTTCTTACACTTTTAATTCATAGTTAGTCTTTATCATCTTCATAGAAAATCATAAAAACATTTGGAAAACCCTCAAAGCCCCATGTGACATGCCTGTAGTGCAAACTAAAGGAGTGTTCACTGTGGTGGTATAAAAATAAAATAAAAATTAGAATACATATTTCAATTCTGTTTGATAAAAAGAAAAATCCAAAAATAATCATTGAGCAGCTTGCTGCTTTGAATGCACTGTAACAACTTTTAAAAGCCTCTCACAAACAACCAGTCCACGAACGGTTAACCACTAACTGTTTATCCTAATCCGTTCCACGAGTTTTGGTATTTTGTGAGATATTGGCTGCAGGATGACTCTGAGAGCTAGTCCACCTAAGAATCATCATCATCATCACTCAAAGTGCACCTTTCTGCACACAGCTAACCCCTATACGAAGAAAGCAGCTTCTTGTTGGATGAGATGAAGGATCTTGGCTACCAGCTCTTACAAGCATGAGCTCCATCGAGAGGACTGCTCAGCTTCAACGCTCAACCACGACAAAAACTAGCTTGGGGGAAGGCATCCCCTAGGTACCCAGATAAGTGTACCTACGCGATTATCGAGTCAGTCATAAAAATAAAAATACTAAAAATATGTGAGCACATAAAGATTCACCATAGTATCTAAGAAAACCTAAAAATACCAAAAATATGTGGGCACATGAAGGTCCATGCTTTTTAAGAGTCTTTAGAGTCTTTTGAGTTTTATAGTTTGAGTCTTTAAAAAATAAAAAACCAAATAAAAATATTTGTCTGTCTAGAGTCAATAAAAAGGAAGCTCTTCAATTATTGAATTGAATTGATGATAAGCTGCTCTGTTACAACACCTCTGAAATACCTAGAGACTAGACAAAATTTTTCTAAGTTTTAGCTCCAACTTTTTGACATGAGAATTTGCTCTGAGCCTAAAACTTATGGGTTGCATACGCTTGAACTAAGTCTAGGTGCCCGATTGATAAGATTGAGAAAGTCTGAGCTGCTATTTATCTTGTTCTAAGTGACACTAGAGTTCTGGAGATTTATCTTTTGAAAAATGTAAAAACATGATGAGTTCCTGTATGACAAAGCTTACATTCCCACCAAAGCCAAACATGATGAGATAGGCTAGTTAAACTTCCACATATATGCTGTTTGTCTTGCATTGAGTTTTGTCAACCTTTGTGACCCCTCGGTGAGAAATTTGTCATACTCTTGAATCAAGATCCACCTCCATATGCACTACTCTACACTGGAGTAG
Organism: Chrysopogon serrulatus; assembly: GCA_015844335.1. Taxonomy (NCBI): domain Eukaryota; kingdom Viridiplantae; phylum Streptophyta; class Magnoliopsida; order Poales; family Poaceae; genus Chrysopogon; species Chrysopogon serrulatus. The sequence continues at coordinate 410,826 of JADLZL010007662.1, read as the reverse complement.
GTGCAACAACATGCCATTCCACCTACATCCATTCTAAAAATGTTTTTCTCCTACATTGAGAAAGAACACCAAAAATATTCCATTAGGTTAGCCACCCAATAAATGCTCCATATTCCCATGTCATCTCTCTAAATTCCATTAATGCCAAAAGGAGTGCTATGAGCTATGCAAAAAGATATTTGAGAAAAAGGGAGAAGAAAAGAAAGATGGACAAGTGTCCTAGTGTAAAACAATGGGTACGTAGATGTCCGACTCCCTAAAAAAAAGAGAAAAAGAAGAAAAAAAGAGAAGAAAAGATAGCTCATAACCTCGGCCATTCTCAAAGAGAGAGAAGCATCCAAGGAGCTGAGTAGAATTAGGTTCCACCATATATCCACCATATCCATCCACCCATACATCTTTATTCGACTGCATAACTCGTTTCTCTATAGATCCATTGTTTGATTTAACAACATATGTATTGCAAGTTTGCTCTTTCAGTTTCTCCTTACCTATGAGCTCCACATAAGTTTTAGTGAGAATCCACAAATACCACATATATTGAGAGACTTGAGAGTGTCATACATGGGAAGCTCTGAGTTTTATTTGAAAACCTCTAAAAACTCTAGAATGATAGTTGATCGAAGAGCTTGAGACATAGTGCTTAGATGGGATCTTTCTGTCTGTCGAGTGCTCAAGACCCAAGGAAGAGCTAATAAGCCCCACAGTCAAAGTTAATATGGGTAAGTTTGACAGTCAGCTCAGTTATTGCATAACTTGGAGGAGAATTTCTGTCTGACTGCAGGTATACTTTGAGAGAGTCGCTCCGAGATGGCTACAATGCTTAAACATACACATATTTTCAATAACTTTTCTAAGTTTTCTTTGCTAAGGGACTAGCAAAGGTTAAGCTTGGGGGAGTTGTTGACGGCCACTATTGTATTAATTCAACCGTCAACTAGCCATAGAAAGGATGCAAATGTGATCACCGAAGTAGACATAGGGTTTACACTGACCGAATTCCATGAGTTTTGGTGTTTCACTATTTATGCAAAAGGCGTAAACCGGAAAAGGCGTAAACATACAAGCTTATCGAAACAAGGAAATGGAAAATGGACTCTACGGCTACATAGGAATGTTCCGTAAGAGACGAGAAGGTACCACGCCGAGCCGGGGCTCGGAGGCCACTAGGTTGACCGGCCGGTCCCACCCCAGCACCGGGCCGGTCTGCCCCTGCCCCTCCGAGCCCCGGTTCACCCGGTTCGCTCCACCGCCTTTGAGGATCGATCCTAGCCGCCCATCAATATCGATTTGATACGATGGCTCACGATCATCGCCTAGGGCTATAAAAGGAGAGGCACCGCCCCCTGAGGAGGAGAGCCCATTCATTCAGTCTCATTTGAAGTCCGATCATCAGCCAGAAACCCTAATCAGAGCTCCTTAGCTAGGGCCTAGATAGCTAGATTAGAACTAGAGGGAGGCAAGAGCAGGCTTGGATTCCAGAGCCATCAAGAGCTTGGATTTGGTATAGTTCTTACCTCCTCTCACCTTTGTTCTCTTTCATTGTATAGTTATATGATTGCTACAATTGAATTGATGAATTCTTATTTACTTACATTCATAGTTATTGTGTTCTTTGTCTATTGTGGTTATATGCTTAGTATAGATAGATTAACATTATACTTATCCATAGGTTCGTATAGCACTCATCTAATTGATCATTGGGTGAGTGATAAACATTGTGTAAGCGTGGTGCTTATACGCTGTTTATCTACGAATGCACCCTATAGGCCGGGTTTGGTAGATCATGGGTGTGACATTCCTGTTGAGTCCTATGTAATCCGAACCCTATTTATAGGCACAGTAGGGCTTGTATACGACGGAAGGGCGTGCTATGTTCTCAAACTTCCCTAGTATTTCCACTATGAATAAATATAATGCTAACCTTAGCCATGACTACTAGGTGTATTGCACTAACCATAATATACATTGACATGTAGCTAGGAATAACCTAGGAATATCTCTTGATGTTCTACTAGCAACCCTAATGATATAGCTAGGAGTCTCTATCTGTTTATGCTGATGATTATATACTTATCTTATCAATTATCTTGTGACTTACCCCTACATTGAGCAGCGAGGACATGGTTACGCCTATTCGTTACACTCTAGGTCAACACACTACCTTTACGCAGCCATGTACACCTTTCTTTGGGTAAATATAAATGACAACCCGTAATACTCCGGGTAAAATGCTACAATGGTATTTGATCTGTGCGCTTGTAGATACATTTCTATATTCTAAATGGTGGCATGATTTAATATCACACCCCTTGGTGTTATGCTGGAGATGACAACTTGGCATTCCAGTGGCGGTGCACTGCTCTGGCATTTTTGGCGCCGTTATTAGAGATAACATTAAGAGGTGTCAACAATGCCCAAACTGATAGTGCCCTGGACATACCTGAGAATTCTCTTTACTGCCTCGTAATGAACAGTAGTCAGCGAGTGAAGAAATTGATGGACCTTATTGACAGCAAATGACAGGTCTGGTCGTGTAAGGGTTAGATACTGAAGTGCTCCAACAATGCTTCAGTAATGAGTTGAATCTTCACTTCCCAGTTGAGTACCATCATTAATGGACAATTTTTCTTTGGGACATAATGGCGTTTTGACAGATTTTGAGTGATCCATATTAACTCTCTTAAGAATCTCTGAGGCATACCTCTCTTGAGACATCAATAGTTCTCCATTCTTCTTCTGAACTTGTATTCCTAAGGAATAATGTAGCTCACCAAGATCTTTGATAGCATAGTCTTCTTTTAAATCTCGAAGAAGAGTGTCTATTGCTTCCTGTGAAGAACTAGCCACTATGATATCATCAACATACACAAGCATGAAAATTACATGATTTCCTTTCCTATGAAAGAACAAGATGTATCTGCCTTTGAAGGAACAAACCCAAGGCTTTGTAGCTTACTACACAGCCGATAATGCCAAGCTCTAGGTGCCTGTTTCAGACCATAAAGAGCTCTATCAAGCTTACAGACATAGTCCAGCTTGGCCTTGTCCTCATATCCTGGTGGCTGTCTCATGAACACATCTTCCTCTGCCAAAAGAGGAAAGGTGCCTGGGGGCACGGAATCATGGCTATTTGGCCAGGAATCGGCACCATTTTGCTCCAAGTTTTCAGCTGAATCTGCATGTTCAGGAACATGGTTAGTGCGCAGGGAACCATTGCCATTAGAAGCAAACGAGTTGTCATCCCCAGAGTCCTTTGTAGGATTAAGAAGAGAGGATGGCAGGAGAAGTATTTTGGATCTAAACCTAGCACCGGTACTAGGATGGAGACTACCAAAAGGATAGACATCTTCATCAAAAACAACATCTCATGAGATGTAGACTTGCCCTTCAGATACATCGAGGCACTTAAAACCCATATGCAGATTGCTATAGCCGAGAAAAACACACTGCTTAGATCTAAATTGAAGTTTCACTAGTACACAAACCATTTGTGTTGACACTAGCGTTTTTATTTTTACCGGCGGTTTTTCTTTAGAACAGCCTGTAGAAATCAACCCTATTTCTACAAAGCGTTCTTTTTAAGGAACCGCCAAGAAATATGATTTCTATGGCGGTTTTCTTAAGGAACCGCCAAGTAGAAATCAGTTATTTCTACCGGCAGATTTCTTAAGAAACCGCCAAGAAATCGATTTCTACCGACGGTTTCTTAAGAAATCCGCCAAGAGAAATAATTTGAAATTAATTTTTTGAGTTTTTCAAACTTTCTCGGATGGAGAAACTCCCAAAATAAAAGTTGTAGATCTCAAAAAGTTATGAAACTTTGCAGTTGACAACTTTTCATTTAAAATCATCTTTTATGGAAAACTACGAATCAAATTTTTAAATTTGAAATCCAAATTTTGTAAATGACCTCGGATGGAGAAACACTCTAAATAAAAGTTGTAGATCTCAAAAAGTTATGAAACTTTATAGTTCACCACTTTTTCATTTGAATTCATTTAGACTCCGAAATATTCAATTTACTATCGGTTTGGTATAATATGTGGGGAACCAGAATGAGTTATAGACACAAGTGACGTGTGGGTGGAGTGGTAGAGGGGTTACGCCATGAGGCCGAGGTCGCGGGTTCGAATCCCGCCCGGCCGCGTAGCGCGATTTTACGAAAAAAATGCGTGACTTGCAACTTCGAGGGAGACGGGCGGGCGGGTGCCTCCCCGGTTCGAAAAATATTTTTTGCCTTTTTAAAAATATTTTTTTGCAATTTTATCGTGTTTTCTCGGGCAACGATTTCTACAGGCGGTTCTCTTAAGGAACCGCCTATAGAAATCGATTTCCACCGGGCGGTTGGCTCATTTTCATCGGCCTCTCCCATCAGCGGTTGGGAAAAACGCCCGGTGGAAATACGTTGTCAACCGCCTCTACAAACCTTTTGTGTACTAGTGTTTGCAGGAATTATATGGCCTTAGGTTTGGCCAAGAGGCACAACCAAAGGTCATTCAAAGGGCAAGATAATCTGGTTTTTGTTGAAGAAGACGCTCTAGTGGAGTTTGATTTTGAATGACTTTGCTGGGGAGATGATTAATCAATAGGTGGCTGTAATGAAAGCCTCATCCCAAAACTTGAGAGGCATAGATGCATGTGCAAGCAAAGACAAACCAACTTCCACTATATGATGATGTTTCCTTTCAGCAGATCCATTATGTTGGTGAGCGTGTGGGCACAAAACATGATGAACAATGCCTATGTGCTGAAAAAAAGGAATTTAGTTTTTTATATTCTCCTCCCCAATCTGTTTGGATGGTGAAAATCTTTCTATTGAATTGGCATTCTACCATGGATTGGAAGTCATGAAATTTTTGAAAGACTTTAGATTTATGGTGCAAGAAATAAATCTAGGTAAATTTGCTGAAATCATCAATAAAGCTAACATAATAATCATTCTTGCCAATTGAAGTGGGAGCTGGTCCCCATACATCCAAAAACACGAGTTCGAAAGGACTAGAGGCCACGCTTGTTGATATAGGGTATGGAAGTTGATGACTTTTACCCTTTTGACAAGCATCACACACAGAATGTTTATTCAAATCAGGAACAAAGGAAATTTGACTCTTGCTAAGGACTTGACTGACTACTGTTGGCGAAGAGTGACCTAGACGGCTATGCCACTGAGATGGCGAAGTCTTGACGGTGGCATGCAAGGCTTTATTGGATGAAGATGAACTGAACGACTTTAATGGGTATAAGCCGCCCTTGCATTGCCCTCTAAGCAGCGTTTTCTTCATGACCTGATCCTTAATCAAGAAATAATTTGGATGAAATTCAATAAACACATTGTTATCAGATGTAAGACGACGAATAGAAGCAAGGTTTTTGTTAGCTTGGGGAACATAAAGGACTTTATCTGGGACTAAATCATGACTTGGAGTATGAACAACATTTTGGCCTATTTGGCTGATTCTCATACCTTCACCACCGGCCGTGTAAACCTGGTCGTTGCCGTGATATTTGTCCCTCGTGGTGAGCTTCTCTAGCTCACCAGTGATGTGATCGGTTCCACCTAATCGCTGTACCAATTCGTGTCGATGCCGTAGTTGGTCGTTGCCATGGATGCGGTGCGCTACTCGGTCGGTCCTTGGAATGAAGCATCAAAGCGCTTGTAGCAAGCAGTAGACCATGTGGCCTTCTATGCCACGAGTTGATAGACGTCAGAGCTGCGGTTGCGATGTTCACCATTGCTGTTGCCACCGTTGTAGCGGCCTCTGCCGCTGCCATTTCCTCGACGACCACGTCCACCGCGGCCGCCACCGCCGCGGCTGAAGCCTGCACGGCCGCCCGAGAGAGGCGGCATTTACTGAAGATCCGGAGCTGCCACCATCGCAGTAGATCCATGTCGGGGACCAAAATAAGGGCCCCCTAAAGGAGGCCCAACAAACGTAAATCTTGGCCCAATAGGCCTCCCACTGTTCAAATCTGGGCTACGGCGCTAGCACACCAGGGACCAGCGTCTTGCCTCCGGCCCGTCAGAGCCCACTCCCGGAGGGGGCTCGGATGAGCACCAACTCTCCGTCCCCACCCGAGCCCCCCAACGGCTGGGGCCTCGGACAGAGCCAACTCTCCGCCCCCCGCCCGAGCCCCCCGGGGCGGACAGGCCTCGGACGGGAAACGACTCTCCGTCCCAGCCCGAGCCCCCCACCGGTGGGGCCTCGGACGGGAACCGATTCTCCGCCCCGCCCGAGCCCCCTGACGGACAGGCCTCGGACGGGACGCGCCGCACTTCCTGGTCAAACCAAGCCACTGACTTGACGTTTAACCACCGCCCGCCTTCCCACAGTGCCTGTCAGATGGCAGAGCATGGGGGCCGTCCCGTCACGGCTCTCATCCGCGCTCAGGATTACGCTATCCTCCACAGAGGAGGCCATGCCTGCACTGTGGAGGACTGCGTTGTCTAATCTCCCTGACAGGTCAGGTCACCAAGGCTCCGAGTCGGCGGCCGCCACGCCAAGCGCGGCCGCCTAGCGTCATCCTCCGTACGGGATTCAAGCCGGGCGGGACGCCAGTCAAAGCAACAGTCCCACCGGGGTTTTCTGAGCCCGGGATGGGCGGCGATCGCCCCGATGACGGCGCTCCCCTGTGTCAATCGCGCCATGTGCGATAACAGGCGCCGAGGCCCTCCGAGCCTCGGAACCAGGGGAAGTCAAAGCTACAGCATACTACCAGGACAGATACATCTCCCCCAGCCTCTCCGCCGACTTCTACAAGGACATTCGCTTCGTCCATTGTCAGGACAGAGGACGCGACTCCACGCAGCCGCGCCCATGCCCTGCGGCGCCAGCGTAACAGTGCCCGGCCCCACACCATGGCCCCGGCATAGGGATGACGGCGGACTCCGAGGCCCCGGAGAGGAAGGGGAGACGGCTTCCCACGCACGCCAACTCTTTGTAAGCCTCGGCCACCTCCTTACGGCTATAAAAGGAGGAGGCAGGGGCCCGTAGACGAGGGACAGACAAGTCGACATAGGCACACTCAAGCCACTCAACTTTCACGAGACTTGGGACCAGCTCCCTCTCTCCACCTGCTTGTACACCCCTACCTACAAGCACTTCTGTGCAAGATAATACAAGGCATCCTCCCCCACTGGACGTAGGGCCTTCTATTGCCCGAACCAAACTAAACCCTTGTGATCATCTCGCACACCATCCGGATTTGGGAGCACGCACCACAAATTCACTCGTCGGGGCTAGGGCTACCAGTTCTCGCACCGACAGTTGGCGCGCCAGGTAGGGGCTTGTGCGTGTTTCATCTTTTTTCCCGCCAGACTTCCGGATGGCCAGCGGACGCGACAACGCCTCTCGGGGGCGCCTCAACCGCGACTCTCCTTCCCACCCGGCCTTGGCCGGAGGCGGGGACCCTGATCCGTTTTGGTGAGCTCGAGTTCGTGTCAACTGGGGTCCAGTTCGACATGGAACTCCTCCCGACCGGGACTTCGGGGACCCCCGACGCGGCCCCGGCGGGATCCACCACCAGCCCGGGCGTAGAGGAAGCCGCGGCGCACGTTCGCCGAGCACGGCGGACTCGGCGACGCCGGTGGAGCAGTAGGGAGGACCTCGCGGGCGCTATAATCGGGCGACGCCTCGTGAGGACGCCAATCGCCGTCACCACCGCACCAGCCGTTTGGCTTTGGTCAATGCCGCTGCTACAAGCGCGGCGTTGGTCTCCACCGGCCATGGGAGCTCGAAGAAGGCGCCAAGGCGCCGCCGGGCGCCCGGCGGAAGCCCGGCGCTGACATCCCGACGGATCTGTCCACGCCTTCGAGGAGCACCTCGATCAGGCTGGAGGAACAGCGACGCCACCGAGCGCTACGTCCATCCCATCCGGCGCTACCTCGAGGATACGGAACCCAGGGGGTTCATCCCGAGCACGCCGCCTTTAGCTTCACCCCGACTCCGACTCCCCCGACGACATGTATGACCCGACGCTGTGAGTGCTTCCACGTGAGATCGGGCGAACTCGGCGCCAACGTCCAACGGCAACGACGACGGCAACCCCGGGGCGTGACTCCACGCCCGCCGCAGAGCAACACCGGTGGGCGCAAGGCCTGCAGACCCTAACACGTCTCGGCCCCCGGGCCAGGGGCCACAGACTTCATCTCGTACGGGCCCTCCGGGGACCGGCGAACCACCGGCAACTCCTCAAGTGCCACGGCGACCGGCTATGGAGCGGATTCGGGAGCTTGGGGACAGGCTCGAGCGCAATCGTCGCCTGTTACGACAGAGATAGAAGCACTCGAGCGTGCCCACCGCGGCGACCCACAATCCTAGCCCCCTGCTCGCCAACAACGCGTGAAGTCAACAGAAGGATCGTCAACGACGAAGGAGGAGAGCGTCCTCCCATCTTTCCACGGGCGAGTCACAACGTTGCCGCGGCGGCCCTCCTAGTCCGGGCAATGCCAGAACCATCGACCCCGGAGGGGCGACGGATTCGGGATGATCTACGAGACTATCTCGAGACGGCTGCTGTCCAGCAAGTTGAAAGCTCGGCCTCCCGGCATCGGACATCGAGGGATCAGGAGGACGAGGAGCGCCCACGCCGCGAACGAGAAGCCTCGGTCCATCAGGACCCATCGCGGAGGCCGATCCACGAGCGTCTTCGGGACGAACGCGGCAGCATCGACGATGGCGACGCACGCAACGTCATCAACAACGCCGCGAAAGAGGCCGGAGCACGGGCCGGACGCGACCGCCAGCCGCGCAGAGGCGGTAGGCGCGATAGCAACGAGGACCGTGACGATGCCGATCCCCCGGGGCCACGCGCCTTCAGCAGGGAGATCCGCAACGCACGGTTCCCTTTCCGGTTTCGACAAACCGGCCAACCTAGCCAAATACTGGGAGAAACGAACCCCGAGGTTTGGCTCAACGACTACCGCCTGGCATGCCGGCTTGGCGGTGCGGACGATGACCGGCTCATCATCCGCAACCTTCCGCTTTCACTTGGGCGATTCGGCACGCGCTTGGCTGGAGCATCTTCCCGCCCGCACGATCCGCGACCGGGTCCGAACTAGTCGTGGTTTTTGTGGGAAATTTCCGTGGCACCTACGTGCGCCTCGGGAACTCCCCGGGACCTCCGTGAGCTGCCGCCGAAGCCTCGACGAGTCGCCTCCGTGACTTCATCCGCCGCTTCTCCAAGAAGTGCACCGAGCTACCCAACGTGGCCAGCGCCGCCATCATCGCCAAGCATTCCTAGACGGAACGACCTGCAAGGAGCTGGTCCACGAAGCCGGGCCGGAAGATGCCCACCACAGCCAACGAGCTGTTTGAGGTGGTTACAAACTTCGCCTCCGGCGAGGAAGCAATGGGGCCATCTTCCGCGGTGCCGGCAACAAGGGGAAGCAGAAGGATGAAGGAGCAGACGCCGTTGCAACTGTGCCGAAGAAGAGCAAGAGGGGCAAGCGGAAGGGCAGTACGGCAAGAAGGAGGAAGACTCCGAGGATGAGCTCGCCGCCGCGATCGACCAAGCAAAAGCACCCCGGGCCCCTGGGCCCGGGCGCTCGACGATATGCTCAAGAAGCCATGCCCCTTCCACAAGTTCCTTGTCAAGCACACCATGGGGGAGTGTGACTTGGCCCGCCGCTTCTACCAAAAGCTCCCCCCGCCCGAGGACAAGAGGAAGAAGGAGAAGGAGGACGAAGGCAAGGGTGACGGGTTCCCGGAGGTCCACGATGTATTCATCGTCATCGGGGACTCCCGGCGAAACTCTCCCCGCCCGGATCAAGCGCGGAGCCCGAGAAGTGTTCTCAGTGCGACCCGCCACCACGCAGTACCTGCCATGGTCAGCCGACGCCATCACCTACGGCAACGATGACCATCCAGTCTACGTGCCGAACCCCGAAAGATACCCACTCGTGGTAGACCCCGTTGTCGGCAACGTTCGGCTCACCAAAGTGCTGATGGACGGTGGCAGCGCCCTCAACATCCTCTACTCCGACACCCTCAACCTGTTAGGGATGGAGCGCCCGCACCTCCGACCCTCTAACTCCCCCTTTCAGGGCATCGTGCCGGGCAAGCGAGCCTGGCCCCTTAGGCAAATCGACCTCCCGGTCGTCTTCGGAACGCCGTCAAACTACCGCAAGGAGGTCATCACCTTCGACGTGGTTGATTTCCGGGGAACCTACCACGGCATCCTCGGACGCCCTGCGTACGCAAAGTTCATGGCGGTACCGAACTACACGTACCTCCTCCTCAAGATGCCGGGCCCCAGCGGCGTCATCACCGTCGGATCCTCCTACGAGCACGCGTTCAACTGTGACGTAGAGGCAATCGAGCACGCCGAGGCCATGGCCGTCTCCGAGGCTCTCGACTCCAAGCGTCACGCCGGCACCTTCGAGCCGTCCGATGGGGTGAGGGAGGTCCCGCTGGATCCCTCCACCTCGTCCGGCAAGACGGTGAAAATCTGTGACTCCCTCGACCCCAAATAGGAAGCCGTGCTCGTCGACTTTCTCCGCGCGAACATCGACATCTTCGCGTGGAGTCCCTCGGATATGCCAGGCATTCCGAGGGATGTCGCCGAGCACTCCCTTGATATCCGGGCCGGATCCAGACCGGTGAAGCAGCGCCTGCGTCGATTCGACGAAGAGAAGCTCAGGGCCATCGGCGAGGAGGTGAACAAGCTTTTGGCGGCCGGGTTCATCAAGGAGGTGTTCCACCCTGAGTGGTTATCTAATCCTGTAATGGTTAAGAAAAAGAGTGGGAAATGGAGGATGTGTGTAGACTACACCAGTTTGAATAAAGCATGTCCAAAAGTTCCCTTTCCTTTACCTCGCATCGATCAGATAGTCGACTCCACCTCGGGGTGTGAGCTTTTATCCTTCCTTGATGCTTACTCTGGCTACCATCAAATAAAGATGAAGGAGTCCGACCAGCTCGCAACGTCCTTCATCACCCCCTTCGGCATGTACCGCTACGTGACGATGCCTTTCGGACTTCGAGAACGCAGGTGCCACGTATCGGCGGTGCATGCATGGCGTCTTCGGCGACCACATCGGTGAGACCGTAGAGGCCTACGCCGACGACATCGTGGTCAAGACGAAAAAAGGCCGATGACCTCATCTCCGACCTGAAGGTTGCTTTTCGGTGTCTTACGGCCAAAAGCGTCAAGCTCAACCCCGAGAAGTGCGTCTTCGGGGTCCCCGAGGCATGCTCCTTGGGTTCATCGTCTCCAAGCGCGCATCGAACCCAACCCGGAGAAGGTGAACGCGGTGACGAGCATGGGGCTGATCGGGGACCTGAAGGGCGTGCAGCGGGTCATGGGCTGCCTTATGCCTCACCGCTTCATCTCGCGGCTCGGCGAGAAGGGCTTGCCCCCCGCACCGCCTTCCCGAGGAAAACAGGCGCTTCTCTCGGACCTCCGAGGCCCAGGAGGCCCTCGACAAGCTCAAAGCAGCCCTCACCAAAGCACCCCGATCCTCGTCCCCGCCTCGCCGAGGGAGAACCCCTCCTCTTGTACGTCGCTGTGACCACTTCGGGTGGTCGGGCGGCCATCGTCGTCGAAAAGACAGGAAGAGGGCCACACACCGCCGGGTCCCGGGCCGGTCTACTTCATCAGCCAAGTGTTGTCCGAAACCAAGATCCGCTACCCGCAAATCCGAAAGCTGCTCTTACGCGGTGGTCCTGACGCGGCGCAAGCTCCCAACTACTTCGACGCTCACCCCGTGAAGGTGGTTTCTTCCTTCCCATTGGGGAAATCCTCCGAACCGGGAGGTCTCGGGCGGGTCGCCAAGTGGTCCGTCGAGCTCATGGGAGATACCCTCTCCTATGCGCCAAGGAAGGCCATCAAATCCCAAGTCCTGGCCGACTTCCTCGCGGAGTGGACAGACACCCAGCTGCCGTCGCCCCAGCTTCAAAGTGAGTTTGGGCGATGTACTTCGACGGGTCCCCGATGAAGACCGGGCCGGGCGCCCGGCCTCCTCTTCGTCTCTCCCCTCGGGTACACGTGCGTACGTGATCCGCCTGTACTTCCCAGCGTCGAACAACATGGCGAGTATGAGGGTCTGCTCAACGGGTTAAAGATCGCCATCGAAGCTCGGCGTCAAAGCGCCTCGACGTCATTTAGGCGACTCGCAGCTTCGTCATCGACCAAGTCATGAAGGACTCAAGCTGTCCACGACCCCAAGATGGGCCACGTCTTTGCAAGGCGGTGCACGCCTTGGAGGACAAGTTTGACGGCCTCGAGCTCAACCATGTCGTCCGAAGGTACAACGAAGCCGCCGATGAACTCACCAAGATCGCCGCTGGAAGGGGCCCGGTTCCCCCGAACGTCTTCACCAAAGACCTCCCAGTTCCCTCTGTCACTTTCGGAGGGCAGGAAGTGACCTCGGAGGATCGTTCAGACCCCCCCTCGGGGGCTGGGAAGACACCCAAGCTTCCCTCTGCATCCGAGGCCCCTTCGGCTTCCGCGACGTCCTCAGCATCAAATGCAGAAGTCATGGAGGTCAACGGAGGGAACCCAGAGGACGAGCCCAAGCCAGACTGGAGGGAGCCATACCTCGACTGGATCGTCCGAGGCGTCCTCCCCGAGGACTTCAACCAAGCCAGGCGCGTCGCGAGGAGAGCGAAGTCCTTCGTCGTCGTCGAAGACGAGCTCTACAAGCGAAGCCCCTCGGGAGTCCTACAGCAATGCATCACAGTCGAGGACGGCCTCGCCCTCATCCGCAAGATCCACGCCGGAGTGTGCGGCCACCACGCCGCCCCGGTCCCCTCGTCAGCGGCGCCTCCGGCGGGGTTCTACCGGCCGACCGCCGTCTCTCGACACCACCAAGGTGGTACGCACCTGCGAAGGGTGCCAGCACTACGCTCGTCAGACGCACCTGCCGGCTCAGGCTCTCCAGACCATCCCAATCACATGGCCGTTCGCCATATGGGGACTGGATCTGGTAGGACCCCTCAAGAAGGCGCCCGGGGGCTTCACTCATCTCCTCATCGCCATCGACAAGTTCTCCAAATGGATCGAGGCGCGCCCCGTCACCAACATTCGGTCCGAGCAGGCGGTGCTCTTCTTCACCGACATCATCCACCGTTTCGGAATCCCAAACTCCATCATCACCGACCACGGCACCCAGTTCACGGGGCGAAGTTCCGAAACTTCGTGGCCGAGCACCAGATACGCATCGTCTGGTCCTCAGTAGCACACCCCCAGACGAACGGGCAAGTGGAGCGGGCCAACGGGATGATACTGCAAGGACTGAAGCCTCGGATCTTCAACAAAGTCAACAAATTCGGCAAAAGGTGGCTCGAGGGACTCCCTTCGGTCCTCTGGAGCCTTAGGACGATGACAAGCCGAGCCACGGGGTTTACGCCTTTCTTCCTGGTATATGGTGCCGAGGCCACGCTGCCCACCGACTTGGAGTTTGGGTCCCCGAGGCTCAAGGCCTATGACGAGGCGCGGAACCAAGTGGCTCGGGAGGACTCGCTAGACATGCTCGAGGAAGCCAGGGACGCAGCCCTTCTACACTTGGCAAGATACCAGCAGTCCCTCCGACGCTACCACGACCGACGGGTCCGGATCCGAGACCTCAAGGAAGGCGACTTGGTGCTTCGCCTCCGACAGGACAACAAAGGACGCCACAAGCTCACGCCGCCACGGGAAGGGCCCTTCATCATTGCCGAAGTACTCAAGCCGGGCACGTACAAGCTCGCAAATGAGGCCGGAGAAGTCCTCAACAACGCTTGGAATATTCAACAGCTACGTCGCTTCTACCCTTAAATCTCCCAAGCCTTGTACATACACTTTGTACCTTTTTGAAAAAACTAAAGACCCTGGGCGTTTTCCCAAGTCACATCAATTTGTCCTCGGAAGGGCTCAGTGAGACTTGGTTTTGACTCTTCAAAACCAAGCCTCCCTCGGGGGGCTAGAAAGGGGGGAACCCCCTCCTGAAAAGCACCCCGCAAAAAATTCTTTTCCATTTACTGGCTATTCTTCGTAAACTCTACGTTCCCGAAGGTCCCGCGCACTTAGTTGAAGGCACGACCAAGGTCACGCCAAAGCCAGAGGCAGCCAAGCCGCGAGGCCACCTACGCCCCAGCGCTACGGTGCCTCCGCTTGCAGCCCTCAGCCAAAAAGGGGGACTCCGAACCTCACGGGGAAGTCGCTCACTACGAAAAGGCAATGGGACCGTGACAATCAACACGGTCCCTACCTTCGGCTAAAGGGACGACTTACGGCTGCAAAGCCTCCCCCGCACAACTAAGTAACGAGCACCACGAAAGAGAAACGTAGAGACAACGAAAGAGTCAGCACAAAAACATAAGGCCTCGATGGGCTAATTAACGCAAAGTGTGTCGTAAACATTAATTCAACATAAACTTTTATTTACATGGGCAACTGAGCCCAACCTGCAGGAACTACTTGGGGAGCCGTCTGACCACCAACATCTTGGGAGCGGCGACCGCGGCCTCGGGGCCTCGGGCCGTTGCGTCCCGCGACCTCGGCGTCTCCAACACCAGCATCCGCGGCCTCGGCGTCACCGACTTCCGCCGGAGGGGTGGAGACGACGGCGGGCGCAAAGTGGCCGCCCGGTTGCAGAGGAGCCCCACTCTGCTCGGCCTCCTCGACGAGTTGGGCCCAGCACATCGCTCTCGTGCCCCAGCTCCTCTTCGGCCACGGCCCAGCCCCTCGGCGATCCGAGGGAGGTCGAGCCGGTAGTGGGACATGGTCAGCGAGGTGTGTGTGCGACACGCCGACTCGAAGGGCCTCCCGGCCGCGCGCCTCCACCCGGCTGCGGCACCGAGGCCAGGCCAGCCACCAAGCTGCTGCCGCCGGCATCCTCCGCCTCCACCGCTGCGCAGACGACCGTGGCCTCACGCGTCAAGGCGTTGAGCTCACCCTGCGCGGAGTCGTAGGCGGCCTGCGACGCAGAGAGGCACTCCTCCGGCTCCGACACCCTGCCTTGCAAGCCTGCAGCAACTCAAACGTTAGGACTTCGGGCAACATAGCGCAGGTATGAAAAAACGGTCACGGTACTCACCCTGCAACCGGCAACGGAGGGTCTCCTTTTCGCCGATCCCCTGCATCAGCGCCTCCTTCAGCTTGGAGTATTCCTCAGCCAGCACAACGCGCTCAGCCTTGGAGGCCTCCAGCTGCTCGGACAGGGACCTGATGGAGTCCGCCGAGCGCGAAGCCTCGGCGACCATCGCCTCCTTCTCCGTCCGGAGTTGGTCGAGGCTCCGGGCGTGGCTTGCTGCGATGTTCTGAGCGAGGGTGGCATCTTCGCGCGCCGTCGTCGCCTCGGTCCGCAGCCGCGAAACAAGAAGTCGGAGCTCCTCGAGCTCGGCGTCCCTCTCCGACACAGTCGTCGTCAGCTGAGCGACCAGCCCCTTACTGAAGGTGCCGCGCCGGCCCGGCAGCGGAGAACCTCAGACTTCCCGCCCGACGTCTGCGCAAGCTCCTGCAACATACACCCTCTCTCTGATCAGTCACCAAGAAGAGGGCCCCAAAGGGGAATGAGGACGGAACAATCACTTACCCGAAGCAAGGGGGCGAGCTCACGGCACAACCACGACACAATGGTTCGGGCAGCCTCCTCGCAACGGTCGGCGCCTTGCGTGGCGTCCAACCAGGCGTACCTCCTTGGCGTCGTCCGGCGCGAATGCCCCCGCTCCTCAAAGGGCCCCGGGGCAGCCGGCCTCCGATCGGGGCAGGCCCCGGCGGCACCTCACCGGGCCAGCGTCGGCCGGGCCGAGGCGCCCACGTGGGTGCCTCGGACGTTTGAGCCTCCTCGGCTCCTCCGTCCGCCGAGGTCGCTTCCGCCTCGGTGGCCCACGGCTTGTTGAGGAGCCGAGGCTGGCCCCGCCTCGATCCATGGCCACATCAGCGGTAGCGGCCACCGGAGGCTCCTCCACCGTCGCCTCGGGCGACACCGGGGGTCCACCCGGCCCGACACGGCCCACGATCCCACGTCGTCGTCCTCGTCGTGCGCCTCCGCCGAGCCGGGCGTCGACGGGGGCGGCCTCAACCGTGGCGGCACGGCGCGCCCACGGCCTCCGCGGTAGACGCCCGCGCCGCCAATGCCTCCACCGCCAAGGGCCGCCCCGTGGTTGGCGGCTCCTCGGTGGCCTTCTTCTTCCCCTCGGTCTCGGCCGTTGTGTCAACGGCGGAGCCGAGGCTTGCGCTCCCTGCTCCCCGCCTTAGCTGTTTTCGGGGGGCAAGGGGCGCCGCATCCACCGCGGCCTAGCGCTTCAGGCTGTGGATGGGCACAAGGTAAAAATCTGCGGAAGAAAAAGAAGCAAGCGCTGGAGACAACGACAAGGAGTGGGCGTGACTTACCCACGCACTAAAATTTTGCCGCCGGAACAGGACCCTCCTAAGGGCGGGAACCCGGGCCCCACCAATCGCGCTCTCCAGAGACGCCCCACTGCCTCTCCGACCCGCCCCTTGCCGGCGCGGGCAGCTGGGGGGACGGGCCTCGGCGGGGGGAGGGCTCAGCAATCTCCCTTCCCCCGCGACGTCGCGTCTCCCCCCCTCGGGAAGACGCCCCAGCGAGGGGCATCGCCGCGGCCCCCAGATCCGGCCCCTTCCGGGTGCACGCACCGGCAACGACGAGCCGCCGCCCGCTCGGGCGCCTGACGCCACCTGCAGGGGATCTAGCCCCGAGCAACGGCTCAGCTTCGTCCTCGCGTCCCTCCACCTCGTCGCCGCCATCGTCATCACTGTACTCAGTGGTGTCCGACGGCGTCGGCTCCCGGGGGGTTGTCCCGCTCTGGCGCCCGGCCGGGGGCGGTCACGTCCTTCTCCTGGCGCTTATGGGCATTGCGCGCCCGCAGCCTCTCCTTCTTCTTGTCGGCCTCCGCGCGGTCGTGGTTGGCCTTCTTCTCAGCAGCGATCGGGGCTTGACTTACTCGGCTTCCACTGCGACCCCACAACCACCACGGGACCAAGGTGAATATAGGGAGGAAGAAGAAGAAGCGGAACACACGTCGGAGCAGACGGACGAGCCTTACCAGGCCCGATGTGGTTCTCGTCGCGCATTGGAAGTTTGAGCGGTTCTGAGTGCTCCACCGACAGCTACTGCCCGTCATGTTGAAGACCTCGGCGAAGCCAGGTCCTCGGCCGCCATCCGGGTGCCCACCCGGTCGTCGCCCGGGCCGCATGTCATATAAGCGCGTGCCGCCGATGCATGAGCGGCAGCACGCGCCGCTTATGGAAGGCGGCGATCACCACCGAGGCGTCCAGCCCGGCCTTCGCCAAGACCGCCAAGGCGGAGAACACCCTCCAGAGTGGTTTCTCCTTCTCGACAATCAACTCCTTCCGCCACGACGGCGGCTCGGAGGTGAACACCTTCCCGGTGTAGGCAGGCAAGTGTCCGTCGTCGTTGCGGAGGTAGAACCACTTGCTATGCCAGCCCCGGTTTGAGGTGGCGAAGCCGCCCGGGATGTATTTCCCGCGGTGCTTGGACCCTTGATTGCGGCGTCGCGACCGCCGGCCCCCGGACCGCCCGACCTCTTCCCCTTCTCCGCCTCCTTCTCCTTCCCCTTTTCCTTCTCCGCCCAAGGCGACATTTCGAGAATAGGGTGGCTTCAAAGAAGTACAGCCCACAAATCCCAATGCGCGTCAACGCCAAGGAAGCCCTCGCGACAAAATACACGAAGACCGCGGCGTGGGAGATGCAGTTGGGGGCGAGATTGTGGAGCTCCAGGCCATAGTGCTCCAAGAGCACCCGGAGGAACCGCCCCACCGGCACTCCGAACCCGCGTTCGTGGAACGCTGTGAAGCTCACGACGTACCCCTGCAGAGGACGCGGGTACTCGTGATCCGCCGGCGGGACGATCCACTCCGGCCGAAGGAAGGTCCGGTGCAGAAAGCCCCCCTTCTCCACCAGCGCCACCAACTCGGCCTCCGTCACGGAGCATGTCTCCCACTCCATACGACGCCGGCGACATCAGCTCTAGGCGCCATCAGAAAAGACAAAGATCGGCTGGGAAGACGGCGTGGAAGGCTCCCTTCCCCTCTCCGGCGAGCTCAAGATCTCCCTCTCTTAGGCGGCGGAGAAGGCAAGGGCAAAGAGCAAGGAAGGCGAGAAGGAAGGCCGACGCGGCCGCCCCGCAGGTATTTATACCCGACGCGCTCCCCTACTTTTACATTAAGTGTGTACGCCCACGATGCGCCGCAATCGATTACACACAACACGCGACCCGGCGCCGGGCACCTGGCGGCAGCGGCCACACCGGGCTCGGGCGCACCGCACACACGTTACCTGATCCACCCCGCACAAAAGATCCGAGGCGGAGCCTGGGGCCTGTCACAGCCTTGGCCATGCCGGAAAGCCGCAGCGCCAAGCGCATCACGACCGCCGGGGCCCACGGCCACGCCGCCACGACAACGGCCACAACATGGAAAGTGGGGCCCGCCACCTCCCGCGCGTGGCGCTCCACATCCCGCGCGCGCTGGAAAAAGCGCCCGTCCCCACCTACCGGACGGAACGGTGGTTTCCTTCTCCACGAAGGAGCCCTACACGGCCCATTTTGCGGCCCGAACGGAAGGCCGGCCCATCTCAGGGGTTCGACGGCCGCCTCGAGAACAACAGAGTCGGGGGTTTCTCGGACGGCCTCATACACAGCCGGCCCGCCGCCCTTGGCCGGGCCCCGTGAGTCAACGCGACCAAGGCCGGCATGGCAGGTGAGTAGAAGATCCCGCGTGGGAGTGCATCGAGCCCCTCGACCCGGGCCCGGGACCCGAGCCCCGCCTCGCATACCGTGCGGCTCTTATGAACCGCGCCTCCGGGCCCAGCCAACCCCTAACGAACGGGGCACAGGCGGTTCACTTGGATCTACCTGTTAACAGCTCACCGGACCTAGTCGTGTTCGACACTCGTCAACGATAGCACGACGAGGTCCAACCCTCCTCCCTGCGGAAGGGACGCCGAGGTGCGTAAAAACCAACGACCGAGTACCAACCGGCTCCCCCTCAACGCCACGAGGGCTGGGGGACTTCCCCCAACGCGCGAACCGGCTCGGGAAAGCGTCCCGACATTCAACCGAACCCCTGGACGAGCCGACGGGCCCGGGGACTCGGCGGCACGAATCGTTTCACCACCAAAACGCGTACGAGCCCTCGGACGGGTGCACACACTCCTCCGAGACCTCGGGGGCTACACCCGGCGGGTGCGCTCGCGCGCCCCCGCTGGAAGTTACGGCTCCCGAGATAACCGTAAGCTACACCGTGTAAACTAACTGCAAGCCCTCGGAGGAGCCTTCCATACTCCTCCGAGGCCTCGGGGGCTACACCCGCCGGGTGCGCTTGCGTGCACCCTGCGGAGTGAGACATCTTCAACCAAGGCGACAAGGCTCCAGCCTCAGAACGAGTGCACCCACTCCTTCAGAGGCTCGGGGGCTACTGTCGGGGACCAAAATAAGGGCCCCCTAAAGGAGGCCCAACAAACGCAAATCTTGGCCCAATAGGCCTCCCACTGTTCAAATCTGGGCTACGGCGCTAGCACACCAGGACCAGCGTCTTGCCTCGGCCCGGCCCGAGCCCACTCCGCTGAGGGCTCGGATGAGCACCAACTCTCCGTCCCGCCCGAGCCCCCCAACGGCCGGGGCCTCTGGACAGAGCCAACTCTCCGCCCGCCCGAGGCCCCGGCGGACAGGCCTCGGACGGAAACGACTTTTGTCCCGCCCGAGCCCCCCACCGGTGGGGCCTCCTGACGGGAACCGATTCTCCGCCCCCGCCCGAGCCCCCCGGACGGACAGGCCTCGGACGGGACGCTTTTCCCCCGGGTCAAACCAAGCCACCGACTTGACGTTTAACCACCGCCCACCTTCCCACAAGGCACATCGGCCGATGGCGAGCATGGGGGCCGTCCCCTCCACGGCTCTCATCCGCTGCCAGATTACGCTATCCTCCACGAGAGGAGGCCATGCCTGCACTGTGGAGGACTGCAAGTGTCTAATCTCCCCGACAGTCGTCACCAAGGCTCCCCGTCGGCGGCCGCCACGCCAAGCGCCCGCCTAGCGTCATCCTCCGTCACGGGATTCAAGCCGGGCGGGGCGCCCGGCCAAAGCAACAGTCCCACCGGGTTTTTCGAGCCCGGGATGGGCGGCGATCGCCCGATGACGGCGCTCCCCTCAGGTCAATCGCGCCATGTGCGACAACAGGCGCCGAGGCCCTCCGAGCCTCGGAACCAGGGGAAGTCAAAGCTACAACATACTACCGGGGCAGATACATCTCCCCCTCCTCTCGCCGACTTCTACAAGGACATCCGCTTCGCGTCCATTGTCGGGGCGGAGGGGCACGCGACTCCACGCAGCCGCCGCCCCCCTGGGGCGCCCGGTATGCTGATGCCCCACACCATGGCCCCGGCATAGGGATGACGGCGGACTCCGAGGCCCCGAGAGAGGAAGGGGAGACGGCTTCCCACGCACGCCAACTCTTTGTAAGCCTCGGCCACCTCCTTACGGCTATAAAAGGAGGAGGCAGGGGCCCGTAGACGAGGGACAGAAAAGTCGACATAGGCACACTCAAGCCACTCAACTTTCACGAGACTTGGGACCAGCTCCCCTCTCCACCACCGCTTGTACACCCCTACCTACAAGCACTTCGTACAAGATAATACAAGGCATCCTCCCCACCGGACGTAGGGCCTTCTATTGCCCAAACCAAACTAAACCCTTGTGATCATCTACTTTACAATCCGGATTTGGGAGCACGCACCACAAATTCACTCGTCGGGGCTAGGGCTACCAGTTCTCGCACCGACAATCCATTCGCTATTCCCAGCTGACAAGCTGCGTGAACCACCAAGGGTGATTGAATCGGTGCGCCCTTGTATAGCCGAGATGGCCGGATTAAAATCCGCGTCCAACCCGACTAGGATGTAGGAGGCAATCTCCTCGTCATCGAGCTTCTTGCCGGTCGACGCCATGTCATCGGCCAGTGACTTGATCTTGCCGAAGAACTCGGCGATGGTGGACGCCCCCTTCTGCGCCATGGCCAACGCCATACGGGTGTTGAACACCCGGCCACGGGACTGAGCGGCGTTCCTCTCCAGGATCGCCTTCTAGATCTTGGCCACAGTGGTGCAACCAGAGACCTGCACTTGAATGTCCTTGGACACAGATGCATCGATGTAATTGAACAGCGTCTGATCCTTACCGACCCATTCATCGTAGGCCGGGTTGGGGACGAGATCGTCAGGCTTGTTAGCCGACTTGGCCACCATCGAAGATGGCTTTTCCGTTGTCTTGTCATCGAGGAAGTGCGCCAGTCGTGCTCCGTGGATGGCAGACAGAACGTGCGTGCTCCATGTGGTGTAGTTGCTCTTGGCCAGCTTCTCCGCCACGAGACAACCGATCAGAGAGAAGGATGCAGGTGGCACGGAAGAGGAAGCCATTGCAGATTTGTTGGACTAAAGACCTAGCTCTGATTACCATGTGAAATGGCAGTAACGTGATGCCTTCTCAGGATCACGGTTCCGTGTTTATATAGCTAGGAAGAGCCCCTAGCGTGGCATGTACATCTTGTACAACAAGTCAATCCATCTACTTAGATTACAAGGCAAGATTACAACAACCTAACAACAACTAGAAGCTATCCTATCAGATCACAAGGAACCGTAAATAACTAACATATGTGCTGATATTGTTAACAATTTTGACCAATAATTTGGTGGACAACTTTTAGATAATATAATATAAATTTAATATGGTCAAATTCATGATCAAATGTACTATCCAATGACTATAATTTTATAATCATAAAAATTATAATATACAATAAATAAATGATTAACTTGTGATTTAGGTGTTTATAAATAGGACCAGAGGGAATATCTATAGCAATGAAGGAGGTGGAAGTTTACCTCTTCATCATATATTTTGTCTTTTTCACCGTGCGTTCCTATCCTATCCATTTCATGCGATCCAATACATTCACCCTAGAGATCATTCACCCTAGAGTTCAATCTTGATGTGAGCCGCAAGCACTCTGCCCTCTCCCTATAAAAGAGTAGAATTTATCTCGTTTTTATGTAGCCAAAAAATGCTTTATCCCACATGTCATGTTTTTTTTTAATTTTAAGTCATATTCTATATGGGTGTATATATATTTTGATCTTACATCCTTCCTTGCTAGAAAAATTTTGATCTCAAAATTTACTTAAATCATCCTTTTTTTCCCCCAGGTTGCTTCATATCTGCCATGTGATTATTCCACTCTACCTTAAAAAGCAAATGGTTTGTTGTCCTGTCTCCCTTTCTTTGGTATCTAGAATACAAATGTGATATTCTTCATATGTCAAATCCTCATGTATTTCAGACGACACTGCCATGTCCAAATACTCTGTTGGCTCCCTGAAGCATTTTCGGAGCATGATATATGAAACGCATAATGTACGCCCCATAAACAGTCTAGTAAATGGAGGCAGTGTACATTCGGTGTCGGAACTTATTGCAAATGTTTAGCATGGACAAATGCTGTATATTGAACAATTCCTTGTCCTAAAGGAGAGTCCACTAAGTTGTTCTTTAGAGTAATGCTAATCTGATCAAGTAACCATAGATGCATTCAAATTCGATGATTCAACTCATCTGCAGATGAAAACCAAATTACGCGTCTTCTATGCAATTAGGTTGAGTTGCCCCTTGATCTGTTTTCAATTAGCTAGCAGTCAGAAGTTGTACATGAATGGATGATGACATTCTTTGTGCCGCATTGGCGCACATATCACCATCAGTTGGAGTTTCCATGTAATCCATCAGTTGGAGTTTCTATGAAATCTCTTGTCCCATTGTGTGATGGTAGTGCTAGTTCTGATGGATGGCCCATATATAGTCCTAGGTGGCTGGTCATAAACCTTGTACAGGTCATGATCAATGTTTTTTTTATTGTTGTTTCACTTTCACCATTAAAGCCATATAGATGAGTAAGATGACAAAACTCTAGCGTTGCACCCCTTCTATTGGAGAATAGATCCCTGTCAAGTTGACTTGCATGCCATATCAAATGTCATATCTTCCATTTTTATCATAGTCTTTCAGGCCCTAAAGGTGTTTCATATCTTCAGTTGTGTGTTGTTGTATTGTGTTAAAACTGGACCGAGAAATTTTATGTAGCAAATTGTGTAATTCTTCCTGAAGTTATTAGGTTGCATCGCTCAATGTGGGTGATACTGTATGGCTTTATCTTGACACATATAGAAGATACCTAATAAAAATTGGTTAACTAATGTTGATAGACATCCATAAATCCTGCCTTCTATAGTTTTATGCTTTTCTTTTGACTTTTTTCAAAACATAAAAAGGAAACTTCAAGAAGTATGCGAACGAAGATGGGCAATCAAGTAGCTACACGTACTGACTCTCTTGTTGATAAATTGATCTGCTGATTCCTAATTTTCTTCCCCTGCAAACTTTACTATATGATATTATGGGTCAACAACGACTAACATGTAATATTCGCCTATGCTACCATTTCCAGCATTTTTGGAACTATGGTGTGTCTGCTGCATCGTAAGAATGCTTGTATACCATGGTGAAGTGACAATGATGAACTTTGGACCATCTAATTTCCTTGCCTTTTGTTTGTGTGTGGTAAATGTCTACTGTTTTCTTTAGGTAAATCAGCATTGTAAAATTACTTTGTAAACTCATGTGTGTCCAAATATGTTTACACTCATCTGTATTTGATGATATTTATATATTGGTCTTGTAGCGGTGCTCGACTGTGAGTCCAGTTTTCACTTGTACCTGTGAAGTGCAGCAATTTCTAATTCTAATTAATGTTACATATTGTGTTACAAATGAAATAATGATATATGGTGGGCAAGTCTAATATAATTATTTTCATATAAGATAACAGCTCCTAATTTGCCGTGTATAAGTGATATCTGTTGGTTCATCATGCTGCTGAGCAGAGTTGAAAGCTCCGTGGAGCTAGGCAGCTAGCAAGTCTGAAGTATGAAGAAAAAATGTGCACTAATGAAATAATTCATAGTTTTTACAGTGCATCTAAATATACATTGTGTCTATCTCTAGATTCATAATAAAACTATGAATTGAAAAAAAAAAAAAACAGCTTATTTTGAAATGATTGTCACATAGAAAATGCTATTAACATTTATGACTTTAAATAAAAATATATTTATTGTGAGTCTAATTATAACTAATTGGTATCATAAATATTTTTTCCTTTTAGTTTAAATTAAAATAATTTATCTTGTTACAAAATTAGGAGGGATTACTTATCAACAGGGACAGATCCAGGAAAAACTTTGAGGGGGCTGCCGCCGCCTGCTGCTAGGGCTGGCGCCTGCCGCCTGTTGCCGCCGCCCCTGCCACTCCACTGGTCCGGTGGCTGGAGAGGGGGGTGGCGCGAGCCCCTACCGTCCCAGCGCTGGGTCCGTCACTGCTTATAAAAAGACTTATTGAGTATTGTAGATGCACTTGTCACTTTCCGTCTATTGTCCCCTCTCACATTTGCAGCGATAGCAACAACTGCAAACAAGTGTTGCCAAAGAGGCTTAACTTCCCGTTTCTTTCTTTATTTAAAATGTCAAAATTTATTGACTGGAGGTAGTAAAATACCATTACACGTACGTCGTCATTGCTAATGAAATTGGATTAGCATGTCAATGAGACTAGATCTCAGGACCATTATAATTTAAGGTTTGTTTGGATCCAATAAACTAGCAACTAGTTTAAATAGTTAGATTTTCTAAACTAGTGAACTATTAACAAGTTTGACGTCGGATTAGTCATTAGTTCATCCGTCACTAGTTTACCTGTTTGAATCCTTATGAACTAATTGTTAGTTAACTAGTTATTAGCTTATAGGTACCTCTTCATAATCCAACCACCAGTGCCGACCATGGAACTCTCTTCGTATTTGCTGCTTTTCCCTTTCCCACCCCACTCATTCCACAACTACATCGATGCTCCTTTTGTCGGAGGTGGAGTCAAAAGTGGATGGCACTAGTAGAGAAACTGGTGATTGTAAACTTATTTATATTGGAATTTTTTTTAAACCACTAGTGGGCCAGTAAAAATCAGCCTTTTTCACTGGTGGTGTTTTGAGAACCGCTAGTGCAAATACGATTTGTACTGGCAGTTTTTTTAAGCAACCACTAGTACAAATGGTTGTCCAGAATTCACATTTTTTCTTCAAAAAATAGCACGGAATTTCTCTCCTACCGCTGCACCACATATTCACATGTGCCCATATTCTTTTTTCTTTTCCCACGTATTATCAAAAATGAGCATAAATTGAGTGATTGGGGCTCTAAACGAATTTAACTGAAAAAAATAGTTAACTACAAAGTTTCATATATAACTTTTCAAGATCTACAACTTTTATTTTGGGAGTTTCTTCATCTGATGTCGTTTGCAAAATTTGAATTTCAAATTTGATAATTTCGGACATAGTTTTCTATGAAAATATAATTTCAAATGAAAAAGTTGTCAACTATAAAGTTTTATAATTTTTTGAGATCTACAACTTTTATTTTGAAAGTTTTTCCATCCGAAGAAGTTTGAAAAACTCTAAAAATCAATTTTAAACTATTTTTTTTGGCGAATTTCTTAGAAACTATCAAGTGGAAATCGTATTTCTACTTGATAGTTTGTTTAAGAAATCTATCAGTAGAAATAGAACTAATTTCTACCGCCTGTTACTAAGAGAAACTATCAATAAAAATAAAATGCTAATGTTAAAAGAAATGATCTCTATACTAATGTGGATCAACGGTGAATGTATCAACGATGAAGGTGGATAGATCAACAACGAGATGGCTAGATGGGATGGACGGTGAGGTGGACGGATTGACGGTTGGATAGTTAGGTGGGCTCAATTTTTTATTTGTGAAAATCGATTTCTAGATATAGATGTTTTAAAACATCCCCTCCACTCAAAATCTGAAATACATAGGTGAGAGAGGAGACCGTCTTTTTTACTTTTTCCAATTCAAGTGACCATATTCTTGAGGCGTCAAAGGAGTGACTATATTCTTAATAAGGCGCAGAAATTGAATTTGCCCATAAAAAGTATTCTTAAAAAGTATTCTTATATTAGTGCAAGTCCAGGTTCTTGCAAATAGATTAGGAAACACTCTCTTTCCTTTGGAATATATCTACTCCCTCCATATTGGTAATTCAAATCGTTTAGGATAACGACACGGTCTCCAAAGTGTAACTTTGACTTCATATTATTTTAAAAATATTCATCACAAAATAATATATTTATACTTTTATGAAAGTATTTTTCAAGACAAATGTATTCATATGATTTTTATATTTTTAAACTTAACAACTTAAAAGTTATTCATGATTTATGTTTCCAATGTTTGACCCAGACCTTGTCCAAAACGACTTTAATTTCCTATACGGAGGGAGTACCTTTGATCCTAGTGTTCTGAGCTCTCCCAAAACTTATTTTTTCTTCGCATCTTCGATCTTCCTCCTCCTGACATATAGTCACCACCCACCATCCCACCGCGTACTGTATTGTTAGAGCTCTATGGGCCATGGAGGTCCGGGAGACCGTACAATGCCCGTAACGACCTCCTCCTTCTCCTTCCCCCACTACGAAAGTGGTGAGATTCTTCTAGTGTTTTTAAGTGGTTAAAAACACTACAACTAGTCAAATATATAGAAATCCTCACTGGAAGACATTTAGTAGAGAAAGTTTACACTAAATTTTAAATATCAAAATACTAAGAGAAACCAACCTCACTAGAAGAATTAAAAAAATTTAGAGTGCCCTCTCCCGTCATGGCCATGGCCCTCCCCTAGCCCTAACCTAACCTGGCTTCCTCCTGCGCCGCCTGCTACGATGGTCCCCGTCGCCTCTGCCTCGCCACCATCTCTTCCATTGCCACCACCTGACCTACCTCGCCTGCCAGGAGAGAAAGAGATTAATAACAAAAAAGAAAAAAAAAAGAGAGAGAAATCAAGTGAACACTAGTGTGAGTTGTAGCTTTTGGTTCCGCTAAACCTGTCAGTAATCCGAGTCCAGCCGACCATAAAATCCCCCTCTTCTCTCATTGGTCGCTTTACCCTCCCCACACCGCTTAACTCCACACTTCCACAGTACACACAAAGCAGCCAAGTAGCAACGACTAGAGGAGGGGAAGCTTCGAGAACCTAGGGTTTCCCCACCTCCATGGCCATCGTCGTCGTCGTCGCCGTCGCTGCCGCGGCGGTGCATCCCGCGCCGCCACCACCGCCACCGCTGCCGTCAGCACGGCAAACCGTGGCATGGTTGGCGCACCTCGCCTGGACCATCGGCATCTGCTTATTACTCACAAACATGTGGCTTTTAGTCTGCGCCATGACCACCAAGGATATCGGGCGGCTCGCCTGCGGCGAGGGCTGCGCTGTGGTTACCGCGGCGTACGTGGTCGCCTATGCAGCGGAGATCACCCTAGTGCTCCTCCTCCCCTTCGGCCTGCTAGCCGAGTGGATGAGGGCCCGTGCGCGGGCGCCGGCCGCGGTGCCGCCGGCGGTGGCGGCGGCGGCGGCCACAGACATCGAAGCAACGCAGGTATGGAAAGGGGATCCAATTTTTTCTGGGGCAGGATGCGAATAGGATAGCTGTCATCTGAAATTGGAAGCTTTTTATTGCATCCGGGCGATTTTTATTCGTGGTTTCATTGCCTTTGGTTCCGGTCCAGGAGCATGCTCTGAAGACATTCGTTGCAGCAATTTGGGGCAAGCTGCGCGACGCACTGCGTGACCCTGTCATTCTTGGGTTCCTTGCTGCAGTGGCGTTCTGCCTGCTCGCGCTCTTTTGGTGCTATGCTGAAGGCGGGCTTGCGCGTGATGGGGTCTCGTCGGGAGAGAATGGGTTCAGTGATGAATTACGTGGGAGCATTCGGCGTGGACGCGGTGGGTTTCTTCGTTTTATGCCCCATTCTGACAGTGAGGATTTGGAGGAAGATGCTGCATCCTTTGTGATGTGGTATGCAGTTGAGGTATCCACCCTTTGCTCTGAGCCTCCTGTGTTTACGATGCAGAAATGGTTTTTTTTTTTTTTTTTTTTTTTTTTTTTTTTTTTTTTGTATCTGTGCAAACTTTGCCTGTGTGTGTAGTGCCCCCCTGTTGACAGAAACCTTGAGCAAGCAACTGATTAGGTTTAGCTATCACTTTATCAATTTTTGAGTTGCAATTGCTACTGTTAAGCGTGAATAACTGAACCATTCCTTACCCTAAACGAGATTCCACTAAGTTGTTTTGTAGAATGTAGAATGAAGTGCTCATCTGACTAAAGTGGTCATAGATGCATTCATCTCACCTGACGGAAACTCTGTTTATGAAATTATTAGGTTTAGTTGCTGCCCCTTGTTGTCTGCAAGCAGTTGCAGATGTTTAACTACCATCTAGTGAAATTTTATAGGTTTTGACCTTTGTTAGATTTGTGCGTAAAGATCTTCATTAGGAACTCTTTTGTCATTGATTGGACGCTGTTACAGAGTCATTGTAAACATGCGTTCCATTACCCCGCACCACGCTTCTGTGTTTAGATGAACAAAGGAAAATATAGTTCTATTTCATGATGGGAACATTTTCTGTATGTTAGTCATTGTCTAGCTTAATGGTCTGTTCAACTTCTCTACTTCTAAGAAAATGTATTTGAGCACATAGATTTGGTGGTTTAGTGCCATCTCTTTTCACCCTTATCTACCTAAACTGCTCCTTATTCATCAAACACAATTGGTAAGGAATCTTGTGGATAGATGTTATAGCAGCAGCTAGGGTTTAGGGGGACAGGGGGTGGCCAGCCGAGGATCTTCCCACGGTCGAGCAAGAGGGAAGCTTCTCCTTCTAATTCTCGCTTGATGACACATCTTCTCTTCTTATATAGAGAGGTTTACTTGATCCTAAGCAAGGAACTAACCCTCATCTTTGATAAACCCTAACACTAATGGGCTATACTGCCAATCCTGACTCAATGCCCATGACATGCACCTCTAACACGTATGACACCTCTCCTGGATGAGAACCAAGTGCTCGAGCTGTAATCTAACCATCTTATAATGAGGACTCAACTGGATACAAACCTAACACCTAAAAATAAGCATTTTACATCTCGGCTCATTTTATTATTACCAACCAGATTCTTTATTTTTTGTGGCCTTTCGAATTGAAGGTGGGCACCATCCAAACAAAATAATTGCACATATATAGAGCCACCCATCATCACTGCATGTGGGCTGGAACGAAGGTAAAACAGCTCAATATTGAAGCAATTGGCCACTGAGTCCAGCTTTGGTGCAAACTCTAGCCTCGGCCACAGCAACGAATTGGGCACCAGTCACACCGCATCCGTACGGCTACTGGTCCGCGCTGCATAGGGAAGAGAGGAGGGATATTCTGATGGAGAATGGCGAGGAGCGTTGTGCGTCCCTAACCGCCACTACCACAGACTTTGAGTTCACCACATGCGGGGTTGGGACAGCATGCCCGCCGCCCGCCCAGATGCTGCTGACAAGATCGAGGTCCTCCGTAGAAACACAACTTGGAGGAGCTGTACTGTGAAGGGTTGCGGGCCAAATTAGCTGTAGATTGCCCCTGTCCCAACCCGCCGACACGCAGTAGCCGACAACCGCACCACCACCAGCACCTTGCGGGCACTCTTCTTACTGATCCACCCCCGTGCGATGTCCTTCATCTTCTTGATCTGTTGCAAAGTTGTTGCTACCGCTACAAATAGCCGGTCTGCAGGGATGTGCCGTTACATGAAGATGGTGTGCTGCTCAAGCCGTAGGAAGGATCGACAACAACAAAAGGAGTGTCGTCGACAAGAAGCAGGTGATGGAAATCTAGATAGATCTGCAGTGGGATCTAGCATGGAGATGGTTGTCGTTCCATAGCCGACAAGCCATAGGGAAACCTTAGCGGCATGGTGGTGATGGTGGTTGCCAAGTGGGGATACCAAGGTCTCCAGGTGTGTGGAGAGAGAGACTATCTGTTGGGCGAGGTTAGCCAGCGCATTGGCGATGGGATTTGGCAGTAGCTGCAGTGGCACCTTTGGTTCCTTGATGCCCTCAACGGAACTTGGAATCTCTAATTCTTGTTTAGTTAGATTGATACATCTCCTCTGCTTATATATATTGTGAGGCTTACTTGACCCCTAATCAAGCAACGTTCATCTCTAATTAACCATAACACTAATAATGAGCTGTATTGCCAATCTAGGCCTGATAAGCCTATGACATACACCTCTAATAATAGTTCAATATGATAGTTCTTGATGTAACTGCAATTGCATACTAAAAATGAAAAATAGTGCTCTCTAATTAACCATAACACTAATGGGCTATATTGCCAATCCAGACCCGATAAGCCTAAGACATACACCTCTAACAATAGTTCAATATTATAGTTCTTGATGTAACTACTATTGCATATTGAAAAATGGAAAATAGTGCTTGTCTACTTTTCTGATATAACAACTACACAAATATTAAAGCAACTAGTTGAATCCCACGCGTCGCTGCAAAAATTTGAAGAATGATTTACATAGACAATAGTGTGATGTGCCAAAAAAATGAGAAATCGCATAGGAGGGAATACATTTAAGTGCTTTTGTTTTATAAAAATATATAATGCAAAGAGCTTTCATGTGCTGTATTTTGGCTTGGTTTGGCTCTCCAATCTTCTGCATGCTTGTAGTACCTGCATGAATAAAGTGCTCCCTATCTTCTGCATGCTTGTAGTGCCTGCATGAATAAAGTGCTTGCGGTGTTATCTTCTGCATGCTTGTAGTGCCTGCATGTAGCTATGTAAATAATTAAGGAGCCCAAGTAGAAATTGAATCAGCTTATCTGATTGGAGAGCATGTAGTACGATGTGTTGCCAAAATTGAAATTGCCAAAGTTGGAAGGAATACATAAGTGTCTTTTTTTTTAATAAAAATGCAAAAGGTGACATCCTTCACTTCGCCGGTAATACAGAAGTGTTACCAAATTACATTTAAAAGGGCATTGCCAAATTCTTTTGTGATTATACAAAACCACTAGAGAAAGTCGATCTTCATGGAGTTTTCAGTGGTGGAGGGAGGATGACAGACAATAGTGTTATTTGCTGAAGGTATAGGACTACATGACAGAATATAGAATAGAAACATGACTACACAATAGATAAAATATAGAATAGAAACATAACAATCTAAACAATCAAGGTGATGACTGATGATGTATTCTCTTGCCAACTCAGACTAAATCCAATCACCAGCTTTGTTGCCTGAAAAAGCATTCTGAAGGAACTAAATCCAATTCAGCTGGAGTGTTGCATGTAGTACGTACATGGTGTGTGTAATTTTGATGATGCTTGTGCGGCATTTGTGGTAGCTATGATACTGGAGGAAACATCACTAACGCCAGAGGCAACATATATAGGGACGCAATATGACGACAGTAGTACGTTTAAGTGTGGGATAGGAAGAGGAAAGGGCATGTACAGTTCAAGTACATGTATGTACATCTTTTGGGTGACTGTGGGGAGCATGATGGAGTTGTTTCAAGGAGAAAGAAGTGCTAGAGAAGACGAAAGGTTTGGACTGTCAGATCATTAAAAACAGAGTTGATCTTATGGCTACAATTATTCTGATGACATGGTTGATAGTTCAATATGATAGTTCTTGATGTAACTGCAATTGCATAATAAAATGAAAGAATAGTCTGGTTTTCTATACAATAATCTACACAATTAAAGCAATCTGCTCACCAGTGAAAGATATGGTTGCCAATTGGGCCATGAACTTGCTTGTATACAACTGTGCATGCAAGTTTCATGTATGGGATAGGATTTGGCTGATCTATGTTAATTTTTCTGAAATGGTCATCATTGGAGTGGTTAAATAACTTGATGCAATCAAGCTACAGGGTATGCTGATTCTACTCCTTTAATTAGTACTCTGAAGAGATGAAATCATGATGGAAAATGCTTGATGTACAACCTTTTTGTACAACTCTATTGTAGTTATACCCAAGTGGTTTGAGCCGTTTGATCCATAAATTAGGAGCACCCAAGGATTTAACAATTGGTCACTCCTGGTCTAGAGACATGGTCCACTAATTTGTTATTTCAGTACATTGACTGTTTTATTTCAGTACCCTACCATCAGTTTTATTTCAGTACACTGACTGTTTTGATTTTTATGTGAGCAAGCATGCAAAGCATGCAAACAAGTGTTACCTTCGGCACTCTTTACAAATTAACCTCTTATACTTTCTACGTGTCGGAGTCTAAAGTATTTTTTTACATGAAATAAAAATATATAGTATTTTTGTGACGTGAAATCTGACATATATTTGTGATTCTGTATGCACCCAACATTTTTATGCGCCTATTCTGATTAAGATGTTTGGCTTCATTTTTGTAGACAATGCCTTGGAGTGGAGGAAGAGATATGAAGATGGACAAGGAGCTATGAGTACCCATGCTTTGTTACTGAAAACTTTCTCTTACATATTAGTTCTATCATGTATCTTTCCAAAATTTATCTTATATATTGGCATTGTGAATGTACCGGTAGCATAAGGCATCCACTACGCTATGAATTCTGCAAATTTATCCTATATTGGCATTGTGGATCTACTGTGCACGTGCTTCTTGGAGTGACAATGAGGAGAATGAATGACGTGTGTGCTGTTCACCATTTTAAGTTTTTAACTAACATCTTAGACAGGAGATGCATACCTGGACGCAATAATATCACACTGGACATGCTCTGATCTTGGCTTTAGTTAATTTATTTTAAATTTCCTCTACGGATTCATATGATGCAGTCTAGCACTTAGGAGCCATGTTTCCACGAGGGAATGGAACGTGGAACAAGTACTTGGGGGTGTGGAAACGTATATGTTCCATTCTCAGAACGCATGGAACTGGCCACCATGTTCCCAGTCCCAGGCTACTTGGGGTGTGGAAACGTATATGTTCCATTCTCAGAACGCATGGAACTGGCCACCATGTTCCCAGTCCCAGGCTGCTAAAGGTCTAGCCCCCTCCCCTGGACTTATAGATGACGTGCAATGGGTTGGCCCGCCCCAGCATGGCATGGGCCCGTGCCAAGCATGGCCTGACAAGGCATGGCACGGAAAGACCCGTCGTGCCACCAGGCCGTGCCGTCCGAGGCCATCGTGCCTGGCCGACGGCCCAGTTCAGGCCGATTTTCAGGTTGTGCTAGCCCGAAAAGCATAGGTCCAAATGCGCATCAGGCTAGCCCAAGTCCTACTATGTCAGGCCAGGCGATAGCAAGTAGAGAAAAATATTAAAAAAAGGAGAGACCAAGAGAGGCTGATGGAGAGGGAAAGGGGGGAGGGGGGCGTGGTGGTTGGCGGCCATGGTTGGTGGCGGTGGTGGTTGCCCCCGAGGACACCAGATCCATGATGGGCGGTGGAGAAGAGGTCACTGGATCCGCTCAGTAGAGACAAGTTCTTCGGCAGTGCCGGGAGCTTGGGCGGCAGCGCTGCGAGCTTGGCCGTCCTAGCTATGATGGGGCAACGGAGGTGGCGGCGCTACAACTGCGAGCTTAGGCGGCGGCGGGCAAGCTGGCCAGCGATGATGGGGGCAGTGGAGGCGGGCCTTCGTCTGCGCGTGGAGTAGAAGCAAGGAGGTGGACAGCAGCGTTGCAAGCTGGCTAGATAGGGAGAGTGCAGCTAGGTGGAGGGGGCTTGGGAGTGGGATTGAGATGACTTAAGGTTATAGGATAGCAAAAGCGACGATGGGCTCTTAGCAGGCCTTGGAGGCCACCAGACCGCCACCATGCCTCTCATCAAGTGATAGGCCGTGCCATGCCGGCCTGCGGGCTGGGGTGGCGGCCGAAGCACGGCATGGTGCTTTCGTGCCAGGCCGGACCAGACACGGTGGAGGCCGGGAGGTGCCGTGCCATCGTGCTACGGGCCCTATACACATTTATACCTGGACTAGAACGACATGACCTTCTCAGTGAAGCAGGTTGTCTTTGTCAAGTGGAACCTGAGTGCCAGCATGGCGTGGCCAAACCCGCGCGCATGACTCGTCCTGCTGCAGAGCACACGTTGCTCGTGTTGATGAACGGTCGGCGAAGAGCAATGTTGAACGGGCTCTACGCGCCGCTGGAGACGCTGCTGCTGCATGCGGCGTGTGGACGCAGGATGCGGCGTGTGGACGCATGACGCGGCATGGGGTGAAGGGGTGTACACGCTTGACTTCCCGGAGCGGCCATTGATGCATGGTCCCCCGAGGATCACACATGGTCGGTCATCAACGGCACCACCTACCCCGGGTTTATGAAGCTAATCGTCCAGAACAATGGCACCAGGATGGTATACATCCATGTGGTACCAAGATTGAAAGCAAGATTAATTAAGAAAAGGGATACCAAGATTGAAAGCAAGATTAATTAAAGGAAGAGGGTCTTCTCACGTATAGACCGAGAAAACCCCCAAATCGATCCCTACCCCATCGATAAGTGGCCCGGCTAGCGATGGAGCCAATGGCCGGGCTTCCCGGGCTCCAGCCCTGCCTACCGATGCTAGAGACGTGAAGGCCCCCCCTCCCCCCCCTAAAATTTTTATGCATATATATATTAATAATATTTAAAAGGCAAAATTTCTGCCTTTATTTTCGTCTGGCCCATTCAATTGGATTCAACTACCACAATTCACACTCAGTCCGAACTGAACAATGGCCACGCCCAGGGCCCAATTTCACCATGCGGCTGGCCCAGTCCATCCACAGGTGACAAAAATACTGGCACCTCTCGATAAAAAAGGGTGGTCTTGGAGGTTCAAACCCTGGCCACCTGAATCAGAGAACCAACAACCAACCACTGCACCGTGCAAGCTTAGGTGATGACTTGGTAATACCTCTTTAAATTTATCAGTCTTGAATCGAGAGCCCAATCCTTTTTTTCAGTTATGTTTTCTCATTCTTCACGTTCACACATCCAACTAAAGATAGAAACAAGTAGATAATGAGTCTTGAACCGAGAGCCCAAGGAGCACAAAAAGGACAGTCCAACTGAATATATCACCTATTTCTTTTTTTCAGTTACGTTTTCTTATTCTTCACGTTTACACATCCAACTAAAGATAGAAACAAGTAGATAAATAATAATAATAATAATAATAATATAAAGTCCAATTCCAAAATATATTAGGTTGTGTATTATTAGGTACTGAAATAGTTATGAATTCTAATTAAAATATTTCCTCGGCTCCTAATCCAAATCTAAACAGGAAAAAGAAGTAACAAAAGTATTCATATTAATTATAAATTTTAACAGGTTTCTTAAATTTGGTTTTAGTTTTTCTATTTTTTTAAGGGCGTTCAGACTTTCTCCTATTTTGCTGCCGAGATTCCTCATCGCCCATGAATTTTTGTTCCTAGTTCTTTTTTCTAGTTCCATCTGATACTTTTTTTTTATTCATCAAGTTCACAAGTTCACACGTTCAACTAAATATAGAAACATATACATAATAATAACAATAAAAATAAAAACAACACAATAGGCTTAGAACTTTCGTACCTGCAGTGATGAGAAACAAATATTTACTCCTTGACATCGGAGATAATGAAACTTTGTGAAAAAACAAGAATGGCCTTTTGTCATAATCAAATCATTACACATAGTAGTCCTGGATATCAATAACTAATTTCACTCTAACTCAAGCTGTAAATTTTTTAATTATATCTACAAGAAAATTATTTTTCCTTAGCAATGCGAGAAAAAGTTTATCAATATCTTATTTTAATTTGGTACAAGCTTATACATTGTCATATTATGGCCAACATTTGCTTATACTCGGTTGTCGTAACAAAATAATTATAGTAGCTCTCAAATTCTATAAAAAGAGAAAAAAACTTATACAAATAAGTACATGGCAATTTTTCTCCCGTTGCAACGCACCGACACATTTCTTAGTATATATTAATTAGGAGGGGCTAAGAGATAAAAATAATAACTATTATTTATTGGGCCATATTCAATCACAGCCCAAACTTTCTAAAGCCCAAGATGGAAAAAAAAGCCCTATACGTTGCCTGATTCTATCGATCTCTCTCCAGGCTCCCGAGTCGCCGCATCGGCCTTCCGCTTCTTGGCGCGACTCTGCCGAGCTCCCATCGCCTCGCCCTTCTGCTTGCTCCCGGCGCCACGGCGCGAGGCCGCGAGGGCGGAGGGCCAGACCGGCTGCCGCCAGGGCCAGGCGCCAGGGGGTGCGAGGCGAGCGAGCCGCGGGCAGGCGCTGCCCAGGCCGCCGCGCGGCCACGCCGGCTCCAGCAGCCCGCACGGCCAGCACCTGCACGCCTGCGCCACAGCGAGGGGTCGAGCAGCTGCGGCACGGCGTCCAGCGGCCGCGAGCAGGCGTCTGCAAACTGCAATCAGCGACGAACAGGCGAGCAGCAGTGAGCCCTAGCGCTAGCAGGTGATTTTGTTAATTGTGAAATTGAGTCTGTGTCCATGTGATTGAACAATGGAAATATGAAATGTTTGATTCATGGTAGATTTTAATTTTCAGATTTTCAGTATGTCGTCGAAAAGGCCAGTGTCTCTGCGCAATTACTTTACAAGGAGAAAATGGCTATTATAGGACTTTTCTCACTTTACAAGTTCTAGTGGTAGTGGTCCATCAACTCCACATACTGACGAGAGCATAACTCAGACGCAGCCAAAGAAACCTAGAGTAGAGTTTAGTCAATCAAACATGATTGCGGACCCTGGAAATCGGAAACCAATTGATAATTATGAACCTGAAATTAGAGACCAAGTAAAGAGAGCATATGCTTTAAGTGGTCCAACCCAACCTCGTGAATTTCAGTTTCCTAGTAAAGGGATTGGTGGTCAATGGAGGTCATTTCAGTTTCCTGAACCGTGTCCCCAGCAACACCTTTGCCAGGATTACACCAACAAACCAGACAGTCCAAGCTGCTCTGAACCAAAAAAGTTGGATGCACGGGCTAAGACTGATGACAAATGGCATATAGATCAGACAATTTGTTCAGTAGTGGCACCAACTAGAGGGATTCAACTAAACTCACGATCGGATGATCAAATACAATGGTGATTCTCAGCAGGCGATTCTCAGCAGATGGCTAATACTCCTCAAGATCTGCATATATGATGCAGCTCAAAGGCTCCATAGAGGGCTAATACTCATGGAGAGGATTTGGAAAACAAAAGTGGAAAATAAATACAAGTTCATGATCAAATACAATGGCAATTCTCAGCAGGCAATTCTCAGCAGATGGCTAATACTC
Source organism: Chrysopogon serrulatus (assembly GCA_015844335.1). Lineage (NCBI taxonomy): Eukaryota > Viridiplantae > Streptophyta > Magnoliopsida > Poales > Poaceae > Chrysopogon > Chrysopogon serrulatus. Next base: position 373,600 of record JADLZL010007662.1, on the reverse strand, counting down.
CTCAAGATCAGCATATATGATGCAGCTCAAAGGCTCCATACAGGGCTAGTACTCATGGAGAGAATTTGGAAAACAAAGTGGAAAATAAATACAAGTTAGGCTGCTACTACAAATAAGTTACTAATGGCTAGATCCAAAAATTAAACGGGGAGGACCAGTGAATCCAGTTTGCCAACTGTGTAGGATAAGAAATGAATCAATAACACACATGGAGGCCAATTGCTATTACTCCAGGAGAGTATGGCAACTGATCGAGCAGCAAACTGGTCAGTAAAACATTCATCCACTCCAACCTGTCACCAGCCTGAAATCATGTTGGTCTGATCTAGATGGTAATTTGTCGTTTGATCAGAAACCAGGTTATCACCTACACGATCTATAGAACATTTGGAAAGAACAATGCCGCTGAGTTTACTATAACAAGGCAATGACGGAAACACAACTGATGCCTTGATATAAGGCACGAAGTGGCGGCGTTCAGGCAGGCAAGGGAGATGCTGGGTGCCTGAAGCTGTTTTTCTAGTTTTTGTATAGCTGTTTTTCTAATTTTCCTCTATCTTGTATTGGTGATTCCCCGAAACGCTGGGACAAGTCTGTAATTGTTCTTTTCCAGCTGTATAATGAAAAAGGGAAGCACCTGCTGTTTCACCTAAAAAATGATGTACGTATCAATTGCAGGCTTGCAGCAGAAGCAGCTTGAAAAGCTCTCAACTTGGACGTGCTGGGTTTCGCTTTTGAGTTGCTTCTCTGTAAGGAGGCCAGGTGTTTAGTTTGTGGACATATCACAATTCTCAACATGGTTTAACAGTATTTTTCTCTCATAAAAAAATAGCTATTTTAACTTATGAGCCAGCTTATAATACCAACCGATCATCAACTCATACTCTCACCAAGGAAGGGCTTGATAATGATTTGGCTCAGCTTGGCTCGCCACGTTCTGGCTCATTAAGATAACGAGCTAACTTGGCTCGTTTATGAGTTCAATCTGGCTCGTTTAACTCGTGAGCCAAATGTTTAAAAAACACAGAAATATACTATAGGCATTTACGTGAAGCTTCAGAAAAGTAATTATATAAAATAATACATCCATAAGCCTTAAATTAAAAAAAATTACATACACACAGTTATATATACATGGTCCGTATCCATGCCATAAGTGATTCACCCATAATCTATTATTGATTATATTTATGCATCCATCAAACAACAAAGTAATAGAGTCATATTAATCCCAAGTTTGTAGGATCTAGACCATTCATCAACCAATTATAAAGTGTTCAAGGCCAGTAGTATTGGCTCATTAGGCTCTCGTATTTTTTTGATATTATTTCAGGATTTAATAGCGTTGTGCCTTTAACTGTAGGCAATGTTCCCGTTGATAGAGATGCAGGATTGTTGACTTCGTTAGTCTCGAGATTTATACGTGCAGTCTTACCATGGTGCTCATAAAAGTAAGTCTTTAGCGTAAGCATTCTTAGGAGTAATTGCGTGTGTTTGTGTGCGTCTATATCTATACTGTGTGACTTTTAAAAAAAGAAAAAATATAAATGAGCCAAGCTACAATTAAGCTGAGTGACCTACTGAGCTGTAAACTTTTAGCCCTCCTCTTACCCTCGTTACTAAAAATTTTTAAGTTTTTTTTAAACCAGTGAAGAAACCTCTCCCGTTACTTTTTAGCGATATGAAAAACAATGATTTTTGGGATGAAATTTTTAGTGCTCTTAGGGATCTTGTAATTACTTTTCCTACTTATTCTTCCTCATAGTCTTTGTACCTTTAGATTGGCCAACGTGCCTATATATCTCTGCAATTGCTTGATTTTCCAAAATGTGAAAATGTTGGGTGTTGAGATAGGGAGTTGTTAGAGAGCAATTTTCTCTAATCTCGCTAAAAAATCTTTGATTAGGAGTTATTCCCTCCATTTCAAATTATAAGTTATTCTAAGAATATTAGAGAATCAAATTTTTTAAATTTAACCAAATTTATATAATAAAATAATAACATTTATGACAAGGTATCATTAGATTTCTCATTAGTTATATTTTTATCATATACATATTTGATGTCATAAATTTTTATAATTTTGGTCAAATTTAAAAAGGTTTGACTCTCTAAATTTTTTAGAATGACTTATAATTTAGGATGGAGGGAGTAATTTTAATATATCTTGGAGATTCTCTCAAATGGGGGGGGGATTATGCTGAGAAAATATCGTCTATAACAAGGGATATGCTTTTAGTTTGCTTTCAGCAAGCAACGATTATTGTATATGTTTTATATTAAAAATTGCAGGTTTTGGTCGTTGCAATTTTTATAGGTACAATTTATACTTTTTGTTTTTGAGAATAAAAAACACATTGGATAAAATCATAGACCCAACAAAATCTGAGAAATTTTTATAGTTCTTTAGAACAAAAAATAGATATGTTTTTTTAGAAAAAAATTTAATATATTATCACAGACAAATAGCAAATTGAACTAGTAGGTAGTAATAGTTATGACCCAAAGACAAATAACAAACTGTACTGGTCTATAATAAATAGTACTTCCTCTATTCTAAATTACAAGATGTTTAATTTTTTAACTCTAAATTTGATCGTTCGTCTTATTAAAAAAAATTATATAAACACAGCCAAAGTTAAATCATTCTTAAAGAATTTTATTAATAAAGCAAGCCATAACAAGTCAAACTTATAGTGAAAAAGTCAAAAGGTTTGTAATTCTATAATTTAGAATGGAGAAAGTATGATACTCAATATCTAATAATGTTTACGAGAGTGGACTAGAAAATAGGATTTTGTGACACAAATTAGGATAATCCTATCAATACAAGATTTATTCTCCTTTGTTTTCTATTGAGAAAGATTTGCCATATATCAGCTGCAAAATATTCTACTGGCATCTGATATTCTACACGGCATATGATTAACGAGCGGGGCCACGACCGGACCCACGCCGTTTCCGTTTCTCTCCAGACACCCACAGCCTGTTTCACGGCCGGTCACGACTATCATAGACGTTAATCCCTTTCCCGTGTTCCTCGCATTCCAAATCCCCACTCCACCAACCCCTGGCATTTCCTTTCCCCAAAACCACTCCACCGCGTCCACTGCCGTCGAGAAGAAGCGTCCGCGGCCACGACGAGCCTAGGGTTTCCCTTCCCCCGGCTCCCATGACGGTCGCCGTCGCCGACGCGCCGCCGCCACCGGTTCCGGCGCTGGGGCGCCCCGACTGCGCTACGGCCAAAGCGCTGACATACCTATGCCTCGCCAGTCTGTGGGTCGGCGGCGCGGGCGTGGCCGCCGCGGCCTTCGCGGACTTGGCCTGGGCAGGCGGCGCCTATGGCGTGGGCACCCGTTGGTCAGCGCGCTGCTCAAGCTCTCCACCGATGCCGTCTTCTTCGGCGCGCTCCTCGCCTTCGTGGTCCTCATGCTGCTGCTGCGCGCCGCCCTGCGCTTGCTCGCCACGGGTCTCATCAGATTCAGATTCGACATGGCGATGGGGACCAACAAGGTAACGCAGCTTGTTCTTGCTGATCCTGCTTCCTGCCTGGTTATTGGACTCGATTAACCAGTACTGGCGAGTCTAGACTATATTGGAAATCTGGAATCCATTTGTGCCTGTGATCTCTGAAACTGTTCTGTTTCATTGGCCTGACCACCTGGAAATTCTTGTGCTCATCAGATACCTGGAGAGTCAGTGGGGAGCATGCTTCGTGACACTGGAGTGATCGGATGGCTCGCGTCCCTACCTTTCGCCATGCTCAGCGTCATTGGTTGTGTGGTGATGTTCGTGCTGTCACCTGCCAAGGGATCTCTGACGGGTAGGATCGGTATAGTGATCATTGACGTGGGGGTACTGGGTTCCATGGTGCTTTCTTGCTGTGTCACCATACCGAGTATGGCGCTTAAGCTGTGGAGGATGTCGCCGAGCATCGAAGGCCATGCACCTGCTGATAGCATCGTCTGAGGTCTCTGCACCCTTTTACTCCCTGGCTATACTATTGTTAATGTGGCGTAGTACTAGTACATATTCTCTATTATAAACATGATGTTTTATGTGCACTACTCTTAACTGCAAAACTCACTTGCACATCTAGCTTTTACATATTCATTGGCATTAGCATTGATCTGTTTCTTGTGGTCAACTGGCCCATTGCAACAAGAAGCCTATCATCCTGAGAGAATGCTAAATGATCAAATTATGTGTATTAGGAAGCATATTAGGAAGCACATAAGTAACTGGTTAGGCACAGCCATCACTATGACTTTTTGTACCTGGGAAACTAGTTGGATGACCACACATTAGTGTTTAATGTTTGCAAGTATCTCTGTTCAAAAGTCTGCTGTCTGTCATTGGTAATTTTTCCATTGATGCCATTGTATAAATTAAAATGCATTTTGAAGGTTCTCCACATAGCCGCTTGTTCATGTCTTCCCTCTGCAAGTCTGCATACCCTGTTATTTTTCCTGATGCTCTTATTTCCCTCAAATATCAATGGTGATCTATTGCAAATATACAACATATACCAGTTGAAATAGTTTCATGGCATGGTTTAAAAACAAATTGCATTTTTTTGTGGTACGCTGTGGCATTTTAAGGTTCATATTAGTATCTGTAATCCTTTGAACAGCTACAATTGCAACAGTAAGAAGTTGAATTATTTGATAATATGTGCATGTCATCTGTTATTATGTTGAGATACAAGAACTATGCTGACTAACAGGAAAAAGTCTACGTTACCCCCTTAACTATGAGGGGTGGATTACCTAAGCCCCCAATTACGAAACCGTCTATTCTATCTCCTAAACTTTCCAAAAACGGTCAAATTACCCCCGAAGCGGTTCTTGAACGGCGGTTTTGCTACAGTAACATGGTTTTGTCTTTTTCTTTTTTATTTATTTTGGCTGAATCTTTAAAAAATTATAGTAAATCATAAAAATTCATAAAAGAAAAATCTAATTTTTTGGGCTCCACATGAGTAGATCTGCACGGTGAACATATAATATGGTTTGTTTTAATATAAAGTTTTTCCTGTAACTTTATATCTATGTTTTTTTTGTAATTAATTGGAATAATTCATAGCCATAGTTTCTATGATCGAATTATGGTGAAATTTTTATGGTGAGCTTATTATTATATGCTTGAACTGTAGCAAAAAAATTTCATACTCATTGAATCATGTATAACTTAGTTATAGATTTATGCTTAGGTTTATGCTTGTGAAATATAAATAAATTTATAACTAAGCTATACATGATTCAATAAGTATGAAATTTTTGCTACAGTTCAACCATACGATTATTAGCCCACTATAAAAATTTAACCACAATTAGACTATAAAAACTACGGCTATAAATTATTCTAATTAATTACGGAAAAGCATAAATCTAAAATTACAGCAAAAAAAAATTTACTATGTAGATCTACTCATGTGAAGTCTAACAAAATTAGATTTTTATTTTTATAATTTTTCTATAATTTAATATGATTTTTCAAAGATTCAGCCGAAATAAATAAAAAAGAAAAAGGCAAAACCATATTACTGTACAAAATGCAGCAAAACCACCATTCAAAACCGCTGCAGGGGGGTAATTTGACTGGTTTTGAAAAGTTCAGAGAGTAGAATAGACGGTTTCATACTTGGGGGCCTTAAGTAGTCCACCCTTCATAGTTGAGGGGGTAAATGTAGACTTTTACCCTGACTAACATATACTCTTTTTGTTTTGTTAACAGACAATGGTGGTTAGGAGAAATGGCATCGAAGAATGCTTAAGTTGTTGCGACACATGAGCCCGAAAGTTCTCAGAGTTTATGGTCATTCTCAAATAATTAGACTTTTACTGGGACTACAAGATTTTGATTTCCTACAGCTATGAACTACACTACCAAGTTGTGTCTCTAAGATGATACCCCCAATGCATGACTGTGCAACTTCCTCTTGCGAAATTCGATGGTGCGCTGTATATATATTGCTAGAATTCGTATCCTGGGATGTTAATGTGGAATATGATCGCTGTGCTGGTTTACCCTATCCGGACAAAAGTGGTCCTATATAAATTTATTTCTTGATGAATGATTATGGAACCTCCTTTGTTTTCACCGTTTCATGTTGTTGGGCATGTGTGCATATTACAGTAGGCAACAAAGGAGATTCCACTATATTACAGAGCCGAGGGAGTATACAAGAAGATAATTAAGCAATCGAGTGAGATGCTAGATTTTGGGGTGCTCCTGAATTTATATATGTTGTGAGGGTCGTAGCGTTCTAGATCCTGGATTAGAGTGGGTGGTGTGCACATGGGATTGTGGTTGTAGTGGCAGGAAGCAGGCTTGTGTGAGGAACCGAGCGATACTTGAGAGAAGTGATTGGTATCTTGGCATATTGCTATGGTGTGGGATTGGCAGTCACTGGCGTCGACGACTATGCCGGGTGAGAGCAGACAAGTGCGAGGAGGCAATCCGGCACACGCAGGGGCGGTTGTTGCGGAGCGCGTGGAGAGAAGGCTTGGCGAGCAGCCGCAGATCCGTGATTGGAATGCGCTGCAGTAAGCGAGGGAAATGATTTACATATCGTTTTGCAGGCGTGCAGCAGAAGCAGCTTGACAAGCTCTCAATTTGGACGTGCTGGGTTTCGCTTTAGCGTTGCTTCTCTATAAGGAGGCTAAGTGCTTGCTTATCTAAAGTTTGTGAACAGATTACAATTCTCAACATGCCTCTGTCTATTTAAGTAACTTTTTTATATAGTCCATCGACTCATACTCTAGCCCCACTTACTAAAAAAGAACTAAGAATTTAATTAGGAGATCCAAGCATTGGCTGCGTTTAATACATCTGACCGTGGGGTTTCGACCTTGGAGAGCATGGTCCCTCCCTTATTTCTTCAAGAAGCAGCTCGGGGAGATCTTGTAGGAGCTTTCAAATCAGCTCCATGTCCAGCGGCTTGCAAAATCGGGCATTGTCCAGGAGCATGTAGATGTCGTGCTCCTTGAGCACCTCGGTGGCCTTTAGGCAAGCGTGCACACCATGGTGCCGTACACAAGGAGTGACACCGACGAGCACCAAGTGCAACAGCTGGCCGCAACCATCTTGTGCAACGACAGCTCGTCCTCGCCGGGACTGCAGTGAGATGGGGCGTGGATGGGAAGGGGAGGACACGGCAGTTGGGAGGGCCGGGAGAGCAGCAGGGATGCCAGCATGGCGGCGTGATTGGTGGTCGTTATGGACTAGGGTCAGCGTCGGCAGCTACTGCTTGGTGGCGTGGTTAGACTATCTGCACTCACACACGGTAAACGATCCTCAAGGATCGTTTACCGTGTAAAACTCCCGCAGCGGCGTCCGGGGAGCTGCCGTGGCATCCGGTACCGGGCACGCCGGCCGCCAAACCTGGCACGGTAACGCGCGTCCGGTACGCGCCTACGTGGCGCGGGTCCCATGCGCGGCGGAGAGAGAAGGCGACGCGGGCGGCGGAGATAGAAGGGCGCCGGGCGCGCCACTGAGCGGGGTTCCGCGCACTCGTGCCGGCTGGGAGCAGCGCCGCCGCCGCCGCTCGCGACGGGCCCGGCGGAGAGGGAAGGAAGAGGAGCAGCGCGGGACGGCCAGCGCGGGAGGAAGGAGCTCGGCCGCCTCAGCGGTGTCAGTGCGCCGACGACGAGGAGGGAGCTCGGCGCTGGGCCGGAGCGCGGGATGGCCGGCGCGGGAAGGAGAGGCCTCCGCAAGGCCGCGCGGCCGGCTCAGGCGCAATGGCGAGAGCGCGACGGGGCGGCCCTCGCTCGCGGCGAGCCCGAGCACGCCCGCCGGGGAGGGGGGTGTAACATTCTAAATGTTAATCATATCGCATTGCATTTGCATTAATGCATAAGCATCATTTTGCATTTAATCACAAGCATGAGCAATTGCATGTTCCATGTGTGCGGCCTATATGTTTGTGTATCAACCTCAAAGTTTGTTTAAAAAGGTTTAGAATTCAAATTGAGATAGGGTTTATATACAACTTTTTGTCTCAAAATGCTCACATGTGATGATGGAGTTAATTATACCCTTTTTCATGTTTCTAGAAAGTTTATATCACAAGTATATGATTTCTTTAGTTTTTGTGGTTAAGCCCTAAATGAAAGTTGTAGTATAAAATATATGCAACAACTTTTATTTAGGAGTCCAGAGTTGAATCCCATCTTAAACTTCTCAAAAACTGACTTTAAAACTGAATTCAGAAAGAGTTTAGTAAAGGACTTAGAATTTTCTGTCCTGGTTTTCAGTAATTAGATTCAATGTTTAGGGCTATGTATTTTTATTTTTCATGAAACCAATTCTGGAAACCAGTTCACCACTTGTTGGTACAGAGTTTGTACTTTAATGTTATGGAATTGGTTGAGCTTATTGGTCTCTGGTTAGCCCTAAATTAAATGCTAAACATTGCTATTTGCTGTAACTGAGTGCTGCTTAACTGAATCAGGACTGAATTCAAGGTTTCAATTTTAATTTAGCTATGTTTAGCGCTTTATATCTTGCAAACCATTAGGAATCAGATTTCGAGCCTTTAAGGGAAGTTGTAGTGCACCTATGAGAGATTGCAATGGTGGATTTGGTTTGCATTTTGGCTGCCTAAGATGAGAATTAGAGAGAGAGAGAGAGAAATATCAAAGTTTCAGTCGGTTCGGTTGCTACATTGCTCAACAGTAGCAGCAGCTTCTCGTCGGTAGTAACGTGCCCGCCGGCGATTCGCCGTTGCTGCCACGCCGCGACGGCATTGTAGCATGCGTCGCACTGGCCAGAGAGCAATTGGAGGGCTTGAGCGCTGCCCATACCGCCGCCCGTGGGCTGCCAGCTCGCCGCCGATCTTTCTCCCCGCCACACTGCTCACTGACGACACGGTATCGGCCTCCCCGCGATTTGCTCGCGTAGCCATGCCCCGCCTAGCTGCATGGTCAAGTTTGTGAAGTCCCTGGCTGCCCCTTTGTGCACGCCATTGCCTATAAATAGCCCCAGTCGGCCGTCGTTCATCTTTTTCCAAATTCTGCTCATCGCCGGCCGAATCCAACTCGCCGTGAAATTCGTCCCTGTTGCTTCATCATTTCCAAATTAAACCTGCCACCAGTTCCGCAACCTTCTTGCGCGTCGATCGCACCCGCTCTTATCGGTTGAAACCGCCAGAATTGCCCAGACGGCTTTGTCTCCTTCACGGCCGGCCTACACGCCGCCGTGTTCGGGTTCAACACCGACCAGTCCTTCCAGTGAGCCCTCCGTCCTACCAGTTGGTGTCTTGTGTTCGCTTGGGTTTGTAGAGCGTGACCAATCCGTTCCTTCTATCTCTACCGTGCAGGACACACCGGAACAACTCTTCGCCATCGTGTTCACGTCATCGGAGCTACCTTCTTCTGCGGCCAGCCACTCCTGAGCCGTTTCCGACGCACCCGACGTGAGCACCGTGACCATAGTGAACTACTAATGATTGCCAAGCCCTTAATTTTGACTCTACCATGCCATGCCCACCGGAACACACCACGTCGGTGAGCTCAACGCCGCCGTGCCGCTGCGGCCATCACTGAACACGTTGGAAGTTATGCAGAGCTTGTTCAACTAGTTAATAGAATTCAAAGAAGCACCCGAGTGTCGTAGATGACCTTGTTGTCACCGGCGAAGCACCGCCGTGCCACCGCCGTCGCACTGCAGCGCCGCCGTGCCACCATGGCCGTCGGAATGTTCACTGCGTTGCTCATGAGGGCTAACTAACACCGTAGATGGACGCGCGAGGTTGAGAGGAGTGTACCGTTGCTAACCTCGCCGCCCGGCAACCTCGCCGTCGGCGAACGCCGGTCAACTGGCGTCGCCGCCGCGGTCAGCACGGAGGCACTGTGGCGCTGACCAGCGGGGCCTGCCTGTCAGCCACCAGGCGCTGAGGGCGCGGGAAACCCTACTGTGTGTGACTGTTTTACTTTTACTTGAATTTCTAAATAGTGCTGACTTTTGTTATTTTTATAGGAATTTAATCTGAGTTCCAAAAATTCTAAAAATTTTTGTGGAACTTCCCTGTGATGGAATCTATGTGGGAAAATATAAAACTTGTAAAAACAATATATTTTGTTTGATAAAAAATTATCCATTTTAATTAATAAATGGATGTTCCATGATTTTCTAGAATAAAATATTGATCCAAAAATCATGAGAATTATTTTGCATCCATTTCATGATATTCCCAACCTGCACAAAAAGTTTGAGATGAATTTAAAAATATTTTATAAAACCATTAATTCCACATTTATTGGGAAAAAGAGAAGAAACATGTATGAGCACGTGTATATGTTTGAGTGATCCCAAATTCTTGCCTTGCTGTCTTAGTACTATGATGTACTGTTTATTTCTGAAGTACATCATTTAAATAGTACATAAGATAGTATGTTAAGTTATACTTGTTAAAGTATATAAGCATGTGTGCATGTATCACATTTCCTTTTTAAAGAAAGACAACATGATGATGACATATGTGAGCATTGGAATTACATGAAAACCTTGGATCATAAACCCACTGATCCTTGGCATCTCCATTGTTTAGTAGTAACAATCTGAATATACTAGTTGATGGTTGATGAATGTTCCTTTATCTTAGTTAAAATGTTTATTCCAGAGAAGAGATATGCACATACTCTGTGTGTTTTAGAAACAAGTGAGACGTAATCTCTTTTATCTAACTCTAATAATATAATGTTGTCATCAGAGAAAGAGAATTCCACACATGGAACCTATGTAGCTTTTCATCATTACCATTACCATGATCATCGAATCACGCATCATTTCACGTCATGCCATTTTATCATTATACATGCTATGTGCATCCTTGATGATTATGCACTACATACATTCATATAGGATCCGAGGGAGAACCTACTATCGAGTACCCCGCGATCAAGGAGGATCCGCAGGAGTCACCACCCGGAGGAGAAGGAGAAGCCACTGACCCACTACCGGAGTGCCCGAATCACGGTCCCTCCATTTTTCGCCGAGGCAAGCCCCAGAGCATTCTATTGACCCATTCTATTTTGAAATGCAATTACTTACTCTAAGTTACTTTACTTTATACATTATGTTTTTAGGAATTACGTGATACCATTGTTGCATGACCTTGTCCACTCAAATATAACCTTTTCATTCTACTAGTATAAATAGATAGATTAATGCTTAGCCATGCTTAGATGACTAGAAGAAGGATGATTCCTGTCATCCACGATCCTAGGTTGGTACTTGTGATGTCCTTAATCATACGGTGGTTAATAATTGGAGACCGGACGGAATTAGTGTTGGTGAAACTTCAGGACATGGAGGTCTTGTATGTTTATAGTTTTTCGTATGTGTCGATTAAGGACCAAGCCGTGTTCTGGATCTAGGTGTGAGATTGAACGTACCTTCATATAACCGTCGAATAACTCATTTCGATGGTGAAACTGATTAGCCTATTCGAGGTGGTTCTTGAACCGCTAGCATTACTGGGACGAATGGACGATGGAAGGGTACTGGTCCAAGACCCTGCATGACTACGGGCTAGGGCTAAACGGGCATGACTTGTGAGGACGCAGTACCATGAGTTTTGCATAGCTGATTCAATTCCATCTTTCGAATAGAGTGAACAGTGATTCGAGCAAGCTTTGGTCCGGCTTGCGAGAGTGTGTGATATGGGCTTCACCTAGCTGGTGTAATCGATTCGAATCGCCGTCTCTCCCGAATAGTGAGAAACTCATACCTTTTCACAGAGACGTAGTTAAGAAATAATAACTGATTGTTGATATTGAACGGACTATATTTTGGTACCCCACTTAGTAGAATTGTTTGTATAAATTTAAAAGATAGTATAGCCAATGCAAAGGTAGCGCTAAATAGCTAAACAAACTTGACTTTAACAAATGAAATAAGGATCAAGTTTAGTAAGCATTTTCGCAAAGCTTGCTAGCTACAAACCATCCTTTCATAATTATCATACACCTTGGAACCGTTGTTCTTTCTCTGTCGGGTAAGTCTTGTGGAGTACAATTGAGTACTCAGGGTTTTACCCATCGTTGCAGGTGACATGCTTTATGAGGGTTATTGCATTACATGTTATAATCCTGTGGATGACGTGGATGAGTAAAGGCCATCGGGCTTGGCCATATCTATAACTCAATCACCATGCTTGTAAAGGAGGCTTGAATAAAACTGGTGATGTCAAACAGTCTATCGTATTGTATTTGCAAATAAAAGACACATTTTTATAATATATCTGAACTGGTTTGTATTACCATATGGAATCAGTATGTAATATATTTTATGTTCCACTGAATACTCTGTATGCTGGTGAATGATGTACCTTAATCATGATCCTGGATGTAAGTTGATTTACCGAGGTCCTTCATGACACTCGACGGACTACCGGGTTCATTCGAGAAGCGGTGTATGCGTGTCAACGTTATTAACGGGGACAGTTACGCTTAATCTCGGATGGATTGGTCGGTTCTATCACTGCTGGCATCAGAATAGGATTAAGGGTAATATCATCATCAGGGTATTTAAAAACAAAAGTTTTTGGTTTTGGAAAAGCTTAAGTTATTTTAAAACTAGCTCCAAGTAAGATTTTGATTTTAAAACTTCACAAGTATCAAACCTCCAGTTAAGCCCGTATAAAGACTATCAGGTGGCAACGCTAACTCTGGGGGGATTTCATTTATTGCATGTGTGTGGATCAATACCTCTACGCTCAGGTAAGGAGGTAAATATAAATGGTTATCTTGTCACCCGATGACCGAAGGGTGGTGGTGACCTCATATGGAGGTATATGTGTGTACTTGTATATGCATATATGGAAGTATGCAGTATAAACTGTCTTTTAATTTATGCAATGTCGCACCTACACCCAGGTAAAAGTGAGTTGGGAGAGCATGATCGGACAAACACCGGTCTAGGGGAGTGCTAGTGTGGCTACCGGATTGTTTACATGTTACACACATGTTTATATGAAGGTACTTAATTGTGGGATGTGATGATGATTCGGGTAGTTTAGTGCTACATGTATGTATATAGGAGTATGCATATGTGAGGAGCATTTAAAGTTACTGCTTTCATTGTGTGGATATGCATGTCACGTGGGAATTTGGGCTGAAATGAATTTTCTGTAGGTACACTAACTACAAAAACGTGTAGTAAATCATTTAGGTACGATTTGATGAGAGCACGTAGGATTGCCACCGTTTAGTATCAATTAGAAATCCACTCTTCTCTAAATTCTGTGAGGATGAGTAGAATCAAGCATGCATCATGATCATTCATTTTACTCATCTTATTGCATTAATATTCTTCCCCCTTGCAGCTTATAGATAAATGAAATTTTAATTTTAATATGGAATGAATTGCTCACTTTATCACATATGACAACAGAAAATGGAGCCACTGCCATACACTGAAGAAGGTACTCTATTGGAGCGGTTTGGTACACCCAGTTTACTCTGAAAGGTGTTGGAGAATTTTGGGTATACTACACCACCAATTTACCGTTGGAGGCACACTCAAGTCTATAGCACTCCAGGATGTGCCTTGCTTCTGCATATTTCCGCACTAAGAGTCACTTCTTCTTGGCAAGAAATGAGGGTTGAAAAAGAGGGATTGAATGAGTGGGTGTTGACGGTCACTAAGTGCAAATTATATACCGTCAACTATTACTTATAAGGATCCAATAATAGAAACATAGGGGTTATTACTGATAAATTCCACGAGTTTTGGTGAATTGTCTGATTTTCAGAGAATTATTCAGAAAAGCCGAAAGAGGGATTATAATGTATATTTGCCACGAAACTTATGCGCGATGGAAAATATCGCCAACAAGATCAGGAATAATCTAGAAGACACCCGAAACAACGGGGGGGGGGGCTAGCAGCTGCCGGGTGGGTCACTAACCAGCTTCTATGACCACCGAGAGAATATTGTCATTGACACAGTGACGATAGTTCTCCTGTCATTGATATAGTGACAAGGCTAAATCCGTCACAACATATTGAACTGAGTAGTGCCACGTGTATGATGACATGGCACATGACATGGCAGATGATGTGGAAACTCACATTGAGCCCATATATTTTCATTTATAATTAGCCCAATTGGCCCAATTGATTTTTTGGCCCAGCTATATATTTGTGTTCTTTCAGTTACAGCCCAACATTACAAACCAGCACAACATAGTGGCCCAGCCCATTAAAAAATCACATTATAAACCACAACCAATTGCATAATTATATTATAACATGACCTAATGTTCTAGCCATAAATCCATTATACATTTTCCAGCCATGTTTTTCCATACAAAAGCACAACAAAACAATACAAAAATAGTCCAGCCAACTAAACAAGTTCATCAACTAAGGCCAATTCCTGCACCAAACAATTACACTAAGCTGCCAGCGACGAAGTTCTAGCCAGCCATCAATTCCTGCACCAAAGCAATTACACCCAGCTGCCAGCGCCCAATTCCAGCCACAACCAGCAACTAGCTCCAAAAATTACAGCCTGCCACCAGTGCCTAAAATTCCAGCGAGTAGCCTGCCAGCAGCCTGCAGCACCAAAAAGGTACAACTTAACACAGCGATTACACTCATACTACTAACACCTAGGTTAACAACAATTTAACTGAAATAACTGTAATGTCCAAATAAACTTTATAAAACCAACTACACAGTGAAATGGATCGTATAAGTTGTCACTGAAATAACTATTTCTGAAACCTGGGACCATTGGAAAGAAATAGTTGCTACCAAGGGAATAGTTACAGATTAAATAATTACCAAGGAGGGTCTATAAATTACTTGTTAATCTATGGGTAGAATAATACATCTGAATATACTCCTCTAAGATAGGCACTCAATCACAAACATACCAATAAAAGGTCTAGAAAAACGTGTTAATCTATGGCAGCAATCTCTACTGTAACATTTGATTTTGTGGTTCAAATAGTACAGTGACGAAATGTCATACAATCGTGCAGTAGCTATAAGGCTGCTCCATATCAAGTTGGAGCAATGAATAACAATTGAGTAAAAGGAGAGAAGCGCTGGAAAAGAAATACTGGAAAAGCAGGTATAGGTGTCTTTATTACCTGATTATATTCTAAAAGCAACAATTGACAGAAACAACTCCATCCACTGCTCCCTGACATTTTGAACAAAGAAATGAAGGTTAATCTCACGATCCGTCAGATTGAAATTATACGAAGTAACAACCATAATCTGAACAGGAACTAAATACAATGAGAACAACTGATAGGCAGCCTAAATGCCTAACAAACCTTTTTATGAGCTAAAGTATATAATTCCTACAAATTACAATTACCAGCTGCACAGGCGCAACTACAAATTCGCAATGTATTCAGGTAAGTTGAGGAGATAAACATGTGCAAATTCCTGTTGGCTTAGGCATATTCTTTTTTTTTTTGGTTGTAGAGTATGATCCATATCTTTCTATAGTGACAGAACTAATAGGACCTATATAAAATTGTACTGTATGTGCCATAATACAGAGGAACAAGCAATTTTAACTTAGATATGAGAGGCCTAATAAAGAAAAAAAAAAGTAAAATAACAGAACCTGTACCTTCATATATAGACTCACATTACGCCTCCATTGCTCATGGTTCTGGCATGCCAACATGGGCGGCGCCAGGGGTATTCCCCTGTATGCCATGGAATACCCAAGATTCTGGAAACAAACACAAATACATGTATGTACGTATAGTTGCTGGATGTAGGAAATCTGGCCCAAAACCCAACAGTAGAAGCGTTTTCTGGCCTGCTGGGTGCTGGCTGCCGCTCGCTGCTCCTACTCGCATCGCATCGCACTCGCGTTCGCAGCCGCGCAGAATGGTGGAAGGAAGGGATTCCATCGCATCGGGCATCGGCGACGGCTTCACGGCGAGCCTCGCATCGCGGGCATGCTAGCACGCCGCACGCCCTTCCCCTCCGGCCTCCCCCTCGGCGTTGCCCCTCTGCTGCGCGAGCTCGACTTGCACAGCTGCGCCTAGCGCCCCCAGTCCTAGCATCCCAGCCGGCGGCGGCAAAGGTGGGACTCCTGCCTCCCGCAGTCATGCAGCCCACGAAAGCCACATTTCGGCTCCGTTGAAGGTTGAACTAGAATTGTTGAAGTTGAAGCAAGGATAAGCACTGCAGTGTCAATGTCTGATCCATTCCTAATTTTTTTTCTTCAGAGTAAAAATTTAGGATTTCATTTTCTATTTTTTTGCATTGAATTCTTGTAACATATATGAAAAAGAACGGTGCTAGCATATTTGCATTGTGGATGCTGCAAAGGCAAAGAAAACTGCTGATACTTGTTTG
The DNA here is from genome assembly GCA_015844335.1 of Chrysopogon serrulatus. Taxonomy (NCBI): domain Eukaryota; kingdom Viridiplantae; phylum Streptophyta; class Magnoliopsida; order Poales; family Poaceae; genus Chrysopogon; species Chrysopogon serrulatus. The sequence continues at coordinate 357,260 of JADLZL010007662.1, read as the reverse complement.
GAGAACGGCGAGACGCTCTAGCACTTTGCTACTGTCAATGAGGATAAGCTGATACTTTGCATATTACTATTGCACATTTACATCGAAAATTTTATGTACACGGAATACCCAACCATGAAATCCTGGCTCCGCCACTGCATGCCAACAGCACGCTGGTGCTCCTGATCAGCTGCTGACCGCCAACAGGGGAGAAGCTTCACCAACGCCCAGATCTGCAGCAGCAGAAGAAAAAACACGATGCACCGATTACATCAAGTCATCATCAAAGCTCCTGCTTCGTCTCCGTCAGTGCACAATGATCAAAAAACTGGAAGCCCCTACTGTTGAACACATATTTGGTAGCCAGAAGAACGAACCCGGCACGGCAGTAGCAGATTTGTCTCCACTATATATTCCAATGCCGCTAGCACCCGGTCCGTGGCTGCTAGTGCGAGATCCGCGGCTGCTAGTGCCAGATACACGGCCGCCGGTGCCGATCCCGTTCATCGATGTCTCCAGTCTATACCACGCACTGCTGGAGAGGGAATGGAACCGCGCGAGCTTGCACACGTCGTCGGCGTCCAGATCCAGCCTCCTGCTCGGCGCTCCTGAAGGAGAGCAGAGCGAACTCGTCAGCCCAATGAGATGACCTAGGTAGGGTTTGGGAATGAGGGACGGAAGGTCGTACCTAGAGCAGCAAAGGGGGGAAGACTAGGGGTCAACGCAGAGCGACCAGAGTCGTGCGCGGCCAAGGAGCCTACTCGGTAAGGGCACGAACGGCGAGGAAGGGAGCGGGCACCGGCTGGAAAGGCAGAGGAAGGGACGGGGCACTGCTGGAGCAGAGGGGTGGCGGATCTTGGAGGGGAGCGCCATATGGACCGGTCGAGCTGAGACGGGGAAGAAGCTGAGACTGCGCCGCGGAAGGAGTTGGAAGGGTAGCTAGGGTTTCTACTACTTTTATATAGGGGTCGGAGCATTTCTAGCCGTTCGCTAGCAATTCAAGGGCTAGAAAGATCACGGGCTAAATAGGCTTTTGCTACTGGGCTGCATATGGGTGTTGTTCAGCCCATTACTTTTTGTGTTTTTTCTTTCTAAGTAAGTTTTACAGTTATTTTTCATAGTCTCGTGAACGTAGTGTGCTCTAATATATAATCTAATAAGATGAAAAAAAACTAAGACTACCCTATAAATGATTGAAAGTGGTACTAGATGTTTAGGCTGGGTCTCATACAGTGGCAGAGCTAGAAATAGAATATAGAGGGGGCCAATTTGGCAATTAAATCCACAAGTATATAGACAGTGGAGAAATAGGTCTTCCAAACATCTAAAATTTTGAAGGTGTATGTAAGAGAAGATCTCAATTAAGTACAAAATATCACTTAATCATCCACTTATGCCTATCAATTTTAGTCTAGAAGCAAAAAAAAAAAAGAGAATCAATAAGGATTCAAACGTATACCTGTAGCCTATATGCAGACCAACAGACTAACAGAGGGAGAGGCTAGCTGCTCGGGTCCTAGACGCTAGAGTGATGGTCAACAGCCGCACGTCCAGGAGCCGCCGCCGGCTCGCCGCTGCCTTGCGTCTCGCGGATGAAGAAGATGACCTCGAAGTCGTAGAGCTGTAGAGAGCTAACCTGCTATGCGATTTGGGCTAAATCTATATGTGCTCCTTTAGAAAAACACACAGGTAATGGGGGCATGGCCCAGTATGGCCCCAATGTAGCTCCGCAGTGCTACTAAACTAGTTTTAGTGGAGGTGGATGAAAAAATATATTATTTTGAAGTCATAACTTGATCTTCTTTGTAAATTTTAGCATAAAAGAAATACAATAATGACCAAAATTGATCCGAAAAACCTAAGATTTTGCGTGGGGACATGCTTTGTCCTGCATGCATGCAAAAAAATTCAAACCATTTGGACACTGGCGTAATATACATGCTTCACAAATTAAAGTGAATACACCATTTCAATGAACCCTCACTATAACACCTAGGTCTCCACATGTCTCATGCATTTTGATGTCGTATATATGTGTCTCAAACTGTTTCTTAAGATTGTACGTGGCATGTGAAAGAAAGTGCTAAGGTTTAGATTTTTCTGGATGTTTTTGCTATTTTCTATTCTAGATGTTTTTGCTATTTTCTATAATTTAAATGTATATCTGCTTGACAGTACTCTGTAATTGGAGGTTGAACTAAGACTACCCATAAATGATTAAAAATGGTACTAGATTTTTATGTTGGGTCCCATGTGTATGACTGAACTAGTTTTGGTGGAGGTGGATGGAAAAATATATTATTTTGAAGGTGTCACTTGACCTCCTTTTAAATTTTAGCATAAAATAAACGCAATAATGATCAAAATTGATCAAAAAAGCCTAAGTTTTGTGTGTGGAAATGCCTTGGGTTTGCATGCTTGCAAAAAAAAAAAAAAAAAACCATTTGGACACTAGCATTATATACATGCTTCACAAAGTGAATGTACCTATTCAAAGAACCCTAACTATAACACCTAGGTCTCCACATGTCACATCTTTTTCGATTGATGGATTTCCATGAGTTGGATTTCCTTTGACTAGAGGCTATTATTATTGTTATTGTTATTGCACTTAGCTACATGAGATTTATATGCACAAAATGTTTATGCAAGGTTTTATATAGTATATCTATGCAACATGTAAATGGGCCAGTTACAAGCCGACACGTTGGTATGGGCCCGCAATCCATGGTCACAAAGAGGTAGTGGGCTCAAATGGCGTGGGTGCAGTAGCTGATTTCCATGAAGGCCGGCGCAGGGGTTCAAAGGAGTTTTGGGCCTAATATAAAATGGGAGCGTGGTATTTTTAGCATTGGGCCCGTCAGCGCTTAACAGGGCCGTGGCATTTTTTTCCCCAAAATGCATGCTGGCATGGTGGGGCCCTACAAGCAGCTCGTAGGTCTGTTATAGTAAGCAAGAGAGGGGAAGACAAGGAGATGAGAGGGTCGGACTAGGCCAGGCCTAACGGCCACCTGGGCTTTGGCTCGGTCGGGCTTTGGTACAACGAAGGTTGGCCTTTGGCTTTTTTAAAAAAGATGGTAAATCATTGTTAGCTTAGTGAAAAGCTGCAATTTAATAAGATTCAAAAAAGATGCAATTTCTAATTCAGATATCTCACGTTTGATCCGTATTAATTTCTTTATATTATTTTGAACTAATTTTTTTTATTTATATTATTATTTTTTCTACCGTAGGCAGGCCCAACACATATTACACAGTGTCGACACCATGGCCATTCCAGGATCACCACGCCACGCCATGGATCAATTTTCCTATTTTTAATTTTTTGTGCTTTGTCATTTTTCTTATTTTAATATGTTTGGTTAATTGAAGGCTTAAGTTCTTATGTATTTTGCAATTCATATTCATAAGAAGATTTATAAGAACTTCATACAATTTTTGGGGATAGTAAATGATTTCAAATCAAAAGTAAAAAAATAGTTCAATATTTTATGACGATTGACTATTGTCATCGATCTGGGTCACAAGTTCATGCAGAGTATACCCTCGACGATGTTTATGACGAAAACACAGCTTCGGTCATAAACGGTTGTCATCCAAGGAATGATCATCATAAACAGCCCTACATTTACGACAAATAGGTATACTGTCATCTGACAGTCGTCATAGAAGCCCAGATTTCTTGTAGTGATCGTTGCAGGTGACATGCTTTATGAGGGTTATTACATTACATGTTATAATCCTGTGGATGACGTGGATGAGTAAAGGCCATCGGGCTTGGCCATATCTATAACTCAATCACCATGCTTGTAAAGGAGGCTTGAATAAAACTGGTGATGTCAAACAGTCTATCGTATTGTATTTGCAAATAAAAGACACATTTTTGTAATATATCTGAACTGGTTTGTATTACCAAATGGAATCAGTATGTAATATATTTTATGTTCCACTGAATACTCAGTATGCTGGTGAATGATGTACCTTAATCATGATCCTGGATGTAAGTTGATTTACCGAGGTCCTTCATGACACTCGACGGACTACCGGGTTCATTCGAGAAGCGGTGTATGCGTGTCAACGTTATTAACGGGGGACGATTACGCTTAATCTCGGATGGATTGGTCGGTTCTATCACTGCTGACATCAGAATAGGATTAAGGGTAATATCATCATCAGGGTATTTAAAAACAAAAGTTTTTGGTTTTGGAAAAGCATAAGTTATTTTAAAACTAGCTCCAAGTAAGATTTTGATTTTAAAACTTCACCAGTATCAAACCTCCAGTTAAGCCTGTATAAAGACTATCAGGTGGCAATGCTAACTCTGGGGGGATTTCATTTATTGCATGTGTGTGGATCAATACCTCTACGCTCAGGTAAGGAGGTAAATATAAATGGTTATCTTGTCACCCGATGACCGAAGGGTGGTGGTGACCTCATATGGAGGTATATGTGTGTACTTGTATATGCATATATGGAAGTATGCAAAGATAAACTGTCTTTTTAATTTATGCAATGTCGCACCTACACCCGGGTAAGAGTGAGTTGGGAGAGCATGATCGGACAAACACCGGTCTAGGGGAGTGCTAGTGTGGTTACTGGATTGTTTACATGTTACACACATGTTTATATGAAGGTACTTAATTATGGGATGTGATGATGATTCGGGTAGTTTAGTGCTACATGTATGTATATAGGGGTATGCATATGTGAGGAGCATTTAAAGCTACTGCTTTCATTGTGTGGATATGCATGTCACGTGGGAATTTGGGCTGAAATGAATTTTTCTGTAGGTACACTAACTACAAAAAAACGTAGTAAATCATTTAGGTACGATTTGATGAGAGCACGTAGGATTGCCACCGTTTAGTATCAATTAGAAATCCACTCTTCTCTAAATTCTGTGAGGACGAGTAGAATCAAGCATGCATCATGATCATTCATTTTACTCATCTTATTGCATTAATATTCTTCCCCTTGCAGCTTATAGATAAATGAAATTTTAATTTTAATATGGAATGAATTGCTCACTTTATCACATATGACAACAGAAAATGGAGCCACTGCCATACACTGAAGAAGGTACTCTATTGGAGCGGTTTGGTACACCCAGTTTACTCTGAAAGGTGTTGGAGAATTTTGGGTATACTACACCACCAATTTACCGTTGAGGCACACTCAAGTCTATAGCACTCCAGGGATGTGCCTTGCTTCTGCATATTTTCGCACTAAGCGTCACTTCTTCTTGGCAAGAAATGAGGGTTGAAAAAGAGGGATTGAATGAGTGGGTGTTGACGGTCACTAAGTGCAAATTATATACCGTCAACTATTACTTATAAGGATCCAATAATAGAAACATAGGGGTTATTACTGACAAATTCCACGAGTTTTGGTGAATTGTCTGATTTTCAGGGAATTATTCAGAAAAGCCGAAAAGAGGGATTATAATGTATATTTGCCACGAAACTTATCCGCGATGGAAAATATCGCCAACAGGATCAGGAATAATCTAGAAGACACCCGAAGCAACGGGGGGGGGGGGGGCTAGCGGCCGCCGGGGGGGCTAGCTAGGGTTTCGCGCCCTCACCTTCCAGAAGCTTCCTCCACCGCCTCCCACGATTCATCCTAGCCCTTGGTTATGTCGGTTTGATCCTGTGGCGCGCGTGCATCCCACCGGGCTATAAATAAAGAGGCAGAACCCTCTCCAGAAAGGAACCAATTCATTCCTCCTGCTTCATTTGTCAAGAGTAGACAGAAGTTAGGGTTTCCAGAGATTAGAAGTAGAGCTCTAGTTCTTCAAATTCTTAGTATGGGCGCCTAGCAAGGTTCAAGTAGAGTTTGGCGCTCCGCCGGGATTCTAGATCTGTTCGTCTAGAGATTGGTAATATTATCTTGTATCTCATTATGACTTTGCTCTACTTTATTATAATGCTACTTATTCAGTTTTTAGTTTATTCTAGTTGCATATTCGATATAGTTGTGATTGATGATGATTATTGTTGTATGATCGTAAAGCGCCTGATTCAGTACTCGAGTGAGTTAGGTGGTGTGCATTATGTAGACGTGGTTTCTAGATATATTTTGTACCTCCCTGGTGCCGGGTCATGTGGTAGTCCGCGCAGGTGACAGCTGCGTTGGTTCCTCTGTAGTCCACCCCCGTACGTAGGACTAGCCGAGCACGGTCACGAAGGAGGTGACCCTTGTGTCTTAAAATCCTCATTAGTTGATGCTCCTTATGATGTCTTCTGAGTTGGTTTCGCTATAGATGAAGATGTGCAACATGGCGTAGGCTGTAGACTTTATATTAGTAATTACATAGGTTTCCTTTACTCTAGCTGAATGTCGAGATTATTTTATTACATTAGTGAGTCTCTATATTCTATCTCTGGAATACCATTTACCTCATTTACTCAGTTATCATTTATTATATCATTATTGACTATTTATTGCTAAAGCATTAGTATAGTTGGCTATGATAGGTTTACACATGTATATTCTTTTTAGTCTTTATAAGTTGCCTACTCCTAATGAATAGAATGCTCCTTTATCCTTTTGGCATAAAATAAATCAATGACACTCAGAATACTTTCTGGGTGAAATGCTACAATAGGAGAATTATCTGTAAACGCTTGCGGATATATTCTATAAGAGTCATTGCGTGTAGATTATTTTTATCCTTGGTTTTGGCATCATGTTAGGGATGACAACTTAACGTGAAGTGATGTTAAAAATACCAACAAGCATTTCTGGCGTCGTTGCTGGGAAATGGCAATTTTATTCATTAGGATAATTTATAGGGAATCATTGATTCACCAGGATATACACATTTTTTTCTAGAATTTTATATGAGTAAATCTTTCATAGAACAATTTTATAGAAAACAAAACACTAAAACTCTAATATACCTATATCATAACCTTCTGCTTTTAGCAGACTTACCCATGTTTTATCTAGCTATTCTTATAGGGTAAGTGCAGGATTGGTTGTAGTATTTTAACTCTTATCAGAACAACCATAGGAAGAAGGGTCTTACATCATTTTAAGAAGCAATGGCTGAGAAGACTACGTGAATTCTCTGCTCTATGCACCAAGAATATTCGCGTTGGTCCAACCTTCAACCTTGGAGAACATGATTATGAGATCAAGCCAAGCCTCATCAAAATGTTGCAAGCTATTATATTTAGTGGAAAGAAGAATGAAGATGCCATTGCCCACCTGCAGAATTTTCTGGAGATTGGCAACACCACTGACATTTAGGGTATTCCTCAAGATATCGTGCTACTCCGCTTATTTCCTTTCTCATTAGAAGGAAGAGCGAAGCAGTGGTTTTATCAGAGTAAAGATCAAGTCAAGACATGGGGAGAATGTTCAAAGGCTTTCCTAGAGAAGTTTTTTCCAATAGGCTGAACCAATGTCCTACGAGAAAAGATTTTAGAATTTCGTCAGTAGAAAGGTGAATCTATTCCAGAAGCTTGACAGCATTTCCAAGGATACATATCGACTGCCCCGCATCATAGAATGGAAAAGTGGTTGCTCATGCAAACATTCTATCATGGACTAACCCAAAAATCATATGAGCAATTGGATGCCAATGCTGAAGGATCATTTATGTCACTCACCCCTAGAAGAGCTGAAGCAATTATGTCAAGGATAGCAGAAAATCAGAATTAGACATTCAACACTCAGACATGCCATAAGAGTGAAGAAATTTTGGAGGAGATGTGTGCATTATCAACCAAGATGGATGTATTATTGAACTAGCTAGAGCAGAGGGATAATTACAAAAGAGATCATCAAGTTATTCAAGATGCATTCAATTCTCAAAATCAATATGAAGATTATCCTCAAGATATTAGTGCAATCATTAAGAAGTAAGGATGGAGTCAACCTCGGGCAACAAGGTAAGTACCAAAGTAATTATAATTCTTTAAATCAAAGACAACCACCGTTGAGAGAATTGATATTAGAACAAGCTAGAATTAATGAGAGTATTTATAAGAAGCTTGCTTTTAATGATAAAGTATTAGAAGGAATAAATTCAAAACTAGATAATTTCTCTCTAGCAGTTAAAGATCAAATTATGTTCAACAAAAGATAGAATCACAAATTACATATCTAGCTTCTACTCTATCTGCCACTAACCATGAACAGATTAAAGGAATATCAACTAGAGGAGGTAAGTTTACACGTGATCTGCCTTACCCAGAAGGGGCACGTAGACCTCCGCAGTCAGTGCAGGTGGACAAAGAAGTTGAGAAGGATAACAGAGAAGAAGAATTTGAAGCACCTTCACCACCAGTTGATCCACAAGAGCCAGAATTAACGCAAGACTTTCATGATACTACTCTCCTACCATTTCCACGAAGAAGGAGAAGCATCAAAACCGATGATCAATTCAGTAAGTTTATAGAGCTTATTTAGAAATTATATGTCAATATTCTATTGTTAGATGCCATGCAGGTACCTACATACACGAAGTATCTCTGAACCACCCTCAACAACAAGGGAACACTACCCTCTACTGAAGTCATCAAGTTAACTGAAGAATGTAGTGAAGCAATTCTGAGTTCTTCTCCTGCCAAGAAGAAGGATCCAAGATGCCCTACTATTGATTGCTCAATAGGCAACCAGATGTTCGAGAACGCCCTATGTGATATTGGAGCAAGCGTCAGCGTCATGCCCAAGATGGTCTTCGACAAGCTCAACTATTCCACGCTCACACCAACTTTGATGTGCTTGCAACTAGCCGACCAATCGGTCCGCTATCCTGCAGGAATAGCAGAAAATATTTTGGTAAAAATCCGCAACATTTTTGTTCCTGTAGATTTTGTAGTACTTGACATGCAGGAAGAGAGGAAGATACCTCTTATCCTCGGGCGACCATTCCTAAACACTGCAAATGCAACCATCAATGTCGGAGCTGGAGAAATAATATTCACCATCAACGGGCAAGAAGAGCGGTTCACATTCAAGCCAAGACTTGAGCAATGCCAAACTCTAAAGAATCAAGAAGAACAAGGTGCAGCATCTCCAACATCGAGATCAATCATGAAGAATAATTCAACTGGAGAAGTCCAAGTCGAAGGACTTAAAAACCCCGAACCTTCGCCAGGAGGTAACTCGGTATTTTTATTTTCCAACCAATTGCATTATTAAAAAGAGATAAAAATAAGCATATCATGAATCAAACCTAAGCCCTATGAAATTACAACTAATGGAACGTAAAACCCCCGTCGGTGAAATTTACTATGGTGGCAGAAAATTATAAAAATACTATCATTAGAATTCTAATTTTTCATAGATCCATAAAAGTAATTTAGTTTTTTATTTTTGTGTCATTATACGGTATAAATATGGAGGATATGTGGGACCCACAAACATCACACAACGTCACCTCACATCACGTCTCACCCTGCATTATTCACTACACTCCACTCATTCACATGCATGCACTCTCTCCACTCTTGCCTGCCACCGAGCACATCTCCTAGGTACTAGCACTTGGATCACTCACAAGCATATGTCGACACCAGAGAAGACTGGACACCACCGGTGCCCCATGTTCTCCTCTCTGCCTCCCACTTCTTTCACTCCTTCACTCACTCATTGCAAGTCCAGAGAGCTCTGCTCTTCATCCATTTTCACCTATGACACTTCACTTGTCCAAATCCTCTGTTAATTAGCAAGAAAAAGAGAAAAGAAAAGAGAGAGGAAGCAAGTTGCAAGTTCATCAAAAGGAATTCCTCTCTTCCTTCTCTCTGATTTGCTAATCCTAATCCTTTTCAAGCTTTTGTGTTTTCATTTGTTCTTGCCGCGTTCTTCGTGTTCTTTATTCTACAGACAAGATGAACAAGAAACTCAAAGGTGCAGCAAAGAGCATCGGAAGGGCACTCTCTTTCTGTAGAACCCGAAGCCAATCATCATTTCAAGTACCTTCATTTGTCAGCTCCGGAATGGACGTCGATCCTCCATCCCTTTCGAGTATGACAACCCGTTATCCTCTTTCCAACGGGAAGAGAGGTATGAATTAACGGATCTTAACCAAATTTCATTACCACTTAGACCTCAAATTGAAATATTTAATGTGGTTAAGTCAAAAGAGTTTACACATACCCTAATCTTTGATGACACTTTGCTCCATGAAACTGGAATGGATTTCGAGTTTGAGCTCATATTTAGAATGGTTGGATGGGAAGATGCATGGGAAGTCACTGAGCAGGGGTAGCAAATTACTCACCATAGAATTTATTAGCTCCCTAGACTTTGATGATGATAATGTTCGCTTTAGAATGTTCAATAAACCTTTCACTCTCGATGGAAAACCCTCAAGATACCACTAGGATTTTCAAATCGGTGTGTAATTAATATAGCGTATGCTCTCCGTGATTTTAATAAAGATGATTTTTGGGAGAGCATCACTGCTAAGAAACCAGAACATAAATAAAAATATACCACTGAGAAAGTCCAGCACCCAACACTGAGATTCATGCTTAAATGGCTAGCTTTCACTTTCTTCCCTAGAGAGGAATTAAACACCATCAGACAGGATGAACTACATTTATTGTATATCATGATTAAAAAGAGAAAAGCATCACCTGTGAAAATGATGTTGAGTTATTGGAAGACCGTTCCTCCAATGAGGAAATGCAGCATCTCTTTTTTACTTCCCTGGATTACACGTTTAGCTACTGGGCTAGATTTGCTATCAAATGCTACACTCACATTTATTTCTGATGCCCGTAGAATTATTGGCTATGACTTCTTCTTTCGTGCTCACATGCTAAAACGCCAAGATAATAAAATAATCATGATCTGTAAAAATTATCCAAATGAGTATGAGCTACCTGATAGGGAATTAGGGATTTATTCTGTTGAGAATTTCATTTTTCCGCATGTAAGAGCTAATATTGGCGGTGTCCGTCGCCAAGACGTATCGCCAGGGGGCATCAAGGACTCATTACACTGGAGCTGATCCCACACCATCTGGGCTAGCTTATTTTCATTATACTAATTTTGATGATCCAGGAGCATCGTAAGAGCCACATCAGCCGTGGTCCACCCATTCAGGATAGGAAGACCAGCCTACATATCAGCAAGGAGAATCATCCGCAGTAGCAGGGTGAGGTACATCCCCCACAGAGGAGCCAGATAACACAGAGAATGACTTTCAGAGAGGCCGTGCATCCTTTTCTGTGCGAGGAAATACTGATTTCACCACTGGTGGACCGTATCTATTCCACGCACCACCCGAAGACAATTACTGTAAGCCGCCTGAGCAGCATTTTGAGACTCCCATTAATGATTTCTGAGCTTTATCTATTCATATCACTAATGAGCAAGGACAGCAGACGATGAATGAGACCTTGCACCAGCACGAGCAGTGGCAACACCAGATTGACAATAGATTCCACCAGCTTGAACAATAGCAGGACCGGACAGATCAACAGTTCGAGTAGATACATCATGAGCAGCATCAGACACAAAGCGGGTTGGAGTACCTGATACAGCAGATGGGGTACCCGCCACCACCTCCACCACTGTACTGATATGGTAACATCCAGCTTGGGGGAGAACCTCGCTAGGTGAGTACCTCTCACCTTTGTATATACTCTATCGCTTATTTTAGTATTTATTCAAGTATTTATTTTAATCTTTAATTCTATCATTTTTATTTAGTTTACCTGTAGGGTCAGTAGATCTTTGAAGTTTACTAGTTCTTAAAAAAATAATAATAATAAAAAATCTCTGAATGAAGTAATTAATTACCTGCAATTACTTAGCATTTGAATTTAAAATTCTCCTGTGAATTATATGAAATTTATATACCCTGATAATTTGTCCTGAAACCTGATATCTCGTGGGTAGCATAAGACTTGTAATTCAATCTAAGTAATTGACAGATATGATATGAAAAGGTTTGAGCTATTGTATATTTCATTCTGAGTGATATCTAAGCTCCAAACACTTTCAAAGTTAAAATCAAGAAATCTAATAATTTGCTCTGCTAATATGGTTTAAGTAGACTATTCTATTATGCATTCATGAATAAATCCACATGCACAAAAAAAGGGTTTTTCCTCTATCTTAAAAATTTCTCTCTTAGAAGTCTAAAAGAGAGTGTGGGCTATAAAATTAAAAGATGTCATATCAAAGAAGTATGAGCACAAAAGATGCCATACCAAAGAAGTATGAGCCCAAAAGATGCCATATCAAAAGGGTATGTGCCAAAATAAAAGAAAGAGAGTAAAACAAGGGGTGCAAAGACACCCGTCTGAGAGAAAAAAAAAGGGTACAAAAAGTATCCGCTGGGGAGATAGCCCGCACTTCTCAGAAAGACAGAAAAGAGAGAATATTGCATAAGGGTTTGAAAATATAATTTTAATCACTAGCACATTCAGTCATAATGTATAGCTTAGTAGTCCACTGCAATCTTGTTAGTAGACTCTCATGGTTTTTAAAATATTAATCTATTCATATTCAAAAAAAAGAAAAGAGAAAACCTCTGGAGTAGTGCATGAGCAAAGAATGAAATATATACTGCTTGCTTGATTATTCTGTCTTTCAATCACCCAGGATTTAATTAAAGTTTGAAAAGCCCCACGGTTGAAAGGAATAAGGATAAGTTTAAAAGATAGATTAATAAATTTTTAATCTAGAGAAGAATTTTAATGCTTAAGTATTTGTTGGAAATTAAAACATGAGAAACCCTGGAAGTATTATTTCAAGTCAACTTTGCTAAGGGACTAGCAAAGACTTAGCTTGGGGATATTGTTGATGGTCACTAAGTGCAAATTATATACCGTCAACTATTACTTATAAGGAACCAATAATAGAAACATAGGGGTTATTACTGATAAATTTCACGAGTTTTGATGAATTATCTGATTTTCGAGGGAATTATTCAGAAAAGCCAAAAAGAGGGATTATAATGTATATTTCCACGAAACTTATCCGCGACGGAAAATATTGCCAAGGATCGGGAATAATCTAGAAGACACCAAGCAACGGGGGGCTAGCGGCTGCCAGTAGGGCCGGCCGGCCCCACCCCTGCGCCGGCCGGCTCCTGGCTAGGGTTTCGCACCGCCACCTTCCAGAAGCTTCCTCCACCGCCTTCCACGATTCATCCTGGCCCTTGGTTACGTCAGTTTGATCCTGCGGCGCGCGTGCATCCCACCGGGCTATAAATAAAGAGGCAGACCCCCTTCAGAAGGGAACCAATTCATTTCTCCTACTTCATTTGTCAAGAGTAGACAGAAGTTAGGGTTTCCAGAGATTAGAAGTAGAGCTCTAGTTCTTCAAATTCTTAGTATAGGCATCTAGCAAGGTTCAAGTAGAGTTTGGCGCTCCGCTCGGGATTCCAGATCTGTTCGTCTCAAGATTGGTAATATTATCTTGTATCTCATTATGACTTTGCTCTACTTTATTATAATGCTACTTATTTAGTTCTTAGTTTATTCTAGTTGCATATTCGATATAATTGTGATTGATGATGATTATTGTTGTATGATCATAAAGCACCTGATTCAGTACTCGAGTGAGTTAGGTGGTGCGCATTATGTAGACGTGGTGTCTAGATATATTGTGTACCTACGGAGGCACCCTGATGTGCCGGGTCGTGTGGTAGTCCGCGCAGTGACAAATGCGTTGGTTCCTCTGTAGTCCCCGTACGTAGGACTAGCCGAGCACGGTCACGAAGGAGATGGCCCTTGTGTCTTGAAATCCTCATTAGTTGATGCTCTTTATCATGTCTTCTGAATTGGTTTCGCTATAGGTGAAGATGTGCAACATGGCTTAGGATGTAGACTTTATAATAGTAACTACATAGGTTTCCTTTACTCTAGCTAAATCTCAATATTGTTTTACTACATTAGTGAGTCTCTATATTCTATCTCTGGAATACCATTTACCTCATTTACTCAGTTATCATTTATTATATCATTATTGACTATTTATTGCTAAAGCATTTGTATAGTTGGCTATGATAGTTTTACACATGTATATTCTTCTTAGTCTTTATAAGTTGCCTACTCCTAATGAATAGAATGCTCCTTTATCCTTTTGGCATAAAATAAATCAACGATACTCGGAATACTTTCTCGGGTGAAATGCTACAACGGAGAATTATCTGTGGCGCTTGCGGATATATTCTATAAGAGTCATTGCGTGTAGATTATTTTTATCCTTGGTTTTTGGCATCATGTTAGGGATGACAACATAACGTGAAGTGATGTTAAAAATACCAACAGTGGGAAGCCGGGCAAGTAGCTGCTTTTGACATCCTTCAGAGAATATGTCAGGGACACACTGAAGAAATAGGAACCACTCCCATGAAACTTTTTCCACTTACCGATTCTACCAATGAGATTTGGTGCCAATGAGGGATTGCTTTGACAGATACAAGCTTGCCAGACCATAATCCTACCCTTACCATCACTGCTATTGCAAATTTAGCTATTACCCAAGCCTACAAAGCCAGAGAAACCTCCCATGATTATTGGCGTCAGAGGTATAGCATTTGCAATATAGAGTTGAAGGTGACCAAAAACTTGTGGGAGTCCGCCAAAAATACCACAAATTCAGTGACGGATTATGCCATCCAACATGAGTTAAATATGAGCCACCAATATACCATGCTTTAGAATGAAACCATTAGCCTAGAGCAACAAAGAGCTACAGCTGAAGCACGTGCAAATGAAGCAGAAGCAACTAAAACTGAAGCTGTCCATGAGCTTGTTGAAGCTACTGAAAATTTTGAGTTTGCTGAGCACAATTTATTAGAGCAATTGGATGAAGCTAATGCAACCATCACCAATCTCCAAGAGCAACTAAATGCTTTGCAAGTTGCAGTGCCACCCGAAGCAAATGGACTGGGAAAAGTACTGAATGAATTTGAAGAAGATGAGATGGACTTAGTAGAAGAACCTAAAATAGAATTGGATGAGCAGACTGAAACTAGTTTAGACGATGACTATCCAATAGATTTTGATGATGAATATTAGAGAAGGGTTTTGTTTTTGATGGTTGTAACATAGGATAATCCTAGGATTAGTTTTTAGCCTAGGTTCTAATCGTATCAATTTGTACTAATCTTATGTAGTATAATTGTAATATATGCAGGGGCTTGAATAAATGATATCTAGATATATGTGTATACGAGAAATAAAGAATGTATAATTATGATGGTGCAGTGTGAAAATTTTTATTATGCCTCTGTTTGTTGTATGAATTTTTATTCTTTTTAACATTTTAGTGTTGCATAATAATTGCTTTCACATTTTATCGGTACCATCATTAATTATACCTTGGATAAATGCAGATGCCGAACACTCGTTCCAATGATTCGGGGAGAGGGAATGGTCGATCCTCAGACCTTCCCAATCCACCTACCGCCGCTGATGTTTTGGCTCGCTTGTTGGCCGGACAAGCGAACATGGAAGCTGCCTTAGAACGGATTGCCCAAAATACCATACCAGGGCGCCAGCATAACCATAATCATCATGGCCCAAATGCAACCGTCACCTATAAGGAGTTCTTGGGCACAAATCCACCGGTGTTCACCCAATCCGAAGAACCTTTGCAGGCGGATGAGTGGCTCAACACTATTGAGTTAAAATTCCATTTTCTTCCTCAAATCACTGATAGTCAGAAAACAGAGTTTGTAGCCCAACAGTTGCACGGAGCTATTGGTGTGTGGTGGACCAATTATTTGGTCACTCCGTCCGAGAATGCACAACCTACTTGGGCGGAATTTAAGGAAGCTTTCCATAAATCACATATTCCTGAAGGCACTATGAGGATCAAAATGAAGAAATTTCTAAAGCTGACTCAGGGCACTAAAACTATAACTGAGTATTCTCATGCTTTTAATCATTTGTCCAAATATGCCCCAACGCATGTGGATACTCCTTAGAAGCGCATGGATTGTTTCATGCAAGGGTTATCCCTGAAGCTCCAGGATGACTTATCTCTCAATAAGTGCACCACTTATGAAGACTTGGTTAGTGATGCCATCACCCATGAGAATACTCATCGTCTGTACAAGGAGGATAAGAAACGCAAGAGGCCATATGCGAGTGGACCGTCTTAGAACGGATTGCCCAGAATACCACACCAGGGCGCCAGCATAACCATAATCATGGCCCAAATGCAACCGTCACCTATAAGGAGTTCTTGGGCACAAATCCACCGGTGTTCACCCAATCCAAAGAACCTTTGCAGGCGGATGAGTGGCTCAACACTATTGAACCACACCAGGGCGCCAGCATAACCATAATCACGGCCCAAATGCAACCGTCACCTATAAGGAGTTCATGGGCACAAATCCACCGGTGTTCACCCAATCCGAAGAACCTTTGCAGGCGGATGAGTGGCTTAACACTATTGAGTTAAAATTCCATCTTCTTCCTCAAATTACTAACAGTCAGAAAATAGAGTTTGCAGCCCAACAGTTGCACGGAGCTGTTGGTGTGTGGTGGACCAATTATTTGGTCACTCTGTCCGAGAATGCACAACCTACTTGGGCGGAATTTAAGGAAGCTTTCCGTAAATCACATATTCCTGAAGGCACTATGAGGATTAAAATGAAGGAATTTCTGAAGCTAACTCAGGGCACTAAAACTGTAACTGAGTATTCTCATGCTTTTAATCATTTGTCTAAATATGCCCCAACGCATGTGGATACTCCTCAGAAGCGCATGGATTGTTTCATGCAAGGGTTATCCCTGAAGCTCCAGGTTGACTTATCTCTCAATAAGTGCACCACTTATGAAGACTCGGTTAGTGATGCCATCACCCGTGAGAATGCTCATCGTCTGTACAAGGAGGATAAGAAACGCAAGAGGCCATATGCGAGTGGATCGTCAGGTTCAAGCGGTGCAAAAGTCTCAGTATCGTTCCCCATCCAAGAAATATAGGCCACCTCAGAGGCAGAAGGTGCAGCAAAATACTGCACGTCCACAATTTCAGTTAGGGAATACAACCCGAAGCATTTAGGGTGGTTCCAAAGCTCCCTATTTCAATTGCGGGCAAATTGGACATTATGCTCAAGAGTGTCCTCAGCCTAAGCAGAATTATGCAACACCCCAGAATCAACAAGCCCAGCAAAAGCAGAAAACTAATTTCCAGGGTTATAAGAAGCAAGCTTCTGGAGCACGTGTTGGACGTGTTCATTATACTACCACTGAAGAAATTCCAGAGGGTGAACCAGTGGCTGCGGGTATGTTTTTCGTAAATCAAATTCCTGCTTTTGTCTTGTTTGATTCGGGATCATCGCATTCATTCATAAGTCAAGATTTTGCATACAAGCATCAATTTTAAGTTAGTACGGTGAAGAGTAAATTTCTAATCAACTCAGTTGGAGCTGAGACATCTACCAACCATGTAGTTTGGAATGCACAAGTTGATATTCAAGGAAAGAAATTCTTAATACATTTTATTGTGCTGCCGGACTTGAGTTTAGATGTGATCCTAGGCATGAATTGGATGAAAGAGTATGGGGTGAACATGGACATACCAAATAGGATAATCAAGTTAAATGTTCCCGAGGGCAATGGCACCTTTCATGTGTCCCCTTACGTAGATCCTAATTTCCAAAATTCATCCTTTGCTACCCAAACCACAAAATTAGAAGAAATCCCCTAGTATGTGAGTTTCTGGATGTTTTTCTCGATGATTTGCCGGGTTTACCACCAGAAAGAGATATTCAGTTTGCCATTGATCTTGTACTCGGTACTGCTTCTATCTCTAGAAGACCATATAGAATGCACCAGATGAGTTGGTTAAATTAAAGAAACAAATACAAGAACTGTTGATGAAGAAATTTATTAGATCAAAATGCGTCTCGTTGACGGCCACTATTGTATTAATTCAACCATCAACTAGCCATGAAAAGGATGCAAATGTGATCACCAAAGTAGACATAGGGTTTACACTGACTAAATTCCACGAGTTTTAGTGTTTTACTATTTATGCAGGCGAAAACCGGAAAAGGCGCAAACATACAAGCTTATCGGAACAAGGAAACGGAAAACGGACTCCACGGCTACACAGGAAGATTCCAGAAGAGACGAGAAGGCACCACGCCGAGCCGGGGGCCCGGAGGCCACCAGGTGGGACCGGCCAGTCCCACCCTAGACCAGCCGGTTTGGCCTGGGCCCCGGTCCAGCCCCGGTTCGCCCGGTTCGCTCCACCGCCTTTGAGGATCGATCCTGGCCGTCCGTCAATGTCGGTTTGATCCGATGGCTCACGATCATCGCCCAGGGCTATAAAAGGAGAGGCACCCCCCTGGGAGGGAGCCCCCATTCATTCATTCTCATTCAGAAGTCCAATCATTAGCCAGAAACCCTAATCAGAGCTCCTTAGCTAGGGCCTAGATAGCTAGATTAGAACTAGAGGGAGGCAAGCGCAGGCTTGGATTCTGGAGCCATCAAGAGATTGGATTTGGTATAGTTCTTACCTCCTCTCGCCTTTGTTCTCTTTCATTGTATAGTTATATGATTGCTACAATTGAATTGATGAATTCTCATTTACCTACATTCATAGTTATTATGTTCTTTGTCTATTATGGTTATATGCTTAGTATAGCTAGATTAACATCATGTTTATCCATAGGTTCGTATAGCACTCATCTAATTGATCGTTGGGTGAGTGATAAACATTGTGTAAGTGTGGTGCTTATACGTTGTTTATCTGCGAATGCACCCTATAGGCTGGGTTTGGTCGATCACGGGTGTGACATTCCTGTTGAGTCCTATATAATCCGAACCCCATTTATAGGCACAGTAGGGCCTGTATACGACGGAAGGGTGTGCTATGTTCTCAAACTTCCCCAGTATGTCCACTATGAATAAATGTAATGCTAACCTTAGCCATGACTACTAGGTGTATTGCACTAACCATAATATACATTGACATGTAGCTAGGAATAACCCAGAAATATCTCTTGATGTTCTACTAGCAACCCTAATGATATAGCTAGGAGTCTCTCTCTGTTTATGCTGATGATTATATACTTATCTTATCTATTATCTTGTGACTTACCCCTGCATTGAGTAGCGAGGACATGGTTATGCCTATTCATTACACACTAGGTCAACACACTACCTTTACACAAGCCATATAGGCCTTCCTATGGGAAAATATAAATGACAACCCGTAATACTCCGGGTAAAATGCTACAATGGTATTTGATCTGTGCGCTTGCGGATACATTTCTATATTCTAAATGGTGGCATGATTTAATACCACACCTCTTGGTGTTATGCTGGGGATGACAACTTGGCATTCTAGTGGCGGTGCGCTACTCTAGCATTCTTGGCACCGTTATTAGAGATAACATTAAGAGGTGTCAACAAGCATTTTTTGCGCCATTGCTGGGGAAGGCAATTGGCAATTAAAAAGGATAGCGATAGACCTAACAAACTAATGAGTTAGAGGAAACCATAGACCCCTACTCAATGCAGGCTTACCCTTGTGTTTTCTATCTTTGTGATGAGTGGTTTTGATCTGCCAGATAACTACATTGAAAATCTAGAGAAACTCTTTTGAAGGAAGAAATTCCAGCAAGTGAGGGACATCTTTGAATCTCCATCAAGGACACCCACTGCTGAGGTTCGTTCTTTGGAGGAGCAAGCTCCTACAAGAGAAGAAGAAGAACAACAACAAGGGGGCAACTTAGCACCAATCTTTGAAGAAATGGCCGATAAGTCACTGCGCGAGTTCTCCGCTCCGAACACCAACAACATCCGCACTGGACCTAATGTCAAAGTTGGGGAGAATGGATTCGAGCTCAAGCTAGCTCTTATCACCATGGTGCAAGCCAACCTATTCTGTGGGAAAGCACATGAAGATGTAAGTGCTCATCTCCAACACTTCCTGGAGATTTGTAGCACTTTCAAGCTGAAGAATGTACCAAAGGATACCGTGCTGCTACGTCTGTTCCCATTCTCACTGTTGGGAAAGGCAAAGCAATGGTTCTATGCCAACAAAGACAACCATACAACTTGAGACAAGTGCTCCATAGCTTTTCTAGCAAGATTCTTCCCTATGGGCAAGACGAGTGCCCTAAGAGGGAAAATCTCGAGTTTCCAGCAACAACATGATGAGTCAGTCCCTGAGGCATGGGAACGCTTCCAAGATTACATATTAGAATGTCCTCATCATGGGATGGAGAATTGGCTTCTGATGTAAACTTTCTATCATGGGCTCACCAACAGCACCCGCAACAATGTTGATGCTGCTGCTGGAGGTGCATTTATATCACTGACCATACCACAAGCTACTGCTCCTATGGAGAAGATGGCCTCCAATCAAGATTGGAGTGATGAGCGCCAGACCACCCGCAAGAGGAGTGGAGGAATGCACCAGCTCAAGGAGGTAGACATGCTGTCTGCCAAGATAGACCTGCTTATGAAGAAGCTGGAAGACAAGACGAGCCAGAGATAAGATGTCATGCGCATTAATGATGCATGTATGACTTGTGAAGTGTGTGGCAATATGGGACACTCAGGCAACAGCTGTCCTAAGACCCGTGAGGACGTGAACTTCATCAACAATAACAACAATAACTATCGTCCTCAGAATCAAGGATGAAACCAGCAAAGGCCTAACTACCAAGGTAACTTTCAAGGCACTAATTACAATAACTATGCTCAATTGCCTTTGAGAGAAGTGATCTCCAACTAGAATAAAATTGTGGAGACTTTATCTAGGAAGGTAGCATCCAATGGTAAAATGCTAGAAAATATAAACATCAAAATGGATAGCTTTACCTCTGCTGTTAAGAACCAGCTTAGCTTCAATAAAATGATAGAACAACAATTAGCTCAGCTGGCGGTCGCTGTTCCACCGACCAACGAAGGTAAGATTCTAGGGCAACCTCTAGAGCCCGAGACTGCGAATCTTGTTGATGTATATGCAGGTTACTACGTTGAAGCATCATCAGGATGGAAGGATGACTCCATGCCACCCAAGAGAGGAGATCCAGGGAGACCTGTGATCCCCATCTCTATTGGGCAGCATGACTTCCCTGAAGTTGTCTGCGATCTAGGCGCCAGTGTCAACATCATGCCTAAGGTAATCTTTGACCAAGTCTTTCCATGGGTATCTTTGTTGTACACAGATATGTGTTTGCAGCTTGCAGACCAGACGATCAAGTACCCCAAGGGAATCTTAGATGACGTGTGCATACAAATCGAAAGATCATATGTCCGTGTAGACTTTGTAGTCCTGGATACCGGCAGAGACCCCAAGAGTCCAATCATTCTTGGCCGACCATTCCTGAGTACAGCAAAGGCTGTCATCTACACGGACAGTGCCAAGATTTGTTTCACCATCAAGGGCAATAAAGACAAGTTCAGTTTCAAGAACAAGGCCCTTGAAGCTCCCATAGATCCAAGAGGAGCTTACTTCCCAGTCAAGCCAACAAATGAAGAAACCAAGAGGAATTCAAATGGGAAGAGAAAGAACAGGAACAGAAGACAAGTGAGAAAGCAGGTCCAAGTAGTCAAGGCTGTTGAGTACAAGCATGACCACCTCTTAGCTTCACCATTCTTAACCAAGAAAGAGGATCTAGGCGCGCCAGCCATTGATTGCACTATTGGACAGTGCTCATTCTACAATGCCTTCTGCGACACCGGATCAGCTGTCAACATAATGTCCAAAAAGGTATATGATTTATTATTCGATACACCCCTGTACCCTACCTATATGCAGCTGCAGCTGGCAGACAATACGATAAGATTTTCGGAGGGAGTAGCAAGAGACATCATGGTCAAGATCCAGGACCACTACGTCCCGACCGACATCATGATACTGGACATGGGGGAAGAAGATGAGACACCGATTATACTTGGAAGGCCATTCCTCAGCACTACCAATGTGATCATCTACAATGGATCAGGCCAAGTCCACTTCCAATTTCCAGGAGAGAAGGTACGCTGTTATTTTAAAGATTATAACTCTCCTGGATTAGTAGCTTTTACCCAGTCCAAGAGGAGACGTCAGCGCTGGAGGAATCACTCTCAAAAGAGCAATGTTGAGGAGGAGGAAATCAAGGAAGAACCTACAGCACCAAAGCAACAACCTATAAAAGTATGGAAAGAAAAGGTAACCTCCTCAACTGAGACATCATCACCAGGAGGTCTAACATCAGGGCCCACATCCTCGGGATCTGATGAAACACCTCAGGAATGAAGAAGACGAGAAGTCTTGTCCGGAGGACTTAAACTCCAAACCCTTGCCATCGGGTAACAATGGTAGTTGTCCATTTACTTTCTTGCACTTTTAATTCATAGTTAGTTTTTGTCATCTTTATAGAAAACCACAAAAACATTTGAAAAATATCAAAGCCCCATGTGACATGCCTACAGCGCAAGCTAAAGGAGTGTTCACCGTGGTGGCATAAAAATAAAATAAAAATTGGAATACATATTTCAATTTTACCTAAAAAAGAAAAATAATCATTCAGCATCCTGTCGCATTGAATGTACTGTAATAAACTTTGAAAACCTCTCACAATAACCAACCCACGAACGGCTAACCACTAACTGTTTATCCTTACCCGTTCCACGAGTTTTGGTGTTTTATGAGATGATTGCTGCAGGATGACTCTAAGAGCTAGTTCACCCAGGAATCACCATTTTCATCACTCGAAGTACACCTTCTTGCATATAGCTAACCACTGTGTGGAGGAAGCAACTTCTCGTCGGATGAGATGAAGGTTCTTGGCTACACCAGCTCTTACAAGAGTGAGCTCCATTGAGAGGACTGCTCAGCTTCAATGCTCAACCGCGACAATGATCAGCTTGGGGGAAGGCACCCCCTAGGTACCCAGGTAAGTGTACCTACGCGATTATCGAGTCAGTCATAAAAATTTAAAATACCAAAAATATGTGAGCACATAAAGGTTCACCATAGTATCTAAGAAAATTTAAAAATACCAAAAATATGTGGACACATGAAGGTCCATACTTTTTAAGAGTCCTTAGAGTCTTTTGAGTTTTATAATTTGAGTCTTTGAAAAAATGAAAAAAACTAAATAAAAATATTTATATGTCTAGAGTCAATAAAAGGAAGCTCTTAAATGAATTGAAATGATGATAAGTCTGCTCTGTTACAACACCTCTGAAATGCCTAGAGTTTAGACAAAAGTTTTCCCAAGTTTTAGCTCCAACTGTTTTGATATGAGAATTTGCTCTGAGCCTAAAACTTGTGGGTTGCATACACTTGAACTAAGTCTAGATACCTGATTGATAAGATTGAGAAAATCTGAGCTGCTATCTATCTTGTTCTAAGTGACACTAAAGTTCTAGAGATTTATCTTTTGAAAAATACAAAAACATGATGAGTTCCTATATGACAAAGCTTACATTCCCGCCAGAGCTAACATGATAAGATAGGCTAGTTAAACTGATACATAAATGCTGCTTGTCTTCCATTGAGTTTTGTCAACCTTTGTGACCCTGGTGAGAAATTTGTCATGCTCTTGAATCAAGATCTACCTCCATATGCTCTACTCCACACTGGAATAGGCGCAACAACATTCTATTCCACCTACATCCATTCCAAAAATATTTTCCTCCTACACTGGGAGAGAACACCAAAAATATTCTATTAGGTTAGCCACCCAATAAATGCTCTATGTTCCTATGTTATCTCTCTAAATTCTATCAATACCAAAAGGAGTGCTATGAGCTATGCAAAAAGATATTCAAGAAAAAAGGAGAAGAAAAGAAAGATGGACAAGTGTCCCAATTCAAAACAATGGGTACCTAGATACCCTACTCCATGAAAAAAAAGAAAAAGAAAAAAAGAAAAAGAAAAAGAAAATGAGAAAGAAAAAGATAGCTCATAACCTCTGGTCAGTCTTAAAGGAGAGAGAAGCATTCAAGGAGCTGAGTAGAATTAGGTTCCACCATATATTCACCATATCCATCCACCTATATATCTTGATTCGACTGCATGACTTGTTTCTCCATGGATCCATTGTTTGACCTAACAACATATGCATTGCAAGTTTGCTCTTTCAGTTTTCTCCTTACCTATGAGCTCCACAAAAGCTTTAGCTATAGGATGAAAAGAAAGGCAATCATCATTATTGCCTTGGTGAGAATCCTCAAATACCACATATCTTGAGAGACTTGAGAGTGTCATATATGGGAAAGCTCTGAGTTTTATTTGAAAACCTCTAAAAACTCCAGAATGATAGTTGATCAAAGAACTTGAGACATAGTGCTTAGATGGGATCTTTCTGTCTGTCAAGTGCTCAAGACCCAAGAAAGAGCTAATAAGCCCCACAGTCCAAGGTAATATGGGTAAGTTTGAGAGTCAGCTTAGTTATTGCGTAACTTGGAGGAGAATTTCTGTCTGACTGCAGGTATATTTTGAGAGAGCTGCTCCAAGATGGCTACAATATTTAAAAATAAATACACATATTTTCAATAACTTTTTCTAAGTTTTCTTTGCTAAGGGACTAGCAAAGGTTAAGCTTGGGGGAGTTGTTGACGGCCACTATTGTATTAATTCAACCGTCAATTAGCCATGAAAAGGATGCAAATGTGATCACCAAAGTAGACATAGGGTTTACACTGACCGAATTCCATGAGTTTTGGTGTTTCACTATTTATGCAAAGGCGAAAAAAAAAAGACGCAAACATACAAGCTTATCGGAACAAAGAAACGGAAAACGGACTCCACGGCTACACAGAAGATTCCGTAAGAGACGAGAAGGCACCACGCCGAGCCGGGGGGGCGGAGGCCACCAGTGGGACCGGCCGGTCCCACCCCAGATCGGCCCGGGCCCGGCCCGGGCCCCGGCCCAGGCCCGATTCGCCCGGTTCGCTCCACCGCCTTTGAGGATCGATCCTGGCCGCCCGTCAATGTCGGTTTGATCCGATGGCTCACGATCATCGTCCAGGGCTATAAAAGGAGAGGCACCCCCCTGGGAGGGAGCCCCCATTCATTCATTGTCATTCAGAAGTCTAATCATCAACCAAAAACCTTAATCAAAGCTCCTTATCTAGGGCCTAGGTAGCTAGATTAGAACTAGAGGGAGGCAAGCGCAGGCTTGGAATTTGGAGCCATCAAGAGCTTGGATTTGGTATAGTTCTTACCTCCTCTTACCTTTGTTCTCTTTCATTGTATAGTTATATGATTGCTACAATTGAATTGATGAATTCTCATTTACCTACATTCATAGTTATTATGTTCTTTGTCTATTATGGTTATATGCTTAGTATAGCTAGATTAATATTATGTTTATCCATAGGTTCGTATAGCACTCATCTAATTGATCGTTGGGTGAGTGATAAATATTGTGTAAGCGTGGTGCTTATACGTTGTTTATCTGCGAATGCACCCTATAGGCTGGGTTTGGTCGATCGCGGGTGTGACATTCCTGTTGAGTCCTATGTAATCCGAACCCCGTTTATAGGCACAGTAGGGCGTGTATACGACGGAAGGGCGTGCTATGTTCTCAAACTTCCCTAGTATGTCCACTATGAATAAATGTAATGCTAACCTTAGCCCTGACTACTAGGTGTACTGCACTAACCATAATATACATTGACATGTAGCTAGGAATAACCCAGGAATATCTCTTGATGTTCTACTAGCAACCCTAATGATATAGCTAGGAGTCTCTATCTGTTTATGCTGATGATTATATACTTATCTTATCTATTATGTTGTGACTTACCCCTACATTGAGTAGCGAGGACATGGTTATGCCTATTCGTTACACTCTAGGTCAACCCACTACCTTTACACAAGCCATATAGACCTTCCTTTGGAAAAATATAAATGACAACCCGTAATACTCTAGGTAAAATGCTACAATGGTATTTAATCTGTGCGCTTGCGGATACATTTCTATATTCTAAATGGTGGCATGATTTAATACCACACCTCTTGGTGTTATGCTGGGGATGACAACTTGGCATTCTAGTGGTGGTGTGCTACTCTAGCATTCTTGGTGCCATTATTAGAGATAACATTAAGAGGTGTCAACAGCCTCCATGGGGATGCCCCCCTATTTGTGAAGAAAAAGGCCGACACTCTATGTATGTGTGTTGATTATCAACCACTTAACGCAGTAACCATCAAAAATAAGTATCCATTGCCTCATATTGATATCCTTTCTGACCAGTTGAGTAGGGCTAAGGTCTTCTCAAAAATTGACTTAAGATCAGGCTATCACCAAATTAGGATCCGGCCGAAAGACATTCCTAAAACAGCTTTTATAACCCGTTATGGCCTATTTGAATATCTGGTAATTCCTTCGGTCTCACAAATGCACTTGCCCATTTTATGTACTTAATGAACTTAGTTTTCATGTTGGAGTTGGATAAGTTTGTGGTGGTATTCATTGATGACATACTGGTATACTCTGAAAACAATGAAGATCATGCTGAACATTTAAGAATAGTTTTGACCAGACTCCGTGAACATAAGTTGTATGCTAAATTTAGTAAGTGTGAATTTTGGCTTCGTAAGGTTAAATTTTTGGGGCATGTGTTGTTAGAAAATGGGATATCGGTGAATCCTCGATAAGGTACAAGAAGTGTTAAATTGGAAAGCTCCAACAAACGTTGGGGAAATTTGGAGTTTTTTACGGGACTAGCCGGGTATTATTGAAGATTTATTCCAGACTTTTCCAAAATTGTCAAACCAATGACCTGGTTACTATAGAAAAATGAGAAGTTTGTGTGGACCCCAGAGTGTGAAACAGCTTTCTACACCTTGAGGGAGTTGCTAACCACTGCTCCTGTGTTGGCACAACCAGACATAACAAAACCTTTCGATGTTCATTGTGATGCTTCAGGCATTGGTCTCGGCTGCGTCCTAATGCAGGAAGGTCAAGTCATTGCCTATGCTTCGTGACAACTTCGAAAGCATGAGGTCAATTATCCTACTCATGATTTGGAACTAGCTGCAGTGGTGCATGCCTTGAGAATTTGGAGGCATTATCTATTGGGAAAATTATATCATATCTACACCGATCATAGGAGCCTCAAAATATATCTTTACTCAGCCAAAATTAATCATGAGATAAAGGAGATGGTAAGAATTAATCAAAGATTATAATTTAGAAGTGCATTATCACCCAGGAAAGGCTAATGTGGTAGCCGATGCCCTTAGCCGAAAGGCTCATTGCAACTACA
Organism: Chrysopogon serrulatus; assembly: GCA_015844335.1. NCBI lineage: Eukaryota > Viridiplantae > Streptophyta > Magnoliopsida > Poales > Poaceae > Chrysopogon > Chrysopogon serrulatus. The sequence continues at coordinate 330,126 of JADLZL010007662.1, read as the reverse complement.
CCGAGTTATTCTCTGGGGAAACTTTCAATCTCATGCATCCAGCAGTGCTTAATAATATAGTCCTTAGTTGCAATTTAGAAAGTCAGATTATAGAAGGTCAAAAGACTGATCCCGGTATTTTTCATATCAAACGAAAAATACAAAAGAAACAAACCAAGCATTTCCAAGTAGATGAGAACGGAGTGTTATGGTTTGATGACCGCTTAGTGGTCCCTAAAGATGAAAAAATTAAAAGAGCAAATATTATCCGAGGCCCATTTCTCAAATCTATGCATTCATCCAGGAAGTAGCAAGATGTACCAAGATCTGAAACCAAAATATTGGTGGACCAAGATGAAGATAGAAATAGCAAGATATGTTGCTCATTGTGATGTGTGTGGAAGAGTAAAAGCCGATCATTTACGACCTGCTGGACAACTTCAATCCTTATCTATTCCTGAATAGAAATGGGAAGAAATAGGTATGGATTTTATAACTGGGCTTCCTAGAACACAAAAAAGATACAATTGTATATGGGTAATTGTGGACCGTCTCACCAAAACGGCACACTTTTTACCTGCCAAGTTTGGATATAGTGCAGAACAATATGCAGACTTGTATATTTCTCAGATACTGCATTTGCATGGTGTTCCAAAGACCATTATATCGGACAGAGGTTCACAATTTATGTCCTGTTTTTGGGAACATCTCCATGCATATCTTGGTACTAAATTGATTAGAAGCTCTGTTTATCATCCTCAAACTTCTGGTCAAGTTGAGAGAGTGAATCAAATTTTGGAAGATATGTTGAGGGCTTGTGTACTTTTTGCTTTGGGATCTTGGGATGAGTGGTTACCTTTAGCAGAATTTTCATATAATAATAGCTACCAAGGGAGTATTAAAATGGCGCCATTCGAGGCACTCTATGGTAGAAAGTGTAGGACCCCCTTAAACTGGGTAGAACACAGGGAAAGGTGGTACTACGGTATTAATTTTGTAAAGCAAGCAGCGGAACGAGTTCAAAAGATACAACAACACCTTAAAGCTGCTCAATCCAGTCAGAAATGTTATGCAGACAAAAGATGTAGGCCAATATCCTTTAATGTTGGTGACTATGTCTATTTAAAGGTTTCACCCTACAAAAGTGAACATCGATTTGGTATACAAGGGAAACTAGCTCCTCGTTATGTGGGACCATTCTGGATTCTAGCTCGCAAAGGAGAAGTGTCATATTTTGCAACTTCCACCACATATGAGTGCCGTATTTAATGTCTTTCATGTTTCCCAATTAAAAAGAAATTTGAGAGCACCTACCGAAGAGGTCAACTTGGAGGACATTAAATTAGCATCGGACCTTACATATAAAGAAGAACCAATTAGAGTGTTGGAAGAGACTGAGAGAGTGACTCAAAGTAGGACTATGAAATTCTACAAAATATTATGGAGCAATCACACTAAAGATGATGCCACTTGGGAGCGAGAGGATTTTCTTCGTACCAATTACCCAACTTTCTATGAACAATGGTAGGTTCTATGAAATCTCGGGACGAGATTTTTGTTAGGGGGGAGGAGCTGTAACATTCTGAATGTTAATCATATCGCATTGCATTTGCATTAATGCATAAGCATCATTTTGCATTTAATCACAAGCATGAGCAATTGCAAGTTCCATGTGTGCTGCCTATATGTTTGTGTATCAACCTCAAAGTTTGTTTAAAAAGGTTTAGAATTCAAATTGAGACAGGGTTTATAACTTTTTGTCTCAAAGTGCTCACATGTGATGATGGAGTTAATTATACCCTTTTTCATGTTTCTAGAAAGCTTATATCACAAGTATATGATTTCTTTAGTTTTTGGGGTTAAGCCCTAAATGAAAGTTGTAGTATAAAATATATGCAACAACTTTTATTTAGGAGTCCAGAGTTGAGTCCCATCTTAAACTTCTCAAAAACTGACTTTAAAACTGAATTCAGAAAGAGTTTAGTAAAGGACTTAGAATTTTTCGGAGTCCTGGTTTCCAGTAATTAGATTCAATGTTTAGGGCTATGTATTTTTATTTTTCATGAACCCAATTCTAGAAACCAGTTCACCACTTGTTGGTACAGAGTTTGTACTTTAATGTTATGGAACTGGTTGAGCTTATTGGTCTCTGGTTAGCCTTAAATTAAATGCTAAACATTGCTATTTGCTGTAACTGAGTGCTGCTTAACTGAATCAGGACTGAATTCAGGTTTCAATCTTAATTTAGCTATGTTTAGCGCTTTATATCTTGCAAACCATTAGGAATCAGATTTTGAGCCTTTAAGGGAAGTTGTAGTGCACCTATCAGAGATTGCAATGGTGGATTTGGTTTGCATTTTGGCATGCATAAGATGAGAATTAGAGAGAGAGAAATATCATAGTTTCAGTCGGTTCGGTCACTACAGTGCTCAACAGTAGCAGCAGCTTCTCGTCGGTAGTAACGTGCCCGCCGGCGATTCGCCGTTGCTGCCACGCCGCGACGGCATTGTAGCATGCGTCGCACTGGCCAGACAGCAATTGGAGGCTTGAGCGCTGCTCATACCGCCGCCCGTGGGCCGCCAGCTCGCCGCCGAACTTTCTCCCCGCCACACTGCTCACCGACGATACGGTATTGGCCTCCCCGCGATTTGCTCACGCAGCCATGCCCCGCCTAGCTAAGTGGTCAAGTTCGTGAAGTCCCTGGCTGCCCCTTTGTGCACGCCATTGCCTATAAGTAACCCCAGCCGGCCGTCGTTCATCTTTTTCCAAATTCTGCTCATCGCCGGCCGAATCCAACTCGCTGTGAAATTCGTCCCTATTGCTTTATCGTTTCCAAATTAAACCTGCCACCAGTTCCATAACCTTCTTGCGCGTCGATCTCACCTGCTCTTATCGGTTGAAGCCACTAGAATTGCCCAGACGGCTCTGTCTCCTTCGCGGCCGGCCTACACGCCGCCGTGTTCGGGTTCAACGCCGACCAGTCCTTCCAATGAACCCTCCGTCCTACCAGTTGGTGTCTTGTGTTCGCTTGGGTCTGTAGAGCGTGACCAATCCGTTCCTTCTATCTGTACCGTGCAGGACACACTGGAACAACTCTTCACCGTCGTGTTCACATCATCGGAGCTACCTTCTTCCACGGCCAGCCACTCCTGAGCCGTTATCGACGCACCCAACGTGAGCACCGTGACCATAGTGAACTACTAATGATTGCCAAGCCCTTAATTTTAACTCTACCATGCCATGCCCATCAGAACACACCACGCCGGTGAGCTCAACGCCGCCGTGCCACTGCGGCCATCACTGAACACGTTGGAAGTTATGCAGAGCTTGTTCAACTAGTTAATAGAATTCAAAGAAGCACCCGAGTGTCGTAGATGACCTTGTTGTCACCGGCGAAGCACCGCCATGCCACCGCCGTCGCACTGCAGCGCCGCCGTGCCGCCATGGCCATCGGAATGTTCGCTCGTTGCTCACGAGGGCTAACTAACACCGTAGATAGACGTGCGAGGTTGAGAGGAGTGTACCGGTGCTAACCTCGTCGCCGCCGCAACCTCGCCGTCGACGAAGAACGCCGTCAACTGGCGTCGCCGCCGCTTGTCAGCACGGGAGGCACTGTGCGCTGACCCGCGGGGCCCGCCTGTCGACCACCAGCGCCGAGGGCACGGGAAACCCTACTTGTCTTGATTGTTTTTACTTTTACTTGAATTTCTAAATAGTGCCGACTTTTGTTATTTTTATAGGAATTTAATCTGAGTTCCAAAAATTCTGAAAATGTTTGTGGGACTTCCCTGTGATGGAATCTGTGTGGGAAAATATAAAACTTGTAAAAACAATAAATTTTGTTTGATCAAAAATTATCCATTTTAATTAATAAATGGATGTTCCATGATTTTTCTAGAATAAAATATTGATCCACAAATCATGAGAATTATTTTGCATCCATTTCATGATATTCCCAACCTACACAAAAAGTTTGAGATGAATTTAAAAATATTTTATAAAACCATTAATTCCACATTTATTGGGAAAAAGAAAAGAAACATGTATGAGCATGTGTATATGTTTAAGTGATCCCAAATTCTTGCTTTGCTGTCTTTATACTATGATGTACTGTTTATTTATGAAGTACATCATTTAAATAGTACATAAGATAGTATGCTAAGTTATACTTGTTAAAGTATATAAGCATGTGTGCATGTATGACATTTCCTTTTTAAAGAAAGACAACATGATGATGACATATGTGAGCATTGGAATTACATGAAAACCTTGGATCATAAACCCACTGATCCTCAGCATCTCCATTGTTTAGTAGTAACAATCTGAATATACTAGTTGATGATTGATGAATGTTCCTTTATCTTAGTTAAAATGTTTATTCCAGAGAAGAGATATGCACATACTCCGTGTGTTTTAGAAACAAGTGAGATGTAATCTCTTTTATCTAACTCTGATAATATAATGTTGTCATCAGAGAAAGAGAATTGCACATATGGAACCTATGTAGCTTTTCATCATTACCATGATCATCGAATCACGCATCATTTCATGTCATGTCATTTTATCATTATACATGCTATGTGCATCCTTGATGATTATGCACTACATACATTCATATGGGATCTGAGGGAGAACCTACTATCGAGTACCCCGTGATTGAGGTGGATCCGCAGGAGTCGCCACCCGGAGGAGAAGGAGAAGCCACTGACCCACTACCGGAGTGCCCGAATCACGGTCCCTCCACTTTTCACCGAGGCAAGCCCCGGAGCATTCTCTTGACCCATTCTATTTTGAAATGCAATTACTTACTCTCAGTTACTTTACTTTATACATTACGTTTTTAGGAATTGCGTGATACCATTGTTGCATGACCTTGTCCACTCAAATATAACCTTTTCATTCTACTAGTATAAATAGATAGATTAATGCTTAGCCATGCTTAGATGACTAGAAGACGGATGATTCCTGTCATTCGCGATCCTAGGTTGGTACTTGTGATGTCCTTATTCATATGGAGGTTAATAATTGGAGACCGGACGGAATTGGTGTTGGTGAAACTACAGGACACAGAGGTCTTGTAGGTTTATAGTTTTTCGTCTGTGTCGATTAAGGACCGAGCCGTGTTCTGGATCTAGATGTGAGATTGAACGTACCTTCACATAACCACCAAATAACTCGTTTCGACGGTGAAACTGATTAGCCTATTCGAGGTGGTTCTTGAACCGCTAGCATTACTGGGACGAACGGACGATGGAAGGGTACTGGTCCAAGACCCTGCATGACTACGGGCTACGGGGTGAACGGGCATGACTTGTGAGGATGCAGTACCATGAGTTTTGCATAGTGGATTCAATTCCATCTTTCGAATAGAGTGAACAGTGATTCGAGCAAGCTTTGGTCCGGCTTGCGAGAGTGTATGATACGGGCTTTATCCAGCTGGTGTAATCGATTCGAATCGCCATCTCTCCTGGATAGTGAGAAACTCATACCTTTTCACAGAGATGTAGTTAAGAAATAATAACTGATTGTTGATATTGAACGGACTATATTTTGGTACCCCACTTAGTAGAATTGTTTGTATAAATTTAAAAGATAGTATAGCCAATGCAAAGGTAGCGCTAAATAGCTAAACAAACTTGACTTTAACAAATAAAATAAGGATCAAGTTTAGTAAGCATTTTTGCAAAGCTTGCTAGCTACAAACCTTCCTTCCATAATTATCATACACCTTGGAACCGTTATTCTTTCCCTGTCGGGTAAGTCTTGCAGAGTACAATTGAGTACTCAGGGTTTTACCCATCATTGCAGGTGACATGCTTTATGAGGGTTATTGCATTACATGTTATAATCCTGTGGATGACGTGGATGAGTAAAGGCCATCAGGCTTGGCCATATCTATAACTCAATCACCATGCTTGAAAGGAGGCTTGAATAAAACTGGTGATGTCAAACAGTTTATCATATTGTATTTGCAAATAAAAGACACACTTTTGTAATATATCTAAACCGGTTTGTATTACCATATGGAATCAGTATGTAATATATTTTATGTTCCGCTGAATACTCTGTATGCTGGTGAATGATGTACCTTAATCATGATCCTGGATGTAAGTTGATTTACCGAGGTCCTTAGTGACACTCGGCGGACTACCAGGTTCGAGAAGCGGTGTATGCGTGTCAACGTTATTAACGGGGGGCGATTACGCTAATCTCGGATGGATTGGTCGGTTCTGTCACGGGGGGGCACCGGGGAGGAGGGACGCCCGCCCGCCCGCCCGCACCGAGGTTGCTCGCCCGCCCGCAGCGCCCGGCGGCTTCGCCCCCCCGGCTGCCCGGCGTCGCCCGCTCCCGTGTGGGGGAAGGAGCACCGCCCGCTCCTGCGCTCGCCCGCCCGGCGCGCACTTGCCGGCTGCCTGCGCGCTTGCCGGCCGGGAAGGGACAAGCACCTCGCGCCCGTCCGCCGCCATGGGAGCTCCTCGCGCCCGTCCACCATGGCTGCACCCGAGAGGGAGGTGGAGGGGCGCGCGCCAACCGGGCGTCCTCCGCCGCCGGGCGTGTCCCCATGCCAGCTCGGATGGCCCGCCCGCCATGGCCGCCCGGCGAGCAGCTCTGCCGTGGCTCGGCCTCGCTGGGGGCGGGCAGGCTGCTCCGTCGCTGGCTTTGGGCGGGCGCCCATGGCATGGCCTGCCCCCCAGTGGCGTGAGGAACAAGAGGCAGAGAGAGAGAGAGAATTGTGAGGGAAAAAAGTATAAAAAACTGACACATGGGACCCACTCTGTATAGAGTAAGATATAGAGGATGGATGAGTGCGGGAGAAATCGAAATAGAGGAGAGAAACTCGCTGACCAGAACGGAATATTCCTTTTAGAGGATGATTTTAGAGAACGAGGAGTGCGGACAGTCTTAAGGAGATGCGACGCACTAAGTGTGTGTGCACAAAGAACACTAAACAACCAAACAAATGAGAAATTTGCTATTATTGACTCCAAACAAGTGGCTTCTTTAAAATAGGATTTCTAACATCGACTTTGCTAAAATATGACTCCAAACATCGACACTTCGGAATACATATGATTTTGTTTCTTTTAATCTCTTTTGTCATCTAAATACATGTATTTGTTTCCAAACTGACCCTTTTACCCTTTAGCCTTTTCACCGTGATGGTTGTCTGGTTTAGAAAAAAAAAAAACTGCGGGGTGGCCACCGCCTGTGCCTTGGCTGGCTTCTCTACGCTGCCTTGGCTGGCTAGCTGGCTGTAGCTGGCCTGGCCGTGGCCTTGGCTGGCTGGCTGGCCGTGGCCTTGTCTGGCTGGCCGGCCGCAGCTGGCTGGCCATGACTAGCTGGAGCATGGCCATCCAGCCATGTACAGTTAACAACAAATTGATTCATACACAATTACAAGTAAAATATATAACAGCAAGAATTTAGCACAAACGATTATATCTCATAAAACCATATTTGTGGCATAAATAAGTTCATCTAAAAAGACCATAATGATGTTCCAAACGAGATCAAAGTAAAACAAAATAAATCAAAGAGTTTACATCTCATCACAATTAAAATGCTCCATCATCCTTTATGAAAAAAAATGCTCCATCATCCAATATTTAGCTCTCTTTTCGGAGTCATATTTTTTGATGGCACTGGGGTAGCCATCGTCATGGGGCTAGCGTTGTCTGGTTGTGAAGGTGTGCCCTCTGCTAATAACATTGCTAGCTTGCTGCACATAAATACGATCGACAATTAGATGCATGGAAAGATTAGTGTATAGTAAATGTGTTAATATTTCTTACCGTAGTGACCCTTCCTGGACTATCCCGTAGGAATTCTTCCCTAGTCGGCCTCCGCGGGGTGCTAGGTTCTGCTGGTCTTTCTTTTGTGACATTCACCCTAAGTTGCCTACGCTTCCTAGTGATGAAATAAATGAGTATTGATATTTTCATTCTTCCCCTATATATTAGGTGCTTAATGAACCAAGTGTTGACCACAAAGCTGACTACTATATTTACTTGTACTGGACGCTACCGGAAAAAAGAAACGAAAGAAAAGAACAGAAAAAGGAAAAAAATAAAACAAACGTAACTACAGCTGGCGGAAATCAATCTCGTGCCCAGCAGGTAGCGCGCTTGCATGCATGCATGTGGGCCATGCGTGAGCCTCGCGGCATCGCACGGCAAAACGTCGCTGGCTCACTGCCGTGTATGTGCGTTGCGCGGGAAGGTTTGGGTTCCCGCCCATGCGCCCATTCGGACGGCGTCTTCGGTCCGGCCGTTCGGACCGGATCATTTCTGCAAGACAACTGCCTTATTGCCTCTTGAGACTCTCTGTTGGACCTGACTTTCAATTTTTGCAACCTCTCGCAGTCTAATCTTAAAAAAAAATCCTTTCATTTGTGTTTTTGCGAGTGCTACAGTGGTGTGTTCTGCGCGTCCAATTGACCAGGTCAGCCGATTTCAACGTTTGTCAGTGATTATTGTTTTTTTTCATGAGATATAATTTATTCCATGGCCTGTAATTCCCTCTACTGCTGATTCAGTTTGTGGGCGATTCTCCGATTCAAGATCGCTTTTCCACCGCATCATCACTCATCACCCAGATTCAAATGCAAGCAGAACTGCAGGGCCAGGGCCAGAGAGCGATGAACCCCAACGACACCAAATCTTGAGTTGCACATGAATAATCAGGCTGTTCGGCTAGTCATATAAGCCGGCTGATAAGACAAACTGGTTGATTTGCTGTAAGAAAAAAATACTGTTCGCGGCTGACAAGACAAACGAATAGGGCCAACGAAGCCTGCGCATCCAAAATTTCAGAACTCTCATTTTCCAATCAGTGTTGAGCTCAATCCCATGCACATTTATCTGCATTATGCAAACAGAATTAGTTGCATTGGCATGTTCATGTTCAGTTAGGATTAGCTGGATTTTTCAGTTAGCGGTGTAGGCGCCAGAACCGTGCGTAGAGACATCCCTGCCGCGTGCATAGGAAACAAACTCGTGTTTTAGGCGGGCGTGGCGCAGCATGCGCGTGCGCGGCGGGGGGAGTCGATGACAAGATCGTGCAAGCACCGAATCATATAAATAGAGAGAAGCAACATAAAGGCCGTGACTTTGACGGTGGAAAATCTCATTGTGCGCTGTGTTTGTTACGTTCGACAACCACGAGAGGGTTGAGAGTTCGTCAGCCAAGGCCGATTGCCGTCGGTGTTCGCCATTCCGGTAGCCGGCGCCAACATTTGGTATCAAGAGCAAAAGGGCCGTGTTTCCCGGTGAGGAGTCACGGTGGTGTGTAACGCTGCGTGAGAAAGTTCGCCTTGGCTGAAGAGGAATAACCACATCGATCTAGAAGATGAGAGATGCCGGATCGCCAAGCGGCAGTGAGCGCGTCCGTGAGAGCTCGCTCATGTGGCCGATGCTCACCCGCTCGAATTACGCGGAGTGGGCTATGCTATTGCAATGTAACTTCGAGACCCTGGAGATATGGGACACCATTGATCCTGGCGGTGACAAGGTGAAGTGATCGCGAGATAGGCAGGCAATGGCCGGAATCCTGCGCTTAGTCCCACAGGAGATGTGGCAGCTCCTGGGCGCGAAGAAAACTATCAAGGATGCGTGGGAGGCGGTGAAGAACATGCGGGTCGGTGCAGATCGCGTCAAGGAGGCCAACGCCCAACGCCTGTTGAAGGAATTTGAGAACATCAAGTTCAAAGATTCCGAGAGGGTGGATGAGTTTGCTCTGCGCATCGGTGCTCTAGCGGCGGACCTGCGCAGGTCGGGCGAAACCCTTGATGATGCCCGGGTAGTGAAGAAGATGCTGCGCGTGCTACCTAAGCGATATTCACAGATCGTGATTTCAATCAAGATGCTACTCGATCTGAAAACCCTCACCACAGAGGAACTGGTGGGCAGATTGAAGATGGCAGAGGATCGCCTCAGAATCGAGGCAGTCACCGACAAAGTAGGCAATCTGCTATTGTCGGAGGAGGACTGGATGGTGAAGTACCGGCACCGCCTCATGCCGGAGTCATAGTCGTCATCTGGTGGAGCAGGCAAGAAACCGTGGAAGCCCAAAGACGGCGGTGGCGGCGGGCGTGGAGATCACGGTGACCGCGGAGACAAGAAGGACCTGTTGTCAAACTGACATCGATGGGGACAGTGAGGCGGAAAGGGAGATGCAGGAACTGTGCCCTCTACGGCCATTGGGCAGAAGATTGTAACAAGCCCAAATAGGAACACAAGGAGGAGGCGCACCATGCTCAGACTGATGTCGAGCACCCTGCAATCTTGCTCGCCACGGTGAATTCTGTGTGCGCCCGCGCGCACGACGTCGAGCCGGTTCAGGACCGCATGGCGCGCCACGTCGTGCACCTCAACGAGAAAAAGGTGTTTCCAGAAGAAGGAGATCAGGACCATGACATCTGTGTCCTCGACACGGGTGCCAGCAATCACATGACGGGGTGCAGAGCGGCACTCACCTCGCTGGACTCATCGGTGGGTGGCACGGTGCGCTTTGGGGATGGATCACTCGACAACATCGAAGGCATCAGTTCGGTGCTACTCCAGACCAAACAGCATGGTCATAAGGTACTCTCCGAGGTGTATTACATTCCTAAGTTAAAAAGTAATATCATTAGCTTAGGCCAGTTGGAGGAGGGTGGATGTAAGGTGGTGTTGGAAGATGGTTACTGTGAGGTGTTTGATGCTGAACGCTTGGTGCTGGCATGAGCACCACATGTAAAGAACCGGCTGTACCTACTGAAAGTGTAGCTTGCAGCTCCAGTCTGTCTGATGATGTAAGCTGATGATCAGGCGTGGCTCTGGCATGGGCGTTATGGCCATCTGAATTTCTGAGCTCTCCGGGAGCTTGTTATCAAGGGGATGGTAGAAGGGATACCTCGGCTAGATCGAGTGGAAGAGTTCTGTGACAGTTGTGCACTTGAAAAGCAACACCGGCATCCGTTTCCTCAAGTGGCAGGTTATGGTGCGGATAAGCCACTAAACCTATTCCATGCAGATTTGTGTGGGAAGATCAAACCCAGCACAGCAGGTGGTAAGAATTACTTTCTGTTAATTGTCGATGACTTTTCATGATATATGTGGGTTGATTTTCCGACGAATAAGGATGAGGCATTCAGTCGGTTCAAAAGGGTTCAGGCCATGGCTAAGTTAGAAAGAAGCTGCAAGCTTTGGGCTTTCAGAAGTGATCGTGGGTGTGAGTTCAATTCCATAGAGTTTCAGTGTCATTGTGATGAACATGGAGTGAAGCACTTCACAACTGCGCCCTATACACCAGCAAAATGGTGTCGTAGAACGATGCAATCACACGATGGTAGAAATGGCGAGGTGTCTTCTGAAAGGGAAAGGAGTACCTGGTGAGCTATGGGGAGAGACAGTAGCAACAGCAGTTTATCTGCTGAACTGTGCCCCCACTAGAAGTCTGAAGATGAAGACTCCGTATGAAGCTTGGCACAATAGGAAATCAAAGGTGCACCATCTTCGCACATTTGGTTGCCTAGCTCATGTGAAGACCATCGGGCCTGGTGTCTCTAAATTATCTGACAGGTCTGCCAAAATGGTTTTTGTTGGATATGAGACAGGAACAAAGGGTTACCGTGTTTATGATCCTATGACGAGAAAGTTGCATGTGTCACGCAATGTAATATTTGAGGAGAAGAAAGGTTGGGACTGGAAGCAAAATTCGCAGTCAGATCCAGTGTATTCATCGTTTGATGTTGAGTTTTACACTGTTGCTGGACAAGGAACAGTGACTGAAGGTTTAGAAGAAATGGCTGGGAATCCTGCTGATCCAGGAAACCAGGATGGAGGGTCACCCTCCCAGTCTCAGTGGTTGATCGACACTGAGTCCACCAATGCTCCAAATCTAGCTAGGGACACCACCCGGGAACGCAGCAGTGGAGGGTATGCAGTTTGCAACTCCACCTACGGGACAATCTGTCGATTCAGAAGGTGTACCAATGAGGTACAGAACAGTCAGCAACTTGTTTGACACAACCGATGAGCTGACTAATTTTGAGTATAGTGGAGTGTGTTATCTTGCAGCTGAGGAGCCAAGGAGTGTAGAGGCAGCATTGAATGAGTAGTGTTGGAGGAACGCCATGGTTGCTGAGATGGATTCAATCCAAGCAAACAAAACATGGGAACCGTCAACACTGCCAGCAGGTCACAGAGCTATTGGCCTGAAATGAGTCTTCAAGGTTAAAAAGGACCCAGAGGGAAATGTGACCAAGTATAAACCCTGACTAGTTGCCAAAGGATATGCACAGCGTGAGGGGGGTGGACTTCGAGGATGTCTTTGCACCTGTTGCTAGAATGGAGACAGTCAGATTGCTGATAGCTTTTGCTGCTCAGAAGGGTTGGCAAGTGCATCACATGGATGTGAAGTCGGTGTTTTTGAATGGTGATCTGATGGAGGAGGTGTATGTTGTTGGCATTTCTAACGTCACTACTAAAAAGCAGAGATAAACCTTACCCCTAGCAACGACACCAGAAATGGTCGGTATATATAACTACTTGTCATTAGCAACTAGCCACTCTTGAATTACTAACATTCCTAAACATGAAGTAGGTTGTCATCCCTAATTATATTGCTAGGAAATTAACATAGATTTACATTGTACTAATGTGACTAGGCAGATAAAATATATGAATAAAATATGAATATAAACAAATGGGTTCTACAAGCGGACAGATAATTATACCGTTGTAGCATTTTACCTAGGGAAGTCTCCAGGTTGTCGATTTATAATTATACCTCTGGGAAAGCTATGTAATAAACTATTATTATTATATTGATGAGAAACTATATAGACATGATAAACGATATTACCTAAGTCGTATACTCTACTTATAACAGGCAGAGGTCACAAGATAAATAAGGATAAATATGGGTGATAGCATAATCATCAAGTATCATAATTAAGGATAATCATCAGAGCATCTTACTAATCATAATCATAGCTAGCCATTTGATAAACTAAGGAGATAGGTCTATAACTACGTCAATTGAATAACTCTAATTAGTGCAACTATATCTAGTAATCATCGCTAAGTCAACCCTAAATCATCATTGCATATAAAGAGGCATCAACTAATGACGGTATTAAGACCTAAGTCACCTCCTTCGCGACCGTGCCCATGCTAGTTCTACATACGGGGGTGGACTACAGAGAAACTAACGTAGCTGTCACCTACGCAGACTACCACACGTCCCGACATATCAGGGTGCACTCGTAAACAAACAAGACATCTAGACACCACGTCTACATATCGCCTATCATCTACCCATTGTACATATGGATAAACGCTATACGAGCAATTACATGAATTCAATAAGATCGAAGTAAATAAACTAGACATATAATCAAAGTAGACAATGACTATTGCAATTAAGAACATATAAATCTATTTAGAGTAAAGTCTCCCTAATCTGAATAATGAATACAATAAAGTAATTAAGAACTAGATCTATTACCGAACTCTCGCTCGGCCAGGGCGCCGGGGGCTCCAGATCCGATGAAGAACTAGATCTCCTCTACTTCTAATCTAGCTAGCTAATCCTATGAACTAGAAGGCTCTTGATGAACTTGAAGGCTCTTGATGCTTGACGGCTTGAGGCCTTGATGAAGAATGAATTGGCTCTCTCCAGGGGGGTCTACCCACATATTTATAGTCCCAGAGATGCACGTGCGCCCTTGAGGATCAAACCGATGTAACGTAGGGCTGAGATGCATCCTTGAAGGCGGTGGAGGAACATTCCGAAAGGGGAGCCAAACCCTAGCGGGGGGCGCCGTCCGGCGCCTGGTGGGGCCGGTCGGCCCCACCTGGCAGCCGCTGGCCCTCCCCTCCTTCCGGTGTCTTCTCGAGTCTTCCCGAAGTCTTCCCGTGGTGTCCTTCGTGGCGGATAAGTTTTGTGGTTATTTTGCGCTAGAATCCCTCTTTTTCAGCTTTTCTGGAAATCACCCTAGAAATTACAGAATATGCAAAACTCGTGGAATTTATCAGATAAAGCCCTAGACTAGTGTGTTTTCATGTTGTCCCTCAGGTAAAAAGCCCTAGGAAAAGTTGACGCTAACGAGTGTCAACATATGTTCAACAACCTCCTAGATTTATTGTGAAAGATGGTAGTGTCAAGGTTCTCAAACTGAAGAAAGCCCTGTATGGGCTGCGTCAGGCTCCAAGGGCATGGAATGCTAGGTTGGACAGTGAGCTGGTGAAACTTGGTTTTGTGAGAAATCCTCTAGAACATGCTGTCTACAGAAGATCAGGCAAGGATGGTCCTCTTCTAGTTGGGGTGTATGTTGATGATTTGATAATCACAAGGTCAAGTAAACCAGTATTTTGTCCTTTAAGAAGGAGATGATGAGCAGTTTTAGTATGAGTGATTTGGGACTGCTTAGCTACTATTTGGGTATTCAGGTTGATCAGCAAGTGGGAAAAACAACTTTGTGCCAAAGCTCCTATACTCAGAGAATCCTTGAGCAAGCTAGTATGAGTGGATGCAATCCATGTCATGTGCCAATGGAGAATAGACTGAGATTGAGCAAGAATGACAAGTCCCCACCTGTTGACAAGACAAAATACAGAAGTATTATTGGAAGCTTGAGGTACTTAGTCAATACTTGACCTGACATAGCTTATGCAGTCGGTATTGTGAGTAGATTCATGGAAGAACCTAGAGGGAGTCATTGGGCAGCTGTTAAACAGATACTGAGGTACTTGGCTGGTACAATACACTATGGTTGTGTGTAGAAGATGTTGGGCACTGCAAATTCACTTGTTGGTTACAGTGACAGTGACTTAGCCGGAGATGTTGATGACAGGAAGAGTATCAGCGGCTCTGTGTTCTTGTTGGGGACAAGTCTGGTGACATGGGTGTCTCAGAAGTAGAGGGTGCTAGCTCTATCATCCTGCGAGGCTGAATACATAGCCAGTGCAAATGCTACTTGTCAGGGCATTTAGCTCAGCCGGCTTCTAGCTGAACTCCTCGACATTCAGGTACCCAAGCTGAAGCTTCTAGTTGACAACAAATTGGCCATAGCGTTGAGCAAGAATCCAGTTCACCATGATAGGAGCAAGCACATCGACACTAGGTATCACTTTATTCGTGACTGTGTTGAAAGAGAAGAAGTCGACATTGATCATGTGAGCAAGACAGAACAGTTAGCAGACATTTTGACCAAGGGGCTTGGGCGTGCCAGGTTCACGGAGCTTCGTCATCAGCTCGGCGTGGTTGAGGTGCAGCGGGATTAGGGGGTGAAATGTTGAGCTCAATCCCGTGCACATTTATCTGCATTATGTAAACAGAATTAGTTGCATTGGCATGTTTATGTTCAATTAAGATTAGCTGCATTTTTCAGGTAGCAGTGTAGGCGCCAGAACCATGCTGCGTTCACGGTGCGGCGTAGAGATATGCATCTCTCTGCCGCGTGCCTAGGAAACAAACTCGCGTTTCAGGCGGGCATGGTGCAGCATGCGCGTGCGCGGCGGGGGGAGTCGATCACAAGATCGTGAAAACACCGAATCATATAAATAGAGAGAAGCAACAGAAAGGCCGTGACTTTGACAGCGGAAAATCTCATTGTGCGCTGTGTTTGTTACGTTCGACAACCACGAGAGAGTTGAGAGTTCGTCAGCTAAGGCTGATCGCCGTCGGTGTTAGCCATTCCGGCAGCCGGCGCCAACAATCAGTTCATTTACCCTGGCTCGAATCTAAACAATAACCGGAATATCGAATGTTCCTTTTCATTGCTAATAAGGAAATTAATTACGC
This sequence comes from Chrysopogon serrulatus, assembly GCA_015844335.1. Classification (NCBI taxonomy): domain Eukaryota; kingdom Viridiplantae; phylum Streptophyta; class Magnoliopsida; order Poales; family Poaceae; genus Chrysopogon; species Chrysopogon serrulatus. The sequence goes on along the minus strand of JADLZL010007662.1, from coordinate 314,358 downwards.
CATACACCAACGTAACATTGGAACATGTTTGGACCAATTAATGTTAGTCTGAAGTTATCTTAACCTGGCTATACAACCTAAACAACATGCGGCTCTGTAACTCAGGCACCGCCCCACCCCCAAAAACATATCGCTGCCAATCCCGGCAGGTATGTAGTGCCGTGAATCTCTGCTGCTGGCTGCTGCACGGACGCATGGAAAATTCAAGACCTACTAGTACTAGTCTATCTGAAGCCTGTACAGACAAGCAAGTAGACGAGCTATATATATATATAAGAATTGTTTCGAGATCGATGCATGGCGTGGCCTACGGCTCTGCTCTGCGGCGACCACGCGCCATGGGCGACGGCGACTTGCTGGCGCTGTTGGTGTCGGATCCGGAGGAGCCGCTGCCGTGCTTCTTTGGCGAGAAAAGATTTATTATGCAAAGGGAATGAAGACGAGGTCCTTGACACCGTCGCCGGAGGCACGGATGTGCGCGAGGAACTTGCCGAACTTGGCCTTGGGCCGCTGCGTGACGGCGATGGACACGTCGTTGGGGAACAGGTCTTTGCGCACGAACGCGCGGTAGACGGTGGTCACCAGCACGCCGGCAACGGTGACGGACGCCACCCCGGACAGCCCCACGGCCAGCGTCCGGGTGAGCACGTTGGTCACCGCCGACGCGTACACCACCGTCGCGATGGCCACGCTCGTCATCGGGAACGTGTACGCCCACCACGCCAGCGAGAAGCGGACGCCCCGGAACAGGTTGATACGCACCACCTGTATACGTATACGTGTCAGTCAGTACATCCATGTTGTACAGATACATATATAAGTATATATATATATATATATATACGATGTACACACCAGTGACATGTAGAGGAAGAGGGAGGTGAAGTAGAAGATCTTGGCGGCGTAGTTGAATTCGCCGCAGAGCCTCGCCCAGCCGACGGAGGCGACGCTGGGCGCGGCGATGAAGAGGAAGAAGACCGGGTGGAGCTCCTTGGGGAGCTGCGCGTTGGTGGGGGAGCCTCTGGTACAGCGTGACGAACAGCACCAGGTAGTGCACAACCCCGACGGCGAAGAAGAAGATAGGCACCTCCCGGAGCCCCATCTTGGCACCCAGCAGCGCGCCGACGAAGTTGCCCACGACGGCTAGATGGTTGGTCGGGGTGGCCACCTTGGACAGCCGGCGGTCGCCGCCGGACATCCACTGCCCGTAGATCTTGAGGTCCAGGAACAGGACGGGCGCCATGAGCATGTACCAGACGACGTGGTGCACGTCCCTCACCTGGTGCGGCAGGCCCTTGACGAGAAAAGAGGCAGGCGATCCACGGCGCGAAGAAGAAGTTGACGCGGATCGGGTGGTGGAACTCGCGCCGCACCGCCTCGAAGTAGAAGACGACCTTGAGGACGTAGATGAAGGAGACGAGCGCCATGAGCGACACGGAGACCCACCAGAGCGCGTGGTTCACGGCGGGGCTCACATGCAGGAACGGCGTCGACGGCTCCGACTGCAGCGTCTTCCACAGCATAGCCTGGCTGCTCACGCCCAGGCACATCCCAAACGCGTTGATCGGGAACCGCAGCAGGAACGGCCACGTCTCGTCCTGCGGCAGCGCCGACACCTCCGTCGGTCTGAGTGTCTCGAGCTCGGGCCCTTCCAGGGCGGCGAAGTAGCGGTCCGCGGTGGGCACCTCGCCGCCGCCGGCGTCGTCCTCTGTCTCCGCCAGCTCCTCCTCAGAGACCGTCTTGTTGGAGCTGGAGTCGGCGGCAGCGGCGGCGGGCTCGATGTCCACGGCGACCCCACGGAGGTTGGACAGCTGCTGCTCCAGGCGGCCGGAGAAGGTCTTGAAGTGGTCGAAGCGCCGGTCGCGCGTGCTGTCGCTGCGCGACACGGTGCGCACCCGCTGCAGCAGCGGCGGCTCCTCGGTCCGGATCGTCAGCGTCGGCTGCGAGTGGTACCGCACCTGGTTCAGCAGCTGCGGCGCCGCCCACGCGTGCTGCTGGTGTTCCGCTGGCTGCTGCGGGGGCGCTACGCTGCGGACGGACGCGCACGCGCCGAGGTGCAGCCCCGACGGCGACACCGGCACGCTGAAGGCGACGGAGTACGGGGTCTCCGTCGACTCCGCCATCGTCTTGGCACCAGCAGCAGCAGCAGACATGGGGGAAGCGTGGCCACCGTCGACGAAGGCGACGGCCCGCGACGGCGGCAGCGGGAGCCGGAGGGGCTCCGGTGCCTGTGACGGACGCCCCCTGCTGGCGCCGCCGTCCCCCCTCCCCGCCATCTGGACGCTCTCGCTGGTGGACATGGCAGCTCGCTCGCTCGCTCGTCAGGATCGCCGCCAGAGATGGCACACACGAATCGAAGCAGCTGCCAGCTTGTGGAGGTGGAATGGATGTGCAGCCGAGGTCGCGCTCGGCTCCCGTATATATAGAGGTCAGGGCGTCAGGTGTAAGAGAGGAGAGGAGGCGGTGAGGAAGATGCTTGGCTGCGTGCAAGTGCAAGTGGAGGCGGAGGAGCTTCGTTTGCGACGCCGGCGCGCGGTCAGTGACACGCAGAACGGACGTCGGAGCAGAGCAGGCATGTGGCAGCATCCGGAAAGTTGGCCCCTGGCACCGTGGCACGTATCTCAACTCTGCTAAATATTATGAATTATTTATGAATTTATGTGAGAAGAAAAAGGCCTCGGAATTCCCTTTCTATGTGTACAGCAGGTGAGACGAATCTGAGTAGGAGCAGTGAACAACACGAGAACTGATTCAGAGCCAGGTTTTCTCTCTGATCGAGCTCGATCTGTCAGTACTTGCTCCGAGTCCTGCCGATGAACGGAATGGAGGAGGAGAGGGCGGCGCCGGCCGCGCCACTGTGCAGCTCCGCTGACGCGCGCGTGCCGTGACTTGCTCCGGTCCGGCGGACCGGACGCGAATGCGACGTCGTCGATCGACCGCCACCGTGGAGGAGGATGGAACCGCCCGCCGGCCGGATCCAATGGATCGGAAGAAGGTGCAGCAGCAGCTGGTTCTTGACGCCGGCCGGGTCGAAGGAACCAAGTCGGTCTATTCTCTGGTCCTGACTCCTCGGGTTGCCGGCGCCGATGACGATGGCGAACCCGGCCGGGCCGGGGGACGAGGGAGACGCGCCCTGCGGCGGAGGTCGTTTCTGGACCGTGTCGGCGACGGCGAAGAAGTCATGGTACAGACTACTCGCGTAGAAACCAAACCGTCCACTTAAAACTGCGGGTCCCATCTCTGTTTTAGTACTCTTTTCTTCTTCACTTTTCTCATGTTTACCTCTGTCCGGAATTAAATATGCTAGTATATAGTTTTCAGCTAAACTATCTAAAGTTCAACTAAATTTATATAAAAAATTCACATATCAATATTTACGACATTAAATAAACATTATAAAAATATATTTTAAGATAAATCTAATAATCTTATTTGGTTCTATGAATATCAAAATTGTACTTTTTAGAAGGGAGTATACAACTGATACGGATTTGGGTCTAAGTCAAAGTTGTTTTTGTCAGGATATTTTATTCATTGTAAACGTATTTTCATACACCTTATTTTATTTCATAATTTTCGATAGTGATTGTTTAAGTGTCATGGTTAATAAATAAACTACGAGATTTCGAATCGTTAGGCTTATATAAATGTTCGTCTTCTCACTTTTCTTTTTATGAGGCTCCTCCCACTTTAGAAACTACTCTATATTATATGTTAGTATGTACATAGCATGTATATATGTCCGTGAAAGGATTTCTATTTACGAAAGGTTGCCTATTTCGTAAAAAACGTATATTAATTGGTCAAAAAAGACACTATTCATGAAACTACATAGCACGTGTGCCTGTTTATATATTTATCTATGAGCAAAAGTATTCTATAAGGACACCTATTCAAATATAATAGGATGCCGATTCGTGTGACAAGTGTTATTTGTGATGAGGACAGGGGACTCCTATACTAGTCTAAAGTTTTTTCTTCCCCAAAACTACTAGTCTAAAATTCATATTTTTTTTTTGAGGGAAACAGGAGGGGAAACGTCCCCTACTGTGCATTTATTGAAACATAAAAGGTTCAAGACTTCGTCATACAGGACTTAAGATACAAAGAAAGAAACGAAGAAAATAAGAAGAATTACACATAAGCTTCTAGCCATAAACTAAGATTGGAACGAGCTGAAGATTTTGCTCTTAGAATAACTAAGGCAAATTCTGACTTAAAGATCCTTTTGCAGCGATGGATCGAGGCTGGGAGACCTCTGAAGATGATATCATTTCTGATTGTCCATATTGACCAACACATCATCACAATAATTTCCAGGAAGAATGGGACACTCAGCTGAGCTTTTGAATGCTTCAAAAATTTGATAAGTGTCGCAATTGATGGGGATTATTAGGTTCAGGGAATACCAGCATGCCATTGCAAAGGGACAATCGAAGAATAAATGTTCAAGGGACTCCTCTGTATCATGGTTGCAAATAGCACAACTATAATCCTGCAAAACCATTGATTTTCACCTGAGTAGTTGTCTAGTACTTAACCTATCTTTGAGGAGCAGCCAGAAGAAAAATTTTCTTTTGTTTTGACAGGCAGATTTCTAGAGCCAACCATATATGGCGTGCACTTGAGAGTCTCCCCTAAGAATCTGATAAGCATGGCTAGAAGAGAAGGATTGGAAACCTGTTCCACAGCTATATCTCCATTGGTCAGGGTCTACATCGGTGATCAAATTCTGAAGCTGAGGTTGCAGTTGTTGGAACTGATCATAGGCTTCTGCTGACAGGGGTAAATGAAATAGCTGAATGGGTAAAGCTTCAGCTTTAACCATATGTATAGTGACATGTGTGTTTTTACATTAGGAAAAGAGCTCTGCGAAGGTTTCTCTCATGATTTGTGGTCCCCATGAATCAAGCCAAAAGAAACAAGAGTGGCCATTATGCACTGTTACCTTTGCCATGCTTTTGAAAGAATCTAGCAGTTTTAGAATGTCCCTCCACTAAAAGGAACCTCTGAAAGGAGCATCTGATCTTGTGAAAGGATCAAGATACCCAAGAGGGGGTGAATTGGGCTTCTCTAAATTTTAATCGCAGCGGTAATAACCTATCGCTAGCCCATTTCACCCCTAGTGCCTAATGTGTGTTCTATGACTTCTAGACACAAAAGTTTTGCTCCCTAGGTTCCAAACCCTACTCTAGCATGTCAATTCTAGCAATGTAAATACAAGAAGTAATTGCGAGAATATAAATGCTCAAAGTAAAGAAAGGGAGAGGAACGCGGCGATGTTTTCCCGAGGTATCGGAGAGTCGGCACTCTCCACTAGTCCTCATTGGAGCACCCGCGCAAGGGTGTAGCTCCCCCTTGATCCTCGCAAGGACCAAGTGCTCTCTACGGGATGATTCTTCGTCACTCCGACGCGGTGAATCCCCCAAAACCGCTCACAAGATGAGATGGGCCATCCACAATCACCACCGGATGATCACCATCCTCCCAATCGCCACCGAGCCGTCTAGGTGATGCCGATCACCAAGAGTAATAAGCAAGAACTCTCACTTGACCAAGACAAGCCTAATGAGATGACTGGATACACACTTGCTACTCTCTTTCCACTAATGAGGTCCTAATCAATGGATTTGCAAATCTCTCAACCTCACTAGGGCTCTTGCACTCTCAAGCACTCACAAGGTGTTCTTTAGCTGTTGGAATGAGCAAGAGACCTCAATTGAATGAGGTAAGGGAGTATATATACCCCCCACACAAACCCCCAGACGAAGAGGTATTTCAGGCAGTTTTAAGGTCGACCAGACACGTCCGTCGGGGCGACTGGACGCGTCCGGTCGTCTGTTAACGGCTAACTGTACCTGCAGTGCGTCACACTGACCGGACGTGTGTCAGAGTCCGGTCCACCATGACCAGATGCGTTCAGTCCAAAATTTCCCATTCTGGACCTCTTTGAGTAGTGACCGGACGCCCAGACCCCAGCGTCCGGTCGGTGCTGATCAGCGTCCGGTCCACCATGGACCACGAGCTGGTGGCACCGGAAGCGTCCATCCACGGCCGAGGGGGGGGTCCGATCACTCGGCACCTCTCTCATACACCGGACCGGGCGCAGCGTCACATCCGGTTATGTGCCAGCGTCCGGTCAAGCCAAAATGGCTCGAAACACTTCCGATTTTGTGACCTCTCGTATGGCTTCGACTAAACTGAACTTTAGGACAATTCTAGGGCTGCCTAGAACTAGAACCAACAAGTGTGTACCACACCTAACTCACTAGACTCACCTAGGTCAAGTTACCCATTCAAACCCCTCTTAATAGTACGGCCAAAGGTAAAAACAAAGTCCTAGCTACTCTAAGTGTCTCTCCAACACCAAACGACACTTAGAACTAGCCGTCCTTAACCTTGTCGTCCATCCTTTGAAAACCGAAACGATCTCGATCGTCGGGGCATGAATACCATTGATTGACCAATCAACCACCATTACCGTGACCTAACTCAAACTTGTTTCTGCAAAACACATGTTAGTCACAATAATTTGACGTTGTCATTAATCACCAAAACCCACTAGGGGCCTAGATTCTTTCAATCTCCCCCTTTTTGGTGATTGATGACAACAACCTCGAGTATGAGAGTGAATTTGAGGTTTTCAATGAACTTGAATCATATAAGCTTTTTGGCAATAAGAACAAAAGGGTTAGATAAGCTTATACGACTCAAGCCAACATGTACTCAACGGAATATGAATGAAGTACGAGTACAAGAAACATAGAGCTCATTTAAAGGATGAAACACGAAAGCATGGCAAATGAGCATCAACATGTGACATGACATAGCTATATATATATATATATATATATATATATATATATATATATATCAAGAGTAGAGAGCACAAGTCATGAGTAAACCACATGTCACATGATATATCACATATCCACAAGTCAACCAAAAGTAATCAAAAGCATGTATCGCATGATGCACAAAAGTAAAGCGAGTATGCATGAGTATCACACATCAAAAGAAGTCAACTCCCCCCCACACGCTCCCCCTATCTCACATACTCGACTCTCTCTCCCCCTTTGGCGTCAAGCACCAAAACCTAAGGCTCCTGAGGAGGTGGGGCTGCAGACGAGTCGGGTCCGAACGAGCGGGCACTCAGCTCAAACTATGTGTGTCTGGGGAGGACTCTGAGCTATCGCTGGGCTGAGCCTCTGTCTGACCCTCAGGTAGTGTCTCTGCAAGTGAAGCGGTGCAGGTCCTTTCACCGCCGTGCCAATTGGGTGCACTGTTTGTATCTCAGTAGTAGTGGCCTGACCTTGTGACTCTGTAGAAGGTGGCACGGTAGAAGTGGGAGCCACTGACACTAGCACTGCCTCAGTCACTGTAGCAGGAGCGGTCACGGCCTCGGTGACTGGAGCCTCTGAAGTTGGAACTATCTAATGAGGCATACTCACTGGCACAGAAGCAGCAACTGTAAGGTAGCCTCAGGTGCAGTGGTGATAGGTGGAGGCTGACTCAAGGGAGGCTCAGAAGAAGCAACCGACGACGGGTGAGTCTCGGTAGTAGTGGTGACTGGAGCCTCCGTCGATGGAAACTGACCCTAAGTGCCCTGCGGAGTAGGAAAGCCAGTGATTTCGCTGTAGGTGGCACTGAGAGCTCGCAGGGTCACAAGCTCCGAGGATGTAGGAGGTGGAGTGAAACCAGTCCGAATCGGTGTGTACCCAGCCCCTGAAGAAGCAAAGTACTGAGGGAACTGCTGGGGCGGTGAGCTGAACGGTGCAGACACTCTCTGACTCTAAAGTCCGCTGGATCAGAATCGTGGAGCCAGTGAAGAGCTAGAAGGTCCGCCAAGCTGAGTTGAAGTGAAGTCAAAAGCGGGAACCCCAGTGTGCCGAACCATGTGCTCCATGAAAGCAAACGACTGATGCTGGAGGTCAAGAGACTGCTGCTGAGTCTGATGGAAGAGAGCCTGAGTCTCAAGCTGTGCCTGAAGTATCTGCTGCTGGAGCTCGTTCTGGTGTGCGTGAAGTGCTGCAGTGTCGGCTGCCTGCTGCTGGTGAAGCTGACAAAGCTCCTGATGAGGACATGACCCATTCAGATACAACCATTGATTATAAGGTGAGCTTGTTCAGGGATTTTTGGTGCAACTCACTTGGTTCCACATGTACATGTTCCTATTTGCTTGTAGGTACAAATATTTCTCAAAGTGCAGGGCAATCAAGATTCGTCAGTGACCCGATAGTATCTCGTTGGAAAGGCCGTAACTCAACCATCCGGAGTGCAATTGAGGTCAATGAGCACTTGATGGAAAGCTTATTTGATAAGCTTTCAAATAGATCTGGTCCTATCTCAATACCACATTGGAAAGATCTTCAAATCATCAAGACATTCCATCGCTGTTGCTGTCAGAAGCTACATCATCGTCATGGGCTTGATATTCACACTTGGGACCTTGGCCCAAGTTGGAGCATGTTCCGAGAATATGGAAAACACACCAAGGAAGCTCTTGGACGCCCTCCTCCTTGGCCACCACCTTAGAGGGCCAGCAAGGACGTCCAAGCCAAGCCGGAGGCCCAGTCCAACTCGAGTTCGCGTCAGTCTCGGCCTTCAGGACCAGCAGGCGATAAATCAGACGCCCAGGACACATCCGAACTCCGTTTTTGATGATCCACATATGGATGGAAAGATAATTTCATAAGCTAACTAATGGCTTTGGTTTGAGGTCCAAATTCCATTAGAGTCAACAGGAATCGTCAAAACAAATGAGCGTCCAGAACCTGTTTGGGTGTTGTATTGCTATCTTTTAGGCCGTTGGGCCATGTAACATATAGGCCCATGAGGAGGACGTGAATGAGGGTGCTTGCACGTCCCTTAGACCATATAATCAGTAGCCGCCGCCTATGTTAGGGTTTGGGTTTTGCTTAAGATTAATCTGTCCATTGACAGTCGCCGTTTCATCGGTTTGTGGAACCCCAACTTGAGAACTTAATCATTCATCTGCAGTTGTCCCAATTTCTGAGCTGCGTTCTTTCGAGTTCTTGCTTGTGTTCTTCGTTTTCGCAGGCACGGATTAGCCTTCTTGGCGAGGTCAACCGGTTGGTGACACGGTTGATAACCAGAGGATTCGTGGTGCTAAGGTTGCAGGGTTCGGGTCTTTTGATCTGAAGCCGGATCGGTGTGTCGCGTTCCACCAAAAACGAGAGTTATCCAGAACCTAACGGAAGATCGGGAAGCACGTCCCCATCAAGTGGTATTCAGAGCTTAAGGTATACCGTCAAGTTCATATCTATCTTCCAGTTTGAGTGTTTTTGCTTCATCCCATAAATCCAAAAATTTACCCTACAAAAATATTTATGTTCATAATTGTTTTCTCCTAGCCCTAATACCCGTTGTGCCTCTGCAATTTTTTAATTTCAGTTTGCTTTATTGAACGGTCGTCCCTCACTTGTTATCGTGTTCATCGTGCTTTGATCGTGTTCCTAGTCTAGAGTCAAGTTTTGTTTTCATGTGGCGTCCATCAGATTGATCCTGATTTTTTTTCTTTTCTATCTTACCATTACCAGCACCAAAACGTGCGTTGTTTCTTGCGCTAGAGCTATTGTGCATGCCCAGAATATATTTTCTTCATCTACTGTACACAGCCCCCCTACTATATCTGAGTTTTATTCATATATTCTCACAAAAGAAAAGGAAAGTTTGGTGCCACGTGAGCAAGGTGAGAAGAATTAGGGAGTTTAGCCTGAAATCAGGTTACAAGGTTGGCTTATAGTAACTACTCTTGTATGGTTGCACGCCAGGGTATTGCTCAATACTAGAAAAAATTCAGTCTTGCTTCAACTCTGCCTTCCAAGTTTGTAATGCTGTGAGTTATAGAATCCTATTTGGTTAGTGTGCTCATCACCTTGCTACCTGTACATCAGTGATATTTGGAAGTTTTTGTGCGGCACTTTCCGATAATATTAAAAGGAAACTAGAAAAAGGCAAAGAGGTGCAAAAAAAAAGAGAAGAAAACAAAAGAGCCGCACCAAAAAAAAAAAAAACAAAAAAAAAGTGAAAAAAAAAAAAAATTCAGAAGTGCTTGCATCCTTTGAGTCCTCAGCCGAGTCATATTGTTGTTTGCTTGAACTAGTTCTAGGACGAAATTAGGCCGACGACACAGACGCTTGGGACTACTTTTCAATCTTGCAATTTCTGAATTAAATTATTGTTATTCCTTGCTACTATATTAAAGCCTCCCAAGCTCCACATATATACTTCAGATCAGTATAGAAAAAGACCCTTGCAATTTTGGTGCCACCTCCTCACAGGTATCACGAACCAGCCGTCGGTTGTACCATCCACTATCTTGCTTTGGTAAGAACACTTGTAAAAATTTGGTAAGGCATGTGAGAGTGTGATTCCACTGACACATATAATAGTTTGATAGGGAATTATTTAATTTCTAACACTATCAAACAACGAGTTTCTGTTTAAGTGTGAATTGTAGGACATCATGGATCGACCATCTTCCTCCATTGCTGCATTGACTAAGTGCACCACAGAGTTTGTACAGCACGTGCTTAGTTCTCAAATGAAGAAGGCGGAGCAAAATCAGTTCAACAATTTATTCCAAACATATTTTGTTGTTAAAGAGGCACGTTGTCGTGTCATGATCGATGGTGAGAGTTGCAATAATCTTGCAAGCTTAGAGTTGGTCGAGAAGCTTGGCTTGACCACAAGACCACATCCATATCCATATTACATCAAATGGGTGAATTCTTGGGATAAGATAAAGGTAACTAAAATTGCACGCATTGAATTTTCCCTTGGAGTTTATAAGGATAGCGCAGATTTTGATATAGTACCTATGCAATCTTGTCATTTATTATTTGGTAAACCATGGATATTTGACAATAATGTTATGCATAATATGATTGATAATAAATACTCATTCAAATACAGTGGTAGAAACATTACTCTCATACCCATGACTGCTGCTGAAATTTTAAGAGAAGATTTTTAAGAATAGAGAGAAGAAGGAATGAACCTTTTAGGAAAGAATGGTTAATTTCTAATGTTATAATACCTTCTTCTAAATCTGAATATTTACAATATAAAGATGTTGCTATATCTCTTGTTGAAACTAATAGTTTACAGCATCTATCTACAAAAGAGGATAAGGTAATAGAGAAAGAACAGATAACTATCTCAGGTAAGAGCTCTCTTGAGGTGCTGAATTTGCCCACCAATGATGCTATTAATGCAATACTAGAACCTTCTCTAGATTTACCTTTGCCACATGATGATTCTACTGATATTTATGATAAAAAGAAGTTACATGATAGTACTTTTGTTATTCCTATGCCATCACTTATGAAAAAAATTAATTCTTATGTTTTAGAACAAAGTACTATTGCTACAAGTAAATATTTTCTTCCCATTACCACTGAAAAGGATGAGCTAAAATTATTATCTTCTTTAAATACTTTGGGTTATATTGACTTTAATACTCTATGTGCTCTTAATGTTTTGGAAGAGAAATTTAAAAATATTGAATTGCCATGGTTATCTAGATGTACATATTACTTTGTTGGCAAATATAATTTTAAAGGAGAGTATATGGTGCATCGTGTCTATATTTGTTCAAATCTAAAATCTCCTTTTACTATACAAAAATATGATCAACTAGAGGGCTGCAATAGCTATAATTTTATCATGTCAAGTGCTTCTAGTTTTGTTACAAAGAAACAAGTTAAATTTCAAGAAGGGAAGCTATGTTCGCTGCTACCTACAATCTATTCTGCACCTAACCTCAAACCGAGGACGGTTTGTTGTCAAGAAGGGGAGGATGATGAGGACATGACCCATTCAGATACAACCATTGATTATAAGGTGAGCTTGTTCAGGGATTTTTGGTGCAACTCACTTGGTTCCACATGTAGATATTCCTATTTGCTTGTAGGTACAAATATTTCTCAAAGTGCAGGGCAATCAAGATTCATCGGTGACCCGATAGTATCTCGTTGGAAAGGCCGTAACTCAACCATCCGGAGTGCAATTGAGGTCAATGAGCAATTGATGGAAAGCTTATTTGATAAGCTTTCAAATAGATCTGGTCCTATCTCAATATCACATTGGCAAGATCTTCAAATCATCAAGACATTCCATCGCTGTTGCTGTCAGAAGCTACATCATCGTCATGGGCTTGATATTCACACTTGGGACCTTGGCCCAAGTTGGAGCATGTTCCGAGAAGATGGAAAACACACCAAGGAAGCTCTTGGACGCCCTCCTCCTTGGCCACCACCTTAGAGGGCCAGCAAGGACGTCCAAGCCAAGCCAGAGGCCCAGTCCAACTCGAGTTCGCGTCAGTCTTGGCCTTCAGGACCAGCAGGCGATAAATCAGATGCCCAGGACACATCCGAACTCCGTTTTTGATGATCCACATATGGATGGAAAGATAATTTCATAAGCTAACTAATGGCTTTGGTTTTAGGTCCAAATTCCATCGGAGTCAATAGGAATCATCAAAATAAGTGAGCGTCCAGAACCTGTTTGGGTGTTGCATTGCTATCAAAACAAGTCGCCGTTTCGTCGGTTTGTGGAACCTCAACTTGAGAACTTAATCATTCATCTGCAGTTGTCCCAATTTCTGAGCTGCGTTCTTTCGAGTTCTTGCTTGTGTTCTTTGTTTTCGCAGGCACGGATTAGCCTTCTTGGTGAGGTCAACCGGTTGGTGACACGGTTGATAACCAGAGGATTCGTGGTGCTAAGGTTGCAGGGTTCGGGTCTTTTGATCTGAAGCCGGATCGGTGTGTCGCGTTCCACCAAAAACGAGAGTTATCCAGAACCTAACGGAAGATCGGGAAGCACGTCCCCATCAGCTCCTGGCCGTGCCTGTCTGAAGACTGTGAGAGTCGCTCAAGTATGGCAAGAAGCGCTGGACTGTCACTGGAGCCTGAACCACCGGCCTCGGCGTCGTGAGCACGTGGAGGCATCCTTGTGGGTGGAGCATAGTCACTGTCAGAACTATCCATAGGAAGATCCTCAGCTATATCGGCCGGCTCAGTCTCCATCCGTGTAAGCTCGGCCTGAGCAAGAGCCTCAACTACCTTGTCCTGCTGCTCCTCAGTCTCTGCAATAGTGGGGCGCTGCTGTCCTGGTGCTCGAGTAGCCCTGTTGCCCAGACGGGCTTCAACCAGCTGGGTCATGTTATACACAGGAAAGGAAGTGGAAGTGGCCCTGAACTCCTCACGTGACTCTGGTGGGAAGGGTGAGATCAGACGCTGTAAGATCACACAGATCAAGTGAGCAAAGGGTAATTGGTGATGCGTCTTGAATCCCTCGGTGATCGTGTGCTCCATCTCAGAAACAATGACATCCCAGATGTCAAAAACAGTCTGTGAAGTCAAGAAGTAGACGAGCCACTGCTGAACCCTCGTGATCGTCTCCCTGTTGCCAATCCTCGGCAGAAGAGTCCGCCTCATAACCTCGTTCAGAACACAGGCCGTAGGGGTGAGATCCCTAGGTAGACGGCGTGAGCCCGGTCTGAACGGCTCACTGAAGATCCGGCGGGCCTTCTCAATAGGCAGGTCCTCTCCACCGTGAGGACGACGAGGAGGCTCAATGTCACTATAGCAGGACTGGTGAAGGCGAGTCTCTGACGGTGTCGTGCCAAGAAGCTCATGAGCACGAGGACTGTAGAGTCCGTACGGCTGACCACGGAAGGTGAAGTGAATGAACATGTGGCCTGGGTCGATCCAAAGAGTAGCGTAGAACTCACGCACCCAAGAGTCCACGTACGCTCCAGGTAAGCCGATCAGTGCCGGCTAAGCCGTGGAGGTAAGTGAGTGAAGCCCTGATCTGCTCTCCACCAGCTGAAACAACTCTGTCAAGTGGACACACTCTGTGAGGCCTGATCTCAAGATCACTGTAAGCTCTGAAGAAGTCCTCCTGAAGCACTGAGTAGAAACCCTCTGCTGCTCTGGGGTCACGCTGCGGTGGAAACCACTGGTCAAAGTCCACACACCGCAGGTCCTGAACTCTACGGGCATTGGCGCCTGTAAGTCAATGTGGATCACCGGGAGCAGAACACAGGGGCACGGAAGGAGGAGGACGCCCACCACGATGCCGAGTCTCAACTCTAGGGGTGACCTGAGAGCGAGTGCACGCAGAACGATGACGTGGTGGGCTCTCGGGCTGCTCCTCGGTGTCCTCTAGCTGGTCTACTGCCTCTGCCTCTGCCTCTGGCTGGTCTGCGGCCTCTGCTTGAGCTAAACTGCCTACCTCTGCACCACCTAGGTCGAGGGTAGATCCTCAATCCTATACTGCACACCCCCGATCTGCATAGTGCCGGGTGAGTCGTGAGGAGTAGGAGTGCGTAGTGCACGAGCCACTGAAGCTGGGGTGGGCTCACGAATCCTCAAGCTGCCACTGGAGCCACCTCTCTCTGCAAGAGCAGCGGCGTCTGCTATCACAATGAGTCTCTCTGTCTCTATGCTCTGCCGCTTTCGCTTCTTCTTGCTGGACACCTTCGCCTTACCCTTGTCCTGAGGGGGTGGAGGAGGAGGTGGAGGAGGAGGCGGAGCGGGACAACCACCAACGTTCTTGCATCTAGCCATGACTGCTAATCAAGAAACCACTGCTAAGAAACCAATTGCCAAGAACCACTGACAAGATCAACTGCAAGATCGGCTGCCAAGTGTCACTGCCAATCAAAGAAACTCCCCCTGAATGCAAGACCAACTGTCACTGAGCAATCACTGAGAAAATCACTGACACTCAAGAGGCTTGGCCTCAATCCATACTCGCGGGCTCGGCCCCGAGTTCAACTTCCACTGGCACTGTCAATCAAACTCAATCCAAATGACTGGACTTGCTGCAATAGAGAGAATAGATAGGAATATATAAGCACACATAGTATCTAGAGAGGAGAGGCCCTAATGAGAAGCAAGCAATAGGGGTAAGGAAAGGATGAATAGGCTTGCTATCTTAGAAGGGCGAGGATCCTGCGAAGAAGATGAGAGGATTGACACGACAGGGCACCACAGCAAGGAGAAGAGCACTGCAAGATCAATTGAATAAGAATTGGAAGAGGATTGCAGTGAAAAAGGAGAGAGTTTACATAGAAGCATTTCATCGAGCATATGCTGTACGGGCGGTTGCTCACCAATGGAGGAAGATTGCGGCCAAGGGAGGTGGAGCAGGGGCTGTCGTGATCGAGGAAAGGACAGCCAGGTGAGGTCCCTGGAGGCAGGGAGGCACGACGGCGTTGGCAGTGGGCGGCGGCGGCGCTAGGGTTCCACGGGCGGCAGCGGTAGTTAAAAGTTGGGAGGCCCCAATCGGAGGCGCGAGGGCGGTGGGCGCGAGCGCGGGACGCGAAAGCAGCGGGTGGCGGCGGCGCACTAGGGCGAGGGCACGGCGGAGAAGGCGTGCAGCGGCGGCGTTAGGGGCAAGGCGGCGGTTCGGTGTTGAGCACGGCGAGAGGAGACGGCGGCGGGCGCGCTGGCCGGAAAGAAGAAGAAAAGAAAATGTGGGCCCCACGTGTCATAAGAAGATCTCACCGCGCCGCTTAAACTTCAACCGACGCGTCCTCGCCGACCGACGCTGGAACAAGGGCGCCCGGGCCGCCCACCGTAGAGCTCCAAATCGCCAAAGTTTGACCGACGCGTCCGCTACCCGTGACCGACGCTTCCTCCGAGTCCGGTGGGCCTCCCCAATCGACCGGACGCGCACTGACTTCAAATGACCGGACGCTCCGGTGCCAAAAATTTTCTTTGAACTGACCGAACGCTAAGCTTCGTAGTCCGGTCCAAATAACGGCCCAAATGTCCTGCTCCTCGAGTGCTGTTTCTTGCTGATTTCTTCGCGCCGAACTTTTCCAACCTTGTCCCAACTTTGTAAGATCCAAATAAACACCAAATTGGGACTGGTGTGGGATGCCTCTCTCAAACCCTCAATTTTGAAAATATTTTGCCTTAGGCTATATGCTTTTTAGCGAAAATAGGCGATAAAATCGAATGAGGAGACATCGTATGGCCACCAAATAGGGTATATAACCAATAGAAGCGTCAAATGCTCCCCCTATCGGTGGACGAACACAGCGGATGCTCAAACTTAACCAAAAAGAAATGACAAAACAAACACACATGCATATGGAATGCAATACTTAAATTTGAATCTAGTCGCTTGTCAAGTTTGTCCTTGGTTAAGCTTCTTCACACACTTTGGAGCGGTTATCTTAACCAAGTTAGTCAAGCTCTACATGCAATACACAAATTAAACATATTTATATTACAAATGCAATACAACCGACAACACAAGCTCATCTTTTAGTGAAGTTACTTAGATCAAGAACATTAAGCTCATTCCTCAACTTGCAAAACCGTGCTTCATCTAAAGGTTTTGTGAAGATATCCGCCAATTGATCTTCCGTCCTTACTCCCTCTAAAGATATATCTCCTTTTGCAACATGATCTCTAAGGAAGTGATGATGGATATCGATGTGCTTGGTGCGAGAGTGTTGAACCGGGTTGTTAGCAAGTTTTACGACACTCTCAATATCACACAACAAAGGTACACCTTTTAGAACTACACCATAGTCTAGAAGGGTTTGCACCATATAAAGGATTTGTGCACAACAAGCTCCTGCGGCTATGTACTCCGCCTCGGCGGTTGACAATGCCACACTATTTTGCTTCTTTGAGGACCAAGACACTAGTGATCTACCAAGCAAATGGCACCCTCCGGATGTGCTTTTCCTATCAATTTTGCAACCGGCATAATCCGAATCGGAATAGCCCACAAGGTTAAAACTAACTCCTTTGGGATACCAAAGGCCAATGCTTGGTGTGTGCTTAAGGTACCTAAGGATTCTTTTCACGGCAACTAAGTGAGCCTCCTTAGGGTTAGCTTGGAATCTAGCACACATACACACACTAAATATGATATCGGGCCTAGAAGCGGTCAAGTATAACAAACTACCAATCATAGAACGGTAGAGAGTTTGGTCAACCGGGTTACCTCCCTCATCTAGGTCGAGATGTCCATTGGATGGCATTGGAGTCTTGATGGGCTTACATTCATCCATATTGAACCTCTTGAGAAGATCCTTGGTACACTTTTCTTGAGAGATGAAATTCCCTTCTCTCATTTGCTTCACTTGAAAACCAAGAAAGAATGTAAGCTCCCCAATCATAGATATCTCGAATTCCTTTGACATCAAATCACCAAACTCTTTGCAATAGTCTTCATTTGTTGAGCCAAATATGATATCATCAACATAGACTTGACAAATGAAGATATCTCCATTAAGCTTCTTGGTGAATAGTGTGGTGTCCACCGTCCTAATCTTGAAGCCCTTCTCAATAAGGAAGTCCCAAAGGCGCTCATACCAAGATCTTGGGCCTTGCTTTAGCCCATATAATGCCTTGGACAACCTATAAACATGATTAGGATATCTAGGGTCTTCAAACCCAGGAGGTTGATCAACATAGACTCGTTTATTTATGAAGCCATTTAAAAATGCACTTTTCACATCCATTTGAAAGAGTTTAGTATTGTGATTAGATGCATATGCAAGGGGGATACGAATGGCTTCAAGTCTTGTAACTAGTGCAAAGGTCTCTCCAAAATCCAAGCCTTCAACTTGAGAGAACCCCTTTGCCACTAGTCTTGCCTTGTTCCTCACGATTACACCTTGATCATCTTGCTTGTTGCGGAACACCCACTTTGTTCCAATGACTCTTGCACCTTTGGGTCGCTCTTCAAGTGTCCATACTTGGTTGCGGGTGAAGTTGTTTAACTCTTCATGCATGGAATTCACCCAATCCGGATCTTGGAGAGCTTCATCTATGCTAGTAGGCTCAATGCAAGAGACAAAAGAGTGATGTTCAATAAATGATGCATATTTTTGAGAGCGAGTCATTACACCCCTTATCGGACTTCCAATGATGAGATCTTGAGGATGTGCTTGGAGTAGAGAAGTTGTCCTTCTATCAACCACTTTGGGAGGAGGTTATGGAGCATCAACATCTTGAGCTTGTGCCACTCTATCTTCATGGGAGATGTGAGTGTCTTCATTTGGATTTCTCCCATCTTTATTATCATCTTGTGGCACATGGGATGAAAAGGGTTGATTAATCACTTGTGCTTCTTCTTCATCCTCCTTTGGCTTGATGTCTCCGGTTGGAATATTCTTCATAGCCTCCCTCAATGGTTCATCACCTACATCATCAAGATTTTCATGTGCTCCTTGGGAGCCATTAGATTCATCGAACTCCACATGATATGTTTCCTCTACCAAGCCGATGGCATGGTTGAATACTCGATATGCTTTGGACTTCAATGAGTAACCAACAAGAAAGCCAATATCACAACGTCTTTAAAACTTTTCTAGGTGTTGCCGCTTCTTGTAGATATAGCATTTGTAACCAAACACCTGAAAGAAAGAGATATCCAGCTTCTTCCCATTGAGCAATTCATACGGAGTCTTGTTAAACCACCGGTGAGGGAACAATCTATTGGCCGCATAGCATGCGGTGTTGATAGCTTTGGCCCAAAACCTCTCCGGTGTGTTGTACTCATCAAGCATTGTTCTAACAAGTGTGATCAATGTCCGGTTCTTTCTCTCTACAACACTATTTTGTTGCGGAGTGTAAGTTGTAGAGACTTCATGCTTGATCCCAACTTCATCATAATATTCTTCAATGTTTGTGTTGTCAAACTCTTTCCCATTGTCACTCTTATCTTCTTGATCTTGGTCTCAAATTCATTTTGTGCTCTCTTGGCAAATTTCTTGAATGATGAAGTGGCTTCGGACTTGTCATGAAGAAAGAATACCCATGTGTATCTTGAGTAGTCATCAACAATCACTAGACAATATAGCTTGCCTCCTAAGCTCTTGTAGGTTGTAGGTCCAAATAAATCCATGTGAAGTAGCTCAAGCACTTTGAATGTTGACATGAATGCTTTGGAGGGATGAGTGTTGGCAACTTGCTTGCCGGCTTGACATGCACTACAAAGCTTGTCCTTCTCAAATACAACATCCTTCAAACCTCTAACCATTTCCTTCTTCAATAGCTTCTTGAGAGTGTTCATTCCAACATGAGCAAGCCTTCTATGCCATAACCAACCAAGTGATGTCTTCGTGAATAAGCAAGTCTTCAAGTTTGCATCTTCGGAGGAGAAATCAACTAGATAGAGATTGTTGTATCTAAAGCCTTTGAAAATCACTTGATGATCATCTTTCTTTGACACAACCACTTCCTTCTCGGTGAATAAGCATTCAAAGCCAAGATCACACAATTGACAAACGGATAGCAAGTTGAAGCTCAACGATACAACCAGAAGCACATTTGATATTGAATGATCATTTGATATAGCAATCCTCCCCAATCCTTATACTTTGCCTTTTGAGTTGTCCCTAAATGTAATTTTCTCTTGATTATCAACTCCTTCATCTAGTGAGGTGAACATACGAGGATCACCGGTCATATGTTGAGTGCAACCACTATCAATAACCCTATGACTTCCACCGGTCTTGTAGTTCACCTACACACATAAGAGATCAAGCTTGTTGTTTAGGGACCCAAAATTGAGAGGGGCCCTTGACTTTCTCAACTAGTGACTTTGCAACCCAAATTTATCTAGGTCTATTCTTGTTGGGAGGACCTAAGAACATGACCTCAACTCTTCCATTTGCATTCTTTCTAAGGATGTAATAAGCATTGAAGGCAAAGGGTCTAGCATGCTTGGGCAAGGGTTGTGGTGGTGGAGTTTCACACTCATGAGCAAGTGACCTTCTTGACCACACTCAAAGCATCTCTTTGGCTTGGGCTTTGGATTGTGATGTTGTTGAGCTTTGACTTTCTTCTTTTGTTGAGCCAAGAAACCAATATCACTTCTATCCATCTTCATGACGGTGTTCATGAGTAGCTCACTTTGAAGATAGTTGCCTCGAGAGAACTTTTGCAATCCAACTTTCAAGTGATCCTTCTCTAATTTGAGTTGCTTGTTTTCTTCTTTTAGCTTCTCTACATCATGATCAACTCTTGTAGCACCAAATGCACAAATCTTCTCAAAGTTTAGCCTTTTGATTTCCTCTTTGAGTGACTCAATCTCTTGATCAATCTCATTGTTGCATTCTTGAGACTCAATGACAATGGTGTTGGTAGATGAAAGCTTCTCAAGATCTTGCTTTAGCTTTGCATTCTCATTCTTGATCTTGACATAGTCATCATAATGTTCGGCCACAACAACTTGCTTGCCTTTGCCACTAGAACCTTGCTCAATGCTCTCAACAATCAAGTCATCACATAATGTGGCTATATCAATCTTAACAACATGGTTAGTAGCATCATGTGTCTCATCGGATAAAAGATCATATGAAAGCACAAGGTTATCATGGTTAACTTTGAGAGTTGTGTACTCTTCCTTAAGCAAGTTGTATCTAGTGTTGAGCTCATTGTGTATCTCCTCAAGTTTATCATGTTTTGCTCTAAGCTCTTTTAGGGATTGTTTGAGCTCCTTGAGTGATGATGACACAACCTTGTTTTCTTCTCTAAGCTCATCACTAGCTTTCTCGGCTATGTCATATTTAGCAAGAAGTGACTCATTCTCAAGTTTTAGCTTTTTATTTTTAGCTCTTGTCTTTCTAATGATTTTAGAGTAATCATTAAGCAAAGTGACAAGTTCATCATATGAAGGTGCTTAAAATTCATTATCACTATCACTACCACAATCATCATCACCATCATCATGGGAGTTTTGTACCTTCTGATCACCTTTGGCCATAAGGCATAGGTGTGTAGGGGATGATGGTGGTGAAGGCGGTGGAGGTAGTGAAGTCCCAATAACAAGAGCGGCCACCTTCTCTTTCTCATCATCACTATCGTCGGATGATCCACCACTTGATGATTCAATGTTGATGAGCCAATCACCCACGATATAGGCCTTGCCACCCTTCTTCTTGTGGAACTTGTTCTTCTTCCAATCTTTCCTCTTGTATGGCTTATCTTTCTTCTTCTCATCATCATCATCATCACTTGAATCATCCTTCTTGCCCTTGAACTTGTTCTTGTGCTTGTCTTTCTTGGGCTTCAGACATTGATGAGCAAGATGGCCAAGTTCACCGCAATTGTAGCAATCCATTTTGGAGATGGGCTTCCTCTTGCTACTTGTGAAGAACTTCTTCTTCTTGGAGTCAAACTTGACGCCACTCTTGTTAAGCTTCTTAAGCATCTTTGTAGTCTTCCTCACCATGAGTGCAATGTTTGCATCATCTTCATCATCATCACTTGAGCTTGCAAGAATAATCTCAATAGCTTTGCCTTTGCTCTTCTTCTCTTGACTAGCCTTGAATGCCAAGTCTTTCTTCTTGATGGAGGAAGAGCTTTCTTGCGGAGTGATGTGCATGTACATCTCATGTGCATTGATCTTCCCCAAGACTTGGGTTGGTGTAGCGGTGGAAAGATCACCTTGATGGAGCACCGTGACAATATGACCATACTTGTCAATTGGAAGGACACTCAAGATCTTTCTCACAACATCGGATGGTGACATTTGTGTGAGTCCAAGTCCATTGAGCTCCTCTACAATGACATTCAAGCGAGAGTACATTTCATTGGCATTCTCATGAGGAAGCATGGCAAATGAATTAAGCTTTTGCATAACAAGATGATAGCGTTCCTCATGCTCCCTCTTGGTTCCCTCATGGAGTGCACAAATATTTTTCCAAAGATCATGGGCATTTTTGTGGTTCCGGACCCGGTTGAACACATCTTTGCAAAGACCTCTAAAGATGATATTTTTGGCCTTTGTATTCCACTTCTCATTGGTTTCCTCATCTTATGTGAGGCGTGCGGAATCCTTAGGTTTTGGGAAACCTTGAGTGGCGGCTTTAAGCGCATTAAGGTCTTTGGCCTCTAGATACGCTTCTATGCGAATCTTCCAATAAGGAAAGTCATCGCTCTCGGACATGGGAGGAGGTCCATTCCCTCCGGTCATCTTTTCTCTAGGCGGTTAAGCCTAAATCAAGAGCACGAGGCTCTGATACCAATTGAAAGGATCAAGATGCCCAAGAAGGGGTGAATTGGGCTTCTCTAAATTTTAATCGCAGCGGTAATAACCTATCGCTAGCCCATTTCACCCCTAGTGCCTAATGTGTGTTCTATGACTTCTAGACACAAAAGTTTTGCTCCCTAGGTTCCAAACCCTACTCTAGCATTGCAATTCTAGCAATGTAAATACACGAAGTTAATTGCGAGAATGTAAATACTCAAAGTAACACTACAAGGTTTTTCGGTCTAATGCAACACCGAAGAATTGCAACATAGAAAATTTGGTTGCTAGAGATCGTTGTATTACAACCATTCTAAAAACTGGTAGCGATACATGCCTTTAATACAACGGTTTTCAAGATGTTGCAAAGCTCTGTTGCATTTGGTGGACGATATTGCAATGGTGAAAAATGGTTGCAGTAGAATTGATTTTGGTTGCAATTGTGTGGTAGTACTGCAACTACATTTATGTTGGTTGCATTTGGTTTTGACTATTGCTGCGTTTTTTTTGTGTTGCATAAAATTTGACAAGCGTTGCAAATGCTAGATGCTTAATGCAACGAGAACTCTTGGAGGCGAAGCAAAAGAGGGGGTCAATTGCAACCTTTTTTGGCAGTTGCAATATACTTTGATATTGTTGCAAGTGCTAAATTTTATTGCAACGAGATCTCTGGGTCAAAGCAAAAATTGTGTTCAAGTGCAACGCTTAATTTTTGTTGCAATATACTTAACGAGAATCATTTAAAACTTTAATGGGATGTTTACGGAGCCAAACTATGATGTTGTGTGCATCTATGCAAATTTCTGACCAAGTTTACCTATTATTGTAATTATTTTAAGATTTACTAAAGAATAAATGTTAAAATACCCTAAGCTACATAAAAAATTCAAAAAAATTTGGAGGGACACATCCTTTTGGTGTATAAGTGTTCCAAAAAAAGTTTGAACTGATTCTCGAGAAATTCTCTTAGCTACATAGAATATAGTGAGTTCACTTAGTGAGGAATGATTGTGAAGATTGTCAAGTCTAAAAAATTATTGCAGTACTAAACAATGAAAATGAAAATTTAACACTAAAAAAAAGTATAAAAAGAAAAGAATTGGGGACGCATACAAAAATTAATAAGTGCTCCCCATAGGATTTGAACCATGGAGCTCTGGTTCAGATAAACCTTCTCTACCACTGCACTATGTAGGTGTGTTCGTTGTAACTCAGGTTTTAATTGAATTGATTGTAACACCGGCGAAGGTGAGAGCAAGCACAACAACCTGGCGTGGAGTCAATTCGGGAACAAGAGCGGGCGGTCTACGTGCCGCCGGGCTGCGGCTGCGACACCGACGAATGGCGTCGACTACAATCTTGATGAGGAGGAGGACATCAAGCCGTCGGCCGGGCGATCTCATGGTGTCAAGGGCGGCCAAGAATACTCCGCGCAGGTGGCCGCCGACTTATGCAATCCGCTAATGAAAATTTGTTGTCATTTGAATCTCGTATAGAGGGCCTTTCGATTCTGCCAAGAAAATCTTGATTTCAGATTGCAACTTATAAGTGAACTCAAATACTTAAAGCATTTCTCTCAAGAGGTATTCATTAGCATAACGAACATTAAGGTTCCATGCAATGGTTCAAACTTAACCATGTCATCAGTTCAAAAAAAAAATAATAAAGTGCGACATATGCGTATGAAGGATAAGTGACCCTTCCCATCAAACAATGCAACAAAAAATTGTCTTCAAACAAAGAAATCATCTTCTATATTTTCTTCCATGACTGGTGCAATAACCCCATCATCAATGTACGTGTCATCGCCATCGAAATCATCGTCACCAATATAGTCATCAACAGGTTCGAATTGCTTCGCTACGCACTTGATTAATAATGGCGGCGAAACCAGTTGAGCCTACCCTATCTTGTCTTGACCAATTTAAGAATTCCTGACCTTGGCCTGATTCAGGCATTTCTTGGATTCCCACATCAAGTGCATCAGCGTCATTTCCTATGTCTGGCATCGAAAACAAATTTCTTGTTCTCACCAAAACAACAGTAGACCATCCTGGCTTGTTCACGATAGGGACATAAAACATTGGTTCAGCATTTGAAGCAAGAATGTAAGGTTCATCTGAATATCTGAACATGGAAGTAGCAATGTCGATAATACCAAATTTATCCCTAGTGTACCCTCTGCTTCTGCTAGTACTGGTAGCCGGCACATCATACCAATCACACTGAAACAATATAACTTCTTTTTCTTGTGGGAATTCCAGTGAGATTATATTTCTAATGACTCCATACCACCTATGAAGATAGAATGAGACATAGGCCAGAAGAATTAGACATTGTTGAGTGGCACTATCTGGTGTCATATTTTGGCACCGAAGAATTCCAGGTTTGTTTCCAATTTTTTATAAAACTTGCCAATTCCACTTCTGACATCAAGGTTTATGTTTTGCGCACTGCTGATTTTATAAAAATCAAATCATTCCTGGTTGTGTGCAGAGGATTAGCAATAAGAATTCTCAGAATCGTCACAATCGAAAGATACACCATGTTACAGGATCAAAGGGTTTTTCTCAATTGAGCTATGAGAAGGTAAAAAATTCTGTCACAAGGTTTTTGTTCAGGCATTTTTTTATGGTTTGTGCTTGTGTCCCCGAATGACAATGACATGATATTGTTATAACCTATATAGTCTTTGTATTTGATAGAGATATTTAGCCTACTGCCCACTACAAAAAAAATATATTTTGCATGCTTGTATACAGAAAGCTGAAAGTACTAAAACTAAAGTGTGCCAAAAAAGAAGAAGAACTAGGATTCCTTTAGTTTTTCAGTAGCAATAAATATTTCTGTTATCTTTTGTTTTTTAATTCCTGGTGGATATCTTCCTGATCTTTATAGTTTATAAAAGCTTCTACATTTCCCTAGATTATGAAATATGGCTAATTTGTTTACATTCTTGCCTAATTAGAGGGACCAACTAACTGGTGAAGAGCCAAATGATATGGAGCTTTTTATGATGACCCACCAACAAAATGGACAATGGACAAGCGAGGAATCTAGGGAAGTCTATGTGAGTATTAAACAGTTTTTACAACCCTTATTAAGTGATGCAACTGTCCTCGCTTAGAATTAAAGTTTTAATTAACTAAATGTCTTTACTTTGTTAGGACAATGCAACCAGGAAGATTATGGAGCTGGAGTCAAGGCCTGACGCAAATGTCGTCTCAGACTTGGAGCAGAACCAGATTTTCCAATCGACCTACAAGGAAACGAGAAAAATCAAATCAAACAAGATGCATGCTAATGGTTACCTTGCAAGGTACCCAACTAGAAAGGAGCTACTGTCGGAGGACTACCAGCGCAAACTTCGACAGGAGGAAGCCCTCATTGAATCGTTTGGACGGCTGCAAGATAGACTAGATGCTCAAGAAGTTGAAAGGGAAGCCGAGAGGCAAGAACATAGGCGTCAGCTTGAACAGATGAACAAGGAAAGGGAGGCTGATAGAGAAGCACTTAGGCAAGCTATGTTAATGTTGCAAGCAGCCCAACAGCAAGCTTCAGTACAAAAGGTAATATATAACAACATCTATGTTCTCATAGTTTATTGAACTGAAAATCATGATCTTAAACCCAATTTGAAATACAGGCTAGCACAATTGTGGAGCCAACTAAAAATGTTGCTGCTGCTGCAACAATTGAGGGGACACAAAATGTAACAACTACAGAGGGAGAACACATGATGCATAGTCAGCAGGTAGTTTGATGATAATTGAAGAATGTTTAATTGTAACATGCATGTCATATTCTTGTGATGGGGTGTAATTTTAACCACCAACCATTTATTTCCAGGTTACCCAAGAAACCAGCCAGCCAGAACAACAACCCTCTTCTTCCACAGTTGAAGAACGTCTCACTAGAGGGTGCATGACTAGAAGTAATTCGGCAGCGAATTCAGGTGCTGTTTATACTACAACAAAGCAACTGAAGGAAACTGCAGCTAGGAAAAGATCTGCATTGTCCAAAAAGAATACACAGGTACTATGTGAAACCTTTTACCTCTCTTTGCATTAAAAAGGAACATGTAGTCCTTTTGGAGAAGTACATAGCCATTCTTTTGTTCTACTCCTAAATCTGGTCCAGGCTTAGTTTCCTCTTGCTGATTAGAAATATATATGGACGTGTTTGTGCTCATGTGCTCATAAAATGTCTTGGGAGGCAGCTGCATGTATGTTTATATTTGATTTTCACTTCAAAGTTCATGGTTGATAGTACTGCAGCTCACAGAACGCTAGTACTGCAGCTCATGTTTTTCTTCAGTGTTCAATTAGCTTTGCCACCACTAGTCTCAGTTTAACTAATGCATGTCAATGATTTTTTCAGGAGGAATCTTGAGTTTGAGAAGGAGCATGCGAATGGTTGGGACGATGGCCAACATACATATCAAGGGAACCATTGCTGCTATAGTAGACATTAGTCTTTTGATTCAAATGAGTTCAAACAGTTGCCTGTGCTTGACACATTATTATGTGTTAAGCTATCAACTTGTGTTCTCATTTAGTTTGACACTCGCTGTGTTTCATTAATGAGTTTGTATGAACAAATTATATTTCATTTTAATGGATGTTGATGCTTCATTCATTATGTATTTGTCGTTTTGTGATTATTGATTTAAGCTACCAAACAAAGCGTCGCAACATGAATTATTAATATATTAATCTGGCGTGGCAGTATATGATGGCACATATAGCAACCACATTTAGTCGTGGCAATAGGTACGATAATCATGGCAATAGAGAAACTATCTCTTGCAACTACAAAAAGATGACGGTGGCAATAGATGACCTATCTGTAGCAACCAACCTAAGTAACGTGGCAATAGCCTATGCCATCTATAGTAACCATTTAGAAACGTGGCAATAGAGAACCTCTCTGTAGCAACCAACCTAAAGAGACGTTGCAATAACCTAAGCCACCGATAGCAACCATTTAGGCGATGTGGCAATAGAGAACCTCTATTGCAATGCTTTCTCCGCGTAGCAATAACCACGATTGCAACACCTGTGTTGCGTTGTGATTGCATTGTCTTGCTACATGACCAGTGTGTCGCAATATGTATCGCTAGCAACGCCTAGTTCGTTGCAATTGATACTATTACCACACCCATAGTGGTTGCAATTGCTTTTGTTACAACACTCACCATGTGTTGCAAAAGCGTCAAAAGTGTTGCAATAGAGAGGCTGTGTGTCGCAACTAAAACGTAACCCGTTGCATTCTGCTATTGCTACCCTTACAAGTGCAACGACATTTAACCAAAAAAGAATGGTAGCAAAAGTACAATCGCTACCATTTTTGGGTCTTTTGCTACACTTTTTCGGCATTGCATTTGACCAAAAATCTTGTAGTAAAGAAAGGGAGAGGAACGCGGTGATGTTTTCCCGAGGTATTGGAGAGTCGGCACTCTCCACTAGTCCTCGTTGGAGCACCCGCACAAGGGTGTAGCTCCCCCTTGATCCTCGCAAGGACCAAGTGCTCTCTACGGGATGATTCTTCGTCACTCCGACGCGGTGAATCCCCCAAAATCGCTCACAAGATGAGACGGGCCATCCACAATCACCACCGGATGATCACCATGCTCCCAATCACCACCGAGCCGTCTAGGTGATGCCGATCACCAAGAGTAATAAGCAAAAACTCTCACTTGACCAAGACAAGCCTAATGAGATGAGTGGATGCACACTTGCTACTCTCTTTCCACTAATGAGGTCCTAATCAATTGATTTGCAAATCTCTCAACCTCACTAGGGCTCTTGCACTCTCAAGCACTCACAAGGTGTTCTTCAGCTATTGGAATGAGCAAGAGACCTCAATTGAATGAGGTAAGGGAGTATATATACCCCCCACACAAACCCCCACACGAAGAGGTATTTCAGGCAGTTTTAAAGTCGACCGGACGCGTCCGTCGGGGCAACCGGACGCATCCGGTCGTCTGTTAACGGCTAACTGTACCTGCAGTGCGTCACACTGACCGGACGCGTGTCGGAGTCCGGTCCACCATGACCGGACGCGTCTGGTCCAAAATTTCCCATTCTGGACCTCTCTGAGTAGTGACCGGACGCCCAAACCCCAGCGTCCGGTCGGTGCTGATCAGCGTCCGGTCCCACCATGGACCCCGCGAAGCCGATGGCACCGGCGTCGGTCCACTGCCGAGGGGGCAGGGTCCGGTCACTGGGGCACCTCTCATACACTGTCCGGACGCGTCCTGTCAGTTATGTGCCAGCTCCGGTCAAGCCAAAATGGCTCGAAACACTTCTGATTTTGCGACCTCTCGCATGGCTTCGACTAAACTGAACTTTGGGCTAATTCTAGGGCTATCTAGGACTAGAACCAACAAGTGTGCACCACACCTAACTCACTAGACTCACCTAGGTCAAGTTACCCATTCAAACCCCTCTTAATTAATAGTATGGCCAAAGGTAAAAACAAAGTCCTAGCTACTCTAAGTGTCTCTCCAACACCAAACGACACTTAGAACTAGCTATCCTTAACCTTGTCGTCCATCCTTTGAAAACCGAAAACGATCTCGATCATCGAGACATGAATACCATTGATTGACCAATCAACCACCATTACCGTGACCTAACTCAAACTTGTTTCTGCAAAACACATGTTAGTCATAATAATTTGATGTTGTCATTAATCACCGAAACCCACTAGGGGCCTAGATGCTTTCATCTTGGTTATTTGTAATTGTTGTAATATTTTGTCCATACTAATTTCACCCAAGACACCTCAGCCTTATTGAAGAATTTGTCCATGTGTTTAAGGAGCAGGCTGTCATTGTGGATTTGTAAATTGATGACTCCTAAACCTCCACTTTCTTTGGCAGTACATACCATGGGCCATGCAGCTTTTGGGGCTTTTTGTTGTTAATGTCTGATCCCCTCAACAGACAATGCCTCCTGTACTTATCCACTTGTTCAATGATGGTTTTGGGCAAGCTAAAGGTGCACATTGCAAAGGTAGGAAGGGCTAAAAAACTGCATTTGTTAATTCTAGTCTTCTAGCCTCATTCAGATAACTAGATATGCTTGTCAGCCTTCTTTCACATTTGTTAGCAATTAACCAAAAATCCACAACTGATGGCTTAGCAATGCTCAAAGGTAGACCTAAGTATGTGAAAGGGAGGGAACCAATTTCACATCCAAAGATGTCTACGAGTTCTTCAACGTCATTTTGGACCATATTTATAGGAACCATGAAAGACTTCCCAAAGTTGATTTTGAGACTAGTAGATTCACCAAAATTAGTGAGTAAAGTCTTTAGGTAGTCCACCTGATATCTATCTCCCTGCATAAAAATGAGTGTATCATCTGCATACTGCAGAATTGGGTAGTCTTGATCATGAGGTAGAGGAATGGGGAGATTAAGCTGTCCCCTAGAGCAAGCATCATTAAGTATAGTCTAAAGAAAATCAGCAGCGAGGACAAATAATAGAGGGGACAGAGGGTCTCATTGTCTGACACCCCTTAAGCAATGAAATACTTTCTCTAGAACATTGTTTAGCAAAACTGATGAAGTACCAGAACTGAAGATATTCTCCATCCACATTAGCCATCTTTCTGGAAAACCTTTTGCTTTCATACTTTCCAGCATCAGTTTATGCTCCACCTTATCAAAAGCTTTTTCAAAGTCTAATTTTAGGATGATAATCTATCTTTTGGACTGATGACACATATGTAGATATTCCAGGGACCATGCTAAGCAGTCTTGTATAGATCTTTTCTGTATAAAACCATACTGATTTTTGTGTATAAGGTGTGGTATAACAACCTGAAGTCTATTTGCCAGCACCTTTGTGATGATTTTAATTGAGTTGTTCAAAAGTGAGATTGGTCTGAAATCAGATACCTTACATGCATCATCCTTTTTTGGTACTAGGGTAATATATGAGCCATTTATGCTTTGCAGGCAGGCTTGATTGCTGTAGAATTCCTCAAAAAGTCTGTAGTAGTCCTCACAGATAAGTGGCCAGCATTTCTTAATGAAGTCAGTGTTAAAACTATCTGGGCCTGGTGCTTTGTAAGATGGAAGGTTTTTGACTACTTGATCAATCTCGGCTTGAGTGAAACCATTAACAAGATGAACTAGATTGTGATGCTAACTTTCAAAATGTTGTAGTAGATCAAAGCTAATTCCAGGGAAACTAGAAGTTCCTAACCTTTCTTTGAAAGACTTCCACAGAAGTTCAGCCTTTGATTCATGATCAGTAATGGTATTATCATTTTCATCGGTCAATGCTGTTATCAGATTCCTTCTCATTGCTTCACCGTGGCATTGGCATGGAAGAAATGGGTATTGGCATCCCCAAGAGTGACCCATTTAATCTGTCCTCTTTCTTTACATAAGCCTTCTGCTGACTCAATAAGGAAATGAGCCTTTCCTCCAAAATGGCTCTGAAATTCCATTCAATCAATGAGAGATCTCTGCATTCTTCTAACATATTGAGAAGGCCCAATATCATTTTCATTCTGGTTATACTCTCTTTGAGGCCTAACAAAGAATTACTCCAATTCTTGAGAACTTTCCTGAGATTCTTACATTTGGAGGTAATGCTCTTCATTGCATCAAAGGTCTGGGCTGGGGTATACCATCCTTCCTATACTTTCGATATAAAATCATCATGAAACATTCAATAATTTTTGAATCTAAAAATTTTACTTTTGGGGATTACTGTGTTGACAGAAATCAAGCAGAGGGTGTGGTCTAAAACTTCCGAGTTCATCGTAGAAACCCAACAGTGAGGATAGCTTAGAGTCCAGTAGAAGAAGTGAAGACCCAGTCTAGCCTTTCTAAAAGAGGACATAGCTATTTATTAGACCAAGTGAAGCATTTACCCTTCATGGGTAGTTCGATCAGACCAAGCTTGCTAATTGCCTCATTGAAAAGCAGCATCTCATTGATATCAGCCTTAGGTTTGTTGCGGTCTTCAGGATTTCTATAGAGATTAAAATCTCCAACAATCAACCAGACAACAGTACTTGGCATTTGAATATTTTTGAACCAAGTTAAGAATTCTCTCTTCCCAGTAGGAGTATAGGGGGCATGAACATTCGTCAGTAACCAAGAAGCACCATTATGAAGAGAAAGAAATTCAATAGCAATAGCATAAGAATTTTTGAAGACACAGTTTTCAATAAAAAGGGAGCTTTTTCATGCTATGAGTGATCCCCCAGAAGCACCATCAGAAGCCAAATAATCAAAACAATCAAACAATTTTTGGATATACTGTAAATCAAAGGAGCCACGTTTTTTTTCCCCTGGAGACAGAGAACATCACACACACTTTCCATAATACGATCTCTAATAGCATTCCATTTAGGTTCAGCATTTTTACCATGAACGTTCCAACTCGACACTTTCCAAGTTCTATGATTCATAACTAAAAACAATAAAGAAGCAAAAGCAGTTCTAGGCAACTAAGAACTAAGCATTAGGAGACTAGAAGACTAGTTGACTCCATTCTGGTCAGGCATGCCTGACTCATCTTCTGGGGCAGTGGAGTCATCCTGGGAGCCTGAACCTACATCAGCCATCTGGGCATCAGCCTTTTTGGCCTTCTTGGGTTTTGTTTTTCTAACAGGAGTAGGAGCAGCTGGCTTGGAGAGAAGGTGATCATCACTTAAGCTCTTGGGGTCCATCTGACAGAAGTTGACTCCCAGGTCTCTTACTACAGAGGCAGATATGAGAGGTGGTTTAGCTTGATAGCCAATGCAATTTCTATCTTTACAAGAAGATGGTTTAAAATCCATAGATTTAGCATGAATTCTCGTACTTCTCCTAAGCTGAGATTTAGATATGATAATAGGTTGTTTACCTCTCTTTCTACCTTTGGAAGTAGAGGCCTTGGGATTAGGCTCCTCTGAGACTTAGTGAGCAGCTAAACCTTCTGAGGTAATAGGGAAACCAGTTGGGCTGTCATGAGCTGTGCCATCAGCTAAAGCTTCAAGAACCAAAGTAGGGTCCAAATCATTATGGGTGTCTGCATGATCAGAACAATAAATTTCAGTGATGGTCACTGTGGGTTTTGACTTTGGCAGAGAAAAGGAGAAGGATTTACCCGAGGATGAGCTAGAAATATGATGCCAAGCTTGTGAGGTGAGGAAATTAGAGGCCCAGTCAAATGATGAGTCCTTTAGGAGAAGCATAGTGAAGAAGTCCATCCAGTTAGCGGGGACATTTACTGACTGCATTGTTGGATCAGCTAAGGAAAAGAACTTAGCCCACATCCTTAGAGCATTTGGGCTGGGGCTAGGATGACCCATGCTGACCTTCTCTGAACCAGCCCTAGAATTCCCCAAAGTGTTGTCAAAATCAAAGGGATTGGCAGGCAGAACTTGCTTTGAACACTGTCCAAGCTCAAGGATAGGGTTTAGGTCAAAAGTAGACTAAAATTTAGGAAAAATATGTTTCTGTGGCCAAGAGTTCTAAATATGTACCAAGCCAATCTGAATATTGCCATTGCCCTGTATGGGAGGGCCTCCACCATCATTTGCATTAGCAGTAATCCAAGCTATAATATCCTCTTCCCCCATAAGTTCATCCTCCTGTATTTCATCAGGCAAGAAAACTTCTAGATTGTTGAGATTCGTGAAAGGAACAATATCCACCACATGAGCAGGTGGGTTATTTTGTTGTAGGGGTTATGTGTCAGTATTAGAACCATCATCCATGGCCAAGATTTGCTCTTCTTGTAGCTAAAGGTCATTAACTTGAACATCATCCATGGCTTGCAAATTCTGACTGACTTCTTCTATGGGCTCATTCACAACTGGGCCTAAATCTCTTGCTGGGCTTGGAGAGGTATCAAAGGTGGGCTTCATCATTGCCAGCAATTTGCTCTGCAGGCTGGTTACCATTCTGAATCTAGGGAGCCCAGTCATTATCAACAGCATTAGCCTGAGGCTGATTGGGAGGATTTGGTGGTGGAGGCTGTGGGCCCTGGCCTGGCTGCCCAAGCCCAAAGAACTCAAAGTGGTTGGGATCAACATCATCTGGGTCATCTAGGGGGAAGTCCTCATCCTGTGGTAGAGCACCAAGCAAAGTGGTTGTGATGATTTTAATTTGCACTGTCCAACTGTCTGACTCCGATGCTTCTCCTTCAGTAAAGGTTAGAAACCATGGCACAACATCCAGACTAGAAACCCTAACTTTTGCAAGGGTACAGCCCATGTGATTGTGATCCTCTTCCCAAACTATAAGCTTCATAAATTTGGATACAGCCCTATCCACCATGGAGTAGGACCAGAGGTCTAAATTTAGACCAATCAAGAGCAACCAAACCTCATGAGTGAAAACAGTAGTCCTATTGTTCCATGCACGGTCATGAGCAATGAAAGAAATGCTAACATTGCCAAATTGCCTTGGATCACCATTGATAAGTATGTCTCTATGAAACAAGTGACTAAAAGTGACATATGCCTGACCAAAAGGACAAGGCTGGATCGCAAGGTACGGCATATTCATTTCAACTGCTAAAAACTATGCCAAAGTTTCTCTGATCACCTCAAAATCCATCTGGTGATGCGGCAGCGGCTGAATGAGAGCAATGGTGACATCACTATGCCTGCGTTGGAACGCTCCAGTGACGACTCGGTGCATGGCTGGTCGACCAGGAACCATCACCCTCTGTCCCCATTCCGGCATGAAGGGAGCGGGATCAACAAAACAGAGGGCCATCGGACTCGAGTGTGCCGGTGTTGTAGCAGAATTTGGCGTTTTTAGAGACCAAGCATGATGAGAAATGGCAGGCAGATGACGGAGGCCACGGAGCTAATAATGGTACTCACCAAACGTGGAGCAGACGATTGACAGCACAGAGGAAGAGGAGATGTCCAGCGGCGGAGGAGAATCTCCGGCCTCATCGTCGTCAAGTAACTCCGGAGCACGAAGACTCCAGGTTCCTCCCCAAGGAATAGTTATCGGGCAGGTGGGGAGGAAATGCCGCTTATTTGTTTAATGAAATCAATTACCGACAGATAAATTTGTGGGGTGCAAGTTTGTACAGCCCCCTTCCGTGGCCCACCATTCAGCGTCTCAGAGGTTTGACAGATCCGAGAAAGGGAAGAGGAAGAGGCACGACGCGGTGATCGAGGCCAGACAGAACACTCCCAAGAAACGCGCCCAAAACTAAGGCAGCGTCAACACCTGGGACTATTCTTACAGGCCGGGCGTTTATGGGCTAGTGAGAGACAATTAGCGCAAAACTGATACGAAGGCCCAGCTAGATTACGGGGTGTAGGGCCCAAGATTCCAGCGTCCAAGTGAGAGAGAGAGAGAGAGCCGTTTGAATGATTATTGCTGTAATCAAGTCTCATAAACACTGATTTTCTTCTAGAATTCAAATTTGAAAACAATCTCAAATTCGAACTGGAGGTATGACGATGAACAGGAATGGCGTTGGCTCCAGTGAGGGGAGGACGTACCAAAGGATGATATGCAGAATCATGCCGGCCGATCTGCGTCCAGGATGCACGATTCTACACTCAGAAAAAGGTTCATATATTCTACACACTCAGAAAAAGTTCATATATCCCTTTAACGATTATATGAAACAAAATATGAATCCCTTTTTTGAGAGAGAATCTCCAATGGGTACCTACCTCGTGTTTCTACAAGATCAGTAATAATATATATGTGTATCAAATTTCTTATTAAATGCTAGTTTGAGCTATAGCTAATCGATCTTGGCTAAAAGTAGGTACCATAACCATTTCGTTTGCCTTTCTTTTCCTTTTGTGCATTTCCTGTATCCAACGAAAATGGATAAAAGTCAATAGTGTATATGTACATAATATTGCAACATGTAAACCCACTTATACAAACTTTGACATACTCTATAATTTACACTCCTTTCTTTGTCACGTATATATGCCTTATAAAAAGAAATGGAGGAAGTGTTAATAGGTCTGTATTTGTTGTCGGTATATTGTGTTAGATAATAAGGCAATTTCTATGTCATTTTAATTCCAAAAATTAACATTATGATGATGACATATAAAAGATTAATGATAAATAAAAGCATGATATCAAATACATCCATAACAATATGGAACATGATATCGAATAACATGTGAAGCATATGAATATTAAATTAAATATTAAACTCATGAACACATGATTCATATAGCATAACAAGAAAGCATGTCATATATCTCACAAAGATGATTAACACAGAACGCACATGAAACGATGAGACAGAACTACTAGAACATAAACATAGTAGTATATGAAACGTATGATCAGAACTGCAGCAACAGACAGACATAGCATATATCTTAAAACTAAAACTGATGCAGGATATATCACGAAACGATCTGATAGAGCATATGAAACAAACTCAAAATAGCATGCGCAACAACACTAGAACACTACTGCAACAAGTATGATCTGGAATACATAAAACAGAGAGAAGATAAACAGTTCATATCCTCCAGTGTAGGAACTCGATCCCGATCCTGAACCTTGTCCCACCTCCTTCGTCATGATGAAGGCATTGAAGATGATCCCGTGAGGAAGATGAACGGCAGCGTCCTCCTATATCCATGAAGAAGGTCAGCGGCGGCGTCCTCCCTTGAAGATGAAGAAGATGACAACGATCGGCGGCGATGGATCGGACGGTCAGCGTAGACGCATGGATCGGAACAGTCGCGTAGACGCTCCCCAAAAACCTAATTGCCGATCCCCGTGTAAGGTCTCGAACGGCAAGGGCTTCGGAGGCACCTGCCCTCTCGCTTCTCCATGCGCGCAAAGTCACGAGATGGGGAAGACCTCGGTTGCAATTGAGTTGTGTGTCTGAGCATCAAAATCCCGAAGAGGAGGGAGCGTCTCCTTTATATCCTTGTGGTGGCGCCTAGAGGGAGGTGAAGAGCAAGAGTCTCACGCAGCAACCGAGGAATCGGACGGCCAAGGGTTCAACCGAGTTGAAACTCCTGCGGTTAGTGAGTGCTAAAAATTTAACACACACGCACGACACGCTCGCTTCGCCGCCGCCCGCCTGCCTGCCTCGCCTCGCCACGCCACGCCACGCCCACGGCCACGGCCCGGCCGGCCGGGCGGCGGCGATGGCGATGGCGCGCGTGGCACACACACCTTTTGGTCTGTTCCTTGACTTCTCAAATTAAGTGGAATAATTTCCACCATATAAGTCAAGTCAACGTCCCTTGGACTTCCAATCTGGTATAAATAATATTCTCTATAATTACACACCATAGAGTTAATTGATTTATTAAATCTAAATGGGCCTAGCCCATAATAAATCCAACAATCCCCACCAAACTCTAGGGTATGTAATGATGAAGCATCAGAATCACAATTCTTTGATATACCAGTGTTTCGATGGAGACTATTAAGTTGAACATCCACCTAGAGCAAGAGTTTGACTCACTCACAACTGAACAATAGATTAAACCTTGAATTGACAGTTTTGTGCGAGATGAGATTCACTCAAGTCCTTTGCTGGTACTAGGCTGCAAAAGGCATCCCTGCTGTTTGAAGCATATAAGTCACACTTCTGTGCCTTTCATGAGTATTTAGGGATTACCTAAATTCCATAGACTGTGACCAGCAGTCTAACTCATATAGGTGTACTCCTCAAGAGATGTTCTGTAGGACAACATCTCATCTTCATAAGACTCTTGGAATACATTAAGGTAAATACCAACCTGCCTTACAGATAGGAAAGATGTGTATCAGAGATGAGTTAAAGAAAGGGATCTTTCCTCTCAATCTACTACCAGCTTGTTTCACCATTCTACTTCACGGGATCTCTGATCACATAGAACAGGTTACCACTGTAGTAGATTTCAAACAGGTCTCATACCCATCTCTCTCGATGCACTCTCTATCACACTACGTGACAGGCCCTTTATAAACTGATCTGCCAGATTGCTAGATGTATGGACATAATCCAATGCAATAACTCTGGAGTCTCTCAGTTTTCTGACAGATTTTAATCTTCTCTTGACATGCCTAGTAGACTTCATGTTGTCCCTTGAACTGTTAACCTTAATGATCACAGTTTGGTTATCACAGTTCATAGATATAGCCGGTATCGGTTTCTCAACAACCGGCAAATCCATTAGGAGATCACGAAGCCACTCAGCCTCAACCCCAGTAGTATCTAATGCAAAGTGAGTTCTGCTTCCATTGTAGACTTCGTTAAGATAGTCCGCTTGCAAGACTTCCGTGAGACAACCTCCACCTCCAAGCAAGAACACATATCCGCTCGTGGCATACAGCTCATCTCGCATCGAGATCCGGTTAGGCGTCACAATAGCCTTCTAGCACTTTTGGGTATCCCCGGTAATGAATACCATGGGTCATTGTACCTTTCAAATAGCGCATCACTCTCTCAAGAGCACGCCAATGATCATCACCTGGATTTAAAACAATTCGACTCAATTTGCACACAGCATATGAAATATCAGGCCTCATAGCACTCGCAAGGTACATGAGCGAGCTAATGATTTGGGAGTATGTCAATTGATCCCTTGCTATTTTCCGATTTTTCCTCAATAGCACACTTGGGTCATAAGGTGTAGGAGCAGGATCACAGTCACTAAACCCAAAGCGACTTAAACCTTTTCCACATAGTGGGATTGCAACAAAGTTACCCCAGCATTACCTTCTCGTATAAGTTTGATATTAAGAATAACATCAGCTTCTCCCAAATCTTTCATCTCAAAATTATTTGACATGAATTTCTTCACTTCCTCAACCACCTTGAGGTTTGATCCAAAGATCTTACCTTCTCGTATAAGTTTGATATTAAGAATAACATCAGCTTCTCCCAAATCTTTCATCTCAAAATTATTTGACATGAATTTCTTCACTTCCTCAACCACCTTGAGGTTTGATCCAAAGATCAATATATCATCAACATAAAGGCACAATATTACAGTCTCACCCCCACCATGCCGATAATACACACATGTGTCAGATTCATTAGCAGCAAAGCCAGCACTTTGAGTGTATTATCAAACTTTTCATGCCATTGCTTAGGTGCTTGTTTTAGGAAATACAATGATTTAATCAACCTACACACCTTGTTCTCTTGACCATTCACAATGAACCCCTCTAGCTGATCCATATAGATCTCCTCATCCAACTCTCCGTTTAGGAAAGCTGTCTTTACATCCATCTGATGAATGATAAGACCATATGAGGCTACCACGGCTATCAGTGTGCGAATTGTAGTCAATCTAGCCACTGGTGAATAGGTATCAAAGAAATCTTCCCCCTCTTTTTGGGTATATCCTTTGGCCACAAGCCTTGCCTTGTACCTCTCAATTGTACCATCAGGCCTAAGCTTTTTCTTGAATATCCATTTGCAACCTATAGGTTGACAACCATAAGGTCGATCAACGACCTCCCACGTTTCGTTTGACATAATAGAATCCATCTCACTCCTTATTGCTTCCTTCCATAAGTCAGTATCAGGAGAGGAATATACCTCACTTATAGTGGTTGGTGTGTCTTCCACAAGGTACACTATAAAGTCATCACCAAAGGATTTTGTAACCCTCTGTCTCTTACTCTTTCGAGTGACTATAGTGTCATCCACCTTAGGGATGTGCACATTAGAATCCACAGCATGATCTGAAGAATTAGATAGTTCTTGCTCATGAGGAATTATAGTCTCATGACTTGTTTCATTAGGTGTATCCTTCATGGGAAACTCATTCTCAAAAAATATAGCGTCTCTAGATTCCATGATAGTATCAACATACATATTAGGCATATCAGATTTTATAATTAAGAACCTATAACCATCTTTGTGAAAAGAATAACCAAGAAAAACACAATCAACAGTTTTAGGTCTAAGTTTACGCTTTTTATTGATTGGCACATTCACCTTAGCCAAGCAACCCCATGTGCGCAAATATGAGAGGTTTAATCTTCTCTTTTCCCATTCCTCAAATGGTGTAATCTCTTTGTCTTTTCTAGGAACTCTGTTCGGGACATGACACCGTTATTATCGCCTCACCCCACCATTCCTTGGATAATCCCGCTGTACTCAACATGGCATTCACCAAGTCTGTTAGAGTGCAGTTTTCCTTTCAGTAATCCCATTAGATTGTGGTGAGAATGGCAGTGTCCTCTCATGTACAATACAATGTTCCACGAGAACTCATCAAAAACATTCGAGAAATATTCTCCACCTCGATCGGACCATAACCGTTTTATTTTTCTCTCAAGTTGGTTCTCAACTTCAGCTTTATAGGCCTTAAAATAATTGAACGCTTCATCTTTTGTTTTTAAGATATACGCATAGCAAAACCTAGTGGAATCATCTATAAAAGTGAGAAAATATCGTTTAGCACCTTTGGTCAATATTCCGTTCATCTCGCACAAATCAGAATGAATAAGTTCTAGAGGTGCCAAATTCCTCGCCTCAGCAGCCTTGTGAGGCTTGCGGGGTTGTTTTGATTCTACACACACATAGCACTTAGACTTTTTGACCAAGTTAAATTTAGGAATTAAATTGAGATTTGCTAACCGCATGAGACAGCCAAAACTTGCATGACAAAAGCGTGAATGCCATAAATCCGACTCATCAGAAATATCAATAGAATTCACCATCTTATTACACACATCATGCAAAGATAAACGGAACAGTCCTCCGCAATCATATCCTTTACCAATAAAAGAACCATGTCTCGACACAACACATTTATTAGACTCAAGAACAACCTTGTAGTCATCACGACACAACATAGATGCGCTAACAAGATTTTTCTTGATGGAGGGCACATGCTGAACGTTCTTCAATGGCACCGTCTTCCCCGAAGTAAACTTCAGAATGACCGTACCAACACCAAGAACATGCGTACATGACCCATTGTCCATCAACAAGGCGCCAGACCTCCTGACCTGGTAGGAAGAAAACAAAGAAACATTAGCACACACATGTATATTTGCACCACTATCCATCTACCACTCAAGTGAATTACAAACAGAGAGAACAAATGGTAAAGAATTACAATACCCAAATGTTCCATCTCTATTGTCAGTAGTCACAACATTTGCTGATTTCTTGTCTTATGTGAACTTGCGATCAGGGCACTCTCTTGCCCAATGTTGATCACTGCCACAGACAAAACATCCTCCATCTTTCTTGTTGTTACTCTTCTTTTTTTAAACGTCTTTGTTTGAGCAGGTTTGGTTGAATTCTCTTGCTTGTTTTGGTTTTTCTTCTTGTTGAACTTGCGGAATTTGGAGTTCCTCTTTTGCACCACATTTGCAGTAGAGGTCTCAACACTCTTTCCATTATCCTTTGCTCTAGCCCTCTCCTCAACATCAAGAGTACCAATAAGCTCTTCCACATTGAACTCTTGTCTCTTATATTTGAGTGAGGTGGCAAAGTCCTTCCAAGAAGGTGGTAACTTGGCGATAATACCGCCAGCCACAAACTTGTCAGGCAAAGGACAAGGGAAAAGCTCAAGTTCTTTAGCTAGTTCCTGAAACTCATGAGCTTGTTCCACTATAGATCGGTTCTCAACCATCTTGTAGTCATACAACTGTTCCATGAGATACAGCTCGCTACCAGCATCAGTAACTCTAAACTTTCCAACAAGTGCATCTCACAACTCTTTCCCAGAGGGAAGAATGATATTGCTTTTCTGGAATTTTGCATCAAGTGCACTGATCACTGCACCTCGAAAGAGGTTGTCATCAGCCCTAAACTTAGCCTCATCTTCAGGAGACAAGTTAGCAGGCTTGCCCTCAGCGGCATGATAACAAGACATAGCAGTGAGCCACAATTCCATCTTAGCTCTCCAAATCAAGAAGTTTTTACCATCAAAAGGATCAGGCTTTAACACAGCAGTAAAACCTCTGACAGAAAATAGCCTATAATTAGGTTTTTGGATTGTTAGATAATTAGACAATTTTCATGTCATTTTAATTCCAGAAATTAACATTATGATGATGACATATAAAAGATTAATGATAAATAAAAGCATGATATCAAATACATCCATAACAATATGGAACATGATATCGAATAACATGTGAAGCATATGAATATTAAACTGAATATTAAACTCATGAACACATGATTCATATAGCATAACAGTAAAGCATGTCATATATCTCATAAAGATGATTAACACAGAACTGCATATGAAACGACGAGACAGAACTACTGAAACATAAATACAGTAGCATATGAAACGTATGATCAGAACTGCAGCAAATGCATTTACATAGCATATATCTTAAAACTGAAATTGATGCAGGATATATCACGAAACGATCTGACAGAGCATATGAAACAAACTCAAAACAGCATGCGCAACAACACGAGAACACTACTGCAACAAGTATGATCTGGAATACGTAAAACAGAGAGAAGATGAACAGTTCATACCCTCCGATGTAGGAACTCGATCCCGATCCCGAACCTTGTCCAGCCTCCTTCGTCATGAAGAAGGCGTTGAAGACGATCCCCTAAGGAAGACGAACGGCAGCGTCCTCCCGTACCCGTGAAGAAGATCAGAGGCGGCGTCCTCCCTTGAAGATGAAGAAGATGACGACGATCGGCGGCGATGGATCGAGCAGTCGCGTAGACGCTCCCAAAAACCTAATTGCCGATCCCCCGTGCAAGGTCTCTAACAGCAAGGGCTTCGGAGGCACCTGCCCTCTCGCTTCTCCGTGCGCGCAGAGTCACGAGATGGGGAAGACCTCGGTTGCAACTGAGTTGTGTGTCTGAGCATCAAAATCCCGAAGAGAAGGGAGTGTCTCCCTTATATCCTTGTGGTGGCGAATGGAGGGAGGTGAAGAGCAAGAGTCTCGCGCAGACAACTGAGGAGTCGGGCGACTGAAGGGTTCAACTGAGTTGAAACTCCCGCGGTTAGTGAG
Organism: Chrysopogon serrulatus; assembly: GCA_015844335.1. Lineage (NCBI taxonomy): Eukaryota > Viridiplantae > Streptophyta > Magnoliopsida > Poales > Poaceae > Chrysopogon > Chrysopogon serrulatus. Next base: position 272,403 of record JADLZL010007662.1, on the reverse strand, counting down.
TGCTAAAAATTTAACACGCACGCACGCACGACACGCTCGCTCACTCGCTCGCCGGCCTGCCTCGCCACGCGCACGCCCACGGCCCGGCCGGGCGGCGGTGGCGGCGCAGCATGTGGCACACCTTGGTCCGTTCCTTGACTTCTCAAATTAAGTGGAATAATTTCCACCATATAAGTCAAGTCAACGTCCCTTGGACTTCCAATCCGGTACAAATAATATTCTCCATAATTACACACCATAGAGTTAATTGATTTATTAAATCTAAATGGGCCTAGCCCATAATAAATCCAACATATTGTTCTGATCCGACACATGGCTACCTGTCATCTCGTTCGTCTGTTTTCCTCCTATGTAACTCTTTCCTCCGCCTAAGCGCCTGAACGCCACCGGTTCGCTGTAGGGGAGCCTCCACGCCGCCTCCATCGCTGCCCTATCGCAGGAGGTGGCATGGCATCCCTGACACAGGAGGTGGCTCAGGAGGGTGAACGTGGCGGCCGTCCCCGCACGATGCCTCATCTTCCTAGCTATCACACCTGACCCTCGCAGTCGCCAGCCTCCCCCGCCAATGGTCATGCTTCCCATCTGCCCCCTCTGGTGGCCAATGCTTCCCTTCTCTGATGGCCGAGTTTTTCTATGGCGATGAGGAAAGGAGGGGAATGACATAATTAGAATGGATTTGTGTGTTTTGCTAAAGAAAACAAGAAAAAAGGTACTATCAAAAAATATAGGTGGCTACACAAACAGACTAGTCGGTAGTCTGATTTGTTGATACTATTACTGGAGATACTCTAAGAAGAGAAGTTAATGCTCGGAGATTCTTAGAGCATATTCGTTTAAATGTTTATTCAAATAATAATGACATGACCTTTGAAAAAGGAGGGAGTATTAATATGGTCAACCTCTCATGTATGCATGACGGTTACACAACGTACAGAATCAAACCCAGTTGAACCAGCTAGCAAGCTGTTGTTTTACTGTCTGCAACAGTGAAATTGAAGAAATTAAGCAGAAATTAGGAATGAAATTGAAGTGCAACCGCGACCGCGAGATATATGAGAAAAGAAAACCAACTCGGGAAAGCATAAGTCTTCGTTGCAGTTTTGCACTGCATCCCTTTATTGATCGAGAGTAATTAAAGAGAAGAAATAAACCCTAGGCGGGCTGGGTCGCCATCGCTATTGACTATCCTGTCATCGATGTCAACACGAGATTAGGAGATGGAACGACGATGAGCAAGGCAAGAAGTACGTGCTGGACGAAGCTACATAGACCGAAGTCTAGGACTAGGACTAGGAAAGAGAGAATAGAGTAGTCTCTGTACCTGTATATGCATGGTCAATGGACGCTGTAATGCATCCGCGGCGATGAAGCTACCTAAGAACTGTGTTTTATATATATGCAGTATAGTTATACATATCTCGCTCTGTTGAGTAATACTATATATGTTGTCAATATAAGTCTAAATTTTCACTGTAATGTATTTCCACTGGCGGTTTCCACTGGCGGTTTTCAAGCAACCGCAAGTGAAAATGCATCATTTTCACTGGTCTCCAGCACAGGCGGCAGACCAAAACACCTGTGGAAACTCATCTTGAACCGCTTGTAGAGAGCCTCTGTGTACTAGTGGATGCTACTTCACCAGGAAAATAATAAAAAAGTTTTACCTATTCTTTATCTAGTATATGTATTCGTCATCAATCTTTTTATATCAAGGATTTTGACTTTTTATCGACCAATGTGAAATAACCCTTCTATTTGCTCGTGGCTGGCTATCTAGCTCTCTCTCATTTTCCTTCCTCAGCTAGCTATCGGAGTAGTACGCATAGCTGGCCAATGGACACGCCGTATAATCCACTCATGAAGAAGCTTTATGGGTACCTATCTATACCTAGCACACACAACAAGCTCAGAGCTCTGCCTGGATGCGGTCACAACTCAGATTGCTCGATCGCCAATGGATGGATTGATGGATTTATCCAGCTGTCACAGCTCTGCAGCAGCTAGCCGTGGCCCGTGGGCAATGCGGCATGAACGCACGCAGTCGATGCCAAGCTAGCTAGCTGTGATGATGTGAGCAGAAGAACAAGAATGGAGTCAAAACTGAGGGCTGGCCGGCAGAGTCAGGCAGCCCTCTCTGTCCTCGTGCCGGCCACGACCACAGATCAGATTCCCAACCGAAACGACGATACATTATGGGGCCAAAATAGAATCAAGAAGCTAGGATGGAGTACCAAGCAACTAGCCTTCGTTTCTGCGATTGACCATCAACTAAGAATGAGACTCGTGACCTCGTAAGTCGTTACCATGCATGCACTTTACGTTCAATCGTTTTTGTTACCCGTTGCGTCGCTCCGTCGGAACCATTAGCTACGTACGCCATGACACACACACATAGATCACTGTCATCAACGGCCGAGATTTACAACAAATTGAAGTCATAAAAAGCATAAACTGGACTTTTGATATCTTACATGCAATTGTTCCAATCATTTTTCTTTGCAAGAAGTTAATTACAGGTAGAAAATCTTGGCACGACAGATACCAAGGTAGAGTGACATGAGTAGTATACCTGGCACTTTATGGGCCGGGCTAGGCCTCGTTCCTACCGGCTACAACCATCCCACTGGACGTCAGGCTGAATTTGTTTTTGATAGGGTCAGGCCTATGCAGCCCCCTCCATGCAACTTATAGTGTAAAATAAATAACATAATTTATGATAAATCTTATGATAGTTTATGATGAAAAAGGCAACTATGGTTTTACGGGAGAAGGTAAAAGATGATAAAAATGTAAAGAGAGGGCCAAGTAACTGAATAATTCCTGAGAGACTTAGTTTAGAATTGTGCTCAAGAGAAAAAAATGAAGGACCACGTAGATTTTGGCCGTATTAGTGGAAAACTAGTTCATCAACCCGTGCTCCGCACGGGTTAGAATTCTAAGAAATATATTATTTAAAATATGTTAATACTAAAGAATTTTTATATTAAATTATATGTTTTTTTCTCTTTAACATAATGGATACTTTGCAGTATATATCAAATTATTATAAAGTAATTGATTTTTTTTTTTTGCAAAATGACTGATTCATTTGTTTTTCATCAATATTCATATTTTTTTACCTTACATGGCACCTCTATATTATTTGAATATGAAATTAGTTTGAAGCCTTGCGGTTAACTACATTGATCTTGGTTGCATCACATATCTTATGAAGTCCTGAATCTAAATTTTTTATTTTCAAATTTATTATTGACCATTATTGTTTTGTTATCCTCAAGTTAAAACTCTTGTGCTTATTAAATATTTTATTAAATCTCTTTCTTACACTTTTTTTTTTTAAATATGGATTTTAGGTCATAAAGTACGTTCTTATGTACTACAATAGCATAAGCAATCATTTCAATCGTACACCAAGTTACCTAAGATAAGTGATAGAGCTTAAAGTGTGATCTCAGATGGGGTAGTAGCGCTAATCTCAAAAGAATTTCAATACTTTGGTATCATCATTATTGACTTTTACTCTCAAGTAATCTTATAGGGTCAGACAAAATAAAACCATCAGTGGTTTCCCATAGTTTTCAGGATGAATCAATTTTCCTATCAAGGAATTGTATATGCATTTATAGTCATATTATTGGTATATACATATTAACTATTTAGTCAAAACATATAAATATAAATAAAGTAACAACCTAAATAAATTATTTGGAAGCCGTTACTAACACTATTTTCAACAATTTGCTAGTATCATTATTATAAGATTTGTTAAGGAAATATTCATAATGTGATGAAACATAACATATACCGTCTTCAACAATAATGTTTCATCACAATAAGAATATTCTCAAACAATTCTTTTTATTAGGAGACATTGATAATTTCTATATGTAGATTTGAGATGATAATTATTTTTCTAATAATAAGATGACAATTAGGTTAATTATTTTATCATAATTTGAGTACTGGGTAATTAGATATAAATTTAGGTCTACTGTAGATCGTGTTTCTTAAGGGCACATGTGGTGTTTAAGTATAAAGCTATGGGTTACTTTATGTTGTTTTACACAATAGTAGAGATGGAAAATTTTTTAGAAATGTTGTTTTACACAACAACAGAGATGAGTCTTTCTTGGGGAAATCGAAATAAATCCAATAGTCAGTAACACCCTAAAATTTGCTCTTTTGAAAATAGGTAGAAATTGATTTAATTATATATTTTTGTGCTCATAAAACATAGGAAAAATAATATTTTTCATTAAATAAAATTCATCATAGAGATTAGCAACATGAATGATGCATTCATGCCATCGCATTTTATTTTTGATTGTGTGGTTTGATCAAAACTCAAATGAATTCAAAACCCTTTTCGAAATTGTATTTGGAAAATAGTTTGGAAAAAAAATAAAATAAGAAAACTCCCTCTCACCCATGGCACATGGCCTGGACGAACCATCAGGCCAGCCCATCAGCTCATCCATCAACCTATCTCTCATAACCTCTTAGAATTTTTTTCTAGCTTTTTCTAGAATCTTTTCCTACTTTTCAAGGAGTATATATATTTTTTTTAGACGCTCTAAAATATCTTTACATGACCTCTAAATACTTTGTTTGGGTTCATCATGTCCCAAAACATCTCTCAGGAATTTTTCCTGAATTTTGGGAGTCTTCGAGTATTTCTCATGGGTTAAATAGTAATTCTAGACTTTTCTAGAATTATTTTAATCCTGAAATTAATTAATTCTAAAAATAATAAAATCTCTATTCCTCCACCAGCCCTCAAAGCCCATGTGCAATAATCATATTAAATCCCAAAAGCTCAAGCATTTATTTACTAATGGGTTTTAATCATTATTTAGGCCCATTAGTAAAAGATGGAAGTATAACATCAATTAGTACCATACTACTAATTGACGTAAAGGTGGAGAGTTCTCCTTCCTATATATACGTGTCAACCCTTTGAGCAAAGCACATTAATACTACCATGATGGAAGCCCCTGGTTCGGGAATTCCCAAGGTATATATTTTTCTTCCTTCCTTTCTGTGTTACGTACGTTTTCCTAATGCCATTGATCATCATATTTATGTCGGTTGCCGGTACTCGTCATTGGCACGGACGTCAAAGCTTTGATACCACTTTGTAGCAACCAGTTTTAAGAACAAAACCAGATACACATCATATATGAGCCCAGGAAGTCAAATCTCACATATGACTACAAATAGGGGTAATATCAAAAGACAACGCTTCATATATTTGTTATTTATCTCCTCCTTGATGCTTATTTTTAAAGCTTTTGTTCTCATCACTCTTTGCTTTGACATGCTCTTAGAATCTACTCTGACCATATTCTTGCATCATAGAAAAGAAGCTTTAAGAGCTTGGCCTTCTATATGAAGAGAATGATAGTATCGCAAGAAGAGTCGATGTTTGAAGTGTGAGCATTTATTGTTCAGTTGGTTTGTTATTGTGCCCATGATTGTTTTGGATCTTTGTAATGTGTGCAATAATCTTGTGGTCTTGTCCACAATTTCATTTAGTTATAGGTCTAAGGTTTAAGGAGTAATGAAATATAAATAGTTGGGTTCTTGTTTCTCTTATGTTTCCTTTATCCTGCCCTTCTGGAGCGACCTGTCTTCTTTGGCTTACACCTCTGTTCTCCACCAACCAAATATCATGGCAAAATTCTGGACAATAGTAGACTTTATCATCTTTCTTTGGGGGCAAGAATCACCCTGATAGCTATTTTGGATCAGTAGATATGAAAATCACAAAATGAGGTGTCTGTGCTGTCAGCAACCTAGAATAGTTTATGTTGTTCCCTGTTTTCGACCAACTTAACAGCTGAATCTGGGAAAGTGTTCTATAAGAAAGTTTTAGAGGATTTCATGACCTTTCCAACGGTATAAGTTACAACTTTATTAGATCAGCAGGACTTGAGTTACAATTGTTTTTACTACGCTGTTGTATTTTCTGCTTACGAGGAACTGCAGGATGTTGTTCTTACCCTTCTGTACAAATTTGTTTGGGATATCAGAAGGTCATTCTGATACTTAGCTGATTTAGAAGAAGATGCAAGCTACTTTTTGGTGTCCCCTAGCTTATCCTTTCTTAAGGGTGTTAGCCATGATAGAGATGATGCAAGATGAAGGTCGATCTCCTGCATGCAAGTTTTTCAATTAGAAGCATCAGTTAACCCCATGGATGTGAAGTCATTATCTAGCATAGGGACCATTTGTCTATATTTAATGACTTGTTGGATCATCAGCAAGGAGCTCCTATATTTATTAGGAATGATCTTTGATTCAAGCTAGCATCCGCTGAGAATTTAATCTTCAGTACAAGTTGGTATTGGTGGTATAGTATGAAAGAGATAATAGACATCTATGGAAGGTATATGGAGATTCAGAAAGCCTCAATGCTTCACCAAGTTAGCAAATAAGATTTGGTTGAAGAAAATTGTTTTCTTGGTTGAGTTATATCTAATAGTGGAACGGCCAAGGACTATGAAGTCATGTTTTAATTTGAGTGATGCCACCAATACTACAAAGATGAGACTAAGAAAAGGCTTACTTTGGGACAGGAGGAACTGCGAAGGAATAATTAGGGGAAAAGACAAGGCTGGTGTAAAGCCTACGAGACAACTTTCGATAAGAGTTTCCCCATCTAATATTATCCACCTCATCAAAGTTGGGATGCGCTTTGTGCATGTCTCAAGCTACTTGACATAAGGATTCCGAGATATGGATATATGTTGTGAAATGGGAAGACATTGTCTTAATAGGTCCAAGTGTGTGTTGTCTACCTGGATAATAAGTGACATCTATGTGGATCTTAAGTATCTAAAGGATATGATTACTAGATTGGTTTTGAGCTTGGGACATCCATCAATGGACTAAAGTTGGTCAAGATTTATGACTTTGAAAAGTGTTATCGTCTGAAGAAGTAAAAGTTATAGTCGAAGCCATTAGCAAGGGAGAATTTTTTTTACTATTGAAGATTTGGATGACCCCAAGGAATAAAGGACTCTGTTGGAAATTGTGCTACTTGAACTTGAGGATAGTTATTGATGCTTTAGAATGGGTAATATAGCTTAGTTTGGAATAAGAGATTCCCAAAGGCCTTTTGGGAAATAAGAAAGAACGAGATAGTTGACTGGGTTAAGAGTTGATGCACTGCACTTTGGGATAAGTTTGGGTTTCTGTCTCACAGTGTGGCCCTTATGAGGTGTATAAAGAGAGTTTAAAAGAGGATCTTGGCATAGTGGTTCATGGCCAGATAGTTGGAACTTATGTGTCTCGGGATGGCAGCTTTGAGAAGGATAATTAGTTTGATGTGGAGCTTGGGTTAACAACTCGGTATGTCGGTTCATATAGGAAATTCCAAAAAGGAAAGGAGAAGTGGCATAGTAATTGGAGTTACCCGAGTAAGTGTCAGAATACTTAAGGTGTTCACATGCCGAAGTTGGAGGAATGTTGTGTGTGCTTAAGAAAGAAAGAAATACCATTAGATAAGTTAAGAGTAATAAAGGATTTTATCCATGTAAAGTATAATATCAACTTTGGAAATGGTTGAATGAGTTATTTGGAGCAACGTTTCACCACATGTAAAGCAAATGGAGTCCTAGTTAAGAGTCCTAGTTAAGATGGAACTGCTCGAGAAAGTGTGGGAAGCTCTCAAAGCTAGAGTATATCTATCTCTTTGATCACCTTCTTCCGAATCTCGGGACGAGATTCATCATAAGGGGGGTAGAATTGTAACACCCTAAAATTTGCTCTTTTGAAAATAGGTAGAAATTGATTTAATTATATATTTTTGTGCTCATAAAACATAGGAAAAATAATATTTTTCATTAAATAAAATTCATCATAGAGATTAGCAACATGAATGATGCATTCATGCCATCGCATTTTATTTTTGATTGTGTGGTTTGATCAAAACTCAAATGAATTCAAAACCCTTTTCAAAATTGTATTTGAAAAATAGTTTGGAGAAAAATAAAATAAGAAAACTCCCTCTCACCCATGGCACATGGCCTGGACGAACCATCAGGCCAGCCCATCAGCTCATCCATCAACCTATCTCTCATAACCTCTTAGAATTTTTTTCTAGCTTTTTCTAGAATCTTTTCCTACTTTTCAAGGAGTATATATATTTTTTTAGGTGCTCTAAAATATCTTTACATGACCTCTAAATACTTTGTTTGGGTTCATCATGTCCCAAAACATCTCTGGGAATTTTTCCTGAAATTTGGGAGTCTTCAGAGTATTTCTCATGGGTTAAATAGTAATTCTAGACTTTTCTAGAATTATTTTAATCCTGAAATTAATTAATTCCGAAAATAATAAAATCTCTATTCCTCCACCAGCCCTCAAAGCCCATGTGCAATAATCATATTAAATCCCAAAAGCTCAAGCATTTATTTACTAATGGGTTTTAATTATTATTTAGGCCCATTAGTAAAAGATGGAAGTATAACATGTACCATACTGCTAATTGACGTAAAGGTGGAGAGTTCTCCTTCCTATATATACGTGTCAACCCTTTGAGCAAAGCACATTAATACTACCATGATGGAAGCCCCTGGTTCGGGAATTCCCAAGGTATATATTTTTCTTCCTTCCTTTTTGTGTTACGTACGTTTTCCTAATGCCATTGATCATCATATTTATGTCGGTTGCCGGTACTCGTCATTGGCACGGACATCAAAGCTCGATACCACTTTATAGCAACCAGTTTTAAGAACAAAACCAGATACACATCATATATAAGTCCGGAAGTCAAATCTCACATATGACTACAAATAGGGGTAATATCAAAAGACAATGCTTCATATATATATATATTGTCTTTTGATATTACCCCTATTTGTAGTCATATGTGAGATTTGACTTCCTGGACTCATATATGATGTGTATCTGGTTTTGTTCTTAAAACTGGTTGCTACAATAGCTATTATTATCGTCGATGATGATTAAGATACTGAATTGTTTGTCAAATGTTTTCAAGTTTTGTGAGAATTTCTAGGTTGTTTCTATTTATAATTCTGTGTGATACATATTGAGTTGAAATCTAATCTTAATCACTACTATAATTAGTAACAATAAGAATATATAAGTATTTTGAAAACTTTTCTCATAATGATAGATGTAGATAGTTTCAACTTAAGGATATTTTACTTTTCTATTAATAATATGGTGCTGGTGTGAAATCCTCATACAACTTTATGGGTTACTTTATGTTATTTTTCATAATAACTTATATGGTAATTCATAAGAATATCATATGCTTCTGATTGTTGTGAGAATTTTAGGATTTATCTATTTTTTCATTACGTCTAGTGAGAACTATCGTAGTTTCTTGGGGCTCTAATTAGTAATAGGGATTATAAAAGTATTTTGAAAATTTCATAATAATGATATACGGAGATAGTTTTGATCTGAGGATGCTTATATTTTTGTTAGTAGTATTGGTGACTAATTCATATACAATTTATGGGCTATTTATGATATTTTTTCATAATAGCTTATGTGGTCTAAAGAATATATATTGGGAGGTCTACTTTAGGTTCCTTTTACGTGATGGTAGTGCTGAATGATTTTGATAAAGAGTTAGAGGTTACTTTTTTAGACTATTTCCAAGGTGAATAATTTTTAAAAAAATAAAAAATCTATGATTACCATTGTTAATAATGATTATATTTTACCAAATAGACCATTGTGTAAATAGTTAAGAAAAACACTGGTGTATATTTTATTAGACAACATTAGTCCACTCATTAATACATTAACTAAGTGATGGATACTGTCGATGATATATTTTATTAATTAATATATATTAAGAAATAGTGGCCTCACGTTGTAGTTTTTTAATTAACAAACTAAATGTGGCTGATAATATTTTATTAGCCAACACTTGTCAAAAGGAATATTTTATTAACCAACCCAATGTGGTTCCGTCTAGAATTTTTCTCCATACCAAAAGCTGTTACGTAAGTTTTTTTTTCTTCAACCATTTAAATTAATAGGCTATTTTTTATTATAATGGCAGAGGTGAGTAATTTTTTTGAAAATAAAATAGATCTAATGGTTATAGATGGCTAGAGTCTTTCAATTTGATGGCCGGATGTTTCTGATTAATGTGGTAATTTCTAGCATTTATTTTTTTTTTTAAGCGCATCTGGTGAGGATTAACGTGAAGGCTTTATTGGGTCCTCCAATTAGTAATAATAAGATTGCACTACTATAGGGTAGATGAAGTAGGGATAAAGAAGAGAAGAGGAAGAAGATAACAGTTAAGGAATTGTAAATTATAGCTGAAAAGAGTTCTTGCTATGGATGCAGCGTAGGCAAATGGAGAGAGGAAAAAATAACGAAAAAAGCAGCGTATGTGCGCTATTTAATTTGCACCGATAATCTTACTAGTCGATCTGGTGTATTTGAAGAAGGCTAAATGGATTTATTTATATATGAGATCAAAAGGAGCGTATAAAAGTATTGATGCCTCAGTTCATCGATAGTGATTGCTCTCCTTCCGAGTCAAAAGTTGCATATGCATGCACTGACGAACCCGCACCATGCATGCGCCCAGAAAGTGAGAGATCCTAAAGCATGGGTAAATTCCCTGGTGAACTTATATATAATTTGAAAATATAATAGAACGGCGTCTCCTAGATGTACTGGTTAGTACGGCACTAGCTAGATCTGATAATATAATCTAATTATTTAAGTGCTGACGAGGTAGATCATCAAATCAAAGCAACAGCTAGTCATCTCTCTGTCTAGTAATAAATTAAAACAAAATCACCTGAAACGAGATCGATTTTTCAGGTCAACCGCACAAGGACAAAAACAGAGCGAAACAGGTGTTCAGATCTCTTGGCAGTATGTATGTATATAATAATGAAAATATTAGACAGCAGGAGTTGTGTATCCAGCTAAGATTTGACTTTATCATCATCATCATCAAGCTTGCTTGCCCTTGTTTAGATTGAGAATGTTAGAAAAATTTAGAACTGTAACATTTCATTTGTATTTGGCAATTATTATCCAATCGTGGACTAACTAGACTCAAAAGATTCATCTCGTAATTTACAACCAAACTGTGCAATTAGTTGTTTCTTTTTATTTATATTTAATGCTCTATATATGTGACTAAAAATTGATGTAATAGAGAAAGAGTGAAAAAACTTAGAATTTGGAGTGAATCTGAACAAGGGCCGAAGAACCAAATTGAATACAGAAAATGTGCGTATCTAACACGTCAACTCTCCATCCACATCATCGTCGTCGTGACTCGTCACACTGTCCATCTGACGACAACAAAATGATGTCCGGCGACGACTCTCCGTGAATGCTGACAGATATATGATGATGCAGCAAATTGACGATTGACAAGGGGATCAGACGAGATGATACAAAATCTAATAGCCATGCCCAGGCTGAACCACGAAAAATCGTCTGCCGGTGGAGCAGCGTGTTCAACAGCCCTAAAAAAAAAAAAAAAAAAAAAACACTCTCCCACGGGACGGAGGAAGCGGCGGCCCGGAGCGGCTTCTGCATGATGCCTTTCCTTCATGGGCTGTGCATGTCCAACACCCGTGAAAAATATACAGCTCCCGCCTCCCGGTCGTTGCCTCACCCAATGAAAGGCATGCACCCATGCAGCAGCCAAAAATAAGAGAAACTATACTATACTATATGCAAAGCACCTAGGGCAAGAGCATCTTATATTTTTCTAAATTGATATGAATAGAGATTTTGATAAAAAAAAAAACTCGTCAACAACTTTTTTTTTAATTCGATTTCCAAATCCCTTCTCTATTCCAGATTTCTGGGTAGCCAAAGTTGAAGAACGAAGATGCCTCTTTAGAGGGTGCACAAGATATGTAAAGCTATTGGAGAGCGTGAAAAGATATATATATATATATATATATATATATATATATATATATATATATATATATATATAAAGCGATTTTATGCATAGGACTTTCTAAATGATGATTTATAGGGCGAGTGTCGTGGGGTCAAAACCATGACAGGCATTATTGTTCGTCGGGTGTCACTGAATGTGTGTCTCCGGTAGCTTGGGTGGACTTAAGAACACAGAGAAGACGCAACAGTTTATCATGGTTCGGGCTATGTAAGAGAGAGATTTGGCAGGGGTTGCTCGGTGCTAATCCTAAGCTCATCACCGGAGTGGTTTCCTCCTCCTCGTCGGAGAGGCGTAAGATGATCGGAGAGGGTAGGAGCTCTCGATACTACTCTAGGGGTGGCTCTGCTCTCAGAGCAGAGATCGAGTTCTTCGGTCATGAGGACGCGGATGATCTGATCTATTTCTCCTTCGTCCTCCCCCTCTCTCGGATTCGACATCACCTTATATATCAAGGCAGTTTAGGTACATGGTGGTTTGGGGGAGTTTAGTCTATGGTCTACATGTCAGAGTCCAGGAGGGTCTTGTAGCGGTGCGGCGTTGTCGCGGAAGCAAAGAAACCCTAGACATCGTTCGGCCACCCTGTTTTGACATGCTGAGTGTCAGGCTCCATTGGCTTGGACCGGCCTCCACCAGGTGCACCTTTTGAAGGCTTCTTGGTGGTTAAGGCATCTGGCTTGTGAGGGGCTGATGGGTGGGCCTGGAAGCCCCCAAGCCCATAGAGCCAGTGGTGGGGTTTTGTCCCCTTGTGTCACGCTCCATGTGTGACCCTGTCTTCGGAGGATTGTTTATAGTGCTGCGCCTGACGGACAACGCTGCGGAGCCCCCGAGCCTTAGGCACTCGAAGCGCCTGTTTCCAACCTAGGCCTTGGCTAGCACTAGAGGTCGGGGGCTAAGGATCAGGCTCAAACTAATGTTGATCAGGAGCCCAAGGTTCGGGCTAGTCCCTGAGCCGCAAGCAGAGGATGAGGGCATGCTTAGACTCGATCTAGTCCTTGTCCGGAAGGTGACTTGTATGTAGGTCTCTGCATGCCTCAATTTTGAGTGCCCGGTGATCAGGATTTGTGTCTGCTCACCAAGCACGGTGTAAGCGTCATGAGGTACACAAGTATATGTACTCAAGATCATTGATCATGGCATACCATTAGAGAAATAAATAAAAGTAATCTTAGTAGTTGCACTAGTCACGTTGACGGGACTCGATGTCGATCGGTATGGTGAAGCATGCAGCAGCAGATCTTGCATTGGTAGTTGTTGGCTCACAGTGGGAGGGAGTAGTATTTCTCAAGATCAAACTTTTGTTACCATAATAAATATATATTATATATAAGAGCAATTAATTGGCAGTAGTCTAATTGTGTGCATGCTTTCATATCAGTTTTTAGTTTCTAACTCTTAGGCCTTGTTTAGATCACCCCGCAAATTTCAAGTTTTTTCACTCTCTCTCCATCACATCAATTTGTAACCGCATGTTTGGAGCATTAAATATAAATAAAAAATAACTAATTACACAGTTTAGTTATAAATCACGAGACGAATATTTTGAGCCGAGTTGGGCCACGATTGGACAATATTTACCAAATACAAACGAAATGCTACAGAACTTTTCAATCTTTCTCGTCACATCAATTTGTAGCTGTACGCACTTGCATGCTAGTCGTCGTCAGAGATGTAACTACTACCTACTGGTCGTCCCTTGATCATTTTCTGTTTTCTAACCGCCGGCCGGCCGATATAGTGGGAGATAAGGAAGCTTCGTTCGTAAAATGCAGGCAAGGTACACAGTAGTACCAGCTAGGTAGCTTCATTTTCTGGACTGATGACCTGGCCAGCTTGCACATCAGAATTGATTGGACTGAGTGCACACGTATGCTTGTGGAATAAACTAACCTGCGTGCAGCTTGCGCAGGAAGCACTACTGCAGAACAGGCCTTTGGTCACTTAGGCTAAATGAGCAATAGCTCCCGAAAAAATGGCGCCCGGGACTAAAAGAACCTTTAGTCCCGGTTGGTGACACCAACCGGGACTAAAAGTCCCCAGCCCCAACGGCTATGGTGTCGCATCCGCAGGGGGGACTTACCAACCGGGACTAAAGGTCTATCTTTAGTCCCGGTGCAGGACACCAGGGACTAAAGGTTTTGTCGATGTGCAGACACACCAGCCGGGACTAAAGATGGACCTTTAGTCCCGGCCGGTGTTAGGGGACCGGGATTAAATCCTCCCCCTATATTTGAATCCCTCTTCCTCCCCTGGCCGAGCTGCCCGAGCTCACTTTCTTCTTTATTCTTCATGTTCTTCATGTGTTAATCTTGATTGATTTGTGCTCAAATCTCGGGCTATTGATTCATTTCATCACTTCTACGCCGTCATTTACTTGTTTAGAGGTTACCAACTTTATCTTCTCAAGTTTTAGCTGTGGGTTATCTCATTTTGTGGTGTTGTACATGTTGTTTTTTATTTTTGATTACTACACTATTTTAAACACCAATCACTTCATCGTTTAAATATTTCAATGTAGATAACTACAATTAAGACCCTAAAAATTAGTATATACTATTTATTACTATTATTTCTACCATATTATTTGGTTTAGTTAGAAAAATACAAAATTTATGGTTTCTCATTATAATTAGTTTTTTAAAAAATAACATTTGATAATACTTTAGTTTATAATTTTGTTTATAAATAATACATTTGAAGGATTATTTAATTATAACTAAGTATGAATATAAAATTTATTTAGGAAAAACAAGAATGGAGAATTTTAAGTTACGTGTTAGTTGGTTACTTAAAATTAAGTTCTTACTTTTATTTCTCGTAGTAAACATTAGAAACTTATTATACTTTATTTTGGAATGCAGAACATGACACGTGGTTGGATGTACAATGCCGATCGCCGCTCCAAAGAATTCATTGATGGTGTGCATCATTTCTTAAGAGTGGCCGAGGAAAACAAGCGGGATGGATTCATACGTTGCCCATGTGCCTTGTGTCGAATTTGAAGGAATATTCTAGCTCTAGAAATATTCACTCACATTTGTTGAAGTCGGGTTTCATGCCAAACTATATTTGTTGGACCAAACATGGAGAAACTGGGATATTGATGGACGAATGTGAAGAAGAACAAGAACAACCTGAGCCCTGACGACCTTATTGCTCAATTCGGTGGCTTCGATGATATAGCAATGGGAGAAGCTGAAGAAGAGGGAGGTGCTCCTGGTGAAGGTGATGCTCTTGCTGATGCCATTCGTGATGCACAGAAAGAATGTGAAAGTGAAAAAGTGAAGGCAAAGTTTGACCGCATGCTAGAAGATTACAAGAAATTACTATACCCATCCGCCCAAGATGGGCAAAAAAAATTGGGTACAACACTGGAGTTGTTGAAATGGAAGGCAATGTAATGGTGTATCCGATAAGAAATTTGGACAAGCCATCAAGATCCAAAAAAAGATGCTTCCGAACCCTAATGAGTTGTCCACCACTACGCACGAAGCAAAACAGGTCGTCGTCCTTTGGGATTAGAAATCCGTAAGATACATGCATGTCCTAACGACTGCATCCTATACCGTGGGAAGGACTACGAGAATTTAGAGGAATGCCCCGTATGTAAAGCATCACGATATAAGATCAGGCGAGATGACCCTGGCGATGTTGAGGGGGAAGAACGTCCTAGAAAGAAAATCCCTGCAAAGGTTATGTGGTATGCTCCTATAATACCTCGTCTGAAACGTCTTTTCAGAAACAAGGACCATGCAAAGTTGTTGCGGTGGCACAAAGAAGACCGTAAGGTAGACAACATGTTGAGACACCCTGCTGATGGGTCTCAAAGGAGAGCAATAGATAGGAGTTTCCAGAGTTTGCAAAAGATGCAAGAAACTTGAGGTTCGCTCTAAGTACGGACGGTATGAATCCTTTTGGTGACTAGAGCACTAGTCATAGCACTTGGCCTGTTACTCATGTATCTACAACTTTCCTCCATGGTTATGCATAAAGCGAAAGTTCATTATGATGCCGGTGCTCATCCAAGGGCCGAAGCAACCGGGCAATGGCATTGATGTGTATCTAAGGCCATTGATTGAAGAACTTCTACTTTTATGGAGTGAAACAGGTGTTCGTATGTGGGATGAGTACAAACAGGAACACTTTGACCTGCGTGCACTGTTGTTTGTGACAATCAATGATTGGCCTGCTCTAAGTAATCTTTCAGGGCAGTCAAACAAGGGATATAATGCATGCACACACTGTTTTGATGACCTTGATAGTATATATTTGAAAAAATGCAGAAAGGTCGTGTACCTTGGGTATCGTCGATTTCTTTATGTGAATCACCCAGTTAGAAAGAAAGGCAAGCATTTTAAAGGTAAAGGCGGACCACCGACTCAAGCCTCGCAAACAGAACGGAGAAGATGTATTTGAGATGGTTAAGAATGTGAAAGTAATTTTTGGTAAGGGACAGGGCAGCCAACCAGTTCCAAAAGATGCAGCGGGTCATGCACCCATGTGGAAGAAGAAGTCAATATTTTGGGAGCTACCGTATTGGCAAGTCCTAGAGGTCCGTAATGCGATCGACGTCATGCACTTGACAAAGAATCTTTGTGTCAACCTTCTGGGATTCATGGGTGTGTATGGGAAGCCTAAGGATTCACTTGAAGCACGACAAGACTTGCGGCGCATGGAAGAACGAGATAACCCGCATCCGAGAGAAGAAGGATGATGGTCGCCAATATTTAAGACCTGCTAGCTACACTCTTAGCAATGAAGAGAAAGAAATCATGTTTGAATGCTTAAGCAGCATCAAGGTTCCATCTGGATTCTCCTCTAATATAAAAGGTATAATAAATGTGCCCGAGAAGAAATTTCTGCACTTAAAGTCGCATGATCGCCATGTGCTTATGACACAATTGCTTCCAGTTGCATTAAGAGGAATTCTACCTCCACATGTACGCCTAGCCACCGTTAAGCTATGTGCATTCCTCAATGCAATTTCTCGAAGGCAATCAATCCACTTTGGAACTTGCTGCTCTCTGAATGATGTGGTTCAATGTCTTGTTAGCTTTGAGTTAGTGTTCCCTCCATCCTTCTTTTGATATCATGACACACCTCCTAGTTCATCTGGTCAAGGAGATCAATATTCTTGGTCCTGTGTTCCTGCATAATATGTTTCCTTTCGAGAGGTTTATGGGAGTCCTGAAGAAATATGTCCACCAGCGTGCTCGGCCGAAAAGAAGCATCGCAGAAGGCTATGGAAAAGAGGAGGTCATTGAGTTCTAATATAGTCTTGTGATATTAATGTAATATATTTATGAAGTCTTGTAATATTAATGGTACTTATTAATAAAGTCTTGTAATATTAATGGTACTTATTAATGAAGTATTCTAATATGTAAATAGAATTGCAAGTAACTTTATGTAATATTGTAATATTTTAATAGAATGACAAGTAACTTCATTATTGATATTGATGTCAAGTAACTTTATTAATGGTACTTTATTTAACTTTATTAACTTTCTCATGACTTATGACTTTATTATATAACTTTATGTCAAGTAACTATACTAATGGTACTTTTATTTAACTTTATTAACTTTCTCATGACTTATGACTTTATTATGTAACTTTATGTCAAGTAACTTTATTAATGGTACTTTATTTAACTTTATTAACTTTCTCATGACTAGTGACTTTATTATGTAAATTTATGTCAAGTAACTTTATTAATTGTACTTTTATTTAACTTTATTAACTTTCTCATGACTAGTGACTTTATTATGTAACTTTATATCAAATAACTTTATTATTTAACTTATGTGCAATATAGCATTTCACTTTGCCTCCATAAATTTCCTAAGTGTATATTTGCTAAGTGTATAGTTTTCTATTTTCTTGTGGCGCTACATGCCAAATTGAATTCTAACATCTTTTAATTAACAACTTTCGTAGAAATGGCCGATCCGATTGATAACATGGATGAGGCAATGATGGACCTAATCAACAGCGCCGGCAATCAAAATCCTCAAGTTGAAGGTGATGACAATGAACAAATAGATGATGGGAGTCAAGATTTCCCGATTATGAAGAACTTGTAGGAGATAATCCCGATGAGGTATATCTATAATCTAGTCTATATGTATATACATTAAATTAAAAATAATGATTGACATTTGTATTAAGATATTTATACTTGTTTGTGTAGCCCTCCGGATCGATTTGGCGACTACCGGGAGTGGTAGAAAAGTGCGAGGCCCGAAGAAGCCGTTAGAGGGTCGGTACATTTTGTCGGAATTCGACGAGGGTACAGGCCAAGTACTTGGAGAACATGGCAAGAAATTTGTTGCTCACTGTGGATACCTAGTGAGGGATAGGCTCCCGATCGGTGCTCGAGAATGGAGGCAACGGAAAGATAACCCCGCTATTAGTTATGTCTCGATCGTGACAAGGAATTGCTATGGCTAGATATCCTTCAACATTTCACGCTCGATACACAGGATGAAGCTTTGAAGGAGAAGGTTCAAATCACAGGCTATGCGAAGATGGCCAAACAATTTCAGCTTAGAAGAAGAAACTCCACAAGACTTTTGTTGCACATAACCGGACACCGGATTTCACCAACAAGGCCTACGCCAAGTTGAGGCCTTTTTGGGATGAGTTCGCATGCTTTAAGAACTCGGATGAGGGTCGCACACGGATGATCCGTAATCGAAAAAATGCTAGACACAAGCAATACCACCATCACTTGGGTTCGGGTGGCTACCGGACCGCTATTCCTAAGTGGCGTGTTTGGAACAGAGATTGTTGACAAGGGGATGGAACCAGAATCACCGCACCGCCCTCGAAGCGCCAAGTATTGGTTCTTCTGGTCATGGGGGAACCCCGACCTAGAGACCGGAAAGGTAGTGTACGGCGAGAAGCTGCAGAGAGAGGGGACGTAGACCGGCCCATGCCCGAGAATTAGCTGAAAGTGGCGCCCGGCAGCCAAATAGAGAGAAGGATGAGCCGACATACGCCCGGAGACTGCTGAACACGGTGGGGCGAACAAGAGGCTATGGGGAGATATCGTGGGAGCATGGCTTCCCTCAAGATAGACCCACTTATAGAAGCCGCCAAAGAAAGAAGGAAGAGGAGACAGAGCGATCAAGTAGGTTGGAGGCACCGGTGTCGGAGTCACACGAAGCGGCTCGTGAAGCAATACAAATGAGAAAGCAATCGGAAGCGAGAATGAACGAGGAAATCAAAAGGCAAGTGCAGAAGTCAGTAAGTTCTATGCAAAGGCAGATCGCATCGAGAGCCGGCGAATAACATTAGCCCCCTGGTCGGTTGAAAAGCAGTTGTGCTTCCACGGAGGTGCCAACTATTCAAGACGATGTGGGGCTCCGCTTTCCGGTGGATGACGTTACTGAAGCTCGGACAACATGTGAGCTGCACATTCCACAGGGGGCTACCACAGTCATGGTTGCCGTCGGTGTTGTAACTCCTATCGACCCAACGAAGACACCAAGAATCCATGGAGCCATAATTCCAGCTGGATATGCTAATGTCTCGGTGGATAGAGTTATCAAAGGCTATGAAAATGTGCAGCTCGAGATAGAAGGAGGCGATGGGGAGAAGACTCTAGGACAAGCAGAGAAGGCATTCATTTGTTGGCGCAAGCGCTACATCATTATTCCTGGGGCTTCACCTAGTAGTCTACCACCACCTCCTCGTCATGAACCTAACCCTAGGTGGTGATTAAACTTTACGATACATTTATTCACTAACTTTATTTTGCATTTCCTTAGTTAGTTACCGGTTTACTCATATACCTCTTTGGTTCCACAGTGGTCACCAACATGTCATAGCGCCGCTGGTGATGACGAGGCAAGGTAAGACACGGGCCGCATCGCCCCATGCCGCAACGCCGCCTCCTCGGGCTGCAACGCCACCACCTCGGGCTCCAACACCGCAACCTCGGGCTCCAACACCGCCACCACGTGCTCCAACGCCGCCACCTCGGGCTGCAACGCCCGCCTCCTCGGGCTCAAACGCTGCCTCCTCGGTCTCCAACACCGACACCGACCCCCCTCGCCTCCACGCCGGGCTCCAACCCCGCCACCGGCCGCGCCGCCATCGCCTCCACACGTGGCTCCAGCGCGAAAAAACGGTGGACCCACCATTGAAGAAGAGGCCGGCCACACGACAAATGTGTCGGCCGCCCGCAGCCCAAAAAAAGAAAAAGCCCCCGAGAAGAAACAACCCGTCATTCCTAAGAAGCTATCCTATGAGAAGACCGCTTCGGAAATAGAAGCTTCGGTAAAGACAGATGTGGACGCTTTCTTCAAGAACCTCCAGATGAAAGAGAATCCAAGCGGAAAGTCGAGAAGCCCTACCTCTTGCTACGACCAAAAAAGATCTACGGCAAAGGGTTGAGGCTGAACAAAAAAAAAGAGGCGTGCAGCTCGAGAAAAGAATCATCATCTTTATCCGACTATGAGCGCACTCTAACCAAATCCCTAGAAGAAGAGAAGAAGAAAAAAAGAAAAGAGCACGCAAGGATGTAGCACAGCTCGGGAACAATCAAAGCAATCGCCCCCCCGCTAGTCATTGGAAATGAATATGGTTCAAACATCGACGTGCTAGACCAGCGAGATACCTCCAGTTTGCACTATGATGATCTTGAAACTTTTTTTTGAGGACACCGGTCTTACCTTATCCCAAATGATAGCTGGGGCAGCAATTGAAAGTGCAAAAGAAATTGATCATTATCGAAGACATATGAATATGGCAAGAGTCTCAGGCAACCCCTGCGGCCCTCGGAAACTTGGCACACGGATGTACTTGCTAAACAAGTGTTACCTCGATGCGTGTGGCGTAAGTGCGATGACTATATTTGCGTCCGAATTAGAAACCATCATTACTTCCGTGGTGATGATGTTATTTATGTTCAATTTAATGAGCTACACCAGCTATGCCACATGGACGCCTGGACAAAGCTCTAATCACCGCTTCCTCATAAGTAAGTGATTCTTTCTTTTTAATAATGTCATCAAATTTATCATGTATATGTATAACTAATTATAGAAACTGGCTATACATATGCGGACACATGATGAGGGACCTCGAGCTAGAAATGACAAGGAGGTTGGATTTGTAGATCCTTATGTTGTATTCAAAGACCCCAAGACTCCGTATAACATATGGAGAGTTCAAACGGAGAGAAATCTACGGAGGTACTTGATCAATCAAAAGGATAAAAGATATATACTCTTTCCCTATAACTTTAAGTAAGTATCATTATCGTGTATATGTACATTCTATTAACCCAATTGATGAGATCAGTGTGAAGATAAATAATTATTTTGCCTACACACAAATGCAGCTTTCATTGGATACTAATTGTGATTGATCTCTGGCAATCTCATTTGATAATCTATGACTCGTTGAGAAAAGAACTGGACCTTTACCAAGAAATGATAGATATTATCCAAGGGTAACTTCGATCTCTAAATATTACTTTCAGCTCTTTAACTCTGTAATAGATAATTAATAATGATCGTTTTATTGCTAGGATTTGGGCTTGGTTCGTGCGTAAAACACCGTCCCGATTTAAAAGCGCCACTTTCGAAGCCTATCCTACATCGGGATTCTACGGCAGCCACAGGGGCAAAAAATTTATGCGGATACTATGTCTGTGAATTTCTAAATGTCTATGAAAAAAGATCAAATCTTCAAAGACGTAAAAGTATGTAACATGTATATATAATAAGTTCATTTCAATTATTTGTTGCTATTTAATAAATCTTATACATATCTATAACTTTTTTTCTTTAATGATTACTATAGGACACGTGGTTGAGGGAGAAGGTGTTGACTGAAGTCCGCCTAAAAAGCAATTCAGGAGACACTCTCGGGATTTCTTAACGACCAAGTCCTAAATCCCGCCGGGGCGAGTACTTCTTCAACCCGACGAGCCACTCAAACCAAACCATGATGATCATTTGTATGATACTTGAGTGCCGGAGAACAATTAAGTTGTAAATACTTTATCCGTGACGGAGACATGTAAATTTTATATCATAGATCTATAGATATGTATAATATATAAATAGTGTTATGTAATTTATTTATATGTAATGATCTAAATTATAAATTATAGGTGCACATCTACATAAACAAGCAAATAACAATACGCATTCAAAAATAATAGTAATAATACAATTGTAAACCCGTAAAGGGAAAACCAAAAAGAAAAGAAAAGGAAAAAAGAAAAGGAAAAAGAAAAGAAAAAGAAAAACTCTTTAGTCCCGGTTGGTAACACCAACCGGGGACTAAAAGGTGCGGCCAGTGGCGCACCTGCCGACCCTTTAGTCCCGGTTGGTGTTACCAACCGGGACTAAAAGGTGGACCTTTAGTCCCGGGCAGCGGAACCGGGACTAAAGGTGGGACATTTAGTCCCGAAACCTTAGTCCCGGCTCCGCGTCCGGGACTAAAGGCCCTTTAGCACCGGGACTACAGCCTTGTTCTGTAGTAGTGAAGCCGTCGTCGTCTTTGCACACACTACTGCAAAGTCTGCACTGATGCACCGTCGTCGTCGTGGCCTGTGTGAAAATCTGCCTAGCTTGTCCAATACGATAGGATCTGCCGGGATAGCAATGGCTGTTCGGCTACCATATAAGCCGACGAATAAGACAAGTCGATTAATTTGCTATAAGAAAAAATACTGTTCGAATGGCTGATAAGCTCGGCTGACAAGACAAACGATGTGCATGCATGTGTATGTTCTCCGTCGTCGTTGTTGAAGCTAAGGTGGATACCTACCACTATTCTCATTCGTCGCCGTCAGCACCAAACTCCCACGAGGCGATGCGAGGACGTACGTGATCGATGCATGATTTGCGTGGGGTGCATGGTTCACGAATGAGACAGAACTAGCTAGCTCGCTCGCTCGCCCTCAAACTGCATGTGTCCCCGGTCATCGGTCGCGACGTTTGGGTCTGGCCCTGCTGCTGCTACCTAACTGATGGTAATGCCGCACGTCCGGGGAGCAAGCTAAAGTCTTGTTTCTTTGGCATGTGTTGACACCCAAAAGTGTCCGTGTGTATAATAGACTCCTCCATCATATTTCTATCATCAAGACAGCCAAGTGGCATACATGGATCATCACATTTGAAGCCTCGGTGAAGGAAACAACTTTTCGGGGACTGATCCAGCCAGACCCGGCTTAGCCGACTCCCCAAGTCGGCTAAGCCGGTTTTATAATTTTCTCAAATGCAGGAACGGACTTCACCATTGGGTTTCTCTCGGCGAGCTGATCAAAAAACATATATGGTTTGTCTCGTTTGGAGTCCGAATGAATTAATTATGAATTTCGGATGATTTTGCCAGGAATATCTACTGGTCCGTCGGCTTAGCCGGGTCAGGGACCCTGCTAAGCCGGTTTGCCCTATTTTATGCCTAAAAGCAGCCCCTCGGAACTGCATAAACCGGCTTAGCTAGTTTGAGAGTCGGCTTAGCTGGTTTTGTCTGTTCCAGAACGGATCTAGATGCGTTTTAACGCGATTTGGAAGGGGTTTCGACTCCTTGAAGGATAAGGCCACCCTCACCTTGCAAATAAAAGGTCCATGGCCGATTGAGGTGCCCAACACACACAATCATACTAAAAAACCAATCTAGTATCTCTCTTTTACCCTCTCTCCATTTCTTCTTCTCCTCGTTCTTTGTCGGCGCTACATGAAAGGTGGATTGATGACGGCGAAGCTCTAGAGCGGTCAGGCCAGCTAGGGCAGCCCATAGCCGCTGCACGCCCCGATGGGGTCCCTCCCGGGCATGTGGGGTTTTGGGTCTCAAGAGACCTCGCTGGCGTGTCTTGTGTATTGCGCTCCTGGCGTGGCTCCTCCGGCAACGTGTCTCGCATATCGCGCTCATCGCTGGAAGCACAAGGTCCAGGTGTGGATATCCCTTAGGCGCCAGCCAATCTCAAAATCGGCTTGGTCATACATCGAATATGTTAGCTCCTTATCGAGTGTGGTGACCTAATTAAGCGTCAACACACTTTTTGGCGGCTCTGCTGGGAAAATTGGTTCGGCTATCTCATATAGCTGATCTCTCTGACCTAGCTTATCCATTGATTTCAATCTATCCTTTTGTGCTCACCATTACCATTGCATCTGGCCTAAAAGGCCGATCGCATCTAGTTCTGACCTCTTGTGATTTTGCTTGCAATTTTGCAACAGGTTGTGCTATTTATTTAAAAATTCAGCAAGGAGGTCAGGATATAAATCATAGAGTACCAGGATGCTCCGTCTCAAGGTTGCTATAATTACCCTGAGGTACACCATGCAAATGCATCTTATGGCATAGACAATCATGTTGCAAGTTCTTTTAACTCTCATATTGATGTTGTTAGTTCATCGGCTATAAGCTCACGATATGATATACTTGATGAATGAGGGAACTAGATACGACAATGCAAATTATCTAGCTAGTTGCTCTCCAAATTCAGCATCATATATAGGCGTTAATGCTTATGATTCGGCTTTACTTGTTACCACTAACTCAATCCGAATCAATAAAAATTCAGCAAGGTGTGCTAATGGTAAAAATCAAAATTCAGCTTCATGTGTTACTACTAACTCTAGCCAAATTAATGAAAATTTAGCAAAGATTGAGGAGATCCTTGTCAGGCCTACAACCATTACTAAAATAAAGGCAAATGGTATCACTGAAGATTCTCCTCTTTGCTATAATCACTTTAAGCTGCAATCTATATTTGATAGTCTAGAGAAAAGAACTTTACCTCAGGTTGCACATGCTAGTAAATCAGCCCCGACTTTTAACTAATCTCAATACGAGAGGTCGTTTTACTATACACATCAAATTTAGTTTGTACTTCTCAAACCGATAATAGGACAGCAGCACCATATGTTAATTTGGCTTTATGTGCTAATTCCAACTTAAGCCGAATCAATGAAAGGTAGTATACGTTTAAAGAAAAACTTGACAAGCAAATAGAAGATATACTTGAAGAGTATGGGTTTACTAACAAGATGTCACTCCTATCTGGATTATCGGCCTTTAGTACGAAAGAAAGCATTGATTCAGATGTGAGCAAAGAAAAGCATGGTAGGATGAATCCAAAGAGTCAATCTAAATTGGTCTCTTTGGCGCCTAAAACCGATAAGACCAATTTAGAAAAGGCTAACACTATACCTCTTGGTATAAGGTTGTTCTATTGTTATATTGATAAATATGGCAAGATTATCTTTAGGAAGAAATCTGAATTGGTCCCTTCTGAGCCTGAGACCGATAAGACCTATTCAGGAGGAGATGCACATCCTTTACCTTGCACTAAGGCACTTTCCATGGCTGAAACTCTGGAGATAAATAACCTAGCCATCTTGATCTGGCCGGGGCAAGCTGATTCCACCATTGGAAAGAATGTGATAATCGGTGAGCCAGGAGAACCTAAGGAGGGAAAGCAAGTCTTAGATCGTGAGGTGGTGCTGAAAAAGTCCAATGGCAATCAGGAGAATCTCAAGATCACTATCAAGTCTTCTGGGCTAAGGGGGCAAGCCCAAACTCCCATAGACAAGCAAAAATCGGTTAATAGCACTATCGTGCAAAAGATGGTGATTAGCCAAGACCGGTTTCCCAAATTGGTCAGCTAGTTATAAACAAAAAATGCAGCACATGTGCAAAGGAGGAGTGCTGGGTTCTTGCCCATTAAATTATCAAAATCATGGGAAGATGCCTATTGGTTTAACTAAGAATGGGCAGTGACGTGTTCCCTATGGCCGATTGAGTTATGGCCAATCGAGCCCCAACAAGGCAAGACCAATTGAGCCGGTTTCATGTAAACTTGCTAATCAGGTCCAGCAAAAGGCCAATGAGCAAGTTGTTGCCAAAATTAGTTTTATAGGTGCTTGTTGGTATAAATTAACTGCACTCCATTAAATAAGATTATCCGCAAGCGCACAGATGCAATACCGATGTAGCATTTTACCTGGAGGTTTTAAATATCATATCCACAGGGAACAGTAGGTGATGATGACAAAGTTTATAGACTTAACCCAACACTTAGGCTAGATAATATCAAGAAAGAGGAGATAGCTATTGACTATCTAGTTCCAACAACTAGTAAGCTTTGAATAATACCATTCTATCTAGGCAGTAACCTGAATAATAGCAGAAATCAGAGTTCTCTCCTACTAAGCACCTATACACCTACCAATCCTATCAATGGAAAGTGAACTATAGGGGAACCAATGTAGCTATCACCTACATGGACTACCACTATCCAGCTAATCAGAGGGCATTCACAGGTAATCCTAGTCTAGGCACCATGTCTACACTATAAAATACTACTTCAATCAAGTAATTACCAAGATCAAAGCACTCAATATGAGTTATAAACTAAAGAACTAATAAGAACAACTGCTTACTTGAATTAGAATATTAAATACAAAAGTACCTTAGAACACAACTCCAGGCGAGAAAGCTGAATCCAGACGAATACAGCTACGAAGAAGCGCCGACGGGCTAGAACTCCTCCAGAACTCTACTCCTCTACTCTATCTCTCTACTTCTCTAAATAAGACTAGATCTAGAAGAACTAGTCTCTCCTAATTGCTACATCTAACCCTAACTGGAGATATTGAACTGAGGCTCAGGAATAGGGGGCCTCTAGGGTGGGGGTCTGCCCCTTTATTTATAGCCCGGTGGGATGAACGTGCGTCGCAGGATCAAACTGACTTAACCAAGGGCTGAGATGACTCCTCATAGGCAGTGGAGGAAGCTTCTAGAAGACGGCACCAAACCCTAATTGGGAGACGCCGCTCGGCGCCATGGTGGGGCCGGTCGGCCCCACTTGGTGGCCCCTGCGGGTCCATTGCTTCGGGTGTCTTCTAGATCCTTCCCACGTCCCGATAGTGATCGTTGCCTTCGCGGATAAGTTTCGTGATAATTATGCAATCTAATCCCTCTTTTATGCTTTTCTAGAATAATCCCTGGAAAATACAGAATATGCAAAACTTATGGAAATTGTTAGAGAAAACCCTAGACTAGTGTGTATTCATCTGCCTTTTCGTGTCTAAAGTTCTAATAAAAGTTGACGTTATCCAATATCAACAACTTCCCCAAGCTTACCTTTTGCCAGTCCCTTGGCAAATAACCTAAGTCTAATTATTAATATATTTGGATCAGGAGTTGCTGCAATGCTTTTATTCCTTTTAAGTACACTTGCTTTCAAACAGAAATTTTCCTCCTGATTAGACAACAACCGCTCCAACCTTCAAATTTTTATCCATTTTACCTTTACTATATGACTTTGCAACTCTTGCATAAGTCTTGAGCAATCAAAAGATAGAACAATCAAGTCAAACACTATGTCTCAAATTCTTCACAGTACCAATATTCCAGAGTTTTGTAAATTTTTGAAATAAAACTCAGAGCTTAATTGTATGACACCCTCAAGTCTCTTATTATATGTGGTATTTATGGATCTCGCTGAGGCATTAATTATGTCATGCCTTCCTACAACTAAGGATTATAGTAGAGCTTATAGGAGCGGCAATAACAAGGATGAACATACTTGCAATTCATATGTTGTAAAGTCAAACAATGGATCCATAGAGAATCGAGGCATACAATCAAATCAAGATGTGCATATGTATGAAATATGGTGGATAGGTGTATATATGGTGGCAATCCTAATTCTACTTTTGCTCTTTGAAAATAACTCCCTCCTTTAAAGCTTAGAACTTTTCGTGGGAAAACATGGGCTATCTTCACTCTCTTTTTTCTTTCCTTCTTCTTCTTCTCTTTTTTTATTCTAGGAGGTGGGCATCTATGTACCCATTGTTTTAATTGCTAGGACACTTGTCCATCTTTTACTTCTCTTTTTTCAATATTTTTGCATAGCCACATGCATCCTTTGAATATAAATAATTAGAGAGATAATGATAAGAACTTAGAGCAATTAAATAGAGGCTGTCCTAGGGTATATTTGTAGGTGTTTACTCCTAGTGTAGGAGAAAAACATTTTTCAGGTGGATCTAGATGAAAGTAAAAAATGACTGTGCTTACATCTCACAGTAGGAGTAATGCATATGTGGGTGGAGTTTGTAAGTGATTGTTGGTATCTGTTTATGCCTACTGAATAAATCCACAAGCGCACGCATACGTTGTAGCACTTCACCGGATAAGTATACCTAATTTTAATATCGAACCCAAAAGAAGATGTGTGAGGGTCTTCTAAACTACGCTTAACCAACTGAGTAGCGAACAAGGCTGTAGAAGGTAGGGATATAGAGGGGACAACTAGGGCTTCTAGTTCAGGCTCAAACAAATTATGATTAAAATGTTCCACTAGGGAGTTGGATAGGACAAGCACAGACAAAGCTATACTCAGCTACTAACTATTCTCCTACTAGGCCTACTGACAAGATAGTGGAATAAATAAGATTCAATGGAGCTATAAGTCACCTCCGTGAGCTACCACTAAATTCAGATAATAGGGTACATCTATGAGCAACAGAGTCTAAGCACCACACTTGCACTACGAATACTACTCTAACCCAAGAGCTACAAGGATTAAAGTACTCAAAAGAGTCGTAAACTAGCAAAACAGAATAAACAATGTTACTTACTTGAACACAGAAGTTGACTCCAAAGTAGTCTCAGATACAAGCCGTAGAGGTAGCACCGACAGGCCGATACTCCTCCAAAACTTTCTCTTTAAACTCTATTTCTGTCCCACTGAAGAACTAGCTTCTAGAGGTATAGAACTAGCTCTCTCTTGGAATGCTAACTCGAGAGGTCATCCATTCAAGGGACACCTCCGAGAATCCTAATTAGGTTTTCTAGCTAAAGCTCTTCTCTTCTTCTCTTGGATTCTCCTCCCTAGGGGGTGTGCCTCTCCTTTTATAGCCCTGGCGAATCAACGTGAGCCCTTGGATCAAACCGACCTTGACGGATGGTGGAGATCGATCCTCAAAGGCGGTGGAATAAACCGGGCGAACTGGAGCGCAATCGGGCGCAGCCCGCACCCCGGCCGGTCTAGGGCCGCACCGGCCGGCTCCGGCTTTGGCGGTCCCCGGCCCCTGGCTCAGTGTGGTACCTTCTCATCTCTTCTGGAATGTTGCTGTGTTGCCGTGGCGTCCATTCTTGTATTCTATATTGCAGTGTTGCTCAAAAGTGTATCTTTTTCGGCATTTACCTGCAAAACCACTGATTCACCAAAACTCATGGAATTCATTAGTTAAAGCCCTACTCTAGGTAGATGGATTGCTTTTATATCATTTTAGAAGATTAGTTGATGATTGAATTTGATCGTTAAGGACCGTCAACAACACCCCCACACTTAGGCTTTTACTCGTCCTCGAGAAAAGGTTGGATCAGACATAGCTTAGGACAAAGAGATCAACATATGCTCATTCCTGATGATTCCTGCACTGTGAGATTCAAAGTGTCTACCAAGCAACTTTGAGAAGTTGAAAAGTAGAATAGTCGAATAGATTACCTTCATCTCCTGCTAGGACCATTGGAGGTTTTTGTAAGATTTTTGAAATAACGCATAGCTTACCTGCTCCTCAATGTGGTACTCTCAAATCACTCATTGTATGTGGTATTTATGGATCTCAATTAGGCATGAATGAGTGATACCCTTCCTTGCAACCTACCTCTAATAGGCTTATGTGGAGTTTGAAGGTTTGGCAAGGAATAGTATACTTACTTCACACGTCACTGAGCCAGCGTCAGCGTCCCAAGGAGAGAAGTGTCATACTCTTAGATCAAGATGTGCATGTGTGTGGAATATATGGTGGCTATCCTGTTCTACTTACGCTCATGTTCTTGAAGGATATATCTCTCTTACTTGAATTAGACTGCTTGGAGACAATGGACTATCTTGAATTTTTCCTTTCTTTCTTTTCTAGAGAGGTAGGCATCTTGTGCCTTTTATTCTTTTTAACAATTGGACCCTTGTCCATTTTCTATTTTAACTCTCTTTTTCTTTTGCATAGCCCATGTCATCCTGCATGAAAACTTTATGCAAGATAGAGATTTCTGATAATGTTAGAGCATAGATAAACACAATCCTACCAAAGATCTTTTTGGGTGCGTACTCTCAGTGTAAGATTTGCACATTTTCTATGTGGATGGAAAAACCTGTGCCTACCCCCAGTGTAGGGATAGTGCATATATGGAGTGCAAGTGGATCTTGATCTTGAGAGCATGATAAGTCTCTATAACACGGGTCTCAAAAGCTGACAGAGCTCAGTGCAAAATAAGTAACTTATATAGCAAGTTCTGATCATGTATGGCTCTATAGGCATTTTAAAACCACAGAGGAGTAGCTTAGCTATTGTTTTTATGTTTTGAAATAAAAGCTTCAATAACCAGCCAGAGAAATTCAGGTTTTCATGTTTCACTATCTCATACTTGTCAACAACTTAAGAAGCATGGGGTCCCTATAAAGAGTTCCCAACAGCTGCAAGTGTACAGGAGATGAATTTATGCGATTCTTGCCTTAAGTTATGACTAAGCCACTTATCCTTGAGATGTAATCATGTTTCATTTAAGGATATTCAATTAAGCTCAGTTGTCAATAAATGAGAGTGCTTTGGAGTGCGTGCACTGCTCCCGTTGATGTTCTTCGTGTTGTTTATTGGTTGTCTCCCCCATACTTGTTTCCTATTTCCTTTTATGTATAACAAGGTGGAGACAAAAACAAAACATATATCTAGAGAGAGATGATGACTCTAAAATTTGACTCTTTATTATAAATGAGGCACATTTATTACACAATGAATGAACGAAGGAATTAACTAATCGAACTAATTGACTAAGCAAACTAATGAACTGACTCTCACATGTGCCTATACATCTCTATCTCTAATCTTTCTTCTCTAGCTCCTCAACTCTAGCCTTGAGCGCCTTATTCCTGAGACGCATCTCCTCCTACTTCAGTTCTAGATTTGCTATGCGTTGCACAGCCGTGGTCAGGGTGTTGAGCACCTCCAACAGCGTACGGCCCTGCAGGTCTATCCTAGTCTCCAATATGGCTAGGTTGAGTCGAGGCTGATGAGGGACTGGTGCAGTCCTTGCTTTCTTCTTCGGCGGCTTCGGGTTGGCTCTAGGTGGTGGATTGAACTTGACCTTGCTTGGATCCACCCGTACACCATCCAGAGTCACTCGCTCCTTCTCTGTGGTGTACTTCACTCCAGTCACCATCCCAAACTTTGTGGAGACTTCCAGCAGCCTCTCCCCCTCTCTTGGAGATAATAACTTAGTGCCCTGGGGGAGAGAGATGCTAGGCTGACCGAGCGGGTGAGGCTTATCTCGAGAAGCGGCCGACGAGCTGGAGGCACGATGGTTGGCCTCCTGATGGCCTGAGCGAAGCGTGCCTCCTCCAGTGGAGCTCCCTGAGGTCGAGCTCGAACGACCTCCTTCGATGGCACCGGGACGATCGCCTTCGGTGGCACCACCGCCAGCTACTTCGGCGGGATGATCACCAGTGGGAGGACCTCCTCCGGCTCTTCAATGGTGTACGGAAGGCTTGGGTTGGCCATTTGGTGGGAGATGGAGAGATTGGAGAGCTTCCTTGCTAGGGCTAAGAGAGGAGAGCTCTTGGGATGAGAGGAGAATGACCCTAGGGGCTTGTTTATATAGTCCTGGTTCCTTGGGGTAGGGGTCATTCCATCCTAATCTATCCCGAGCATCTATCGTGATAAGACGGCGGTGGATATGGATCACGACCGAATATTCGAAACCCTAACAGAACAAACTTTACAGCGAGAGGCGGTGGACCCCGAGGCGTTGCTAGGGCAGACCGACCGGTCTGGGGTGGGACCGGCCGGTCCCACCCTGGCCCGGTTTTCGGTGCCCTTCCACGGGGTGCAATCTTGGCCCATTTTCTCTCCAAATTTTCTCCCATCGTGGCTCGATTCATGACAGGGTTCTATATTTTAATAAATTAGGGAAAAGTTAAAAAATAAATTTCATCCAATTCCTCAGGTGGTTTAGAAGATTCTAGAAAAATCTTAAGATGTTGGCCATTTACCTTGAATAACGTACCTTCATTGTTTTGAAGTGTCACTGCTCCATGTGATGATGAATTGCATCTTTCTTTTTGTTCCTACAGCTTCAAGATCCATATTCCATCTCTTGATTGCCCAATGAACTTTGAACTCGAGCTCTATTGGCAAATGACAGGTCTTGCCGTAGACAAGCTGATAAGGTGACATGCCAAGAGGTGTCTTGTAAACAGTTCGGTATGCCCATAGTGCGTCTGGTAGCTTCTCCTTCCAAGCAGTTTCCATCTCATTAACGGTCTTCTGTAGGATATTCTTGATTTACTTATTGGAAGTCTCTGCTTGGCCACTTGTTTGAGGATGGTAAGGAGTAGCCACGTGATGCTGAATCCCCTGCTTCATTAAGTAGTTATGAAAGTCTTTGTCAATAAAGTGAGTTCCTCCATCACTGATCACCATTCTCGGGACACCGAATCTTGGAAATATTGTCTCTTGAAACATCTTCTTGTAATTTGTAGAATTGGTAGCTTTGTATGGCTAGGCTTCTACCCACTTTGAGACATAATCAACTGCCACTAGAATATACTCATAGTTGCCTGATTTTGAGAATGGTCCTATGTAGTCGATTCCCCATACATCAAAGAGCTTAATCTGAAGATTGTTGGTGAGGGGCATGGCATCGCTTGAGTTGATATTGCCATGCCTCTGACATGCTCCACATCTTCGGATGAAGTTCTTGGTGTCTTCATACATGGTTGGCCAAAAGAATCCACTTTGCCAGATTTTTGCATGGGTTCGAAATGCGCCATAATGACCTCCATATGGTGATGAGTGACGTTTTTCAATAATCTACAGTCCTTCCTCAGTGGGGACATATCTTCGGAGTAGTCCATCCGCACATACTCGGAAGAGATAAGGATTATCCCATATATATAGATGACTTTCATAAATAAGCTTTCTCCTGTCTGCCCCTTGTGGTACATATCCTGCAACCATAAAATTGACAATATTCGCGTACCAGGGATCTGACCTGGAGATTGCGTAGAGCGTATCATCTCGAAGAGAGTCATTGATTGGTAGTTCCTGCATATTCTTGAACTGCATTCTAGACAAGTGATTGGCAACAGGGTTTTCTACTCCTTTTTTATCTCTTATTTCTAAGTCAAATTCTTGGAGTAGCAAAATCCATCTTATGAGTAGGGGTTTAGCATCTTTCTTAGTGAGCAGGTATTTAAGAGCAGCATGATCAGTGTAAACAATTACTTTTGCTCCTACTAAGTAAGATCTAAACTTGTCTATAGCAAAAACAACAGCCAGAAGCTCTTTTTTAGTAGTTTCATAATTCAGTTGAGGTCCTGTCAAAGTTTTGCTAGCATATGTAATTGCGTGATGTTTCTTATCTTTAGTTTGTCCCAAAACTGCCCCCACAAAGATAATCACTTGCATCACACATCAATTCAAAAGGCAGCGACCAATCAGGGGGTTAAATGATTGGTACAGATATGAGCGCTTTCTTAAGGGTTTCAAAAGCTTTCAAACAAGCGTCATCAAATTCAAAGGGAGCATCCTTAGCTAGCAGGTTTGTTAGAGGTCTAGCAATGTATGAAAAATTATGTATGAACCGTCTATAAAAACCTGCATGACCTAGGAAGCTTTGAATTCCCTTCACATTAATGGGAGGAGGTAGTTGTTCAATCACTTCTATTTTAGCTCTGTCTATCTCTATCCCACTCTCAGACACCAAATGTCCAAGTACTATTCCTTCTCTAACCATGAAATGAAATTTTTCCCAATTAAGGACCAAGTGCTTTTCTTCACATCTTTGCAAAACCTTATCTATGTTTTCAAGGCATTTTTCAAAAGTTTTTCCATACACCGAAAAGTCATCCATGAAAACTTCCATTATCACTTCAATCATATCAGAAAATATAGACATCATGCATCTTTGAAATGAAGCTGGAGCATTACATAGTCTAAAAGACATTCTACGGTAAACATAGGTTCCGTATGGACATGTAAATGTGGTTTTGCTTTGGTCATCTGGGTGGATTGGTATTTGATGATATCCCGAATACCCATCAAGAAAATAGAAGAAAGAATGATTTGCCAATCTTTCCAACATCTCATCAATGGAGGGAAGTGGAAAATGATCTTTCTTTATTGCCTTATTTAGCTTTCGGTAATCAATACACATCCGCCATCCTATGACAGTTCTTTGTGGGATTAATTCGTTCTTGTCATTGCTAACAACTGTCATGCCTCCCTTTTTAGGCACAACTTGCACAGGGCTTACCCACTCACTGTGTGGCACAGGATATATGATCTCGGCATGTAACAGTTTCAAAACCTCTTTCTTAACAACCTCTCTCATCGCATTGTTCAATCTACATTGTGGTTCTCTAGAAGGTGTTATCTCAGGATCTATAGGGATGCGATGGGTGCAAAGAATAGGACTGATTCCTTTAAGATCTTGGAGTGAATAGCCAAAACCAGTTCTATGTTTTTCTAAGACTATGATCAATCGGAAGGTTTCCTCCTCAGAGAGTTTATCACTTATTATTACAGAAGATTCTCGATCATTATTTAGAAAAGCATATTTAAGTCCAGAAGGTAGGGGTTTGAGTTCTATGGGAGGCTTAGGTGGTTCCTCAGACTCATCTAGAGGGTCAGGTTCTAGCGTACTATCTCCTTCCTCTTCTAGTGGCTCGGGATCATCCTCGAAATCCAGTTTGAAAGATGATTCAAGGGTTATCTCTAAGACTTCTTCTATAGGATCAGGCTCAGGAAGTGGCTCGGTCTCACTGTTGAGAACACGAGTTATGGATATAGGCAGTTTAAAATTCTTCCTAAGGCTAATGTTCAAATTCCCTTCTTGTTCTTCTTACAAAAGTCTCTCTATAGGCTATCCAATCAATACGTCAAACTCTATAACGTCAAAGACATAGAAGCTCAAATGAACTCTTATCCCCTTGACATAGATAGGTAAGACATAGAGAATCCTAAAACTTAGAATAAGATGGCCTAAAGGACTTTTCATAAACTGTATTGTTGGGGTTAAAGGTATGTCTCTTCAAAGATCTTGAGCAAATGTTGTAGACATGATGTTAACTCCCACCATAGGGTTGTATAATGCTTCAAAAGATCCCTTGTGGATTCGGCAAGGTATGGTAGTTGATGTGAAATCAACTCGGATGACATCAGAGGAAAGCTCTGATTCTTCCAACCAATCATTGCTTATAATCGACACAAGCTCTTTAGCATTTTGCTTAAGGAGAGCCACCTCCAAAGGAGCTAAAATTCTATCACTAAGTGACAACTTCTTTGGTCTGTGTGGTCTCCTAATAGCATAATAATTCGAGGTGTTTCCATAATCAGCAAATATATCATTCTCGATCTCAAGCATGAATTTTGGAAGTGGAATTTCTTCCCCCTCCTGTGGTTCAAGCTTGCTGATAGTTGTAGGTTGGGATGTGATAGGTGTGGAATCCTGATCAACTATCGAATCTTCTTCTTCTACTTGCTTCTTTAAAGATGCTTCATTTTTGTGAATTTTTGTAAGGACATTTCTTGCAACATCGGGAGTGATATGCAAGAATGATCCTCTAGAAGCAAGGTTGAGAAACTTTGTGGTTTTTCTATTCAGACCCTTATAGAAATGTTGAAGTAAAACAGGGTCTGGAATGGATAGACTAGGTCCAGAATGAGTTAAGCAGTTAAAGCGTTCCCAGGCTTCAATTAAGGTCTCCTTCTTCTCTTGTCTAAAAGACAGAACTTCTAAGCGGAGCTCTACTACCCTAGAAATAGGATAGAATTGAAGGTAGAATTCAGCGCATAATGCTTCCCAGTCACCTTTAACACTCTCAACGTGGAGATCATACTAATGTTTAGCTTCTCCAGTCAAAGAGAAAGGAAAAAGCTTCCATCGGATAGTCTCATCGGACATATCCTTAATGCGCAAACACGCATAGGTTTGTTCGAATTCATTGAGGTGAGAATAAGGGCTAGCATTATCTTCTCCTGAGAAAGATTGATTTCTGACCATGTCTATTAAACATGGGCGTAGCTTATAGTCAGAGGCTAAGATTGGCTTTACGGACGGCTCTGGTTCTAAGCGTAGGCTCATGAAGTTATATTTATAGATAGGCGTGGAATTAAGTTGATCCATTGAAGGATAGAAAAGGTAAAGAGAAATGGAAAAGGTAAAGAGTGATAGTCTACAAAGAAAAGATAAGATTATAATATAGGTTAAGATAAGTTCAGAGTGATCTCAGCGACGTCTTCCCCGGCAACGGCGGCAGAAATGCTTGTTGGTATCTGTTAATGCCTACTGAATAAATCTGCAAGCGCATGGATATGTTGTAGCACTTCACCGGATAAGTATACCCAGTTTTAATATCGAACCCAAAGAAGATGTGCGAGGGCCTAGCTTCTAAACTACATTAACCAACTGAGTAGCAAACAAGGCTGTAGAAGGTAGGGATATAGAGGGGACAACTATGGCTTCTAGTTTAGGCTCAAGCAAATTATGATTAAAATATTCCACTAGAGAGTTGGATAGGATAAGCACAGACAAAGCTATACTCATCTACCAACTATTCTCCTGCTAGGCCTACTGACGGGATAGTGGAATAAGTAAGATTCAACGGAGCTATAAGTCACCTCCACTAGGGTACATCTACGAGCAACGGAGTCTAAGCACCACGCTTACACTACGAATACTACTTTGACCCAAGAGCTACAAGGATTAAAGTACTCAAAAGAGTCATAAACTAGCAAAATAGAATAAACAATGTTACTTACTTGAACACAGAAGTTGACTCCAAAGTAGTCTCAGATACAAGCCGTAGAGGTAGCACCGACAGGTCGATACTCCTCCAAAACTTTCTCTTTAAACTCTATTTCTCTCCCTCTGAAGAACTAGCTTCCAGAGGTATTGAACTAGCTCTCTCTTGGAATGCTAACTCGAGAGGTCATCCATTCAAGGGACACCTCCGAGAATCCTAATTAGGTTTTCTAGCTAAAGCTCTTCTCTTCTTCTCTTGGATTCTCCTCCCTGGGGGTGTGCCTCTCCTTTTATAGCCCTGGCGAATCAACGTGAGCCCTTGGATCAAACTGACCTTGACGGATGGTGGAGATCGATCCACAAAGGCGGTGGAATAAACCGGGAGAACTGGAGTGCAACCGAGGCAGAGCCCAAACCGGCTGGTCCAGGGCCAGACCAGCCGGTCTAGCCTGGCCGCCCCTGGGCCCCTGGCTCAGTGTGGTACCTTCTCGTCTCTTCTGAAATGTTCTTGTGTTGCCGTGGCGTCCATTCTTGCATTCTATGTTGCAGTGTAGCTCAAAAGTGTATCTTTTCTGGCATTTACCTGCAAAACCACTGATTCACCAAAACTCGTGGAATTCGTTAGTTATTGCTTTTATATCATTTTGAAAGATTAGTTGACGGTTGAATTTGATCGTTAAGGACCATCAACAAAGTGATCTTGATTTTAAAAAGCATGACAAGGCTCTCATAAGGTATACAACAAAAGTTGACCAAACTCAATGCAAAGCAAGCAAAGCATGAATGCGCAAAGGTTATATGGCATTGGTAGGAATTCAAACTTTGTCATATAAGAGTGTTGACAGTCATTAAGTACTAAAAATAACCATCAACTATTGCATGATTTGACACAAAACGAATCACAAAGCATAGTTATAGGTTTTGATTCTAACGATTCCATGAGTTAGACTGCACCATTATAACGATTCTCACTTGTATTGTAGGAATATGCAATTTTCCATCAATAAAAGTATCTCAAATAAGGAGTTAGACTGCACCATTATGACGGGCTCGTCGACGATTGAAATGGACCTATTATTTACTATATTTGGAGTTCGGAATCAAAATCTACGGCAACACAAGCACCATTGGACTGCAGGAGGCCCAGAAAGACACCACGAAGAAGATGGGCCCGAGGCACCACAATTGAGCGCCAGCCGGCGCACCCATGGGGCCGGATGGCCCCACCCCTAGGGTTTTCACCCTCGCCTTCTGGAGTCTTCCTCCACCGTCTATGAGGAGTCATCTCGGCCCTTGGTTAAGTCGGTTTGATCCTGCGGCGCACATTTATCCCACCGGGCTATAAATAAAGAGGCAGACCCCCCTTGGATGACCTCTCACCTCTAGAGAATTAGGGCTAGACTTTTCAATGTAGTAGATTAGTTCTAGTTGAGAGTTAGGGAGAGTGGAGCTACGTCCGGGTTCCAGAGGAGTCTTCAGAGGAGTCGTCGAAGTTCTGGTACATATTTGTATCTATTCTTGTAAGACTTATGCTTTAATATATTTTATCTTCTCTATTTACTTTTATGTCTAGTATTTAATTGGTTAGTATAGTTGTTATACTTTAGCATGGGATCTCTGTCTGTATTAGGTGCTCTAGTTATCATATGTGACTAGAGTAGTAATTGGTAGTGTAGACATGGAGTCTAGGCTATAGGTTACCTGAGATTGCACCCAATCCAACATATAGTTGTGGTAGCCCCAAGTGGTGACAGCCCTGACAGCCAACGTATTCCACCATGTTAGGGTTGGTGTTTGTAGGACCGTAGTTGAAGCTTCCTAGTCCTTTCTCATCCGTTTCCATGGCTAGTGTTCTGATGTCCAGAAGTGCTATTGTGTGATTGCTATATCTATCCATGAATTAGTTATTATAGAGCCCCAGTAATAGAGAAGTATTGTTG
Organism: Chrysopogon serrulatus; assembly: GCA_015844335.1. NCBI lineage: Eukaryota > Viridiplantae > Streptophyta > Magnoliopsida > Poales > Poaceae > Chrysopogon > Chrysopogon serrulatus. The sequence continues at coordinate 233,747 of JADLZL010007662.1, read as the reverse complement.
ATGGCTATTAATTACCAAATCTATAGGTCAACCAAACACCAGAGAGGGTACATTTGAGATCACCATCATGGGAATAGGGATTACACTAACCGAATTCCATGAGTTTTGGTGTTTCATCATTTTTACAGGAGAATATCAGAAAAGACGCAAACCCAGAAGCATATCGGAGCAAGGACTGCACAAACGGATGGCACGACAACTCAGGAACACTCTAGAAGACACCAGAAGGCACCACACCGAAGGGGAGGCCGAGAGGGCCCAAGGTGGGACCGGCCGGTCCCACCCCAGACCGGTCGGTCTACCCTGGGGCCCATCTCCAGCCTGCTTCGCCCAGGTTGCTCCACCGTCTTTGAGGAGAGATCTCAGCCATTCGCCAATGTCATTTTGATCCGATGGTTCACGATCATTGCCCAGGGCTATAAAAGGAGGGCAGGACCCCCCAGGAGGAGAGCCTAGAAACCCTAATTTATTATTTCCTCTCTCAGAGAGAGTGAAGGGTTCCATCCTTAGAGAATTAGATTAGAACTCCAATACTTCAAGTTCTAGTTAGGCATTAGCTAGCAAGGTTTCAGTAGAGTTGAGCTACGCTCGGGATTCTGGAGTCGTCATCCAGGAGGCTGGTATAGCTTTGTATCCCTCTCTTTATTATGACTTTGTTCTTAATTATTATGTTTCAGTTTATTAAGCTCCTAGTTTATTCTAGTGTTTTACTTGATATAGTATTGATTGATGATGAACTATTTCATATGATGGTAAAGCGCTTAGCTCATTACTCGAGTGGGTTAAGTGGTAGAAATTATTTAAGCATGGTGCTTAGATATTCTCTACCTACGAATGCACCTTGTAGGCCGGGTTTGGTGGTAGATCGCGGGTGTGACATTCCTGTTGAGTCCTATATATTCCACCCCTTATTTATAAGACTAGCAGAACGTGGTTGCGAAGGAGGAGCGTGCTATGTTCACAAACCTCCCTAGTGATGTTCCTTGTGGGTACTTTAAAGTCATCAATGCTATAGATGAAAGTAATGTACTAGAGTAAATGTAAAGACTTAGTAAATCTGACACCACATAGGAATTCAATCTCTTAACTAATCTCCTATTTTTGCCTTGCTACATTAGAGAGTTTCTAATTCTATCTCTGAGTGATTTATCATTGCCCTACACTTATCATATACATATCTATTTGGCTTACCCCTGCATAAGTATGTCCTTGTCATGAGGATTCTATCTAAGTATGTATACACATCAATATTCTCTAGCTGTCCTCTTCCATGAGATTAAATAAATTTGACAATTGGGTTAATTCCCAATAAAATGCTACAATGGTATTTCATCTGTTTCTAGTCGGGGGAGAGCCTTTATTACACCTAGAAATAAGGTAACGGGGCACTCCATATCCTCGATATTTGAGGGCTTGGAAGCAGGCACTAGATCTCAAAGCGGTAGGAAACTGGCAAACTATAAGACTTGCTCACTAGATTACCCTTATAAGTCAGTCTTAGTGAGGGCCCTAGTTGTGAGCTAGATAGCAAGCGTTGTGCCTAGTGGATTTTAGCAAGCTACGCCCTTGCTTTTTGGGAGAGGCAAACTTTTCTTCTTTCCTGCCCTCCTCTCCTCTAAACTAAGGCAGACTTACTTCCACTGCTTGATTCTCTTTTCAGTGAGCTCTGCCCTTAATGGACGAACGGATACTAGTCTTCTCCTCTTTAGGCAATCCGATTGAAGGGACCTAAACAAAGCATGCCCCAAGGGTGTTCCCAGGGGTTAACAGGTTCCCTTTCTGACCAACAGGAAACTTCACTTCAACACCACAATACAGCAGAGTCACTGCCAAGTCTTTTTGTAAGTTGGCGGACCTTTCAGAATCCAAATTCCATGGCTTTGCAAGAGCTCTCCGATATGCAATGATGGCTTCTTCGAAACAACAGCTTCTCATCCACAGTTTGGGAAGATATTCTAGAGCTGAATGGAATATGTCCGCTTGCGAATACTCATTTATATTTAAGATAGTTGCATGATTTAATACCACACCTCTTTCGTACTACTAGGGATGACAACCCAGTGTTTTACATGGTGGCTTAAGAAGTGTCAACAAGCATTTTGGCGCCGTTGCCGGGGAAAGGCTAAGCTATAAAGAGATATTGATCAAATGCATACTTATAGATGGAACCATGACTAGGTACCTCTGCTTAAGCAGGCTTACCCTTATTTATCTTTATCTATATCATATACAGGGTATTGCAGGATTGGTCTTGATTTGTCATCATCTTTCATCAATCATAATTAAACCAATCAAGAGGCATCTTCACACCAGTTTCTGAGCCATGGCTGACAAGACTCTGCGAGAGTTCTCTGCTTCAAGCACAAAGGACATTTGCACTAAACCAACACTTTCAACCAACAACCTTGAGTTTGAGCTCAAGCCAAGTCTTGTTAACATGGTGCAAGCTACTCCGTTCAGTGGAAAGATCAGTGAAGATGCTAGTGCTCACCTTTAGAATTTTCTAGAGATTGGTAGCACACTCATAATCAAGAACGTCGCTCAGGACATCATACTTCTTCGTTTGTTCTCATTCTCGTTAACTGGGAAAGCGAAGTAGTGGTTCTATGTAAATCAAGAAAACATCAAGACATGGGCAGATTGTTCAAAGATCTTTCTAGCGAGATTCTTCCCTTCAGGCAATACTAGTGCCTTAAGAGAGAAGATTACTAGTTTCCAACAGCAGAGAGATGAACATATTTCAGAGGCATGGGAACGCTTTCAAGATTATATTTCAGATTGTCCTCATCATGGAATAGAGGATTGGTTGCTCATGCAAGGATTTTATCATAGATTATCTAAGGGAGCACAAGAGCAACTGGATGCTACTGCTGGAGGAACATTCTTGTTACTCACTATCAAGAAGGCAAAGTCACTCATGGAGACGATAGCCTCTAATCAAGGCTGGTTATTAGACGATGCTTCGCATTGCAGGATGAGTGAAGAAGCTGACATTGAAGAGTTGAGTGCAGTTTCAGCTAAGATGAATGTGTTATTAGACGGGCTCGAACAGCGAGACAATTACAAGAAAGGTCGTCAGGCTATTCAGGATGCTATGGATTCTCAAGCAAGAACTGTAAGATATCTAGGAATCACATATTCCCCTGATCTGCCGGAAGATCTGAGCATCATTGGCAACACCCAAGGAATGGATCAAGTCAAATAGCCATCTTTATGGAATGTAATTAGACAGCAGCTAAAGATCAATGAAGAACTTTCACAAAGGCTTGCTTCTAATGAGAAGATCATAGAGAGTATGAATCTTAAGATGGAAAGTTTTTCTTCTGCCATCAAGGATCAATGGAGCTATAATAGAAAGATTGAATCACAAGTAGCAAAGTTGGCCGCTGCTTTGCCCATTGCCACTAGCCCTGAGTAAATCAACGCAATTACTACAAGAGGAGGCAAGAGTACTCGTGATCTCCCGTATCCTGAAGGTACACATCCTAGAGGGGCTGTAAGAGTACAAGCATCGCCAGCAGCACCTAAGGAGAAGAATAACAATGAATTAGAAGAAGTTGTGCCATCACTAAAAGCAAGAGCCTCAGTGCAATTATAATGACACCAACTTCTTACCATTTCATTGCCAGAGAAAGGAAAGGATGGATGAGCAATTTGGGAAATTCATGGAGGTTATACGTCACCTATATATCAATGTGCCTCTGCTAGATGCCCTACAAGTGTCTACATATGCAAGATACCTTAGAGACATTCTAAACAATAAAAGGCCACTGCCCACCACCGAAGTTATTAAGCTCACAGAGAAGTGCAGTGCGGCTATCTTGAACATCACTAATCAAGAAACAAGATCCAAGACGCCCCACTATTGAGTGTTCAATCGAAGATCAAGTGTTTGAAACATGCACTATGCGATCTTGGCGCCAGCGTAAGTGTCATGCCAAAGATGGTCTTCGACAAACTCAGCTAATCCCAACTCACACCCACGACAATGTGCCTTCAACTAGCGGATCAGTCACTTCACCGTCCTGAAGGAATCGCCACGAATATTCTGGTAGAAATAAGAGAATTCTTTATTCCAGTTGATTTTGTTGTGCTTAACATGCAGGAAGCAGTGAATACACCACTCATATTGGGAAGACCTTTCTTGAGCACTGTGAACGCTCACACTGATGTTGGGGTTGGAGAAATCTGATTCCATATCAATGATAAGGAAGAGAGGTTTGCATTCAAGCCACGACAGGAATAATACTCTCAATCAGAGAGGTGTGAAGAGCAAGAAGATTTAAGATCTCTAACTCCAGGACCGATAGAAGCTATAAAGGCATAATCATCAGGAGTAGTCCATGCCTGAGGACTATAAATATCGGACCCTCACCAAAACGTAATCGGTATTTATCCATTAACTCCTTATATCCTAAAAAAATATTTTTCTTTATCATTTGGTGTTTTTATAAATCTAAAAATACAAAAATAACTAACTAGCTGGACCCACAAACACTAGGACCCACTTGTCATATCACTTCACATCATGTTTACATTGGATTCTTATCTCCACTCACCTCCTGCTGTCCTCCACTCTCTCTTTTCTACCGAAAGATGCAAACATACACAGAAGAAGAAATGATGGAGCACCAGGAGGAAGGAGTGGCCAAGTGGGCCCTGTGTGGGACTGGCCGGTCCCACACCAGACCGGCCGATCTCCCCCCTCCTCTCCTATAAAAGGGTAAGTGCCCAGTGAGCTCTACTCACTCCCCTCTATCTAGATTTCTATCTCTCATCTTTGTTGTCCAAAATTTCTTTCTCAACATATTAAGAGAAAGAGAGAGAAAGAAGAAATAAGAGAGAAGGGGAGTAGATGTGCTAGGGGGTTGATTAGTGACTAATAAGGGGAAGTGCTGCTAGAATTTAGAGGAGAGCCAAGCAAAAGTAGAGGAGGTGCTGCCCAAACTTAGAAGAGATAATCACATGGTCTAGGGAAAACTCTGCTAAAATTTGGTTGTGGTGGTAGTCACCCCACAAGGACCGCTAACCCTGGACGACTGACCCTCTAATTGTTGTGGTAGAAACCTTCCCCGCAAGGACTGCTAACTCCCTCTAACTTTTCTTTTTGTTATTAACTCGGTTTACTTATTTCCACGTGTATTTATTTTCTGTATTTACTTCCTCGTGTTCTTCTTGTTCATGTGGAGGTAGCTATATCCCACATTGTCTTCTGTATTTATTCTTTTGTACTAACCCTCTTGTGGAGGAGTTTATTCCCATGGGAGTAATACACTCTTGGAGTAGATATCTTCATTGTCATATTTTCTAACCCTGCTCCTAGAGTCTCTTTTGTTTTTCTCTTGGTTCTTCACTTGCTTGCAGGATGAGTGGCCTGTGGAGGGGAATCAAGAGTGGACTTAGGTCTCGGTCCACACGCTCAACTCAGAGCTCTTCTTCTCGAGTGAGCTCTGACATGCAGGTTGATGAGGTGCCACCCGCTAGCAACAGGCCATCTTCTTCCTCGATGGTTATACATCGTCTAATGGAGGAACATGACCTCAAGTGGAAGAATGACGAAGAGAAAGAGAAGTTTGGGCTCGTTAAAAACCGCAAGTTCGTCCTGACCACGGTGTACAATCCTGAGCTTTTTAGAGACATAGGTATGGACGCCAAATTTTAAACTATCTTTTCAGTCATGTGTTGGACGGGATTTATAGACATTTCTAAGCTAGGGTGCAAACTACTTATGCTGAATTTCTATGCACTTTAAACTTTATTGAAAATGGGGTAAATTTCTGACTCTTTGGGAAGGGGACAACATTAACTTGGAAGGAGCTAAGCTTAGCTCTAGGAGTCCATGCTGAATGCACAGTAGATGTTGATGCTGCCATTCCTGATTTTGTGAGAGAGCAGTTTTGGAGAGACATAACTAACCAAAACACACCCACGCATGCTAAGACTAGTAGCATTTAATTACCCTCATTAAGTTTCATGCATAGGTGGTTGGCATTCACTCTCTTTCCACGAAGTGACACTAGCACAGTGAGGATAGATGAGCTCAAGCTGCTTTACGCTTTAGTGAAGAGTAGGAAGGTTTTCCCCGTTATGATGATGATGAGACAATGGTTAGAGGTTTTTAGATTTAGCGGTGATATCGAGTGCACCTCTTTGGTAACTCGGATTGCCAGCTATCTTGAGTTGTGGCAGAATTCGCTAGTTCCGTACATTGGAGGAGGATGAGGTCGTATATCGTACGACTACTTCCGTCAAGGTCAGACCTTGGTGAAGAGATGAAATGTGGTGGTAATGAAGATTAATGGCAGGCAGGTCTGGTTACCTAACCCAGAGCTCAACTTGTACACCACCCATTCTCTTCTTGTCAATATGCAGGTGACAGCAGCAGCACCCATAAGGAGCGCGTCGGCACATTTTACCAACGTGCAGCCCACACACTACTATGGTGCTGACCTAACGCCATATGGACCAGCTTACACCAGCTACATCAACTTTAGAGAAGCAGAGTCTTCCCATAGAGGACAACCTTCACAAGACAGTTGGGGCCAGTACGCCCAACCATCACCACAGGCTAAAGTCCTTTGGGGAGAGACGGTGGAATGGCCATCAGGTAATTTTAATGACTATCAAGGAAGAATGTCTGTTGATTCATAGGAAGTGTCCTCTGGAGGGTACCAGCGCGGCCGCGCATCCGACGCAGGGATGGGCTACCATGACCAACAAATGCAACAGCAAAGGAATGACTGAAGGCATCGCAACATTGAGTAGCAAAGTGCCACCCTCCCCGCGCAAAACACCTCCATCCTTGGGCAGCTACACCTACATGACCAATACCATCGCCAGCAGATGCGTAACTGGGACTACCTCTTCTAGCACATGGGTGCAAGGCCACCGCCACTACATTGATCGACTACTGCAACATCCAGCTTGGGGGAGAGCACCTCCGTTATCTTGAGGTAAGTTGTCTTTGCCTTTGTTTTTATTTTGTTTGTTAGTTTGCTTGTTAGTTTGCTTGAATAAAAATCATAAAAACCAAATAAAAAGAGTGTCTCTATAGGCTTGTTTAAATTTTAGTTTGAATAAAAAAAAACTTAGAGAAAAATCTGTTGACATAGAAATGATGAATAGTTGCTCTGTTAAAATTCTTTTGAGTACCTAGCTTATAGTCAAGAATTTCCTCAAGGTTTAGACACAACTGATTTGACATGAATACTTACTCTGAATCTGAGACCTATGGGTAGCATATTCCTGATCTTAAGTCTATGTAGTTGACGGACATGATTTGAGATGGTTAGAGCTACTATTTATCTTGTTCAAATGTGATGCTAAAATTTTAGAGACTTAACTTTGAAAGCTTAAAAAGACACATGATGAGTTTCTTGTATGACAAGCTTAATTTCCACCAGAGCCATATTGCATATCTAGGCTAGGAAGCTTCCACACAATTGCTGCTTGTCACTGCATTGAGTGTTGTCAACCTTGGTGACCCTTGTGAGAAACTTGTCATGCGTTTAAAATCTAGATCCACACACTCCACCTCATATGCACTACTCTACCCTGGAGTAGGCGCAAAAACATACCATTTCATCCACCCAAAATGTTTTACTCCTACAATGGGAGTAGACACTAAAAATATCCATCCACCAAAAAGACATACTCCAGAGTTTCTTGCCATCTCTCAAAATTATTTTATGCCAAAGGAGTGAGCTATGCAAAAGAAAAAAAAAAGAAAAGAAAAAGGAGAGTTGAGAAAAATAGACAAGTGTCCAAGAAAAAAAGAGAAAAATAGATATCCAATATCTATCTCCCTAAAGGAAAAATAGAAAAGATAGCTCACATCCCTGGCAAGGTTTTAATGTTCCAAAAGAGAGATCCATTTGAGCATGGTAGAATTAGGTTCATCACCTGGATAACCACACCACCACCATATATCCATCATATTCAACACACATGCACATCTTAATTTGATTGTATGACTTGTTTCTCTTCGGATCCCTTGTTTGACTTCAGAATACATGCAGTACAAGTATGCCTATCCATGCTATCTGCACACCTATGAGCTCCACATAAGCTTTAGATGTAGGTTGAGATAAAGGCACAAGCTTCATTGCCTTGGTGAGGAATCCAAAAATACCACATACCTGGGAGACTTGAGAGTGTCATACAATAAAACTCTAAGCTTTATTTTAAAAATCCATAAAAACTCTAGGAACTTGGTTGAACAAAAGAGCTTGAGACATAGTTCTTAACTTGATCTTTCTGTCTTTCAACTGCTCATGATTAAAAGTGAAGGATGTTAAGCTCCATGGCTAAAGGTAATATGGGTAAGTATGAAAGTCAGAATGGTTCACTCTAAGTTTGAAGGAGAATTTTTTTCTAAAAGCATGTGTGCTCTTGAGAAGTTTAATATTGCAGCAACTCCTGATCCATTTAGAAGAGAGTAGTTTGCTAAGGGACTAGCAAAGGTTAAGCTTGGGGAGTTGTTGACGGCTGTTAATTACCAAATTTATAGGTCAACCAAACACCAGAGAGGGTACATTTGAGATCACCATCGTAGGAATAGGGGTTACACTAACCGAATTCCATAAGTTTTGGTGTTTCATCATTTCTGCAGGAGAATATCGGAAAAGACGCAAATCCAGAAGCATATCGGAGCAAGAATTGCACAAACGGATGGCACGGCAACCCAGGAACACTCTAGAAGATCCCAGAAGGCACCACACTGAAGGGGAGGCCGAGAGGGTCCAGGGTGGGACCGGCCGGTCCCACCCCAGACCGGTTGGTCTGCCCTGGGGCCCATCTCTGGCCCGCTTCACCTAGGTTGCTCCACCACCTTTGAGGAGAGATCTCAGCCATCCGTCAATGTCGATTTGATCCGATGGTTCACGATCATCACCCAGGGCTATAAAAGGAGGGCAGGACCCCTCTGGGAGGAGAGCCCAAAAACTCTAATTCATTATTTCCTCTCTTAGAGAGAGCAAAGGGTTCCATCCTTAGAGGATTAGATTAGAACTCCAATACTTCAAGTTCTAGTTAGGCAATAGCTAGCAAGGTTTCAGTAGAGTTGAGCTACGCTCAGGATTCTGGAGTCGTCATCCAGGAGGCTAGTATAGCTTTGTATCCCTCTCTTTATTATAACTTTGTTCTTAATTATTATGTTTTAGTTTATTAAGCTCCTAGTTTATTCTAGTGTTTGGCTTGATATAGTATTGATTGATGATGAACTATCTTATATGATCGTAAAGGCTTAGCTCATTACCCGAGTGGGTTAAGTGTTAGAAATTATGTAAGCATGGTGCTTAGATATGCTCTACCTACAAATGCACCTTGTAGGCCAGGTTTAGTGGTAGATCGTGGGTGTGATTCCTGTTGAGTCCTATATATTCTACTCCCCATTTATAAGACTAGTAGAACGTGGTTGCGAAGGAGGAGCGTGCTATGTTCACAAACCTCCCTAGTGATGTTCCTTGTGGGTACTTTAAAGTCATCAGTGCTATAGATAAAAGTAATGTACTAGAGTAGATGTAAAGACTTAGTAAATCTGACACTACAGAGGAATTCAATCTCTTAACTAATCTCTTGTTTTTGCCTTGCTACATTAGAGAGTTTCTAATTCTATCTCTGAGTGATTTATCATTGCCCTACACTTATCATATATACTATATATATATATATATCTATTTGGCTTACCCCCTGCATAAGTATGTCCTTGTCATGAGGATTCTATCTAAGTATGTATACACATCAATATTCTCTAGCTGTCTTTGCCCACAGGATTAAATAAATTCGATAATTGGGTTAACTCCCAATAAAATGCTATAATGGTTAAAAAAATCTGTGTGCTTGCCGATACTCATTTATATTTAAGATAGTTGCATGATTTGATACCACACCTCTTTCATCACTACTGGGATGACAACCCGATGTTTTACATGGTGGCTTAAGAAGTGTCAACAAGCATTTAGGAACCTTGAGCTCCCCCGTTGTCCTATCATTTTAGCTACCTACTCTTTTATCATAGAATTCTTCTCTGTGTGTCATATATGCATAATTCCTATCATCTATCGTTTACCCTTACTTTAGTCTAGTTGGTGTATTAGCTAGTAGATACATGATGGTGAGCTATCAATGTCTTTATTCATTATTTTCTAGTGGTAAAATATAAATAACGATACCTGAAATACTCCCGGTAAAATGCTATAATGGTTTTCTATGCGCTTGTGGAATCCTTCATATTTTAATTGTGCATAGGAAATACCAACAACATTTTTGGCGACGTTGCTGGAGAAATAATTGGCGTAAAGATTTTGATAATGATCTTGATATCTGCTAATCTTATCTGCCATTAGCTTTAGTAGAATTATCCCTATTTTGTTGAGTTGTAGAATAAGCAGAATATCAACCGTTTCAATCTTCTGGTGAAATATGAAGGTATGTATTTAAGAATTATCCCTATTTTGTTGAGTTGTCGACAAGGGAGATATTTAAGAACTCAGGGTGCCTAAACATTCATGATCCATCAACAATGAAGCTCTGCCATCTCACAGGTATGTATAAACATATATATTATTCTAACCATGTGTAGATTAGAAAAGAAAAGTCGTCATCACATGAGTTTAAAGTTTATCACATGTGACGAATAAAGATGCTGCGCTACTCACAAATACCATAGTGAGTCATGGTAAGTATGATCAAGAAAGGTGAGAAAGTCTTACTCACGGACTTTAAATTTAATGAGTAGTTATCTTGTTGCATTCTGTTGCATGTTTATTTTGAATAATCCATACATCTGCTCCATCTCATATCAAATCCATAGCATGTTTAATTCCTTACGTACATGCATGCCACTTGTATCTCTACTTAAAAACAATATTCTCACCATGCATGATCATGCTTTTGTCTCTATTTAAGTAAATAGTCTATCTTAATCAAATTAGACATAGAGTTTGGTTTAGATATTGAACTAGAAATTGTTCTAGTAGATATTGGATATTTTATTGGACTAACCCCTGTAAGAAACTCTTAAATTCAATTCGGGTAGGTCAAGAAATGAACTAACATCGAGATGAATCAAGGCATGTGATAAAGTCCAATAACTTTGCATAAAAGGAAGACATAACACATTCTCCATGGAAGAATTGTAAGTATCAAAGTTTATTCACTTAATCTTTTGTCGCAATTTACCTTTGCCTTGAACCATATAAAAGTGCAGCTATCAATAAAATTTGTTAAAAGAAATCTATGCTAAAGTAATCCTAAAAGTCCATCCTTTCATTAGTATAGATGAAATTCGCATAAATTATATGGACCATAACCCACATTCTAAATTTGCAATCCTTGGGTATGTGTCCACTAAACATTTATGCAGGAAAGAAAGAATAAATGTCTGATCATGGTTCAAAACTGTCGGATACCAAAATAAGGGGTACCCTGAAACAGATCACCCAACCAGGCCCAAAAACGCAAAACTAACTTACGACGGCAGAGGGCCAAAAGGCATGGCCCACCAGGGTCCAGCACACCGCGCTCCGCCTCGCCTGATGCCCCCCAGCCGAGACCCCAGATGAAGCGCTAACTCTCTGCCTCGCCCGAGGCCTCCACGCTAGGGCCTCGGACAAGTGCCGCACTCTCTGCGCCTCGCCCGAGGCCTCCACGCTAAGGCCTCGGACCCGCCTTCCGCTTTCCAACCCGCCCGAGCCCTCGCGCCTGGGCCTCGGGCGAGTTGCGCCGCCTTCTCTGGTCAAACCCGAGCCTCTGGACTTGATGTATATCTGCCCCCTCCCACTGCAGCTCTCGTCAGACCTGCCCATCCCCTTGCAGGGGTGGGGGCCGTTGCGTCACCGTATGTGCCCACGCTAAGCTTCGTCATCCTCACAGTGATGGCCATGCCCGCCACTGTGGAGCACTATTTTCTGTGCCAGGTCAAATCACCAAAGCTCTGGGATGACGGCTGCCACGCCAGACATCGTCACCCGACGTCACCCTCTGTACAGGAGCCGGGTTAGGCGAGGCATTGGTCAAACAATAGTTCCCTAGGTTTTCTGAGCCCGGGATGGGCCACGACCACCTCGATGACCACCCTCCACTGTGCCAACCACTCGGTGTACGGCAGCAGGGGCCGAGGCCCTCGGAGCCTCGGATTCGAGACGAGTCAAAGCTACAGTGAGCTATAGGGTTCGGACACGTCGTCCATCACCACTTCGCCAACCTTCACAGGGACATGCATCCTCTCTGTCGCCAGGACTGGGGAAAAGACCCCCTGCAACTATGCCCATGACCCACAGTGCCTGACCATGCCCGACAGTGCTGACGCCCACTCCGGGGTCTCGGCACAAGGAAGGCAGCGGACCCCGAGGCCTCGGATCAGGGAAGGAAGGTGCCCACTGCCACTTCATGTGCACGGACGCCCCTTTGTAAACCCTATCCTCCCCTTATGGCTATAAAAGGGAGGGACAAGGGCCCTAAGCGGGCAAGCTCTCACAAGCACGATATTGGCACTTGCTTCAATCACTCACGAGACTTGGGACCAGCTCCCTCTCTCCGCTAGCTTGTACACCCCTACCTACAAGCACTTCGGTGCAAGATAATACAAGACATCCTCCCCCACTAGACGTAGGGCCTTCTCTTGCCCGAACCAGTATAAACCCCTTGTGTTCATCCTGCACACCTTTCGAAGTTGGGAGCACGCACCATAAATTTACTCGTTGGTGCTAGGACCACCAGTTCTCGCACCGACAGAAACAAAAAGAAAGGAGAACAAATGTATAGAAAGGACCAAAATGGAAAAAATTTGATGAAAGAACACTTCAACACCTTCTACACTTCACCATGATAGTGGACCAATCATCCTGCAAGACATAAGGTACGTTTACCCAAGCCTCATGTAACTTTAAACTACATTCAACATCTTATACCATGTTGCTAATTGTCTTGGTTATCCTTACCATATGTCATGTTTAATTTACTATAAATAAATAAAATACTCTTTTGGTTCACCTACATATTCTTGGTTCTATTTGAATAAGTATCTTTAGTCTTTTAAACTTCTTTACTCTATTATAAGTATGCTTTAGAATATTACTTAAACATTATAACATCAAAGCATATTTGTATAAGAATTTGGTTGTATATATAGACTATCCTCTCCTATATAAAATATTTAGATCATATTAGAAGACTTTATAGAATCAAATCAAGGTTACAGGTATTCTTTAAAATTATATCTTCGCCTTAACCTGGTTTAAAAATTTAAAATAATGGTGAATCATTAAAAAAAATGAGCTACAAGTTAATCTTTAACTCCTTGGCAAACATTATCCATACTTTAAATAAATAGTATATTCCTTCGGATATATGTTGTCTACTAATCCCTTACAGAGAAGAAATAATGAGAGAAGCAGAAGTTTGGAAGAGTGAAAAAGGAGGACAACATACGAGACAAGATGCTAATGAACAACTCAAGATGCAGGGAAGAAAAAGACCATTGAAATTCATCTACTTTCTACCACATGGTGTCATCATGCTCCAGTAATAAAGGTAACATCTTAAAGGTAAGTGGTCATCATTTCCTCTTGATCTTGGAGTACACATCATAGCACCATTCTCTTGATCTCAATCTTAACCCAATGAGCTCAAATATTATATATCTTATTTTTAGAAGATGATAGTCATCATATTAATCTTGATAACTTATAAAGATAAACAATCCTTCCATAGGTTAAGTAATTCTACTCCTTTATCTCATAAGCTTAAATGCCATATTTGTACTTTTGATATTCTCACCCAAGATATAAATGGACAATATGAAAAAGACATCAATCTTATTGTGTCTAAGGTTAGAGAATGAATAAATTTCTGGTTCTATTGGTGTTTTCCCACTAATAGAGCCCATGCACTTGATCTCTACCTTATCTTTATGAGCAGAACATACTTTAAGTAAAGTGTGGGGAGATTCCCTAAATTCTATAAGTGGGAGTTCTAAACCAGTAACAATGATGCAACATTGGCTTTGAGATGCTAAAAACAAGAATGAAGAAGGTGGCACCACCATTGAAAGCGCCACTAGTGGAGACACCACCTCAATCCTCATCCTTAGGAGCAAACTGAAGTACTCGATCAACAAACCACTGCAATGAGGAGTCCAGTTCGCAGGACTCAAAACATCGAATCCTCGCCATGAGGTAACATTGGTAGTTATCCATATTTACATTCTTACATTGCATGATTTATTTTTCCTTAACCATATTTACTTTTCTACATTAGTATTGTATAGAAAATAACAAAAATAAATAGGTATGTATTAGGTTGCATTCATGCATCTTAAAAAAACTTTAAGCCCTATGTGAAACCCTTGTAGTATAAAAGCTGTAGGAGTTCTCGGTGTGGTGGCCTACAAAAATATATATATATATATCATGCATTTGTACTTTCTGCATATAAACCCATAAAATCTAAAAATATTAATTGAGCATCCTGCAACCATACTATGAAATCTCTACAATACCCAATCCTCTAAAATGGCTGATCATTAACTTTTTATCCTAATACCATTCTATGAGTTTTTGTGTTTTGTGAGAGCTCTCTGCAGGATGACTCCAAGAGCTAGCTCACCTAGGAATCTTCATCTTCATCACTTGAAGCACATCTTCCTGACACACAGCTTACCCCTATGTGAAGGAAGAAACTTCTTGGGTGATAAGATTAAAGTATTTCTAGCAACACTTGAACACTCAGCTTTAATGCTCAACTACGACAACATCCAGCTTGGGGAGAGCATCCCCTAGTTATCAGATAAGTATATCTATGCGATTATCGAGTTTATCTTATAGTCATAAAAAATACCAAAAATATGTGGGCACATGAAGGTCTACATCTGTGAAGTCTTTTGTGAGTCCATTAGTTAAAAAGAAATAAAAAAGATAAATAACAATTAAAATCAAATAAAGATACTCTAGCTATTTATTAAGGTGAGACCATAGAGTGTATTTACTATTCTCTCTAGTTGTAAGAGTCAAATAAAGATTAAGGAACAATAAATTATTGTCTTGGAGATGATGAATAGTTGCTCTACCGTAATTCCTTTTAAGTGTCTAGTTTTCAACCTTAAGTTCTCTCGAGTTTTGGATATGACTGCTTTGATATAAGAATTTACTCTAAACCTGAAACTTGTAGAGGCATATGCTTGAACTAAGTTTAAGTGATTGATGGATATGATATAAGAGAGTCTGAGATACTATTTATCTTATTTCTAGCGATATTAAAGTTCTAGAGATTTATCTTTTAAAATTCAAAATCTTACATGATGAGCTCTTGTATGACAAAATTTAAATTCCTATCACAGCCATACATGATATACATTTAGACTAGGAAAAACTTTTACTCATTCATGCTGCTTGCTTTGCATTGAGTTCAGTCAACCTTTGTTGTATACATTATGAGAGTCTTGTCATGCTTTTAAAATCAAGATCACATACACAGTCCACCCACATATGCATTACTCTTACACTAGAAGTAAGCGCAACCACTTTCCGCTTCCATTTAGATCTGCCTTAAAATTATTTTTCTCCTACTAGGAGTAAAACACCAAAAAAATATATATCCCATAGGACAACCCCTGTTAAATGCTCTAAGTTCTTATTGCTATCTCTCTAATTATCATATTATTTTCAAAGGATGCATGTGGCTATCCAAAAGAAAGTTATTGAAAAAGAAGAGGGAGTTAAAAAAAATAGACAAGTATCCAAGCAATTAAAACAATGGGTACGTAGATGCCCGTCTCCCTAAAAAAAGAAGAGAGAAAAAAGAGAGAAAAAAGAGAAAAAAGTAAAAGAATAAAGATAACCCATGTTTTTCCGTGAAAAGTTCTAAGTTCAAGAGAGAGATTTATTTCTAAAGAGCAAAAGTAGAATTAGGTTTAGCCACCATATATTGACCTATCCACCATATTCCACATATATGCACATCTTAGTTTGATCGTATGATTTGACTCTCTTTGGATCCATTGTTTGACTTTACAATATATGAATTGTAAGTATGCTCATCCTTGTTTAGTGCCACTCCTATGAGCTCCACTATAATCATTAGTTATAGGAAGGCATGACATTATTAATGCCTTAAGAGAGATCCATAAATACCACATACACTGAGAGACTTGAGGGTGTCATACAATTAAGCTCTGAGTTTTATTTTAAAAACTTGCAAAAGCTAGAAAATATTGGTTGAGTAAAGAATTTGAGATATAGTGCTTGACTTAATTGTTCTATCTTTCAATTGCTCAAGACCCATATGATGAAAAGCTCCATAACTATAGGTAAAATGAGTAAGTTTAAAAGTTAGAGCAGTTTTATCTAATCTGGAGGAGAATTTCAGTTTGAAAGTATATGTACTTTTGAGGCGTGAAAGCATTGTAGCAACTCCTGATTCAACTTTAGGCTTTGCTAAGGGACTAACAAAGGATAAGCTTGGGGGAGCTTGTTGATGGTCATTAAGTACTAAAAATAACCGTCAACTATTGCATGATTCGACATAAAATGAATCACAAAGCATAGTTATAGGTTTTGATTCTAACGATTCCACGAGTTTTGGTGTTCTCACTTCTATTATAGGAATATGCAATTTTCCATCAATAAAAGTATCTCAAATAAGGAATTGGACTGCACCATTATGACGGGCTCATCGACGATCGAAACGGACCTATCATTTGGTATATTCGAAGTTCAGAATTAAAATCTACGGCAACACTAGCCCCATTGGACTGCAGGAGGCCCAGGAAGACACCACGATGAAGATGGGCCCGAGGCGCTATAATTGGGCGCCGGTCGGCACACTCATGGGGCTGGACGGCCCCACCCCTAGGGTTTTCACCCTCGCCTTTGGAGTCTTCCTCCACCGCCTACGAGGAGTCATCTCGGCCCTTGGTTAAGTTGGTTTGATCCTGCGGCGCACATTCATCCCACCGGGCTATAAATAAAGAGGCAGACCCCCTTCCTGAGGGCACCACATTATTATGGAGATGTAGAGGCGTCCGTTGAACAGATGACCTCTCACCTCTATAGAATTAGGGCTAGACTTTTCAATGTAGTAGATTAGATCTAGTTGAGAGTTAGGGATAGCGGAGCTACGCTCGGGTTCCGGGGGAGTCTTTAGAGGAGTCGTCAGAGTTCTGGTATATCTTTGTATCTATTCTTATAAGACTTATGCTTTAATATATTTTATCTTCTCTATTTACTTATGCCTAGCATTTGATTGGTTAGTATAGTTGTTACACTTTAGCATGGGATCTCCGTATGTATTAGGTGCTCTAGTTATCATATGTGACTAGAGAAGTAATCGGTAGTGTAGACATGGAGTCTAGGCTATAGATTACATGAGATTGCACCCAATCCAACATATAGTTGTGGTAGCCCCAGGTGGTGACAGCCCTGACAGCCGACGTATTCTACCATGTTAGGGTTGGTGTTTGCAGGACCGTAGTCGGAGCTTCTTAGTCCTTTCTCATTCGTTTCCATGGCTAGTGTTCCGATGTCCCAAAGTGTTATTGTGTGATTACTATATCTATCCATGAATTAGTTATTATAGAACCCCAGTAATAGAGAAGTATTTAGGAACCTTGAGCTCCTCCATTGTCCTCTTATTTTAGCTATCTACTCTTTTATCATAGAATTCTCCTCAGTATTTATCATATATGCATAATTCCTATCATCTATCATTTACTCCTACTTTAGTCTAGTTGGTGTATTAGTTAGTAGATATATGATGATGACCTATCAATGTCTTTATTCATTGTTTTTTAGTGGTAAAATATAAATAACGATACCTAGAATACTCCCGTAAAATGCTACAATGATTTTCTGTGCACTTGTGGAATCCTTCATATTTTAATTGTGCATAAGAAATACCAAGAAAGAGCTCATCATGTAAGATTATGGGTTTTTAAAATAAATCTTCAGAACTTAGTATTGCTAGGAATAAGATAAATAGCAGCTCGGACCTTCATGTATCATGTCAATCAATCACCTTGACTCAGCTCAAGCATATGTCTCCATAAAATTCAGGTTCAGAGTAAATTCTTATATCAAAGTAGTCATATCTAAAACTCGAAAGAATTCATGGTTGAAAACTAGACACTTAAAAGAAATTACGGCAGAGCAACTATTCACTATCTCCAAGGCAAAATTTTAATGTTCTCTAATTTTTAGTTGACTCTAAACTAGACTGACTGTAGACACACTCTATGATCACACTTTAGTAAATAGCTAAGTATATTTATTTGATTTTAATTTGTTATTCATTTGTTTATTTCTATTGAACTCACAAGGCTCTAAAGACATGGATCTTCATGTGTCTATATATTTTTAGTATTCTTAGATTTTTCTATGATACTATTATGAACCTTTATGTACTCACATATTTTTAGTATTTTATGACTATATAAAATAGACTCGATAATCATCTAGGTATAGTTACCTGATAACTAGGGGATGCTCCTCCCCCAAGCTAGGTGTTTGCAATACTTGGTGTTGATGATCTTTAGAGCAAGCTTGTCAGCGACAATCCTAGTAGGCTCCATTGATAGATTTACTCCTTAATTATAATATTATCCTACATAATTATGCTCCAACAAGAAAACCAAAACTCGAGGCTCGAATTTAATAAGAGGTTAGCGATCAGCCAATAAATAATTAATTATTCTTATGAGTTGATTTTAAATTGACAAGTTTTGGCGGG
This sequence comes from Chrysopogon serrulatus, assembly GCA_015844335.1. NCBI lineage: Eukaryota > Viridiplantae > Streptophyta > Magnoliopsida > Poales > Poaceae > Chrysopogon > Chrysopogon serrulatus. Next base: position 215,024 of record JADLZL010007662.1, on the reverse strand, counting down.
ATTCTCTTTTTTTAGGATTTTCTAGTTTAATTATGCAGGAATTAAATATGAGTGCATGATATATAGTTGCATTTTTATGCCATCACAAAGAATATTTATTCTTATGAGTCTTAGGCTTTTCATAATGTAAGAAAATAAATACAGGAGCTATTATTATTGTTTTATGCCACCACAGTAAATATTCCTATAAGGTTACTACAAGTTTATTCACGTGAGGCTAAGATTTTAATTTTCTTTTTAATATTTATGAAGATGAATATATTAAATTAAAATTATTAATATAGATAGAAATACTAATTAATTAGATAACTATCATATTACTTTATGACATGGGTACAAAATTTAAAGTTTGCCGACAGGACTTTTTCTTCCACTCTTGTGTATCTCTCCGTCTTAGAGCTGGAGATCTTAATGGTTGTATACCTCTAGTGATGGTGATGTCACTTTTGTTCTTTGGTTTGGCCAGTTGGTTGAAGTAGAGCTTTAATATTAGCTGACGGCATCTTGCTCAGTGTGCATGTTCACGTAACTTCCACTTGTAGAATTTTTAGGAAATTAATAAGTGTAACACCCCAGAAGAAATACCACAAATTCTTCTAGAGAATTACCACACTCCAACACTAACAACAGTAGAGTACGCGGAAGCAATAATAAATATAATATATAATGATAAGGAATCTTTATCAAACACCGGACTAACGTAATTCAAACCAACCAAACCATGATCCAACATGATAAATATCAAACCACCAACTAGTCCATCATTAACAAAATATTATTATTATGGCACATGTCTCCTATGATATGTATGACTCATAAGTGAAGTGCAGACATGTCGCTACTCCCATCCCCAAGCATGCATCTTCAAAGCTCATTCACCTGAGGGGAAAAATGACGTGTGAGGTTTATGAAAAACCTCAGCAAGCAAACCGCTTTAACTGAGTTATTTAAATCGCAGTTCAATTAAACATCAAATTTAAATAACATCACGATAGATATACAAATAGCTTCATAGAAATTTAAATATATTAAAAGTGCATATATGAATGATGCAAAGGTGCAATGCAATGCAAATATGAATGATGCAATGCAAATGCAAGACTTCTCTTCTACCCTTACATCCCAAGAAGAGGGAGTGAGGGCTGCAACCACATTGCTCATCAACGTGCGTTGCTGTACCGGTACTTACCGCACCAATTTGGCTACGGTTTCTTCCAAATGCATACCAACGGAGAGAGTGCAAGTGCAAAGGTTGCAATACAAGAAACTTCAAGTATATCATAGTCCAACAATAGATTCAGTAGATAACAATTCATGTACCTCAAAGTACAATAAATACTTCAAATTTTAGATCATATTGGTAGTGTGAGATACTCATAATTTAGTGGAGGCAATTCAAACAACAAAGCTAAAGCATGTGGATCACAACACCACGTTTACTTGCCTTCACCGAAGATCAAAAGTGAGAGCTAAGCACGATCCGAAGGTGCACCACCTGATTATAAGCAAATCTCAGTACAACCACCATCATACTAACAAAACAAATCACAAATTGCACACCAATCGTCTAAAACCCGTCATTCAAGCATCTACCGTATCGCTACAAACTATGACAGCAGCACTGTCCCTTCTCTTTTTTCATAGACACTACCCAAAGCATTCAAAAATTCTCACAATCCACCAGGTGGTAGAAGACTCTATTACCTACAAGTTTGGTATTATACAATTTGGCAAAAGAAGTCCCCAAGATAGCGCAAAAATCCAATTTAGCTAACTGAACTTTTCTGTCAGTCAAAACAGGACAGCAACTTTATTAAATTGATAACTAAAAATTTACTTATCCAAAAAATATGATATAAGACAATATGGAAAGCTTATAAAATATCCTACAACTCTTATTTAGACCACAAGTTCTAATTCTTCCATTATTATAGAGAAAAAACTGAATAGATCTAAAACTGTCTTGATTCTCATTACTGAAAAACAGCCCAATGTAAATGATCATATCTCCTAAAATACAGAGGCTATGAGGGTGATATTGGTGCCAAAAGAAAGGTATTGAAATCCACTAAAACTTTGTCTACAGTGTCAAGATTTATTAAGACCGCTAAGATGTCTAAAAACAGCGATAAACAAACACTGCTCAGTCTAATGGCATTTTCAGAACATGGATGAAAATTAATTTCGGGGATTTCGGGAATTACTCCAACTAATCACCATCCAATCCGATGATTCGATGCATAAAACTTGATCTAAGAAAGTGGATCATAATTTGGCACCTTACCTAGGTCAACCACAGCGAGCACAACGACAAGATCCCGGCGATTCACTCCTTCCTTCGTTCCCCTTCTCCACCTCACAAAGATCTATGCCGCTATGGCCGTCTCATCGATCCGATCTACGGTGAACCATGGTATGTCCATCAAGAACAGCGAGAGACGAAGAACAAGGGCAAACAAGAGGAAGAGATGATGGCTAACCAAAGTCCAAGGGAACGGCACCACGAAAGACAATGACGGCGAAACGACGGCGGCGGCAAGGTCTTCTTCCTTCTTTCCCTTCTCCCTTCTCCCTTCTCTCCCTTCTCCCTTCTTTTTTTTTCCCTCGAGAGCTGAACAGGAGGCGGTGGCCAGGAGTTCGAGAACAGGGAAAAGAAACCGCACAGGGTCGGGCACTGTAGCGTTGGGTTACTGTAGCGCAGCTGCAGTAGCCGCCCTCTTTTTTTCTTTTTTTTTTTTTCTAAAACTTGTAATATGCGTAACTTTGTGATCCGAAGTCGAAGTAATTTGTATGAGTACTCAAACTGATAGATTTCGACGAGCTCTACACATTGGTGATCTCCATTACTCCATTAGATCAGGTGACAAAAATTTAAATTTTTGGTCTCTCTTAAATCCGATTAATCCTCGCTAAAAAAATATCACATGGTCCATATAAGAAATTCTAAATCTATCATGCATTCTAGGGTATTACATTCTTCCCCCCTTTTGGGAATTCGTCCCCGAATTCATCCAAGCAAAATTACTAGCAAAATAAGAATAGAACCACATGCTTTAAAAATCCACTCACCGGATTCAAAGAGTTCTCGGTACTCCTTCCACATATGATCCTCCAACTCCCAAGTGGCTTCTCGTTCTGTCTGATGTGACCATAAGACCTTGACATATTTGATAGTCCGGTTGCGCATCACATGTTCAAAGAACTCTAATATTTGCACCGGACGATACTCAATTGTTAAGTCTTGTTCTATGGTCACCGGCTCAGCTTTCCATTATCTCGCTCTGGATCTTTAAGTATTTCCTCAAAGATAGAGACATAAAACAGCGGGTGTACTCTAGCCATAGACTCCGGTAGCTGCAATCGACAAGCCAATGCGCCAACACTAGCAATAATCACATATGGTCTGATGTATCTCGGGCTAAGCTTTCCTTTGGTACCAAAACGAACAATACCTTTTGCTGGTGAAACCTTTAGGAACACCTCATCTCCCACTGCAAACTCCAATGCCCTTCATCTAATATCTACATAGCTCTTCTGCCAACCCTGAGCAATCAACAAACTCCACCAAAGGCGGGTGATCTTCCCAACTTCCCTTTCATAAAAAAGTACATAGGCACGCAACATATCCTCCAAGGTCTGAATAGTACGCTCAAACCGACCATCTATGTCGGGGATGGAAAACAAATACTCATATAAAGTTTTGTTCCCAAAGCACTCTACAAACTTAGCCAATAATTAAATTAAACACAAACTTCCCGAGCTGATACTATAGACTTGGGCACGCCATGCAACCACACAATCTCCTTGATATATAGTGGAACCAAATCTATAGCTAAATTATTTGTCTTCCTTGGGATGAAGTGAGCCACTTTGTAAGCCTATCAATGACAATCCAAATAGCATCTTTGCCTCTAGGCGAGCGAGGCAATCAACCTATGAAGTCCATTGTAATCTTCTCACACTTCCACTCAAGGATCTCTATTGGCTTTAGCAACCCAGCTAGTCTGTGATGCTCAGCCTTTACTTTCTGATAAATATCACATGAAGCTACATACTTAGCAATATCAACTTTCATCCGCTTCCACCAAAAACTCTGCTTCAAAACTCAATACATCTTAGCCTCACCTCTATTTACCGTATAGGGCAATGAGCTTCCCTCAAAATGTCCATCTTCACTTTAGCTTTCTGTGGCACACACAGACAACCTCTTGAATAAATAGTGGCATCAACCTCTATGCTAACTTGTGGGGTTTATTACCTACCGCAAAGCGCATGCAAATGGCTCGGAGTAATCGATATTGCAACTAATCTTCTCTCACCTTCTCATGAAATGATGACCGAATCAATAATTGGGTCTCCTCACATTAAACACCACCATAGCAAACAAAAAAATCCATGTGATCCAAGTCGCCAATCAAAGTCATGCATGCTTTAGGATCACCTATCCTACTAAGAGTAGGGATAAAAATGAGAATATATTTCTCGATATCTGTCCATCTTGAAAAGATCAAACACTGTATGCATATGTCGTATCTGAATTCAAACATTTAAATTTTGACCGTATCCAAATCCAAACACTCAACATTGGATTCCCTGATATTCATCGAAAATAGATATTAATATCCAAATGATCCGTATATGGTTCTAAGATCATAGAGAAAAAATATGGGACGAATACTTGGATATGGGACATAACACATAGGATCATTGGTACACCCGTTTGAGTCCGTTCCAGTTGTAGAGCAACATTTGCCTTTCTAGGGTGATACTGAACAATCAAATTATAATCCTTAACAAACTGTAGACACATCCTCTACCTCAAATTTAGGTTATTCTGAGTAAATATATATACTTGCAATTTGATGGTGTGTAAAGATATCATAAGAATCACCCTAAAGTTAGTGCCTCCAAATCTTCAATGTCAATACCACTTCTACTAATTGCAAATCATGTGTAGGGTAATTCACCTCCACCTCAACTGTCTAGATGCAAAGTGATCAACCTTCCTTCCTACATGAGTAACCAACCTAGCCTCATATTGCAGACATCTAAAATGCTTGCCACTCTCAGGCAAACCAAAATAGGGGCCTTCTCCAATTTTTCTCCTTCAAAGTTCGAAAGCTCACCTCAAACACAGCTATCCAAACCAACAGTGAACCCTTCGTAAAAAACTTTGCCATAAGCTTTGTAATAGTGGAGAAGTTCTTGAACATAGAGATGATAGTATCTAGCAAGTCTAAAAAACTACGAATATCCATGACAGTAGTCGGTCTCTCCCACTCCACCATAAAACATTTTGGGGATCAATAGTGATTCCATACTATTAATAAGATGGTCAAGAAGGGAAAACAATATGAGGAAGTCAGAAGGAACACTTATTTACCTTGGCAAATAGGTATTATCCCTTACTATAACAACTCATGCTAAAAAGAATGGACCACCTTCAAACCTCAACCAAAGGGTTAAACTTTACTATTTGACAAAAGTGTACAATAACCATAGATGCTTGCCAACATGCTCCAAAGCATACAACTTAAAACTAGAATTATGCTAAATTAACTCATCTCCAAAACTCATCTTTCAATTCATAAACAAAGTGGCAAAATATTATGTCACCTTCACAACTAACAAAGCAAAACTTTCTAAGGAAATGACATATGGATCTATTGGGATGACACTAGTTAACAATATTCTTTCCTCACTTGCAAGATCTAACCACATGAGCCCACATCCTCACAAGTCACAATTTCTATGGTGTAGCAATCATGCCAAAGACACTTCACTTAGCCGATTCAGTCAGTCTCATATCAAAACTTCAATCCAAACAATCCACTTGCTATGAAACCTTTAATCTTGCCCTCATCAAAGCTCCTAGAACAACTACTTATACCTCCACTACAACTTGAAACTTCAAGATAAGATCTAGCTTCACTTTCTTAGATCCACTCAATTGGGGAGAACAAATAGGATAAAAAAGTAAGGGGCCTTAAATCTCATGAAGAACCAACAAAGGTATGCCATAATAATTCCTTCAACATCAAAGCTATAATTTTTCAGACCTTCCCTTGATTTGAGCATAATTCAAGATAAAACGACCACTAGATCAACAACTACTGTCTTATAGACTCCAATATGCATTACCTCACATCTTAGTACCAATCTTATATACCCACTAGGAAGACCATGCCATACCAACAACTAAGGGTTATGCATCTTCACATTATACTTCTGAAGAAACATTATGTCATTCTTAACAGGCTCACCAAAGAAGTATGCGAAACCACCATGAAACAACCTCCAAAATGACATGTCCTTGTAGACACCAGCCCAAAACAACTATTATCCATGATCCACACAAACTGGTTACTTGCAACATATTAAAGTATGTCATTTAGCTTTGGGGTCACATGAACATTTCTTACACTCCTCCCAATAGATCATCTTGACTACTATGCTAGGATAATTCAAAGCCTATGAGATCCACGTTAAAACCTTTTTAAGCCACAAAACACCTAGATTCTCTAAACACGAATACAAATGCTCTTCAACTTACATTCTTATCATCCAAACTAAGAGAAAAAACAACACTAGGCTTAAACACTAGGCCTTACAAAAAAACTAGCGCCCACTCTCCAGCAACTTGGATTAAAACATCCCTAGAAATGTCATCAAGAAACTCCACCTAAGCCTATCCTCACCGTATTTTGACCACTGCCAGAAGTTTGGATTGAGTTGTGCGATGAAAACACCTTCTCCAGACTAAGGACAGTCAAACGTCGCCACTCGAATCTATAGGACAAGTCACACAATGACCCACCTATTTGATATATCAAGAGAAAATAGTTATAATGCATGGCATGGAGGCCAACCCATCCATCATTCAACCATTTCTTTTGAATATAAATAGTTGGATCAACCTAACACTCGGTCAACCTCACTTAGCAAGGCAGAGAAGGCAGTGTGGGGGCCCTCCACTCAACCCATCTGCAAAGCCAAACAAGACTCTATAGGATTCCAAACTTATTCTTAGGTTCTATAGACTAAAAAACTGCAACCATAACAACTAATCAAAAGGTAGCTACAACAACTAGGAGCATAGCCATAAAAAAGGTTATTCCATAGATAAACATAACCACACGTATGTACAAAGCAAAATGAAGTAAATAGAGCATTTATGAAAAAAAAACCCAACTCCCATCCTATAAGTGCAAGTGTGTCAAGTTTTAATGAGTCAATTTAAACACAACTTAAGCCTAGAACCTATAACCTAGGCTCGATACCAACTGTAACACCCCAGAAAAGAAATACCACAAATTCTTCTAGAGAATTACCACACTCCAACACTAACAACAGAGTACGCGGAAGCAATAATAAATATAATATATAATGATAAGGAATCTTTATCAAACACCAGACTAACGTAATTCAAACCAACCAAACCATGATCCAACATGATAAATATCAAACCACCAACTAGTCCATCATTAACAAAATATTATTATTATGGCACATGTCTCCTATGATATGTATGACTCATAAGTGAAGTGCAGACATGTCGCTACTCCCATCCCCAAGCATGCATCTTCAAAGCTCATTCACCTGAGGGGAAAAATGACGTGTGAGGTTTATGAAAAACCTCAGCAAGCAAACCGCTTTAACTGAGTTATTTAAATCGCAGTTCAATTAAACATCAAATTTAAATAACATCACGATAGATATACAAATAGCTTCATAGAAATTTAAATATATTAAAAGTGCATATATGAATGATGCAGTGCAATGCAATGCAAATATGAATGATGCAATGCAAATGCAAGACTTCTCTTCTACCCTTACATCCCAAGAAGAGGGAGTGAGGGCTGCAACCACATTGCTCATCAACGTGCGTTGCTGTACCGGTACTTACCGCACCAATTTGGCTACGGTTTCTTCCAAATGCATACCAACGGAGAGAGTGCAAGTGCAAAGGTTGCAATACAAGAAACTTCAAGTATATCATAGTCCAACAATAGATTCAGTAGATAACAATTCATGTACCTCAAAGTACAATAAATACTTCAAATTTTAGATCATATTGGTAGTGTGAGATACTCATAATTTAGTGGAGGCAATTCAAACAACAAAGCTAAAGCATGTGGATCACAACACCACGTTTACTTGCCTTCACTGAAGATCAAAAGTGAGAGCTAAGCACGATCCGAAGGTGCACCACCTGATTATAAGCAAATCTCAGTACAACCACCATCATACTAACAAAACAAATCACAAATTGCACACCAATCGTCCAAAACCCGTCATTCAAGCATCTACCGTATCGCTACAAACTATGACAGCAGCACTGTCCCTTCTCTTTTTCATAGACACTACCCAAAGCATTCAAAAATCTCACAATCCACCAGGTGGTAGAAGACTCTATTACCTACAAGTTTGGTATTATACAATTTGGCAAAAGAAGTCCCCAAGATAGCGCAAAAAATCCAATTTAGCTAACTGAACTTTTCTGTCAGTCAAAACAGGACAGCAACTTTATTAAATTGATAACTAAAAATTTACTTATCCAAAAAATATGATATAAGACAATATGGAAAGCTTATAAAATATCCTACAACTCTTATTTAGACCACAAGTTCTAATTCTTCCATTATTATAGAGAAAAACTGAATAGATCTAAAACTGTCTTGATTCTCATTACTGAAAAACAGCCCAATGTAAATGATCATATCTCCTAAAATACAGAGGCTATGAGGGTGATATTGGTGCCAAAAGAAAGGTATTGAAATCCACTAAAACTTTGTCTACAGTGTCAAGATTTATTAAGACCGCTAAGATGTCTAAAAACAGCGATAAACAAACACTGCTCAGTCTAATGGCATTTTCAGAACATTGATGAAAATTAATTTCGGGGATTTCGGGAATTACTCCAACTAATCACCATCCAATCCGATGATTCGATGCATAAAACTTGATCTAAGAAAGTGGATCATAATTTGGCACCTTACCTAGGTCAACCACAGCGAGCACAACGACAAGATCCCGGCGATTCACTCCTTCCTTCGTTCCCCTTCTCCACCTCACAGTGATCTATGCCGCTATGGCCGTCTCATCGATCCGATCTACGGTGAACCATGGTATGTCCATCAAGAACAGCGAGAGACGAAGAACAAGGGCAAACAAGAGGAAGAGATGATGGCTAACCAAAGTCCAAGGGAACGGCACCACGAAAGACAATGACGGCGAACGACGGCGGCGGCAAGGTCTTCTTCCTTCTTTCCCTTCTCCCTTCTCCCTTCTCTCCCTTCTCCCTTCTTTTTTTTTCCCTCGAGAGCTGAACAGGAGGCGGTGGCCAGGAGTTCGAGAACAGGGAAAAGAAACCGCACAGGGTCGGGCACTGTAGCGTCGGGTTACTGTAGCGCAGCTGCAGTAGCCGCCCTCTTTTTTTCTTTTTTTTTCTAAAACTTGTAATATGCGTAACTTTGTGATCCGAAGTCGAAGTAATTTGTATGAGTACTCAAACTGATAGATTTCGACGAGCTCTACACATTGGTGATCTCCATTACTCCATTAGATCAGGTGACAAAAATTTAAATTTTTGGTCTCTCTTAAATCCGATTAATCCTCGCTAAAAAAATATCACATGGTCCATATAAGAAATTCTAAATCTATCATGCATTCTAGGGTATTACAATAAGTTTTTGCTCGAAGTGTGTCCTGCTTGCAAAACTAAGGTAGAGATCAAGTGCATGGGCTCTGCTAGTGGAAAAACACCAACAGAACCAAATCTATCCCTTTATTTGTTTTTTCTCTATCCTTAGGCACATTGAACAAGACAAAGTTGGTGTTACATGGTTTGTTTACTTATGACATGAGTGGTAAGATCAAAAGATTAAGTATTTAATGTTGCATTTAAGTTCACATGGCAAAAAAGAATGAAATTGCTTAACCAATGAAAGGATTGTCTATTTCTATATAAATTTTCACATGAGTATGACTATCACCTTCCAAAGATAGAATGCAATGTTTCGGCTCATTTGGTTAAGACTAGGATTAAGAAAATGGTGCCATGAACAATCTTAAAGAACAAAGCATATTGAGTTAATTAGGTTAATCAATTAAAACTGTAAACTCTAATATGTTTGTGTGTTTTTTTTTTATGTGCACACTAAGATTAAGAGAAGAGCAGTGACCACTTATATTAAAATATTACTTTCATTATTAGAGCGTGATGGTACTAAATGATGAAGGGTTGATGACTGGTGGTCTTTTCCTTCTCTTGCATCTTGAGTTGTTCATGAACATCTTGTCTCCTCTGTTGTACTTATTCTTTTGCCATCTTTCGCTTCTTTGATCTTTTGACTCTTTTCACTTCAGTCATTATTATGCAGTTCTTCCATCTATGATGAATGAGCTGTGTCTTCTTCTACAAAGTTATTGAAGCCCGTCATGTGCCCTATCTTATCTCTGATTTAAATTCATCTCATGACTTTTCTAGATTAATTTTAAAAGTTTCCTGTAGGGGTTAGTCTACAAAATATCTAATGTCTACTATAGCAATTTCTAATTCAATAACCAAACTAAATGCTATGTCTAGTTTTAATTAAGGAAGATGTTTTTAACCCGAGCACTACGCTTAATTTAAATGCCAATGGAGGTATTTGCAGTACTTCCAAACCAAATCTTACTATGGCGCATAAAAGGTGACAGGAAGCACTTATAGAGATTTATTCATTTAGAGACGAAAAAGGTAAATAATTGAACATAGATTAAAAAGTAGATACCACCAATATTAGCAACATAGGATTTTTTAAATAAGGCCATTCCCCCAAGCTTGAATTTCGCAAAGCAAAGTTAAGTTTGCATGGATTAATGTTGCATTATGATAGGTTGGTCATATCTGGCGCTGCCATTAGTCATTTTCTCACTTTAAACCTAAAATGGTTAGTGACAAATTTCCAAAGGAATATTTTCATGATTATAATTCTATGCTCAATTCATAAGGGCATTATAGCAAAAGGTACAAGCTATGTTATTTTTCAAGAGTGGTTATTTTAGGACACAAGGTTGATCTTAGAAAACCTTCTAATTATTGTACTTCGAGTTAGTGATGTGGTTTCTTCTAGAACACTAGCCTTTGTGCACCTATATCAAGATTACAACGAGATCTATAATATTTATGATAAACATATGCATCTACAACCACCCCTTTAATGATTTTATGAATAGGTAGAATAAGAGGGTTGAAGATCTCATGTGTGGTAATGTTAGAGAGACTAATTGATCCAAGGGATTTCTCATATGAGCATGGATTCGATGAAATATTAATGAGATAATTCCCTTGCTTATCGATGTGATCTCCCTTTTCAAACTCCAAGGGTGTTTCTTCATGGATGTCTATAGGCAACAAGTTTATCTCTATTATTTCATGCCTATGATATTTATTGGATGTTTTATTTTCTAGGATTTTTCATGAATTGATGTCTCTAAGGTTGGTCTCATCTAAAGCTTTCTCTAAACTTAGGTGAGTTATGTTTATTATAGAAATTGATTTAAGCTCACCAATTGAATTTAAACCAAGTTTAGATGCTAACATTAATGCTTCATCCTCTTTCATCCATTCTTTGACAATAGCATATGTATTTCTAGTATGTTCTACGTATTTCTACCATTGTCATTGCTCTTCTTGGTCATTCCTGTTATCTTCATGACTTTCACACTTTGGATGTCTTAGTGGATTTCTAGGGTTATTATGAGACTAAGGAGAGAGAGCATAAAAAGGATCGTTGGAGTCAAGGATGGGTTTAGAGATGGGTTCAGATGAAACATTTACTGTGGGCATAGAAGGGGAGAAGATAGAACTAATTTCTAAGTGGCTTGGCTCTCCTTCTATGGCATCACTTGACATGCCATCCTTACGCTCTTCCCAATATCTTTCAGGGGGAAAGGAAGTTGACGACACTTTTCCAAGGTGCTTTCCTAAGAAGATTTGATGTGCATTGATTTACAAGCATCTTAGCTAATTGAAAGTCTAAATCATTGAAGTGGGGTTTCAAAGATTTAGGATCAATAACTAAATCTTGAGAATAGAGTGATTGTGTTTTAGCTACCAAGATTTCCGTTTCTAGTTCGGGTGATGAGTTCTTCTCTTTCTTGGGGAGCTCAGAATTAGCTAGAGCAACTTTTTTAAGCATAGCTCTTGCTTTGGCAAATAAGGAAAAGCTCCTCCAGAGGATAAATCAAGGGATTCTCTAGAATTCTTGGTAAGATCCAAATAAAAATGTTGAATGAATACGGAGTCTGAAAAACCAAGGTCAGGGCTAGATGTAACAAGTTCATTAAAATGATCCCATGATATACTAAGAGATTCTTGTTCTAGTTGTCTAAAAGTTAGAACCTTTTTCTGAAGGTTAACTACTCTATGGATAGGAAAGAAATATAAACAAAATTTAGAGCATAATATTTCTAATCACCTCGCATGCTCTCTACGGCCCGATTATACCAACATTTAGCTCTTTCTATCAAGGAGAATGGAAAAAGCTTCCATCTAATAGTCTTAACAGACATGCCAAGAATGCGCAAGCATGCACAGGTCTGCTCGAATTTATGTAGGTGTAAGTTTGGGTTTTTGTTATCTTCTCCCGAGAAGGGTTTATCCTGAATCATATTAATTAGACATAGGCACAGCTCATAGCCAGATGTTATGATAGGTTCTATAGATTTTGGTGGCCCAAAGCTTTTTGCGCATGCCATATAAACAGATAGGAGTGAAATTAAAAGCATCCATAAGGATGAACATAAAAATAATGAAGAGAAAGGGTAGGGAAAGATAAATGTATAATACAAAATTAAGCTAAACTAAGTCAAAATCAGCAAACCGTTCCCCGGCAACGGCACCAAAAATGCTTGTTGGTATAAATTAACTGTACTCCATTAAATAAGATTTAAATAAGACTATCCACAAGCGCACAGATACAATACCGATGTAGCATTTTACCCGGAGGTTTTAAATATCATATCCACAGGGAACAATAGGTGATGATGACAAAGTTTATAGACGTAACCCAATAATTAGGCTAGATAATATCAAGAAAGAGGAGATAGCTATTGACTATCTAGTTCCAACAACCGATCAGCTTTGAATAATACCGTTCTAACTGGGCAGTAACCTGAATAAGAGTAGAATCAGAGTTCTCTCCTACCAAGCACCTATACACCTACCAATCCTATCAACGGGAAGTGGACTTCAGAGGAACCAACGTAGCTGTTACCTACGCGGACTACCATGATCCGGCTAATCAGGGGGCATTCACAAGTATCCTAGCCTAGGCACCGCCTACACTACGAAATACTATTTCAATCAAATAATTACCAAGATCAAAACACTCAATATGAGTTGTAAACTGAAGAACAAATAAGAACAACTACTTACTTGAATTAGAATGTTGAATACAAAAGTACCTCAGAATATAATGCAACTCTGGGCGAGGGAGTTGAATCTAGAAGAATACAACTATGAAGAAGTGCCGACAGGCTAGAACTCCTCTAGAACTCTACTCCTCTACTCTATCTCTATACCTCTCTAAATAAGACTAGATCTAGAAGAACTAGTCTCTTCTAATTGCTACATCTAACCCTAACTGGAGATATTGAACTGAAGCTCAGGAATAGAGAATGCCTCCAGGGAGGGAGGTCTGCCCCTTTATTTGTAGCCCGGTGGGATAAACGTACACCGTAGGATTAAACCGACTTAACCAAGGGCCAAGATGACTCCTCATAGGCGGTGCCTCCAGAAGACGGCGCCAAACCCTAATTGGGGGGCGCCACCCGGCGCCATGGTAGGGCCGGCCGGCCCCACTTGATGGTCCCTGCAGGTCCCGTTGCTTCGGGTGTCTTCTAGATCCTTCCCACGTCCCGATAGCGATCGTTACCTTCATGGATAACTTTCGTGATAATTAGGCACTATAATCCCTCTTTTATGCTTTTCTGGAATAATCCCTAAAAAATACAGAATATATAAAACTCGTAGAAATTGTTACATAAAACCCTAGACTAGTGTGTATTTATGTGCCTTTTCATGTCTAAAGTTCTAATAAAAGTTGACGTTATCCACCGTCAATAGTGCTTCAATCAAAGAAAATGATGGACTGATTGTCATTGATAATCTGGACCAATCAGATATAGAGAAGATATCAAAGGGTGCTGGTGCTAGTAATCATGAAGTCCAAAGTGACACATCAGCTTCTAAGAGTTTCCAACCGCCATAGTGCCCTTCAGGATTGTCGAGAACACAAAGGCGCAAACTCTAGCGTGCACGCTGCGAGAAGCATAAGCAAGAAAAGCTTAAGAAGATGAGAGAAGACATTTCTAATTCAACGCATCTAATTTTCCCTCAAGAAAGCAAAAATTTAGCCCCTGTACCTGTCCAATCGGAACCGGCTAAGCTGGTTCCTGAACCGGCTAAGCTGGTTCCTGAACAGGCTGAGCTGAGTCCAAACCGGCTTAACTGGGTCCCTAAATCAGCTGAGCCAACTCCCTATGTCACTACTGGCCTGGATGACACCCAGTCGGCTAAGCCGACTGTACAGTCGGCTAAGCAAACTTTCTTGAGCTCGAGTGCATCTGTGGTACCTCAGGGTGAGTCGGCCTCTGCTATTGTTCCCGATGTTGTTCCTGTAGGTGTTGGGAACCTTCTGGACGTCAAGATAACTTTGTACCTCAGAGAGCTATTTTTCAGAAGCCAGGAGACGCCGTGAATCACCTCAGGCCACTACATATAAAGGGTTATATTAATGGCAAACCAGTTAGCAACATGTTAGTGGATACTAGAGCAACGTTGAATCTAATACCATATTCACTTTACAAGAAGCTTGGCAGATCTGATGAGGAGCTAATTAAGACCACGGGGACAATCAGAGGCATTGGAGGAAAACCTATTCTGGCTAGTGGAATTGCTTATGCAAGGGAGCTATAGCTTGATTCTTGGGCGTGAGTGGATCCACGCCAATCAATGTGTGCCTTCTAGTTTGCACCAATTCCTCATTCAGTGGGTGCATGATAAAGTTGAGATTGTCCATGCAGATTCATCGACGTGTGCCATGGTTGATGCCTCTTTGCTCGGGGGGCATGACAAAATGATTTGCTTGACAGGGAGAGACCTTGCTGGTCTTGAGTCAAGAGAGGAAGCTTTGATGCCATCTTTCTAGAGCTGATCGATGATCGGCTCCATATCATTGTGTAGTATAAATTATGTTTGACAATGGATTGCATCAGTCAAACCATGTGATATTGGGACTGGCACTATGTTACAACCGATGTTTACAAGTCTTAGAAGCCGATTATAAGTTAAGTTAATCGTGCTTCTCAAAGATTTATTTTTCAACACCACCAATTTTTTGTGCATCTAGTAGTGGAACTCCATTCACATTATATATTATTGCTGAAGATGGTGTGACAGAACCGACCAATTTATATAGGATTAAGCATGACTGTCTCCGAATATAACATTGACACGTGCACACCGCTTCCTATATAAATCCGATAGTCCGTCGAGTGTCACAAAGGACTTTGGTAAATCAACTTATATCCAGGATCATATAATTAAGGGTACATCATACATCAATATACAGAGTTTACGGTAGAAAATAATCACACACTAGTTTCATATTTTATTACAAAATTGGTTCCAAATATATTACATGAAAGTAGCGTTTGTTTCCAAGATACAATAGCATCAGTTATTTACATCAATAGTTTTATTCAAACCTCCTTTATAAGCATGGTGAAAAGGGCATAAGATATGGCCATGCCCATTGGCCTTACTCATCCAAATCATCCACAGAATCAAAGCAAGTAATGCAACAGCTTTAGATAAGGTATCACCTGCAACAATGGGTAAAAATCCTGAGTACTCAATTGTACTCCGCAAGACTTACCCCGACAGAGGATAAAATAGAGGACTCAAGGATAAATGATGGGCTATGGTTAGTTGGCTAGCAACTTTATTGGAAAAGCTTCCTGTTATATTCTAAATTTCAATTATAGGTGGCAAAATTATCATAATGTTACTTAGAACTACATTAGAACTATATTTGTACTTTTCTAAAATATACACTTACATTATAACAAGCATTTAACTAGAGATGAGGTACCAATTATAGTCCTTACAATATCATCAACAAATAACATCTCTTTTACTCTGTCTCTGTGGTCAGGCATGAGTTTCTCACTATCCGAGAGAGACGGCATTCGAATCGATTACACCACCTGGGTAAAACCCATATCACACACCCGCACGAGTTTGTACATCACCCGCATGAATTACCATTTACTCCATTCGAAAGATAGGATTGAACCATTTTGCAAAACTCATGGTCCTGCATCCTCACCAGTCAGCACCCTAATGGCCCATAGCCTGTAGTTATTGTAGGGTTTTGGATCAGTCCGCTTCCACCAGTTACTCTCCTCCTAGCAATGCTAACAGTTCAATACCTACCTCGAACGAGCTAATCCGTTTCACAGTCAAAATGAGTTATTCGGTTATTATGTGAAGGTACGTTCAATCTCATACGTAGATACAGATTACGTCTCGGTCCTTAACCGACACAGACAGGGATAAATATGCAAACAAAACCTCCATGCCTTGTTGCCTCACAAATCACCAATTCCTGTCCAGTCTCCAATTATTAATCACCTCATTAATAAGGACATCACAAGTACCAATCCTAAATATTGCGGATGACAGGAAATCATCTGACTTCTTAATGTTCTAAGCATGGCTAAGCTTAAGCATGTTCTAAGACGAACGGTTTATTTTAGTGGACAAGAAATTCATGCAACAACGGTATCAACAAACTCCTAACAACTTAATGCACATAACAATATGATATAAATAAAAATGATTACTTATATTTTAGAAAGATAGAAGAGGTTAATTAGGATGCTTCGGGGCTTGCCGCGGTGAAAAGTGGAGGGTCCGTGGTTAGGACACTCGGGCAGCGGCTCAGAGGTTTGTTCTTCATCTCCAAGCGACAACTCCTATGGATTCTCCTCCTTGATCACCACATACTCGATGGGAGCCTCTTCTTCCAATCCTATATGAATGTATGTGGTGCATAAATAACGAGAATGCATATAGGATGCATGATGATAAGTCTGCTATGGCAGGAAACGATACATGATGATATGATCATGTGAATGACAATAATGGAAAGCTGCATAAGGTTCCATATGTGCAATTCTCTTTCTCGGATGACAACACTATATTATTAGAGTTGTTTAAAAGAACTAAACATCACTTGTTTTTAACTTACATTTAGTACGTGCATATCCCTTCTCAAGAAACGTTAATTTAATTACTAGAAAGTAACAAGTGTTTGCTTGCAAACAAGTACCATGATCATCATCATTAAATAAGAGATTTGCCAAGGATCATTAGGGTTTTATGACCCAGGGTATATGCTCAACTTTAAAGTCACACAAGGCATCACATGGTTGCTTCCTTTAAAAAGAGAAAATAATACAAACATGTATGCCACTAAACCTTAGGAACCATGACATGAGATAATAAGTCATGTGCTATTTAATTGAAGCATTTCAGAGATAAAAAGTAAACTGTAATACTAGAACAGCAAGGCATGAAATGAAATCATTCAAATATAAACATAAACTTAATGAAATGCCTCTTTTTTCTTTTTATTACTAGTTTTGGAAATAATAATTTTATTAAACATTGTCAAATTCATCTTAAACTTTTTGTACAGATTGGCAATGCCATGAAACAGTGGCAAAACAAATTTCATAATTTTTTAGATCAATATCTTATTCTAGAAAAAATCATGGAAGACTCCTTTAATAATTAAAAGGGATAATTTTTGATCAAGCAAAACTTGCCATTTTTCCTAGTTTCATATTTTTTCCATAAAGATATTACAATAGAGAAGCTACAAAAAAATTTTCATAATTTTTGGAGTTTTAATTATTTTTCTACAAAATAAAAAATTCAGCGCTATTAATTAAATTGGAAAACAGGAAAAAGGGAAAACCTAATTCTACTGTGGCCCTCTAACCCTCGGCCCAGGTTGGCCCAATGGCCCAAGACCGGCTCGGCTTTGGCCGAGGGGTGGTCGCGGGCGGTTTGTGTCACACCCAGTTTTAAGGACAAAACTAGATACACGCTATATGTGAAATAAAAGAGTCAAATCTCACATATAGCTACAGATAAGTATAATATAATATCAAGAGACAAGTGCTTCATAAACATAACACGGTAGTAGAAGATATAACCTTAGAGCACAACACAAATGGAAAGACAACTCCGAACACCGGGTGTAGACTTCACTCCAGAACAAACCGACTGGGTTGATCACAAGCCTAATAATCCCGAGGTGTGGGAATAGCAAGAGTGAGTCCATGTCGAACTCAGCAAATATAACATAGGGTTCATGAGGCTCAAAAAGGCAAGACACTGGCTTAACTGCGATTAGCTTTTAAATCATAATATTCTTAGCAATTGAGTAGCAACAAGATAATCCAAATCCCATAATGAACAATTGATCAATTGTAATATGAATAATGAATAGCAATTAACATAAGCATCATAATATCAAAAAGAAACATGACATAATATGATAGTGACCATTTATTCTGTAAGAATCCCCAAGGCCGCCCGTGTCCGTGGGCACGGCTAGTATACCAGTTTATTAAACTCTGCGCAGAGGTGTACACTTTCACTGTAAGTCATGATTTCCAAATATAAGGGGTTAGCTAGACCCGATACACCAGAAACCATATAAAGCCATCTAAGAGTTCGTCTAACAAGTTAGGGCCGCTAAGGATTCCCAATCAGAATGCATGTACTCCCCTTCAAGAGATGACTTACAACCGACTGCACCCTCTTGGCAGGCCGAGTTCATACAAAGCGTAGCCCCTCTTGCGCCTTTCGGTAACCACTAACAAGCTAGAAAAGGTCTCTTAAACAACTAGAGCCAGAGCCATATAGCCCTCACAAATTGTATCACAATCCCGGTTATCACTTACGATAAGTCCTTAGGGAGAGAGACTAGAGCATCATAGAAACAATATAATGCTCTAGCACCCTTGAACAGTAATAAAAATCATCTTAAAGGGTTGGTTGCATAATCCATTAGTCAAATTACAAGATCATTGTTCATAAAAATAGCACTAGCCAAAGCTACCCAATGCAAAAACCTATAGGTGACAAGGAATCAGGATATCAAAACCTAAGGTAACATCTCTAGGTCATCAAGGAGGACACATGCATATGTAGTTATGATTATAGTGAATAGGATAACAAGGATGGTCCCATGCTATACTTGCCTTAAACTCAGATCCTTCTTCTGCTTAATTTAGATCCTCCAAAGATATGCTTCTTGATCACCACGCAAAAGCTCACCGACCGGACTTGATCAACACAAGAACAACACACATCCAGAGAACAATCATGCATAGCAAACAAGGCAATAATTAGAACAAGTACACCAATCATATGAAAAGGTTTTAAAAACTAATCTACGTGTTACTACGAACAAACAGACATAAAAAGCACGCCAGTCGGAGCTACGGTGTGAAAGAAATAGCTACCAAAAGATTTATATTTTATATAAGCAAAAATAAAAGATTAAGCGCTTGATTTATTTTAATTAATCAAAACCGTATGAAGGGAACTAATTTAGATTAGTCAAATTATAAATTTTGGTTTGAAATTGAGTTAGAGTAGCCATAAATTATTTATAGATATTTCGCTATCCACTATGCCAATTAAATATTAGCTTGCAAAAATAGTGACACGTGAGAGCATTGATACAAGTTTAGTATACGGACGTGCTCAAACTAAGTAAATTATACCAATTAAAGAAAAATACATTCAGATTAGTATTAGTCAATTTAAATATGTAGAAAGACATGCGTCATGTGGAGTTGCAAGAAAAGAACGGACCAACGCTGGACTGTGCTTGCATGTACGTAGTTTTACCGGCTTCTCAAGATCAACACTTCAACAGAATCGGTAAAGTATGGTATAGGTATACTATGTATTTCGTCCATAGTATTTCTATGATTTGTTCTCCTTAAGAAAACGACCATGAATACTAATGTGCCATCACCATGACATCATCAAGATGTCAACATGCTAACAAAGCATGCACAAAGACGCAACGAGCTCTCCCGCACCTTATACCTGAACGGAGACAATCGTCTTCTTCCCCAGACGAAGCCCGACGACCATTGCCGTGGGCGGCGACAAGGAGCTTGCCGGGATGCACAAGGAGCGAGCGACCTACATACCATGGTGAAGCGAACCAAGGGCACAGTGTATGAAGCTAGGGTTAATGCTAGACCATCCAGCGCTCCACTGGCCGGGCGAAAGGGTTCAACGCGGCAAAGCAGCCATTGCCGGAGGCCGGACCTCAACGACACGCACGTCAAGCATGACTACGGCCTTAGGGGCAACAACTCGACCCGATCAAAACATGTACAAGATGGAGGAGGGGAACGGGGGTTCTCACCACGAGGAAAGGCGAAGACGGAGATGATCCGAAGATGGTGAACGGCTCGACGGCTCGAAGGAACGGCCGCCGGCTTCCACGCGATGAACCTCGGCAACGGCCGGGCGGCGGGGGCGGAGAAGCGACGGAACGGCGAACGATGCTTTCCCCTCGCAAACTAGGGCGCCGGGCGGCGCAACGAGCTCGGCGGCGGCCGCCGCGATTAGATGGGAAAAGAACGCGGTGCACCCGGACATCCCTTTATAGGGCCAGAACGTGGAAACCACAACGAATAGAGTGCGACTTCGAAACAATTCGCAGGATTCACCCATGGACCTCGAAGTCCGGCTCGCACGTGAACAAGCAAGGGAAAGGATGACGACACATTCGTTGTTGGGGCCCATGCGTCACCGGCAGAGAAGGAAGGGAAGGGCGTCCGTGCCCCCGGCGCCGATCCAAAGCTGCCCCTCAAGCATTGGTGGATGGGCCGCCCAGTTGGCTCCATCGACAGCAGCAAGGGAGGGGGAACGGCCCGGCAGGCAATGTTTTTTTTTTTGAGTTCAGCAGGCAATGTTGCCGAGAAGGAGAGAAAGAGATATATTTTTTTTTTTCAAACTGAAACAGTTTTCAAAAAGAGCTTTAAATTCAGTTTAAAATTTTTAGATAAAGAAAAATAACAATCAACACGAAAGAAGAGTGCAACAGCATGTATACAAAGATATGTTCCTAGCCTTATAATAGATTTTAATCTCATAAAAATATTATTTCCTATGTTCAATGCACACATGAAAGCATATATAAATCAAATTGAGCTATTTCAAAAGAATGAAATTTTTCGGGTGTTACAATTCTACCCCCTTAAGATGAATCTCGTCCCCGAGATTCGAGACCGACAAGAAGAACAAAGATGTTTTTCGAGGAACAAGGTCACAAATTTACTTGAAGACAAAAGCTTCGAGCTAGACAGGGGATCACTGAACTTCAAATGGCACCCTAGGTGTTCTCTGACTCTTGGCTAGATAATCTGTATAGGCATGATCATCTGTCTCGTTGATCTCTTGCAAAGGTATTGACATCTGAAATCTCACGGTCAACTTTACCATCCATGTACACACCTTCTGATGGGTCAGCCCAATCTTTAGGTCGAGGTTGAACACCCACGCATTCGATTCTTTCTCCCCGATGGTGTTGTTAGAAACACCGAACGTTGGGCGTAATTAATCACTCCTTCGCAAGCGTATAACCACCTATTTCCAAGGATAACATCTATTTCCATTAACTCTAGAACAATAAGATTTGCCACAAACTCCACCCCTTTTATGTCAAGACTAACTTTTTTGGGCATATGCGATTTGCTTTTCTTTCTCCTTACGAGAGTTAACTATCACCGGTTTCCTCATTGGAAGCATAGTTATCTTATGATCTTCTACATAGTTGCGAGAGATGAATGAATGTGTAGCTCGGGGTCAAACAAAACCATAGCAAAGCATTCGAGCTTACACCAATAAAACCATAAACGACCTCTTTAGCTCCATGGATAGTAATCAGATGCACATTATTCAAACTTCCTTGGATATATTTTTTTGCTTTAATTTATTTCTTTGCAGCTCCCCGGTCAGCGACATTCTGTTCTAGCTCTTGATGTTGATTACTCTCGCAAGCTTCTCTAGACAATCGTTCTCGTAGTGCTCAATCTCTCCACAACCATGACTTTCGTCCCCTGGTATTAATAACGGAGATGGTAGACATTGCTCTTGAGAGTTAAAATGATGCATTTTATTATTGGATTGCTGAAACCGGCACTGATCCCGATCTATACTACCCAAGAGATTCATAGGGGGTGACTGATACTGCGGTTGAGCAAAGAAAACCGAGACAAGTGTTGCTACCTGCAGATTGATGTTGCATCTTCCTTCTCTTCCTATCATGCTCCTTGCGCATATTGTCAAGCACAATGGCATGGTCCACTAGAGCAAGGAAATTAGCATAGCTATTACTAGCCAATTGCAACCGAAGATCATAATAGAGGCCCTTCATGAAGAGACGTTGTTTATCAAGATCTTCCCTAACTTCATTAGGAGCATAGCGAGCTAGTCGTTCAAATTTATCATGATACTCAAAGAATGCACATAGACCCAATCCTAAGTCGCTGAACTCTTCTTGCTTTAGCGATTGAGCCATCAAGAATATGGCGTGCCCTAAAACCTATGCAAAAATCTTGCCAAGTGATTGCGGGAGCATTGTTGGGACGAGCAGCCTGGTAAGACTCCCACCAGGTCTGTGCTGCACCTTGCAACTGACCGGAAGCGTATAATACTTTCTCCAAATCCGTACAATCGCACTATGTTCAATTGCTTTTCCACAAATGGCGAAGCCATCCATCTGCCTCTAGTGGATCACTTGCATGAGAGAATGTCGGTGGGTGTCCCATCATAAATTCACCACGCTTACTAGTAGGCGGTGCTTGCTGCTGGTTATTGACCACATGTTGAACGAGAGTCTGCAACAATTGAGTTTGTGTTGTCAAAGCTTGCTCGATAGTTGAAGGATTTGTTGCTGGTGGAGGACTGGATGAACTGGTGGAGTTCCTTCGGTCACCATGTGAAGAACTTCTCCTGGTTTTGACCATCTATTTGCAACATGAATACATTATGATTCAGTCATTCTTAACCTTCCTAAATGCAACTTCATGAGATGACATGATAAGACTTGATAGCATGAGAGATAAGAGAAACCCGACCATATAGACAACCAAATTATTCATCTTGGCTACCCCCCTTAAGAAAAGGTCAAATAGGGGAATGAAAAAGTAGCCTGAACCTTCTTCTAAGTGAATTTACTATCATGATTGCCTTCTGATATCCAATAAAACTTATATGAATAAACAGGAAGAAGAAATCTGAATTTCCTCGCGAGCAGAAAAAAACAGCAGTGCAGTAAAACATCCATATCTCCAGTTCTGTTCATCCTAATAAGTTGCACCTTATACCGTTGGAAAGCTTATCAAATACTCTACAACTTACTTATAAAACACTTTTCCAGATTCTGCAGCTAACTTGGTTGAAAACAGTACATAACAGATTCTGTTCCATGTTTCAGACCGCACAGTTTCATCGTCTTATGATTTTTGTATCTCCCAATCTGTAATAGCTATCAGGGTGATTCTAGTGGCAAATGAAAGATACTGATGCCTACTATTGTCTAGAATTTTACTATGATTTTTGGTCATCCAAGGATAGAGATATAAACCAGAGATTAGTTGCTTCTCCGATAGAAAATAGGATGGGGAAAAACGGAAGATAAACAAACCCAACTATTTATTTCATTAATCCTTATGCCTTAGACCTATAAACTAAATGAGTTTGTGAACATACTCCACAAAATCATTGCAATCACTATAAAGATCCAAAACAAGCATAGGCATAATAACAATTCAATAAAACAATAAAGGTGCACACTCAATCAATGACTCAACTTGCGATGCTATCGTTTCCTTCATATTAATGGTAAAGATCCAAATGTTCCTCTTCGGATGACGCAAGAAGGTGCTAAGATAAGGTTCTAAAAAGCATATCAAAGCAAAGAATAACATGAGCACAAGACTTTTTAAAATAAGCAACAAGGTGGAGATGAATAATAAGGTAAGGACATAGTATAGAAGAAAATACGATTTATAGAACAAGGATTGCCATGACAATTTTCAAAACCTTAACACGGCCAATTTCTAACTAGGCTTGCGTCCTACGATCGGCATTGCTCGATACCACTCTGTCACACCCAGTTTTAAGGATAAAACTAGATACACGCTATATGTGAAATAAAAAAAGTCAAATCTCACATATAGCTACGAATAAGTATAATATCAAGAGACAAGTGCTTCATAAACATAACACGGTAGTAGAAGATATAACCTTAGAGCACAACACAAATGAAAGACAACTCCGAACACCGGGTGTAGACTTCACTCCGGGAACAAACCGACCGGTTGATCACAAGCCTAATAATCCCGAGGTGTGGGAATAGCAAGAATGAGTCCATGTCGAACTCAAAGAAATATAACATAGGGTTCATGAGGCTCAAAAAAGGCAAGACACCGGCTTAATCTGCGATTAGCTTTTAAATCATAATATTCTTAGCAATTGAGTAGCAACAAGATAATCCAAATCCCATAATGAACAATTGATCAATTGTAATATGAATAATGAATAGCAATTAACATAAGCATCATAATATCAAAAAGAAACATGACATAATATGATAGTGACCATTTATTCTCGAAGAATCCCCAAGGCCGCCCGTGTCCGTGGGCACGGCTAGTATACCAGTTTATTAAACTCTGCAAGCAGAGGTGTACACTTTCACCGTAAGTCATGATTTCCAAATATAAGGGGTTAGCTAGACCCGATACACCAGAAACCATATAAAGCCATCTAAGAGTTCGTCTAACAAGTTAGGGCCGCTAAGGATTCCCAATCGAGAATGCATGTACTCCCCTTCAAGAGATGACTTACAACCGATCGCACCCTCTTGGCGGGCCGAGTTCATACAAAGCGTAGCCCCTCTTGCGCCTTTCGGTAACCACTAACAAGCTAGAAAAGGTCTCTTAAACAACTAGAGCCGAGCCATATAGCCCTCACAAATTGTCTTGTCAATCCCGGTTATCACTTACGATAAGTCCTTAGGGGAGAGAGACTAGAGCATCATAGAAACAATATAATGCTCTAGCACCCTTGAACAAGAAATAAAAATCATCTTAAAGGGTTGGTTGCATAATCCATTAGTCAAATTACAAGATCATTGTTCATAAAAATAGCACTAGCCAAAGCTACCCAATGCAAAAACCTATAGGTGACAAGGAATCGGGATATCAAAACCTAAGGTAACATCTCTAGGTCATCAAGGAGGACACATGCATATGTAGTTATGATTATAGTGAATAGGATAACAAGGATGGTCCCATGCTATACTTGCCTTAAACTTCGATCCTTCTTTCCGCTTAATTTAGATCCTCCAAAGATATGCTTCTTGATCACCACGCAAAGCTCACCGACCGGACTTGATCAACACAAGAACAACACACATCCAGAGAACAATCATGCATAGCAAACAAGGCAATAATTAGAACAAGTACACCAATCATATGAAAAGGTTTTAAAAACTAATCTACGTGTTACTACGAACAAACAGACATAAAAAGCACGCCCGGAGCTACGGTGTGAAAGAAATAGCTACCAAAAAGATTTATATTTTATATAAGCAAAAATAAAAAGATTAAGCGCTTGATTTATTTTAATTAATCAAAACCGTATGAAGGGAACTAATTTAGATTAGTCAAATTATAAATTTTGGTTTGAAATTGAGTTAGAGTAGCCATAAATTATTTATAGATATTTCGCTATCCACTATGCCAATTAAATATTAGCTTGCAAAAAATAGTGACACGTGAGAGCATTGATACAAGTTTAGTATACGGACGTGCTCAAACTAAGTAAATTATACCAATTAAAGAAAAATACATTCAGATTAGTATTAGTCAATTTAAATATGTAGAAAGACATGCGTCATGTGGAGTTGCAAGAAAAGAACGGACCAACGCTGGATCAGGCTTGCATGTACGTAGTTTTACTGGCTTCTCAAGATCAACACTTCAACAGACCGGTAAAGTATGGTATAGGTATACTATGTATTTCGTCCATAGTATTTCTATGATTTGTTCTCCTTAAGAAAACGACCATGAATACTAATGTGCCATCACCATGACATCATCAAGATGTCAACATGCTAACAAAGCATGCACAAAGACGCAACGAGCTCTCCCGCACCTTATACCGAACGGAGACAATCGTCTTCCCCAGACGCCGGAAGCCCGACGACCCATTGCCGTGGACGGCGACAAGGAGCTTGCCGGGATGCACAAGGAGCGGCGACCTACATACCATGGTGAAGCGAACCAAGGGCACGGTATGAAGCTAGGGTTAATGCTAGACCATCCAGCGCTCCACTCTACCGGGCGAAAGGGTTCAACGCGGCAAAGCGCCATTGCCGGAGGCCGGACCTCAACGACACGCACGTCCAAGCATGACTACGGCCTTAGGGGCAACAACTCGACCCGATCAAAACATGTACAAGATGGAGGAGGGGAACGTGGGGTTCTCACCACGAGGAAAGGCGAAGACGGAGATGATCCGAAGATGGTGAACGGCTCGGGACGGCTCGAAGGGAACGGCCGTCGGCTTCCACGCGATGAACCTCGGCAACGGCCGGGCGGCGGTGGGCGGAGAAGTTTAACGAACGGCAGAACGATGCTTTCCCCGCGAAACTAGGGCGTCCGCCGGGCGCAACGAAGCTCGTCGCGGCGGCTTTCGCGATTAGATGGGAAAAAGAACGCGGTGCACCCGACATCCCTTTATAGGGCCGAACGTGGAAACCACAACGAATAGAGTGCGACTTCGAAACAATTCGGAGGATTCACCCATGGACCTGAAGTCCGCTCGTGCGTGAACAAGCAAGGGAAAGGATGACGACACCATTCTTTGGGGCCCATCGTCACCGCAGAGAGAAGGAAGGGAAGGGCGTCCGTGTGCCCCGGCGCCGATCCCGTGCTGCCCCCTCACGCATTGGTGGATGGGCCGCCCGCTTGGCTCCATCGACAAAGCAGCTAAGGGAGGGGGAACGGCCAGCCAGGCAATGTTTTTTTTTTTTTTGAGTTCAGCAGGCAATGTTGCCGAGAAGGAGAGAAAGAGATATATTTTTTTTTTTCAAACTGAAACAGTTTTCAAAAAGAGCTTTAAATTCAGTTTAAAATTTTTAGATAAAGAAAAATAACAATCAACACAGAAAGAAGAGTGCAACAGCATGTATACAAAGATATGTTCCTAGCCTTATAATAGATTTTAATCTCATAAAAATATTATTTCCTATGTTCAATGCACACATGAAAGCATATATAAATCAAATTGAGCTATTTCAAAAGAATGAAATTTTTCGGGTGTTACAGTTTGCCGGTGTACCTCGCCGTCGGTGAGGTTTCAGGCGATGGCGAGCACGCAAACATGACCACGACACCAAGGCCAACTGATCTAGGGGCTTCATTGACTAGGTTGGCGACCGGAGTAATCATGCTAGCGGCCATGGCAGCTCAACCGGACTGACCATGGCAACGTAGTGTGTTCCCACCACTTTCGACTCCAAATGAACGCGATTTAGGTTTAGGGAGGTGGAGGGAGCTCATCATAGCGCGGTACTCGCGCTGGTTTGACCCGAGGTAAAACAGAGCAGAGGTGTCCATGGCGGAGGCGGCTATGGCGGCGCATCAGCGTCGTTCCGGTGAGCTAGAGCTTTGTCTGTGGAAATGGAAAGGTCAAGCCAGGTCAGAAGAGAAGGGCTAAGCTTGGACGAGGCCTGGGATGACTAGCATCGCACGGTGGTGCCTTACCCGCGTGCGCGGGACTAGTGACGGCGCTTTGCCGGCCTAGAAGAAGACGATGGTCGTCTGAGCAACTCCGGCGATGTCAATCGAGGCAACTGGGCGCAATTGACGAACAAGGAGATGGCAGAGCGATTGTCAAGTGCAATTGGATGGCAGTGGAGCAATGATGGCCAATTTTGACGGCGAAAGGATCTCAAGCAGAAAAGGAAATGTGATTGCCGGCGACCGATGTGGCTATTTATAGATAAGGCGAGCACTGGGACTTGATCAGCGACTTCTCACTACCCCCACGCGGCTAGCTGAGTGTTGCCAAGCGCGCGCGAAACACGGGGAGGACAATGCAGTGTCACCGATGAACAGCGAGGCGAAGTGAGATGAACGGCGGCAAGCTGGCAGGCTCCTAGCGACGGTATGGGCGGCGCGTGAGCTCTCCAATCACTCGCTGGCCAGCACGATGCAGCTACAGCACAGGCGCGTGTGGCAGCGGCAGCCAAGCGACGGACGGCACGTCGTCGACGCCGAGAAGACGCCATTCTTACTCCCTTGCTATGACTGAAACCGCCCTCTTCGACACCCTCTAACTCACTGTTCATGCAGTCAAAAAGCAAACTAATTGCACCTTGATAACGTCCTATAGGTGTGCTCCAACTTTCATTAAAGGCTCAAGAGCGAATTTACTTTGGTTTGCAAACTACCAGCTGCCAAACATAGCTAAATCGAAACTAAAACCCTGAATTCAGTTAAGTCAAGTTTCAACTATGCTGATTAGCTACTTTTGGCAAACAGTTAAGGATTAACTAATATTGGTATTAATTAACTCATCACTTGTTTTGGTGGTCACCTATCAATTACCTACACCTCTAGCATTGTACTAGGTCATCATCCCCAGAAATGGTGCAAGAGAATGTTGGTTGGTACTATCTAGCATTATTATAAAAATAACACAAAATAGATGTATACCATTTTATGTAACTAGAAAGAATATATATATATATAAAATAGATCGGCAAGCGCACAGATAATTATACCATTGTAGCATTTTACTTAAAGTATTACTAGATTGTCGATTTATTTTTATACTATTGGGAAGGTTTGGCAGAATATATTGATAACTTATACCACTAATGTAAAAGTAAACCATAACCTCAAACCTACTCACAATAGGAATAAGTCATAGGATAAATATATATGATAAGCATTAATCAAGCATCATAGTAAGATAATAGATTCACTCAGAGCACACTAACTACCACAATAACACAATCAGATCTAAATATTAGAGAAATAATTTCTAGTGTCATTCTAACAACACACCAACGAACACTTCAATTAATGCAAATATACCTAGTAATTATTGTTAGGCTACTATGATATCAGTATATAAGGAGCTATAAGTCACTTTCATGAGCTACCACACGACACGGTACATTAGGAGGCACTCACAGATAAGCATAATATCTAGGCTCCATGCCTACATAATGCCTAACACTCACCCAGGGTCCCTTTGGATAAGCGCTATACGAGCATATATATGAATTCAATAGTAGTGGACTAACTATATTGGACATATAATCAAAGTAAGCTTTCAATAAAGCCGGGTGAAATGCCTTTGATCTAAAAATAGATAAAGATTAATTGTTGTCATAAATGATGTAGTAAACATAATAATGAATAATACAATACTAGAGAAAAGAGTACAAAAATAGTACCGAACTCCGCGCTCCTGACAACGACGATCGGGAACCCAAGCTAGGTTAACTCAGCTTGACTCCCTCTAAACCTAATCTAACTAGGCTATTACTATAGAATAGAGGAACTCAAAGAAACTAGGGTTTCTGGCTCTGGATGGCTTGATCTCCAAATGAATTGATGCCTCCAAGGGGGTCTTTTGGCCCTGTATTTATAGCCCGGTAGGATGCACGATGGCCATTGGGTCAAACCGACTTAAGGTACAGCTGAGATGGACCCTCAAAGGTGGTGGAGGAAGACTCTGGAAGGGGGGAGAAAGTTCCCCCCCTAGGGGGCCAGTCGGCATGACAGGTGGGGCCGGCCGGCCCTACCCAGAAGCCCCTTGTGCTCAACTTTACTCCGGTGTATTCGGATCCTTCTAGAGTTGTGTAGCGTATTCTTGAGTTACGAATAATTCCAAGATGTATTTTGATAATTAAGTCCTTTTTCACTGTTTTTTAGAATAGTCCCTAAAATTTGATAAATCACCAAAATTTGTGGAAATTATCAGATAAAAAACCCTAGCTTTCTAGATATTTATGTGTTTCTCATGTCTATTGATCTATTAAATGTTGATGCTATCCACCGTCAATAACTCCCCTAAGCTTATCCTTTGCTAGTTCCTTAGCAAAGTCTAAAATTAGATCAGGAGTTGCTATAATGCTTTCATATCTTAAAAGTTCACATGTTTTTAAAACAGAAATTCTCCTCCGGATTAGATAAAACTGCTCTAACTTACAAACTTATACATTTTACCTGTAGCCATAGAGCTTTTCAGCTTTCTCATGGATCTTGAGTAATTGAAAGATAGAACAATCAAGTTAAGCACTATGTCTCAAATCCTTCACTCAACCAATATTCTAGAGTTTTTGCAAGTTTTTGAAATAAAACTCAGCGCTTAATTCTATGACACTCTCAAGTCTCTCAATATATATGGTATTTATGAATCTCACTGAGGCATTAATGATGTCATGCCCTCCTACAACTAAAGATTATAGTGAAGCTCATAGGAGTGGCATTAAACAAGGGTGAGCCTACTTACAATTCATAATTTGTAAAGTCAAACAATGGATCCAAAGTGAGTCAAGTCATACAATCAAACCAAGATGTGCATGTGTATAGAATATGGTGGATAGGTGAATATATGGTGGCTAAACCTAATTCTATCTTTCTTTGTTTAAAAAGTAAATGTCTCTCTCTTGAACTTTAGAACCTTCGCGGGAAAACATGGGCTATCTTTTATTCTTTCTTTCTCCTCTCTCTTTTTTTTTTTTTTTCTTTCTTCTCTTCTTCTTTTTTTAACAGGGAGGCAGGCATCTAAGTATCCATTGTTTTAATTGCTTAGACACTTGTCTATTTTTTGAACTTCTTCTTCTTTTTCAATAACTTTTCTTTTGCATAGCCACATGCATCCTTTGAATACAATGAAAGATTGGAGAGATAACATTACGAACTTAGAGAATTTAATAAGGGTTGTCCTATGGGGTATATTTTTAGATGTTTTACTCCTAGTATAGAAAAAAACAATTTTAAGATGGATCTAGATAAAAGTGGAAAATAGTTGCGCTTACTCTTGTAATGCATATGTGAGTGGAGTGTGTATGTGATCTTAGTTTTAAAAGTACGATAAGACTATCATAAGGTAAACAACAAAGGTTGACTGAACTCAATACAAAGCAAGCAGCATGAATAAGTAAAGATTTTCTTAATCTAAATGTATATCATATATGGTTTTGGCAGAAATTCAAACTTCGTCATACAAGAGCTCATCATGTAAGATTTTGAATTTTTAAAAGATAAATATTCAAAACTTAGTATCGCTAGGAATAAGATAAATAGCAGCTCAGACTTTCTTATATCATATCCATCAATTACCTAGACTTAGTTCAAGCATATGCCTCCACAAGTTTTAGATTCAGAGTAAATTCTTATATCAAAGCAGTCATATCTAAAACTCGAGAGAACTTAAGGTTAAAAACTAGGTACTTGAAAGGATTTCTAGCCATGCAACTATTCATCATCTCTAAGATAAATTTTTATTATTCCTCAGTTTTTATTTGACAACTAGACTGAATAAATACATTCTATGATCACACCTTAATAAATAGCTAGAGTATCCTTATTTGGTTTTAATTATTATTTATCATTTTATTTCTTTTAACTAATAGACTCATAAAAGACTCTACAGATATGGACTTTTATGTGCACATATATTTTTGGTATTTTATGACTATAAAATAGACTCAATAATCATATAGGTATACTTATCTGATAACTAGAGGATGCTCTCCCCCAAGCTAGTTATTTGCTATGGTTGATCGTTGAAGCTGAGCCATCCTCGTGGAAGAGCTCATGCTTATAAGAGCAAGTGTTGCCAGGAATACTTTAATCTCATCGCTCAAGAAGTTACTTTCTTTACACTGAGGTTAGTTATGTGTCGAGGAGATATGCTTCGAGTGACGAAGATAGAGATACCTAGGTGAGTTGGCTCTTGAAGTCATCCTGTAGAAAGCTCTCACAAAATAACAAAACTCGTGAAACAGCATTAGAACAAAGAATTAATGGTTAGCCGTTTAGAGGTTTAGATTTTATGGAGGTTTCAAAGTATTTTCATGATAACAGTATTGCAGAAGGATACTCAATTAATATTTTTAGAGTTTTTGGATTTATATATAGAAAGGAAATATGCATGATATTTTTATTTTTAAGCCACCATAGTGAGAACTCCTACAGCTTTTACACCACAAAGGTTTCACATATGGCTTCAAATTTTTAAGATGCATGAATATATCCTAATGCATGTCTATTTATTTTTGTTGTTGCAAGAAAGTAAATATGAATAACTACCGATGTTACCTCACGGCGAGGGTTCAATGTTTTGAGTCCTTCGAACTAGATTTCTCCTTGTAGTGGTTCATTGAGTACTTTGGTTTGCTCTTAAGGATAAGGATTGAGGTGGTACCTCCACTAGTGGCGCTTTCAATGGTGATGCCACCTTCTTCCTCTCTTTTTATTAGCATCTCAAAGCCAATCTTATGCGCATCATTATCATTGATTGAGAAATTCCACTTGTAGGATTTAGAGAATCTTCCCTCATTATGCTTGAAGTGTGTTCTGTTCATAAAGACATGGTAGAGATCAAGTGCATAGACTCTATTGGTAGAAAAACACCAACAGAACCAAAAATTTATTTATTCTTTTCTAACCTTGAGCACAATTGGATTGATATTATTCACATTATTTATTTATAACATGGGTGAGAAGATCAAAAGTATAAATATGCCATTTAAGCTTATTAGATGAAGTGGAATTGCTTAACCTATAGAAGGATTGTTCATCTTTATAGGTTGTCAAGATTAACATGATGACTATTATCTTCCAAAAATAAGATATAATAGCTTATTGGGTTAAGACTGAGATAAGAGAATGGTGCTTATGATGTATATCCCAAGATCAAGAGAGAACGATGACCACTTAACTTTAGATGTTTAACTTTATTACTAGAGTGTGATGACACCATGTGGTAAAGGATAGATGAATTTAATAGTCTTTTTCTTCCTTGTATCTTGAGTTATTCATTAGTATCTTGTTCTATATGTTGTACTTCTTTCTCACTCTTCTAGTCTTCTGTTTCTCTTATTATTTCTTCTCTGCAAGGGATTAGTAGAGAACACACACCCAAAGAAATATAATATTTAAAATATGGATAGTTTTGCTAAGTATCTGTAGTCCTTTGAGCAGGGCCTTTCTTCTATCAGCTTTTGTCTTTTCACCATCTGATACAAACAATTGCATGCTCTTCATCAACCTTTTTTTGATTTTGATTGATTCATGGTTGATGAGCTAGGGTCCACTAGAGATGCAAACTCAAGTTTCTTCCTAATTATCTTTATCTTCTATTAGCATGGCGACGAGTGGTTCTTTTTAGTTCGTGAATGATACGCCAGCTGTCTTGATGGTTGATGAGGGAACTTCTTTGATGTTCACGTCAAAACTTCATCTTGAATGGTTTAGCTGTGTCTCTTCTGTGATCATGGTCATCCACGGCCTTACTAGATATCCTTATTGCTGACATACAAAGTGGTGCCTTCGAAGGTGATGAGAAAAAAACAGGGCACTCATTGATTGATATAAAGTGAATTTCTCTCTCGCTTCTCAACATCCACCTAGCTTGAGTCCTATAAAGGCTCAATGCTAGGTTGCCTTTAATATTACTCATGATCAGTTGATTTGTTTCTATTCTTTTCCTATAAAATATTAATGGACACATACCCGAGAAAATATAACAAATTTGGAATGTGAGTTTTGTTGTCCATAATTTTTATAACTTTATGCTAACAAGATGATATATGGTTTTAAGATTGTTTAGCATAGATTGTTTCTATCATGTTTTATGTTGTTGCTGCATTCTAACATAGTTCAAGACAAAGATAACTTGCAATAAAGATAGATGAATAAACATCAATACTTACAGTTTTTCCTTTATGAAGGATGAGTTTGGATCTTTTTTTGTACTGAGTCATTACCTATATTCATCTCATATGTGAATTCCTTTCTTGACTTATCTAGATTGAATTTAAAAATTATTCTATAGGGGTTAGTCCAACAAAATAACTAGTATCTACTAAAGTGTACTACCAGCTCAAAAATTAACTTAGACTTATGTCCAATTTGATTCAGAAAAAAATTTTAACCTAAGCACCTTGCTTAATTCAAAAACCTTTAGAAGTAAGATCAACACACCTTATAATTCAAAAATTAAACCAGACACCATATCAACTTTAACTTAGAAAAACAATCAATGCCTAATTAAAAAGGTGTATGAAGATACTTCCAAACGTATGTATACTATAGTAAATATAGGTAGCATGAACATACTATAGAAGTTTATTCAAGTAGAGATGAAAGAGGATGATCATGTGAGTTTTTTTTTAGAATACAAGTAGGATAAATATATGAATGGAACTAAACATGTTATGGATGAAAAACTTTAAACTAATTGAGATTTTGATGTTTGGATTATGCAAAGTAAGCATGCAAAGTGGAATGTAAAAGATAACTACTCATCAAATTTAAAGTCTATGAGCAAGACTTTCTCACCTTTATTTGACTACACTTACCATGGCTCACATGGTGGAATTTGTGAGTGAGGCAGCATCTTTGTTCCTGTCACTTAAGATATGAATTGTATTCTTGTGACGTCGACCTTTTTCTTTAATCTTGAATTAAATGTGTTTCTTTTTTTCTTGTGGGAGCTTGCCAGAAGGTCATAAATCGGTCATTTATTACCCCCCGCATAAGATATTAAAGTAGACAAAACAAGGGTAATCCTGCTTGAGCAGGGTTAATGGCTATCTCAATCACATCAATAGGTAAAAGTGAATCAATATTCTTTAATTGCCTAACTACCTTCCCTGGCAATAACGCTAAAAACGCTTGTTGGTATTAATTAACTCATTACTTGTTTTTGTAGTAACCTATCAATTACCTACACCTCTAGCATTGTACTAGGTTGTCATCCCCAGATATGGTGCAAGAGAATGTTGGTTGGTACTATCTAGCGTTATTATAAGAATAACACCAAACAAATCTATATCATTTTATGTGACTAGAAAGGTATATATATGTATATATATAAATAGATCCACAAGCGCATAGATAATTATACCATTGTAGTATTTTACCTAGAGTATTAGGTTGTTGATTTATATTTATACCACTTTGGAAAGGTTTGGCAGAATATATTGATAACTTATACTATTAATGCAAAAGTAAACCATAACCTCTAGTTAAAACTAGAGGGAGGCAAGCGAAGACATAGATTCCGGAGCCATCAAGAGCTTGGATTTGGTACAGTTCTTATCTCCTCTCACCTTTGTTCTCTTTCATTGTATAGTTATATGATTGCTACAATTGAATTGATGGATAAGTCATAGGATAATTATATATGATAAGCATTGATCAAGCATCATAATAAGATAATAGATTCATTCAGAGCACTCTGACTACCATAATAACACAATCAGACCTAAATTTTAGAGAAATAATTTCTAGTATCATTCTATAACTACACATCAACGAACACTTCAATTAGTGCAAACATACCTAGTAATCATTGTTAGGCTGCTATGACTGTTGGCATTTCTAACGTCATTACTAAAAAGTAGAGATAAATTCTACTCCTAGCAACGACACCAGAAATGTTGGTATATAATTAACTTGTCATTAGCAACTAGCCACTCTTGAATTACTAACATTCCTAAACATAAAATAGGTTGTCATCCCCAATTATCTTGCTAGGAAATTATCATAGATTTACATTGTACTAATGTGACTAGGCAGATAAAATATATGAATAGAATATGAATGTAAACTAATAGGTTACGCAAGTGGACGAGATAATTATACCGTTGTAGCATTTTACCTAGGGAAGTATCCAGGTTGTCGATTTATAATTATACCTCTGGGGAAAGCTATGTAATAAACTATTATTTATTATATTGATGAGAAACTATATAAACTGAATAAATGATATTACCTAAGTCATATACTCTAATCATAACAGGCAGAGATCACAAGATAAATAAGGATAAATATGACAGATAGCATAATCATCAAGTTTCATAATTAAGGATAATCATCAGAGCATCTTGCTAGTCATAATCATAGCTAGCCATTAGATAAACTAGGGAAATAAGTCTGTAACTACGTCAATGAATAACTCTAATTAGTGCAACTACATCTAGTAATCATCGCTAAGTCAACCCTAAATCATCATTGCATGTGAAGAGGCATCAACTAATGAGGATATTAAGACCTAAGTCACCTTCTTCGCGACCGTGCCCATGCTAGTCCTATATACGGGGGGTGGACTACAGAGGAACTAACGTAGCTGTCACCTACGCAGACTACCACACGTCCCAGCATATTAGGGTGCACTCACAGATAAACAAGACATCTAGACACCACGTCTACATATCGCCTATCATCTACCCATTTTACATATGGATAAATGCTATACGAGCAATTACATGAATTCAATAAGATCGAAGTAACTAAACTAGACATATAATCAAAGTAGACAATGGCTATTGCAATTAAGAACATATGAATCTATTTAGAGTAAAGTCTCTCTAATCTGAATAATGAATACAATAAAGTAATTAAGAACTAGATCTATTACCAAACTCTCACGCTCCAGCCAGACGCCAGGGGCTCTAGATCTCGATGAAGAACTAGATCTCCTCTACTTCTAATCTAGCTAGCTAATCCTATAAACTAGAAGGCTCTTGATGAACTTGAAGGCTCTTGATGCTTGACGGCTTGAGGCCTTGATGAATAATGAATTAGCCCTCTCCAGGGGGGGTCTACCCACGTATTTATAGTCCGGTGGGATACGCGTGCGCCCCGCAGGATCAAACCGACGTAACGTAGGGCTGAGATGCAACGTGGGAGGCGGTGGAGGAAGCTTCGGAAGGAGGGCACCAAACCCTAGAGGGAGGCGCCGCCTGGCGCCTCGGTGGGGCCGGCCCCCCACCCCGGCGGCCGGGGCCTCCTACTCCTTCCGGTGTCTTACGAGTCTTCCCCGAATCTTCTGCGGGTGTTCTTCGTGGTGGATAAGTTTCGTGGTTATTTTTTGCGCTAGAATCCCTCTTTTTTTAACCTTTTCTAAAAATCACCACTGGAAAATACAGAATATGCAAAACTCGTGGAATTTGTCAGATAAAGCCCTAGACTAGTGTATTTTTATGTTCTCTTTCGGGTAAAAAGTTCTAGTAAAAGTTGACGCTAACGAGTGTCAACAATACCCCCCCCAAGCTTACCTTTTGCCAGTCCCTTGGCAAACAAACTAAGCCTAGCTGATATTGTATTTGGATCAGGAGTTGCTACAATATCATTATACTTTTCAGTACACATGCTTTCAAACAAAATTTCCTTCGGATCAAACAATGTATGCTCTTAACCTTCAAACTTACTCATTTCACCTGTAATATGGGGCTTCATAGCTTTTGCATAAGTCTTGAGCAATCGAAAGATAGAACAATCAAGCTAAACACTATGTCTCAAATTCTTTGTAATACCAATATTCTAGAGTTTTTGATAAGTTTTCAGAATAAAATTCAGAGCTTAATTGTATGACACCCTCAAATCTCTCAATGTATGTGGTATTTGTGGTTCTCTCTTGAGGCATTAATGCTGTTATGCCTCCTATAGCTAAAGGTATATATGGTGGAGCTTATAGGTATGGCATTTACAAGGATAGGCATACTTGCAAGACATGTATTGTAAAGTCAACTAATGGATCCACAGAGAATCGAGGCATACAATCAAACCAAGATGTGCATGTGTGTAATGGATAGGTGCATATGTGTTATTTATGGCTAACTCCTATTTCTATTATTGCTCTTTTGGGAATGACTCTCTTATAAAACTTTTCTCGGGGAAAGACATGGGCTATCTTTTTATTTTTTTTTTTTATTCGGGGAGGCGGGCATCTAGTACCCATTGATTTAATTCTTTGGGACACTTGTCCATCTTTTACTCCCCTTCTTTTTTTCTTTCTTTTTCTTTCTTTCCTTTTTGCATAGCCGCATGCATTCTTTGAATACAATAAATGAATCAAGAGATATAATTAGGACTTAGAGCATTAAAGACAGAGGTTATCCTATACGATTACTTGTATATTTTTTGTGTCCTCTCCCCCGGGAGGTGAATATTTTATGATGAACATATATGGAAATATGGTGAATGATTGTGATTACTCCTAAAGTAGGAATAATGCATATGTGGACTGGAGTGTGCAAGTGTTTTTTGATTTTAAAAGCATGACAAGACTCTCATAAGGTATACAACACAGGTTGACTGAACTCAACGCAGAGCAAGTAGCTTAAATGTGAAAAGGTTTTCCTATCCTCTAAGATATTAATTCTAGCTTTGGTAGGAATTCACATTTATCATACAAGAGCTCATCATGTAAATTTTAGATTTTCAAAATAAAAACCTCTAGAACTTAGCAATGCTAGGAATAAGATAAATAGCAGCTCAACCTTCATGAATCATATCTATCAACTACCTAGACTTAGTGCAAGCTTATGTCTCCACAATTAAGGTTCAGAATAAATTCTCTAATTAAAACTACAATACTTAGAACCAGGGAGATTTTAAGTTTGGCAAGTAGGTACTTAGCAAGCATTATAACAGAGCAACTATTCATCATCTCCAAAACAATTTTAATGTTCATCAATTTTAATAGCTCTAGCCTGAACTAACTTTGAATTATACTTTAATAAATATAGAACTAAATATTTATTTGGTTTTAACTAATTATATATCTTTTTATGGTTTTATACTTAATAAAAGACTATATAACTTTGTGGACCTTCATGTGCCCACATATTTTTGGTATTTTATGACTATTTATAAAGTGGACTCAAAAATCGCTAAGGTGTAGTCACCTGATAACTAGGGGATGCCCCTCCCCCAAGTTGGATGGTTGCAATATCTGTTGCAAACGTCCTTCAGAGCGGACTAGCCAATAGCGAACCCGGTGGTTACCACTGATAGTCTCTCTCCTTGCTATGATGTTGTTCCTGCATAAACACTCTACAAAAAGGAAAACCAAAACTCGAGGCTCGAATTTATTAATGGGTTAGCAGTCAGCCAAAGAGTAATTGAATACCTTTATGAGTTATCTTTAATGTGTCTAATTTAAGCAGGAATTCACTTCTTTTTGATTTTTTATTTTATGATGCAAGAATTTAAATATGAATGCTATATTTTTATTATTTTTATTTTTATGCCACCGCAGTGGGTATTCCTTCGGGAAATACCATAGGGTATCCACATGGGGCTTTATGATGCCATGAACAATGCAGTAAATATTTTTATTGTTTTATATTTTAATATGTGAACAGAGTTATGCTACTAAATAGATTGTAAATGCATTTAATGAGATAACTACCATTCTAACTTATGGCTAGGGTACGGAATTTAAAGTCTACCGACAGGACTTAGACAGAGGTAAGCACTTACTCAGTGGATTTATCGTCTGAGGTAACCTCAGTCAACTCCCCATCTCGTGGTGATGCGTCGCGAGCCTCCTTCCATCTTGCTTCGGTCTCTTTTGCTTCTTTCTCTTCTAACTCTTGCTCTTCATCTTTGTTTGCTTTCTCCCACGCTTCTAATCGTGCTAGGATCTCCTCCTTTTCTTTCTTGGCGATCTGGTCCATCCTTTCTGCTTCTTCTGCCCAGCTACTCCAGTGAGGTACTTGCTTGTTCTCTTCTTGTTCCGGGAAGCGATCTTCATATTTCATGATCTTGCCAAGGAAGTCTTCCCATCCACAGTGAGGCTGAGCAGCCTGACGGTGGGATTGACGTCTTCTCCTATTGCATTGCTTCCTGGCCTGCTCATGGTTATTTAATGTTCTGAATTGACAGCGTACCTTTCTAGTAGGTAGGTTGAAGTGGATGTGTCTGGACCCAATGTAGATGTTGGCGTTGGCGGTGTAGAGGAACGGTCTTCCCAAGAGAATCGGAGAGTCATCGTCTCCCTGCATGTCAAGGACTAGAAAATCTGCAGGTATATATTGTGCTTGAATTCTTACCATGACATCCTTGACTACTCCTTCAGGAAATCTTAGTGATTGGTCCGCCATCTGCAACTGAATACATGTTGGGTATAAAGGTAGATCAAATACTTCATGATATCCCTATTTTGACATTATGTTGCAGCCTGATCTAGTGTCGCAGACGGTGTGAGGAAAGGTGGTGTCTTTGATTGTGCATTCAATGATTGGGACACCTGGATCACCTCTCTTGATTGGAAATAGCTTGGGTAGCATATGATCATTTTCTGTGTTGAGAGCAGTGATTAGTTGAGTTATCTCCTCAGGTGCATGCTTGGTCCTCCTCCATCTTCTATTGTTTCTATTGTTCTTCTTCGGCATTGGTTATTGTTCTTGCTCTTCTTGTTGCTGGAATTGCTTCGGGACTGCAGGAGCTTTTAGGACGTGGTTCTTGAATGTGAATCTCTCCTTCTTGTCCTTGATGGATAGAATAATTTTGGCGAACTCCGCATAGATGATGGCTTTTGTTGTGCACAGGAATGGTCTGCCCAGAATGATGGGTGCCTTCTCATCTACTCCTGTCTCCATGACCACGAAGTCAACTGGATTATATGATTGCCCCACTCTAATGACAACTTCTTCTAGTACTCCCTCAGGGTAGCAAATAGACTGATCTGCAAGCTACAAACGTATATTTGTGTACAACAGAGGATCATTTAATATTTTCTCATAGATTACCTTGGGCATGATGTTGACACTTGCGTCAAAGTCGCAGATAGCCTCTGGAAAGCTGTGGCATTCTATGGAGATAGGAATGACAGGTCTTCTAGGGTCTTCCATCTTTTCTGGTAGAGAGTGGTCAATCCACTGTACATCTGCAGGCTCAATATGATATTGGGTTGCATTGTGAATATCAACAAGGTTAGCAGTTTCTAAATCTTCTAGTTGGCCTGGAATCTTGCCTTTCTCTAATGGAGGTACAGCAGCAGCTAGCGGAGCTAATTGTGATTCTAACATTTTATTAAAGCTATGCTGATTCTTTATGGTAGAAGCAAAAGTATCCATTCTAGCATGTATGTTTTCCAAAGTTTTATCATTTGATGTTAGTTTCCTAGTCATTTGATCTAGCAGTTTGGATTGACTAGTAACTAATTCTCTCAAAGGCGGAAGGTTGTAATTATTAAAGTTGTTACCTTGGTTGTTACCTTGATAATTACCTTGTCGAGGTTGTTGATTCCATCCTTGATTTTGTTGAGGACGATAGTAGGTGTTATTGTTGATGACGTTCACATCCTCTTGCAGTGTAGGGTAGCTGACAGCTGAGTGCCCATAGTCTCCACATTCTTCACATGTCATATGGGAATCATTGACGTGCATGACTTCCTTCTTCTCTATGTCGAGCTTCTTTATGATGAGGTCTAGCTTGGCAGTGACCATGTCAGCTTGCTTGAGATGATGGATTCCTCCTCCCTTCTTGCAAGGCTGAGTACGTTCTTCATTGCATGTCGAATTTGAGGTCATCTTCTCGAGAAGTGCTTTAGCATCAGAGAGCTTTAGTGACAGGAAAGCTCCCACAGCTGCAGCATCAATAGACTCACAGGTGCTAGAGATAAGCCCGTGATGGAAAGTCTGCATTAACAGCCACTCCTCTATCCCATGATAAAGACAGTCTTCAATGTAGTTCTGGAATCTTTCCCATGCTTCAGTGAATGATTCATCATGTTGTTGTTGGAAACTTAAAATCTTCCCACGCAGAGCATTGGTCTTGGTTGTAGGAAAGAATTTCACCAGGAAAGCAGTTGAGCATAGGTCCCATGTGGTGTGCTTATCTTTGTTGGTGTAGAACCACTGCTTGGCTTTCCCCAATAATGAGAACGGGAAAAGACGGAGTAAAATAGCATCTTTTGATACTCCTCTGATAGTGAAGGTGCTGTAGATCTCTAAGAAGTGTTGTAAGTGTGCACGTACATCTTCATGTCCTTTTCCACAGAATTGGCTGGCTTGAACCATGGTGATGAGAGCGTGGCTTGAGCTCGAATCCATTCTCCCCCAGTGTTGTTGATCTTTGGTCCAGTCCGGATGTTTGTTGTTGTTGGGGCAGAGAACTCTCGCAGCGACTTCTCAGCCATATCTTCAAACACAGGAGCTAGGTTTTCACCTAAATACTCTTCTACTTTTTCTTCTACTTCTTCAAATTCTTCTTCCAGTGTTGGAGCTGGCTCCTCCGAAGAGCTAGCTTGAGCAGCAGAGGGTGTTCTTGATGGTGACTCAAATTTGTCCCTTGCTTCTACAAACCTTTTCTTTCTAAGGAGTTTCTCTAGATCGTCAGTAGAGTTCTTTGGAAGAGAAAAACCATTCATTCATCACCCTGCATAAGATAAGAAAATGATAACAATGAAGGGTGTACCTGATAGATTTAGAGATCGATTGGTAATTGTTGACACCTGTTATCGTCCAAAATTTATTAGCAATTACCACTAACCGAGACATGGATATATAATAAGAATAGGGTTACCACCGATAATTTCCACGAGTTTTGGTGATTTGTGTATTTTTTTTCGGAATTTTCCGAAAAGCCTAAAAGAGGGATTTAAGTGCTAATTTACCACGAGACTTGATCGCGACGCAAGCACATCACCGAGAGGGTTCGAGAATACTCCGAAGACACCCGAAGAAGCGGGGCCCACAAATACACCGGTGGGGCCGGCCGGCCCCACCATGGCGCCGGGCGGCCCCCTGCTCTAGGGTTTGGAGCCCCCCTTCTGGAACCTTCCTCCTGGCGGCTAGGGTTTCAATCTCCACCGCTTGTTACGTCGGTTTGATCCAACGGCGCGTATCAATCCCACCGGGCTATAAAAGGAGGACCATACCCCCCCTGGAGGAGGCCAGATCAAGAGATGAAGAATCAGAGCTTTAGATAGAGATCCACTAGATCTAGGCTAGCAATCAAGATAGAGATTAGAGAGATAGAGTAGAAGAGTAGAGATTCGGAGGAGCCCCGGCCTGTTGGAGCATCCTCAGGAGCAGTATTCGTCTGGATTCGGCTCCCTCGCCCGGAGCTGCATTCTGAGGTACTTTTGTATTTGCCATTCTGATTCAAGTGAGCATTTGTTTATATTCATTCTTTGGTTTGCAACTCATACTATATTGAGTACTTTGATTTGGGTAGCTCCTAGGTCAGAGTAGTATTCGTAGCGTAGACGTGGTGTCTGGGTTATGATTGCTTGTGAATGTCCCCTGATCAGCCGGATAGTGGTAGCTCGCGTAGGTGACTT
The DNA here is from genome assembly GCA_015844335.1 of Chrysopogon serrulatus. Classification (NCBI taxonomy): domain Eukaryota; kingdom Viridiplantae; phylum Streptophyta; class Magnoliopsida; order Poales; family Poaceae; genus Chrysopogon; species Chrysopogon serrulatus. The sequence continues at coordinate 171,532 of JADLZL010007662.1, read as the reverse complement.
TATAGCTACGTTGAATCCTCTGTAGTCCACTTTCCGTTGATAGGACTGATAGGCCTATAGGTGTCTGATAGGTAGATTACTCTGTTTCTTCTCCTATTCAGGTCACTGGTCCGATAAGATGATATTATACAAAGTTACCGGTAGTTAGAACTAGAGTACATTAGCTATTTCCTCATTCTCAATAGTTTTCTAAATTGTTTGTACCCCCTTTTAGATTAAGAGTTTTGGGCTACTTCATAATTCACCTACTATTTCTTTGGGTTCGATATTAAAACCGGTTGATCTTGGTGAAGTGCTGATCAAGATATATATATAAATAAACTGCGGATAATCGATTATAATTATTATTTAGGGTGCGATCAATTTATACCAACAAGCATTTCTGGCGCCGTTGTCGGGAACGGTTTGCTGATTTTGATTTAGCCTATCTTAGTCTATAGTTATCCTTCTATATTAAAACAAAAATAATAAAAATATATTATGGAAAACGAATCTCAACTTTTATATCAATATGGAGCACCATCGGGATCGTACCTCCAGACCAAAGGAATCTTCTAAACCTATCACATCATCTGGCTATGAGCTACGCCCGGGATTAATTAAATTAGTTTAGGGACATCTTTTTTCTGGTAATACTAGCGAAAACCCCTATTCCCACTTAACTGATTTTGAACAGACATGTTCATGTCTGAGCATTAAAGGCATGGCCGATGAAACTTTAAGATGGAAACTCTTTCCCTTTTCATTAATCAGGCGAGCCAAGAAATGGTATAATCACCATGTTAGGAGTAGTCAAGGAGATTGGGAAACATTACAAAAATACTTTTGTCTTAAATTCTTCCCAGAAGAAAAGGTCGCTAAACTTCGATTCGAAATCATATGATTCAAACAATTAGACAATGAATCGCTAGGCAAGGCTTGGGATCGTTTTGATGGTTTTGTAAATTCTCGACCTAATCTTGCTTTTACCGTAACCCATGCTTTTACAACATTTCTTTTTTTAGGCCTTGATGATAGAAATAAGGAATATCTTAATTTGGCCTCGGGTGGAGCATTCATGCATATTCTTGTTGAACATGCTAAAACTATTCTTGCTAATATTTTAAATGATCTCGCCGAAGAAAAAAAAAGAGTTGCTAAAAGAAACTTCCCAGTTAGCTGAAAATAAACTTCTACCTGATTCATCTCAATCTATAGTTGAATCAAAACCTGAGCTAGCTAATGAGATAATTCCAAATTCTGAGTGGATGTTTGAAATAGAGGATGATTTCTTTAATGATTTTGGGAATACTACACTTTATCATAAAATTATGCAACCCTAGCAATCTAGAGATTTCAATTCTAGTTTTTCACATCCTGATGATTTAAAATTCCTTAGAGAAATAATAAGAAAATTAATTTTTATTTTGGGTGATGATTGGTTGATAGAATCTGAGCAATCCCCTGAAGTAATTCGTCTCAGTTCACCCTCTGTTAGTATAAAGTTGCCAGTAGATTCATATCCTTTTGAAGCTTTATATAACCCCATTTGTAGGAGTCAATATTATGTCATATACCTTTGCTAGAAAATTCTTGAAAGATATACCATTAATTCCTACAAATAAATTATTTAAAATTTATTCAGGACATATTATTTCTAGCCTAGGAGTTTTGAGTGCACTTCCTATTGTTATTAATGGTTTCCGTATTTTGCTAAATTTCTATATCTTTGATGTGTGAGATTTTAATGTAATGATTGGAGTACCCATAATAAAACTTCTTCAAGAAGGTCGTGATGGTAAATTAAATGTTCAACTTGGGAAAGGATTTAATTTTTCGATAACTATAACTCATGCAGTAAAATTTAAAGCAGAGCCCCTTCCCGAATTAGATCCAATAGAAGAGGTTAAGGCAATTGAATGCAATAACTTTATTCAACCCAATTTAGAAGATGATACCCAGTTCTTCATCAATGAAGAGGAGGAGGACCTTATTGATCCTGAACCTCTTGATGAACTACTACAACCACCTAAACCTCCTATTGAGCTCAAACCATTCCCATCTGGTCTAAAATATGTTTTTCTAAATAATGATCAAGATTACCCTGTGATTATAAGCGATAAACTCTCTGATGAAGAGACTTATAAATTAATAATTATTTTAGAAAAACATAGAGCTGCTTTTGGATATTCACTCCAAGACCTACAAGGGATTAGCCCTGTTCTTTGCACCCATCGCATACCTACCAATCCAGAAATTACACCTTCAAGAGAGCCTCAGCGTAGACTCCAAAATGCGATGCGGGATGTAGTGAAGAAAGAAGTTCTAAAGCTTTTACATGCAGAGATTATATACCCTGTGCCGCATAGCGAATGGGTAAGTCCTGTGCAAGTTGTACCTAAAAAAGGAGGAATGACGGTTGTCCAAAATGATAAAAATGAATTAATACCTAAAAGAACTGTCACTGGATGGTGAATGTGCATAGATTATCGAAAACTTAACAAAGCAACAAAGAAAGACCACTTTCCTCTACCTTTCATTGATGAGATGTTAGAGCGCTTAGCAAATCATTCTTTCTTTTGTTTCCTTGATGGTTATTCAGGATATCACCAAATCCCTATCCACCCTGATGATCAAAGCAAAACCACTTTTACATGTCCTTATGGAACTTATGCTTATAGAAGAATGTCTTTTGGGTTATGTAATGCACCTGCTTCTTTTCAAAGATGCATGATGTCTATATTTTTCGATATGATAGAAGAAATCATGGAAGTTTTTATGGATGATTTTTTTTTGTTTATGGAAAAACGTTCGATGATTGTCTAGAGAATTTAGATAAGGTTTTGCAAAGATGTGAAGAAAAACACTTAGTCCTCAATTGGGAAAAAATGTCATTTTATGGTTAGAGAAGGAATAGTGTTAGGACACTTAGTGTCGAGAAAAGAGGTATAGAGGTAGATAAAGCAAAAATTGAAGTAATTGAACAACTACCTCCCCCGTTAATATAAAAAAGAAGTCCGCAGATTTTTCTTGGTCATTGTGGTTTTTATCGTAGATTTATAAGGAATTTCTCACAAATTGCTAGACCAATGACCAGATTGTTAGCTAAGGATGTACCTTTTGAGTTTGATGAAGAATGCTTAGAATCATTTAATTTTCTTAAGAAAGAACTCACATCAGCACCAATCATTCAACCCCCTGATTGGTCTTTACCTTTTGAGATTATGTGTGATGCTAGTGATTATGCTTGTAGGAGCAGTCTAGGACAAACAAAAGATAAGGCGCATCATGCAATTGCTTATGCTAGCAAGACAATGACGTAAACACAATTAAATTATGCAACCACTGAAAAGAACTTTTGGTCATTGTTTTTGCTATTGATAAATTTAGGTCTTACTTAGTTGGAGCTAAAATAATTGTTTATTCTGATCATCTTTGCTCTTAAATATTTACTCACTAAGAAAGATTCTAAACCACGATTGATAAGATGGATCCTATTGTTGCAAGAATTTAATTTAGAAATTAAAGATAGGAAAGGAATAGAAAACCCTGTTGCTGATCATTTGTCTAGAATGTATTTTAAAGAACCTCAGGAACTACCTATTAATGACTCATTGAGAGATGACATGCTGTTTAAGGTGACCAAGACAGATCCTTGGTACACGAATATTGTCAACTTTATGGTTGCAGGTTACGTACCACCAGGGGAAAATAAGAAAAGACTCATTTATGAAAGTCGTCTCCACATGTGGGATCCACCTTACCTCTTTCGGGTATGTGCTGATGGATTACTCAGAAGGTGTGTACCAGTAGAGGAAGGCATGCAGATTATTTAGAAATGTCACTCTTCACCATATGGAGGCCATTATGGGGCATTCCGCACTCATGCAAAAATCTAGCAGAGTGGTTTCTTTTGGCCAACCATGTATGAAGACACCAAAGATTTCATCCGAAGATGTGGAGCGTGTCAGAGGCACGGAAATATCAATGCAAGAGATGCTATGCCACTCACCAATAACCTTCAGATAGAGCTCTTTGATGTCTGGGGAATTGATTATATGGGACCCTTTGTGAAGTCAAAGAATTATGAGTACATTTTGGTGGCAGTTGACTATGTATCCAAGTGGGTAGAAGCTATGCCATGCAAAAATGCTAACTCAAAACACTCAAAGAAGATGTTTGAAGAAGTTATATTTCCAAGGTTCAGAACACCTAGAATGGTTATAAGTGATGGAGGAACACATTTCACCGATAAGAAGTTTCACTTATACCTACAAGCTCATGGAATACGACACAATGTCGCCACTCCATATCACCCTCAGACAAGTGGCCAGGCAGAAACGTCCAATAAACAAATCAAGAACATTCTCCAGAAAACAGTGAACGAGATGGGAACTTTATGGAAGGATCGGTTACCCGATGCACTATGGGCATACCGGACAGCTTATAAAACACCTTTGGGTATGTCACCATATCAATTGGTATATGGTAAGACCTGTCACTTACCAGATGAATTAGAACATAAAGCTCATTGGGCTATCAAAAGATGGAACATGGATTTAGAAGCTGCTGGAGAGAAAAGAAACATGCAACTATCAGAATTAGAAGAATGGAGAGAAAAGTTTTATCACAATTCGAAGATCTACAAAGAACGAACGAAGAGATGGCATGACAAGAGGATCAAAAAGAAGGAATTTGCACCAGGAGATAAGGTATTACTTTTTAATTCCAGGTTCAAATTATTCGGGCTTGGAAAATTGAGGAGTAAATGGGAAGGACCCTTTACCGTCGTGAATTCGTCACCACACGGAGCAATAACTCTACAATCAAACGAAGGTACGTTATTCAAGGTAAATGGGCACCGACTTAAACTTTATTTAGAGCCATATGATTTAGGAGTAGTGGATGAAATTGAGTTCATCCAATTACCAACTTATTAAGTTCTATTTTTCTCCGGTACGAATTTCTATCCGAAAATATTTCGAACAGAAACATAGGAGGAGTCCGAAGCACCCCGCGAAAGGGCACCCGAGGTGGACCACTGGGTGGGGCCAGCCGGCGCCCTAGTGGGGCAGGCCGGGCCCCCCCCCGTGCCCCCTCGTCCCAACTCTCGTCTCACGTCCTTCTACACTCTTCCTATGTATATTCACGTATTATCCACGCGCGATCGGATATTCCTTCGTACGGATCCTATAGAACCTAGATTTGTCCTCATCCTGTCTCCTGAAAATCCATATAAATACGTACCTAGACCTCCCCAACTTTATTCCATAACCAGCCACCTCTCCCTTTTAAAGAGAGCTCTCCAATCCAGATCTATTAGCAATGGCGAACAAGGCGATCGTCTCCTACGGCGCGGACTTCGACAGCATCCCCAGCAATGACTCGAAGGCCCTCATCCTCGCGCAGCCGAAGCCTCTCGCCGTCGTGCCGCCGAAACAAGTTGCAATAATCTCCCAGCGTCGTGAGCAACTCTACTACGTGCAAGAACCAGCTGCTCTTCCTCCACCACCAGCAAGACTGCTGCTTGAAGGAAGAGATAAAGGAAAACAGATTGCTATCCCCAAGGGTACTCAGCTTCTTGTACCTAGAGCTAATGAGCGACTCGTGGCAGTCGAGACCGACAAGAAGGGCAAGCTTCTATGCGCTAAGTACACCAACGCTGCTCGTCCTTCTGTTCAAGGAATTCGTGCAAACCCTGATGAAGTATACTATACCGAGCCCATCGCACCGAAGCCGAAGCCTAAGAGGAAGAGAGCAGCATCAGCATTAGCACTGGAGAAAGTTCCCAAGCCACCAGCACCAACCCTACGCACTCTCAATGAAAAGCTTGAAGGCCTCTCCAACCTTGTCAAGGAGATGGAAACATCCAACAAGCTGAGGGACAAGCTCGTAGATGATCTAGAAGAGAAGGTTGGGGTTAATCTTAAGTTAATCCGCAGCCTCAAGCGCGATAAAGATAATCTTGAAGAAGAGGTTGCGGCTCTCAGGGCCACAATTCAGGGCCTTAATAATAAAGGGCAGCATTAAAATGCCTAGTTATCCAATAAGGCACACTTCCGCTAGTTAAAGAAGTCAGTCGAGTCGAGTCATTTTCTTAGGACAAAGCCTAATGAGCTAGGGCAGTCGTTAGCTCAGTCATTAAAGCGTCTGTTGAATTATTTTATACCACCACCATGAATGAATAAAGTGCCTTATTTTATATTAATGTTTCTTATCTACTCTACTCTCTATTTTTTGGAATATTTTGTCTCCACATATTGCGCAGAAAATATGCAGAAAAACAAGTGTGGGGGAAGCACAATCAATCACGAAGCAAAAATACGATCGGGGAAATAACGCAATTCAGAACGACGTCGAACCAACACCGCGCCGCGGCGGGGCCCACAGGAACCCCAAAGCGGGGCCGGCCGGCGCCAGTGGGGCCGGCCGGCGCCCTCTGCCTCCTCTCGCTTCATCGTTTTGGTCACGGTCGGTTTTTGAGTCGATTGCAATTCAATTACATATATTATACTCTGAATTTCGATCCAAGTTATAATTCTTAATATTAAATGCTTAATAAATAATAAACCCATTCAATCCATGACTTGAGAAAAATAAATTATATGACACCCTTCTAGAGTTATGATTATTATGAAATTTATAGTGCTTCATGATTGAATAAGTTATTGTTGGAAGTAAGGTAGCAAAGATAATGATTATCCAATTTTTGATAATTTATCTTTGGAGATTTTTTTTAAAAAATAATTTAAAAACACTTAGCTTCACTCCTCTTTGTAATGGAATCCAATAATAATCATATCAATCTACTTTAATTATGGCTTTGGTTGAGAGGCTTATCATATTCCTAGTATCATACAATAAAAATTGAATAATAAATATAATGGCACTATCTTGAGCAATATTATGAAGGAGGCATGAGCTATTCAGAAAAAAATCCGAGGAAATAAAAAGGGACGAGTGTCTGAACCTCAAAAAGGTAGATCACGAGGAAATAAAAAGGGGCAAGTGTCCGGAACTTCGATTTAAGAAGAAAATAAATATGAGCAGGTGCTCAACAAAAAGAAAGGCTCATGGTTCCTCCAACATAATATGCCAAGAAGTGAGAATTTTTTCTGATCCTGGAATATGATATCTCTCTCCCTCGCTAAAGAAATATATATATATTTATGAGCTACTACAAATGAGGGGGACGAAGCTATGTTTTTTACAAAATACATCTCCACTCCAAAAGACATAATTAAGGAAAAGGGTGATCAATCTTAAGCTCTCTTACTCCGCAGTCACTTGAGGACTCATGATAGACACTTTAACTTTCATAATACATGATTACTAGACTAGTGCTATACAATTTAAGTCCCAAGTTATGCATTGAATGAGCACTCATTTTATCAAAACCAACCTTTTTCTCGGGACGAGCAAAAGCCTAAGTGTGGGGGTAATTGTTGACACCTGTTATCGTCCAAAATTTATTAGCAATTACCACTAACCGAGACATGGATATATAATAAGAATAGGGTTACCACTGATAATTTCCACGAGTTTTGGTGATTTGTGCATTTTTCAGGGAATTTTCCAGAAAAGGCTAAAAGAGGGATTATTTAATTCGCACCTTGTGAGTAATTTTGAGTGTACTACTTTGGTTCATCCATTGGACATAATGCGGCATTGGAAGCCTCCGCGTAGAAAAGCATGCACAAGATCTAAACTAATAGCATTTGTGAAGCTACCACCATCAATAATTAGCTTGCATACCTTATCTTGAATTTTGCACTCGGCTGTAATATATTGGACCGCTGCCCTTTGCCATTAACAATAGTACCAGTGCTCTGTACTTCGCGAGCCAACATAGATAACCCATGGGTTGCACCATCAACAATATCTATCATTGGTGCAAGGGAAGAAGGCGAGCGGGAGTCCACAGCTTGCTGCTGTGATGTGGAAAACATGTCATCACACAGCTGTAAATCTTTACCTTGGACAATTAACTTCTCTTTAGGTGCTGCTATTTTCTCTTGGTCGGTTTCCTGAATATGAGGAACAATGTCAGTAGTACGAGCACAGTGCTTCTCTGGCTGCTTGCCAAAAGAAACTATTGAAGAAATATTAGCGTCCAACTTTTTAAAATGCACCATGCACTTCTGATTGCCTACAGCCCGGACTTCTTTTGGTGCCATGCACTATTTCATCCCATAGCTATTTTGACTGGTAGCTTTCTTCAGTTTAGGAGAAGAAACAAGTTCAGCATGCATAGACTTGCCATAAATAGCACTAGAACCCAACTTATGAGAATTACTATCAACAGCTTGCCGGTTAGAAGGAGGGACGTACTCATCTCCAGCAATAGAATCAGCCCATGATGAGCGCACATTTACCTTCTTTGACGCAAGCGAAGGAGCAAATCGGCGCCGGAAGCTAATTTGTCATATCGTTCCATGTTTCGAAAGGAAATTGTTTGTCCCAAATAATCCACCAATTCAAAATATCATTAGCCATGGTCTCTTCAGCATAATATATCTTGTCGTCCGGTCCGAGCCCACGACCCCGAAAGAAATTCTCCATAGCATCTTCCCAATCATAGTACCAATAATTATAGGATGTCGACAAAATAGGAATGACATACTTAATTTCCTCAGCAGCACGAGTATAATCAGCCATTAAACAATCTCAAATGCACCATGAGCAACCTGGATACCTGATACCACCTGATGGGGACGTGATTCCCGATCTTCCGTCAGGTTCAAGATAACTATCGATTTGGTCGAAGAGCGACACACCGATCCGGCTTCAGATCACAAAGACCCGAACCCTGCAACCTTAGCACCACGTCTCCTTTGGTTATCAATCGTGTCACAATCCAATTGACTTTGCCAAGAAGGCTAATCCCTGCTGCGAATCGAAGAACACAAGCAAGAACAAGATAATACGCAACTCAAGTGAAGTAACAATTGCAGATATATGATTAAGATCTCAACGTGGGGTTTCACAAACCGATAACGGCGACTGTTCGATGACAGATTGATCTAAAACAAAACCCAAACCCTAATGAGAGCAGCGGCTACTGAATATAAGATCAAAAGGTCGTCACTCCCCCTGGACACGCCCTCTAATGGGCTTAAACACGATACACGGCCCAACGGACCAAAAACGGTGACGCAGCACCAAGACAGATTCTGAATGCTAAATTGTTTTGATGATTCCTGTTGACTCCAATAGAATTTGGACCTCAAACCAAAGCCATTAGTTAGCTTATAAAATTATCTTTCCATCCATATGTGGATCATCAAAAACGGAGTTCGGATGTGTCCTGGGCGTCCGGTTTATCGCTTGCTGGTCCTGAAGGCCGAGACTGACGCGAACTCGAGTTGGACTAGGCCTCCGGCTTGGTTTGGACGTCCTTGCTTGCCCCCTAAGGTGGTGGCCAAGGAGGAGGTCGTCCAAGGGCTTCCTTGGTGTGTTTTCCATCTTCTCGGAATGTGCTCCTACTTGGGCCAGGGTCCCAAGTGTGAATATCAAGCCCATGATGATGATGTAGCTCCCGACAAAGAACAAATGACAGAATGTCTTGATGATTTGAAGGTCTCGCCAATGTGATATTGAGATGGGACCTGATTTATTTGAAAGCTTATCAATAAGCTTTCCATCAAGTGCTCATTGATCTCAATCACACTCCGGATGGTTGAGTTATGGCCTTTCCATTGAGGTACTGTCGGGCCACCGATGAACCTTGATTGACTTGCACCTTGAGGAATATTTGTACCTACAAGCAAATACGGACATGTACATATGGAACCAAGTGAGTTGCACCAAAAATCACTGAACAAGCTCACCTTATAATCAATGGTTGCATCTGAATGGGTCATGCCCTCATCATCCTCCCCTTCTTGACAACAAACCGTCCTCGGTTTGGGTTTTATTGGAGGACAGGTTGTAGGTGGTAGCCAACATTACTCCCTTTCTTGAAATTTAACATGTTTCTTTATAACAAAATTTGGGGATCTCGACATGACATAATTATTTATTTTGTGGCCCTCTAATTGATCATATGTTTGCACAGCAAAAGATTTCAGATTTGAACAAATATAGACACGATGCACCATATACTCTCCTTTGCAATTATATTTGCCAACAAAGTGATATATACATTTAGATAACCATGGCAATTCAGCATATTTAAATTTTTCTTCCAAAACATTAAGAGCACATAGAGTATCAAACTCAATATAACCCAAAGTATTTAAATAAGATAATAGTTTTAACTCATATTTTTCAGTGGTAATAGGAAGAAAATATTTACTTGCACCAACAGTACTTTGTTCTAAAACATAAGAATCAATTTCTTTCACAAGTTGTGGCACAGGAATAACAAAAGTGCTATCATACAACTTCTCTTTATTACAAATATCAGTAGGACAATCATTATATGGCAAAGGTAAATCAAAAGAAGATTCTAGTATTGCATTAGTAGCATCATTGGTGGGTAAATTTAGCACCTTAAGAGAGCTCTTATATGAGACAGTTACTGTTCTTTCTCTATTACCTTATCCTCTTTATTAGATACATACTGCAAACTATTAGTTTTAATAAGAGATAAAGCAACATCTTTATTTTGTAAATATTCAGATTTAGATGAAGGCATTGTAACATTAGAAATTAATCATTCTTCTCTAAAAGGCTCATTTTTTCTTCTCTCTATTCTCATAAGATCTTCTCTTAAAATTTCAGCAGCAGTCATAGGTATGAGAGTAATGTTTCTACCACTGTATTTAAATGAATATTTATTATCAATCATATTATGCATAACATTATTATCAAATATTCATGGTTTATCAAATAATAAATGACAAGATTGCATAGGTACTATATCAAAATCTGCGCTATCTTTATAAATTCCAAGGGAAAATTCAATGCATGCAATTTCAGTTACCTTTATCTTATCCCAAGAATTCACCCATTTGATGTAGTATGGATATGGATGTGGTCATGTGGTCAAGCCAAGCTTCTCGACCAACTCTAAGCTGGCAAGATTGTTGCAACTCTCTCCATCTATCATGACACGACAACGTGCCTCTTTAATAATAAAATATGTTTGGAATAAATTATTGAACTGATTTTGCTCCGCCTTCTTCATTGGAGAACTAAGTACGTGTTGTACAAACTCTGTGGTGCACTTAGTCAATGCAGCAATGGAGGAAGATGGTCGATCCATGATGTCCTGCAATTCATACTTAAACAAAAACTCGTTGTTTGATAGTGTTAGAAATTAAATAATTCCCTATCAAACTATTATATGTGTCAGTGGAATCACACTCTCACATGTCTTACCAAATTCTTACAAGTGTTCTTACTAAAGCAAGACAGTAGATGGTACAACCGACGGCTGGTTCGTGATACCTGTGAGGAGGTGGCACCAAAATTGCAAGGGTCTTTTTCTGTACTGATCTGAAGTATATATATAGAGCTTGGGAGGCTTGAATATAGTAGCAAGGAATAGCAATAATTTAATTCAGAATTGCAAGATTGAAAAGTAGTCCCCAGCTAGTCTATGTCGCCGGCCTAAGCTTGTCCTGGACCTAGATGAAGCAAGCAACAATATAATTCAGCACAAAAACTCAGGATATAAGCACTTCTGAATTTTATTCACTTTTTTTCTTCCTTGCCTTTTTCTTTTTTTTCTTTTTTTTCTCTTTTTGGTGCGGCTTTTCTGCTTTCTTTTTGCACCTCTTTGCCTTTTTCTATTTTTCTTTTTTTTAATCAAGAAGTGCCGCACAAAAACTCTAAATATCTCTAGCGTACTGGTAGCAAGGGAATGAATTTCTAGTATCAAAAGGTGCTACAAAAGATACAAGAGCTGATCCGAGGCATAGCTGAAAAAAAAATACAAATAGCAGCCACAGATTGGTGCTGCCCTCTCAAATTATGTTGGGACGCAAGCTGGTATGCAGCACAAGGTGCTTGAGTAGAAAAATATGGTGTACGGTCCAGGAAGCAAGCTGACGAAAGATTAGATTTTGTTTCCTATTTGTCTACCGCACAACCAATTTAAGATGGAATATTTTACTCATACACACATATCTTCCCTTCCTTCCCTGCAACGTGAAGGACCTACTTTGGTTTAAAGATGGAATTTTCTTTAATCGTTGCAGAACAAGGAAAAACGATGTAGTCAAAATACCCTTCAGGGAGAGATAGCAATTGAGTATTGACCACTGGCGGCCCCGTTTACGTGCTTGACTAGACTCATACAAGATCAATGACTCGATTAAACACAGCGACACAGTGACCTAGGAGGGACAACCGCTCAATAGAGCAAATTGAAATTAAAAAATTGCACAGCACAATAGGTGATGGGATTGGGGAAGAACAACAAATATTTTGTCGGGCAATTTTCTAGATTTATGGGACAATGGCAAACACTCGAACTAAACTATGATAAAGGAGAATCTGACGGTAATACCTGAAGCTCTGATTACCACTTGATAAGGACACGCCTACGCTGCCCAAATATTTGCCCAATCTTTCATGGTGCTAAACAATAAGAATATCCTTTTTTTCTGAATTTTTATGACTAGATAACTGCGCCTCTTAATTCAACCGTCAGTGCGATATAGTACTCCTTGGTTGCAACGTAAATATTCTATTTTCAATTTTCAAAACAATAATACTGATAGCTAGCTTGTAATCCCACAGAACATGAACAGCAGAAGTATTACTCGGCCAGGTATCAAACTGCACGCAACAGGTTCTCTTGCCAATAAAGAGCACAACTGATATCCACTCACAGCAGGCCAAAAGTCCAGATTAATTTAATTAGAAATCTAACGGCAGGCACCAGCAAGTACGTAATAATTTCAGACCACAGCAAAATAGCCGAACCAATTCCGTTGATAAATATGACACAAGTTGTAGCACTAGAGATGATAAAGGGATCAGCTTACAGAGGATGCAATCCAATCCAAGATAACTTCTTCCACCCACGGCCACGACGAACCACGATCAGAAGATGGGGAACTCTAAGATTCCAAGCGATGTACCCAAGCCGTAGCAGCTCGAACACGCACTCCACGCAAATCCCCGAAGGATCCGGATGAATCACCCTAGCAACTAGGGTTCTCGAGCGGCGGCTCGGCAAGGAATAACTCCTCCAAATAAAATTCAATCTAATCTAATTACATGGTGAGCTGCTTCTAGGATTAAAAAGGCACGCAGGCCTTGGCTCCACCAGATCAGAAGGCACGCAGGCCTCACCCCACCAAACTAGACATGGGCTCGACCACACAAAACCTGACGCAACCAAACTAAGTGACGGACTCCAAGGAAATAAATTACGTGACAACTCCAAGTAAATAAACTCACGTGCATAAAAGTAATATTATAGAATAATACTTGGGCCATGCTTCTCACATTACGAAAACCTCATTAACCTCCAGGGAGAATAAATAAACTGAGGCCAATGTAACTTTTATGAACGAGTTCAACCAATCCCCACAGGTATGGATCCAATTGTGATAACCCTCGTCAGCTTGGTTTGTTTCACCTGCCAATTAGCTCCTTTAAATATTAGCTTGCTGGGTAGATTATGAGTACCATGTTGAACTCTTTCATTCATCTTGCTTTTCTTTGCATCAAATAAAAATGAACCGAATTGAATAATTTGAGGAGCCATGGGCTCATCAATAAGTGTACGGGGCCACATGTGTTCCATACGGGTTGAACCCATCTGTTGCTATGGCTACACGTACATTCCGAGTGTCCTTAGCTTTGTCAGGATACTACATATCGAAGTACTGCCATGCCACAGCATCCGATGGGTGTACCATCTTGTCACTGTATCTTTTGCCATCTTTGTGCCATGTCATCTGCTTCGCGGACTCCTCTGTCATGAACATCCGTTGGAGCCTTGGGATGAGTGGAAGGTACCGGACGACCATCTCGGGGATCTTAGACTCCACCTTCTTGCCATCACCAACATCTACCTCCACATACCTAGAGGCCTTGCACTTTGGACAGTGCGTTGCAGCCTTTAGTTCTTCTCCCCTAATTAGGACGCACCCGTTAGGACAAGCATGGATCAATTCATACGGCATCTTAAGTGCACGGAGGAGCTTCACTGACTCGTACGTGTTCTTCGGCAGCATGTGATCCTTCGGAAGCATTGTGCCCAAAACTATCAACATGAGATTGAAGCCGTCTCGACTCAGGCTCAACTGCGACTTCAACCCTAGAAGGCGACCAACGCCATCCAATTGCAGCATAGTTGTCTTCTCGTGAAGGGGTTTCTGCGCCGAAGACATCATTTCATAGAAAGCCTTTGCGGTTTCCTCTGGATCCTCCTCCATCAATCCTTCATTACCATGTGCCTCATTATAGTCTACCACCATGTCGGCCACCCCAGCATCTCCATCATACTCCTCGAGGCGTGCTCTCACCTCCTCCTCTCTAATACGTGCTTTTGCTTCACCATGGAAGATCCACCTCTTGTAGTTTTCCACAAATCCATACTTGAAAAGATCTTTGTATACCTCCCTCTCGTACTTTTTCTTTTTGGTTCTTACACTCCCCTCAGGGGACACAACGTCCGATCCGACCCTTGAGCAGTACCGCCCAAATGCTTGCTCCAAGAAATTATTGGCCCCCTAACCCATTCATCGCTCTTCCTCTTAGTTGTCCAAACGGTGTACATCCACTCACGGTCATCCATCCTCTGTTATGCGCCAATGTAAGCGAGTAATAAAACCAGCATTTGCATCTACAAGGCGTTCCTACCATCTAATAGGTGAAGGATAGGTCCTAATCCCACCCGAGGATGCGTAGATGGGTTAGCTTCCATGCTCCACTCCCGTTCGAGACGGAATTTCGGCAGCACCTCCCCGCTGTTCTCCCAATACACGTCCCGGCGGGGAGAGTGTGTATCCGGAGAACAATGGAGAGGTGCGGCCGAAACTCCGACCCGAATGGGAGTGGAACATGGAAGCTAACCCATCTATGCATCCGCGGGCTATCCAAAAAATATGGACAATCCGAAAGAGATACTGTCGCAAATATGCACTGATCAGCATACCAACGACCACGTATCCCTTTCGGACGGGAGACGCCTAACTCGGCTGCGCAATCTACAACTACTATAAGGATGAGAGGTAAATTATACCTAGGGTAGCAGCACAAAGGCGGATAGCAGGGCGGTGGAGAGTCGACACGGTGCAGGAAGACCGCAGCACCTCCCACAGGTGATCCTACAAAAAAGACCAAAAAAAAGGTTAGTATCCACTCAAAATTTCGGCAGCACCTCCCCTACATGGGGAGGTTCCGAAACCTGCAAATAACAACGGCGCGTAGGCCGATTACCACAATGGCGCGAAGGCCGATTACCACAGCGGCGCGAAGGCCGACATCACAACGGCACTAAGGCCAACCAGTAGTGAAGGGGTTAATATACCTTGCTCTCGTACTCGGTTCGACGACGGTGGAGGTGTCAACGGGACGTACACGCCAAGAAGAAGGTCCTCACCTTCTCCCCTTCTCTCTTCCGCCTTCTTCTTCCTTCTCCTCTTCTTCTTTTTTCTTCTCCTTCCTTCTCAAGTTGTACTAGAGCAATTTAGCAAGTAAATGATAAATTATCAGATAAGGAACTAGTACTGGTATATCGTGAAGAACACAAAAAATTCAGCAAATAATAAAAGCACAATTCTCAGTCTGGTCAAGAAATAATGAACAAGATCTATAACAATTCAAAGGTAATAATGTGACCACCATATTAAAAAAAACAAATCTAGAGACTTAGTATTTTTCGGAACTAATATATAGCAAAGAAAATTTGGATTATCTCAAAATTTTTTAGAACTAATATATGTCAGTTGCATGCCATGAGACCCCTAAGTGTAAATGCACCATTGTAGCAAAAGATAACTTTTATAGTGCTTATTAACCTGTAAAGACCGGTCATTTTTGGAATGAGATTGACTACTCTTTAAAACTAGCAACAAGGCATAGTAAATTAGTTCTCTGCACAACGGAATTTTGGTTGTATTGCCATTTGTTCTCTGCACAAACAGATCGGGGGAAACCTCGACAAACAGAGTCCATCAAATTAAATCCAAAAAATTCCTCTAAACAGCACAAACACATCTAAGCAGATAAGAAATTGGAGACAGGATCTTATGAACCTAATGGTCGGGGACCTCCCTGATGTTGCACACGTCCGTGCTCCCAACGATGCATAAGCACACAAGCACCAGAAAAAAAGAAGATTTAGCTGCGGGGGAACATCAGAGAGCAGCTGTACCTAGCAGCGTGGGGAAGGGAGTTCGCCTACGGTGAAGGTTTCCGCTCCTTCTTTCCTAGGGAGGGGCCATCGCCGGCGCAGCCCGTCGCTTCTTCGCAGGGAAGGAGACGTGGTGGGCGAGCTGCTGGGGGACGAGCAGGGCCACCGCGCCTCCTCGCGAGAAGGGGCGGGGATTGGGGACGAGCCGGATGGAGGATCACTGCGGCCGGGCGGGCCGGCCTGCGGCGCTGGCAGCCGGGCTGCTGGAAGGCCAGGGGGCGGGGCCGGCGAGGCGCCGGGGCGGGGCCGCGAGGCGAGGGGCATGGCGCGGGCCGGGCAGGCCGGAGGCTGCGCGCGAGGCACGCGAGGCACAACGGGCGGGGGGCGAGGTGGCGCAGGCGCAGAGAGGGGCGGCACCGTGCGGGTGGGGAGGGAGGCCGGCGGCGGCGCTTTGGGGCTGCGGGGGAGAGAGGCGGCGGCGTCTCATGCGGGTAAGGGAAATGGGGGGCGGCGGTGAGGGCGGAAAGGAAATGAATTGGGCGGCCCATTATTTTTAGGTCAAACACCTTTGCCGATCCTCGGGATAGGCGGTTGGCAAAGGCACCGCACAATATTTTAATAAAACTTCTTTGCCGACGCCCCTAGACCCAAGCAAATCGGCAAAAGAATTTTTTGTTTTTCTTCCTTTTTTTGCAGCCACAAATTGCTCTTAATTTTTTAAAATTTTTAACATAGGTTCCACATGTGATAACATTAAACCTGAAAAATGTTTGTGATTTTTTGACTTTTTTGCTATATTTCATTAATTAATTTGTTTTAATTGTATTTTCGGCCAAGATAATCCAACTTTGAACTGCAAGTGCATGAAATACTAAAACTTAGCCATTCAAAAAATGATATTCATGTTGGAGAGTCTATTTTGAGACCGTGTCCACAAACTCACCCAAAATTTTAAAGTCCTAGTCCACGGAACATGACCATCCAAATGTGGTAGAAGTGATTTTTAATTATATAAAATTCAAACAAAATCGAAAAATTATGAAACTTGTTGAGGTGTCATGTTATCACATGAGGAGCCTATGATAAAAATTTGAAAAAACTTGGAGAAAGTTTTGACGTCGATATGTAACCCGGACATTTCCACATGCCGACTATTGTGATCATATGTGAGATGTGCGGGTTTTGGACATGTCACGTCGCAACTTACTCTAAACTTTTTAAATTTTTATCATAGGCTCCACATGTGATAACATGACATTTCGTCAAGTTTCGTAATTTTCTCGACTTCGTTTGAATTTTATATAATTAAAAAGCACCTCTACTACACGTGGATGGTCATGTTCCGTGGACAAGGACGCAAAATTTTGGGTGAGTTTCTGATACGGCCTCAAAATAGACTCTCCAACATGAATATCATTTTTGAATGGCTAAGTTTCAGTATTTCATGCACTGCAGCTTCAAAGTTGGATTCTATGGTGGAAAATAGAATTAAAAGATATTAATTTACGAAATATAGCAAAAAGGGTCACAAAATCATGAAACTTTTTAAAGTTCACTTTTATGACATGTGGAGGCTATGAAAAACGTTTGAGGAAGTTTGGAGCAAGTGACGACGTCGAATGTCTAAAACCTAAATTCAAATTTCAAAAATAAAAAATCTCACCATTGCCGACGCGCTGACGGCTGGCGGTGGCAAAGGGGACGGCGATGGCGCCGTTAGGCCCCAACCACCTTTGCCACCTCTTTCCTTTGCCACACGCCAGGGCGTCGGCAAAGGACGTCTTTGCCGATCGCTTTGAATGGCCGATGCGGCTCGGGATATTAGGGGAGTCGGCAAAGGCTTCTTTGCCACCTACTCAGTAGGGTGGTCGGCAAAGAGCATGTTTGCCGACTGCCCTGTCTTTGGCAGGTGGCAAAGGGTTCTGGCAGTCGGCAAAGCCGAGTTTTCCTGTAGTGATCCGAGGCAAACATGAAGTACTCGGTGCACACGCTCCAAGCTGGCCAGGGGCTCTTGTACACGCTACGACCAAGAGAAACCTGATTCACCCTCTGTGGACAACATCACCTAGGAACGCTTGAATTGCCTAGGTTCTCTAAAAAGGACGACTACTCCGAACGCAGTCTGAGGCTCGTCAAGAGGCCGAGTCGATTACGTCCTTTGTGTTAGAGTGTACGGTTAGTCCAGACCCAAATAGATCTACTAACCGATGAACGCGGAAGCATAATCACCTATAGAAGAAAATACACCAACAAGAACGACACTGAGGCACGATGTTTCTTTAACAAGGTTCAGTGATGTGCCTAATCCTCAGGGCATAACTACGGGCGCTCCTCCCTATAAATAGTAGCTACACCGGCATCCGGGTGTTCCCGTGGCCTCGCCGCCACCCAAACCAGCCACCAAGTCGTCTCTCTAGGTTATTACAGGGATTGCCTCATATTTATGGCTCCCTAGGATACAGAGTTCGACTCCAATTCTATCCTATCCTTTAATACAACTCAAGTCCTAACATAACCCAACTTGTACACATATTTGACAATTATCTAATAAACTCCACCTTGGCGAATATGCACGACGTCTTGAAGTCGTCCATGCACAAACCTCCGTGTACATAGACTTGAGCCGTCTCCTTCGCCGCTCACTTCGAACGGCCTGATGAGGCTGATCCCACAGCCGCATCACCACCAGAATAGATTACCGCCACGTTTGCATTGCCATCCATGACTCCATCCTCAACAACGCTCCCTTTCAGCCTGTATTGATGTGCGCTTGGCTTCTCACCAATCATGACCGTCTTGCCTCACTTGCAGGACTCTCAACGTCTTCTTATCAGGAGCCGCCTGAAACAACCAACCTTCTTCATGCAATAAACCAAGTGAAATTAGATTCCTCATCCGCCCCGGCACATGCTTCACACCTTTAAGCAGCATCTCTTGACCATCACATAACTTGAACTTGATGTCACCTACTCCTTCAGCAAGATAGCCTGAACCATCTCCTAAGTAAGCAAAACCACTTTCTTTCTCCGTGTATGACAAGAATAACTCCTTCGGTGTTGCATGGAACGAGCTAGCTGAATCTAACAACCACGCTTCACAAGACTTTTCACTTGACACTGTGAGAAGATCACCATCGCTATCTGAGTCATCTTTCTTGTTGGCAATCACAACATTTATGGATCATCCATCCTTGTTCAGTTCTGAACAGTCTTTCTTTACATGTCCCCAACCCTTGCACTTGTAGCTCTATGGCCTCTTCTTTTTGTTGCTCCACCTATCTCCGATGCTACGATCACCCCTGACTAGGAAAACATCACCAGAAAGTTCCTCCGTTGCAGTGTTCTTCCTCCTTTGATCATGAGCAAGCAACGCAGCAACAATGTTCTCTACCTTGATATCCTCTTTTCCATAGGTCGATGTAGTAACTAAGTGTTCGTAAGATCTCGACAACGAACACAGAAGAATAATTGCCCTGTCTTCATCGTCAATGTAACATCCCGCCTCCTCGAGACCGGGCCCGCTTACATCTGACAGCTTTAATAGGACCAATACTACCCTCACAGACCAACATCAGTCTTTTCTGCGCACTTTGTCCTCACTCATGCGCACCCGAGAACGAATTCCCGGTCGGTCACCCATCCTGAAATTGTTCCAGGCCAAGCACGCTTAACCCTGGAGTTCTTTCGAGATGAGCTTCCGGAAAAGAAGTTGCAACTTATTGGTATGAGTATCATATTAATCCTATTCAGCCCTGGTCCGGGGTGTTACATCCACACCCCCTTAAGCGATAGACGTCCTCGTCGATCACCCCCAGGCTAGGAACCTCCTCTCTTGGCCACGTCCGTGTGTCCAGTGCCAGCGCATGTGCCATGCTGTGTGACCACGACGGATCCACACCCGCCATACGCACCATGCTGCGCGAAGCTGCGACACACGCGCGCCCGTGAAACCGTGTGAGAGTCGGCTCGATACCATTTGTAACGTCCCGCCTCCTCGAGGGCCGGGCCCGCTTACATCGGCGGCTTTAATAGGACCAATACTACCCTCACGGACCAACACCGGTCTTTTTCTGCGCACTTTATCCTCACTCATGCGCACCGAGAACGAATTCTGGTCGGTCACCCATCCTGAAATTGTTCCGGGCCAAACACGCTTAACCACAGGTTCTTTCGAGATGAGCTACCGGAAAAGAAGTTGCAACTTATTGGTATGAGTATCATATTAATCCTATTCAGCCCTGGTCCGGGGTGTTACAGTCAATCTTCACGTCGATCTTCACAAGATCAGCAACCAGTTGATTGAAGAAGTTGATGTGCTCCGCAAGATCTAACCCCTCCTGCATTTTTAAGCCAAATTACTTCTGCTTCAGATATAGCTTCTGAGTAACCGTCTTGGACATAAATTGACTGCCAACTTATTCCAAATTTTCTTCGGCGAAGTATCCTCCATGACATGGTATATGATCTGATCAGAGAGATACAGTCTGATAGTGGCACAACCTTACGCCTGCATCTCCTCCCACATCTACCTTCTCCGGCTTAATCCCACTGAGCACCTTCGAGATACTATGTTGAGCCAACAGATCCTTCACTCTCGTCTGCCATAGCCCAAAGTTCCCGGTGCCATCAAAGTTCGTCACCTCAAATTTGGATCCCATCGATGCCATCTGCGTATTGCCATAGATCGCTGAAAAAGCACGTACCTTATGTACGCCCACGTGCTCGCTCCACGTGCACTAAACACATCGTCCACGTGCTTGTTCCTCGCCGCAGCACACACATCACCGCAGCACGTGCCGTCAAAATCCGCCGTGTGTTGCCGCCACCGTACACCGCCTGTGTACAGCCACGCTGCTTGCACACGACGAAGTCAACCCGCTTGAACGCCGTCCACAGATCACTGCAACTCCCGAAACTCCAGTTCACGACAAGCCAATTGCCTTTTTTTGCTTTGATCTGCGATGTATGTGACCCTCTTGTATTTATGGAGACAGAAACACAGCAAATCCAATCCGGACTTAACCTGCCATATCGTTCCTTTTCATGTTCGTAGCCCCTTTTCCGCGTACAAAGTTGTGTATCCCATGATGACATGCATTATGGGCCCAATAGGTGGCCAAATACTCCACAACTCTTCACGTGCCTGAGTCTTCTTGTGGTTGACAAAAATTGCCTGAGTCTTCATGAGGTTGATGAAAATTCATACTGCAATGTGCATGTAGTGGACTCGAATCCTGGCTGGACTCCCATGCACGTGTACAACCCTGCTCTCCAATTCCGATACGACTCCTCAAACTCAATATCGTGATTTTCTGTTGTGATGCGGTATGCCCTCTGGCCACCGCAATAACGCCGACCAGCCGTGCCTCCATTGGTACATGTCAAAATCGAGCATTCGAGCCTTTCCTTCGACCACCCTCCAAACCTCGAACAAACAATCTCCATAATACACGCCGAGTCCACCATGGCTTATGCCATCATCATTGCTACTCCTGCTGAGCCTGCAACGGTCACTCAGATTATGATCAAACTCCCATTGATCTAATCTTAAGTCAAAGCCACCGTCTTCATCCATGACATATTCCAGCCGCACCATCGAACCTGGTCGCCACATCTGACCGACGTCTATCAAACAGCAGCCACCAGCCACCATCAACCCGATCTACACGTCTGGACGGATCCCTGTTGATTGTGGCCCATTGGACGATTCGAGCCACCCGCTAAAAAATTCCAACTCCACTGATCGAGTCGTCGATCATCGCTATGCTCCACCTTGCGCCATGTCCTCTCTCCGGACACGCCCGTGCAAGCTTTGTGCGGTGTGGAACATATCCATCGCACCTCTCATGATCTTCTTCTATAAAACTAGCTCTGATACCACTTGTTAGAGTGCGCAGTTAGTCTAGACCCAAACAGATCTACTAACCGACGAATGCGGAAGTATAATCACCCATAGAAGAAAATACGCCAACAAGAATGACACCGAGGCATGATGTTTTTTTAATGAGGATCAGTGATGTGCGTAAACCTTGGGGCATGAATACGGGTGCTCCTCCCCATAAACAGTAGCTACACTGGTATCCGGGCATTCCCACAGCCTCGCCGCCACCGAAACCAGCCACCAAGTCATCTCTTTAGGTTACTACAAGGGTTACCTCATATTTATGGCCTCCTAGGATATGGAGTTTGGCTCTAACTCTATCCTAGCCTCTAATACAACTCAATTCCTAACATAACCCAACTTGTACATATATTCGACACATATCTAACACTTTGTACCTATGGGTATGTCAAAGGCAGACTACTCTAACATCAGCTAAGCGCATGTCAAGACACCGAGTTGATTACGCCTCCTAAGGGTAGACTACTCCGATGCAGCTCTGCGCTCGTCGAGAGGCTAAGTCGATAACACCCTTTGTACTAAATACACTTCATACATAACTCCTTTCACATCCTACTTCAAAGGGATCTTGTACAGATCGAGAGGCCGAGACGATTACACTATACAAGGATTGACTACTCTGACGAGATCTTGTACCGATCAAGAGGCCGAGTCTACTACGTCGGCCACTACTCCAATGCAGCTCCACGCTCGTCGAGGGGCCGAGTCGACTGCACCCAAACTCAATGTGCAAAAGCATCGGACTGACTACTCCGATGTAGCTCTGCACTTATCGAGAGGTCAAGTCGATTTCATCCATACTATATATTATTGCTTCTAACAACACCTGGACTAACTCTTTATGATTTTAGGATTGGCCGTGATGCCTGGTCAATTACGTTCACCCCTTACAGGCACATTTGACTCATGCACAATCAAGACACAGTCTGAGCTGAGACCGGCCGACTGCTTTGTTGAGTACTCAACTACCATATGCATCAAGTTTTGCTATCACAGAGATGGCCTCTCGGCCTTGATAGCTGCGTCCTTAGTAATTACAAAGGCAAACACCTAACTAGACTAGGGTATTATGTTTCTGAGTGGCCTGAACCAGTATAAATCGTTGTCTTTGTGTTTACCGTCGAGTTTTGCATACACTGAAGCTCGCCAATCATCGTCCCGGATAGCCCTGAGACAAGTTACCGGTCATAAAACACCTTATAATTTAGGACAATTTTTTAATACTTCAATGCCTTATATTTAAGGATGGACTATGGAGGGAGTAGAAACATATATATGACTTACAATTATTTAAACATTTTTTACAACATAATGTTAGTAATTTAGATATAGGGCATACTTTAGTTTTTTAATAATTAGAAAAGTGATAATTGTTGGGAGATCCCATAAGGTATATGTGCCAAGCATCCCAATGGAAGTGGTCCAACTAAAAGCTAGAGTGGTGTCATGTAAATTCCAACCCTCCAATGGGCCACTTGCAAAAAAACCTTTGCCTATATAAGCAGTGCCCAAGCATAAGGACCTTTGAAGTGCCCAAGCATATGAGCAAGGGGACTCATTTTTTCGAGCTCTCTCATCCCCACCCATATTCACTTCCCAAACTGGGATCCTTTTTCTCCATGAAGCCTTCTCCACTAGCCTTTCTCATATGGAGCCTCCTCTATGAAGCCTTAACCTCTCTAAGAACCTGTTCAAGGACCCTTTGTCTCAACAACAATCAACGATGCCTTTTGTCGAATGATGCCTCCACACTCACACTTGCTTAAGTGCTAAAAATTTGGTTAGTCAATTATTGAGGAAACCGATTTCCCTATTTGATTGATAACCATTATTGATTCTCCCATAAATAACAAATTCTCTCCTTAATTGATAAATAGTGACACTAGTGGGATGGTTGCTCATGTTTGAGTTGGTCGATTGTGGTGAAGTGAGGGGAATTTTGAGGAGCTGACTCTTAGGAACCAACTATTTGAATTAATCTTTGTTCAGTCCTAGTCCTATCACCCAAACTAGAGCTATGGTGCCTTTAGAAGTCATCTTAGAAGCCTCTCATCTGACAGGGCTAATGTGCCCTGGTCTACTTGGCCATGTCGGCAATGGTACAATTAAACCTGGCTTCTATTTCTTGTGTGCACTGTAGCTAATTCTATTGATGTCACATCATTATTTTGCAGTGTCATATTCACTTCCTAGCAATCCTCACACAATCTCTGCCTCTTGCATTCTTACAGATAGGATTTGCCTCAGTGGTGTTACTACCATGCTTAGCTTCTCTCTTTGAAGAATAGATGAATCGGGTGTGTCTCCATCCTTAATGTTGAATTAAGGTACAGATGTTAAAGATTCTGGCCTTGTCTAGTTTAGAAATGTCACAAACATTTTATTAGGTTATAAAACAGTCACACCCGATTTTAAGGACAAAATCGAATGCAAATCATATGTATGTCATGATTAATTTATTCATATATATGATGACTTAATTACAATATCATAACAATGTTGAGTACATACTTGAAACATTATTACAAATGACCTGTGGGTCTAAAAGAAATATCTAATAATCCCCCAATGGAAATGGACGCCATGTTGACAGGAAGGTCGACAGGGGCAGCACCAGCCTAGTACATGTCATCGGGGTCGAAAACACCGTCTTCAATGTAACATCTGTGTTAACTGGTATCAATCTCGAGATCTACCGACACAATCTTACAGAAGTGCTCACAAGGGTAGGTTTGTATGTGAGCGTTTATAGGGGTAAGTGTGCATTGAGCTACGTCGTACAGAGGTTCTCATAAGGGTAAGTTTATATACGAGCGTTCATAGAGGTAAGTGTGCATTGAGCGTCTTTGTTTATATTGTGTCACACGTCCAATAAAGACGGTGACAAATTATGGGATTGACGGGCCAAAAGAGGCCCCTAAGGAGGATACAACCAAGGCTAGCGTGCCCCATGGCCCGCCCTAGGATGGGGGGTGGCGTGGCGTGAGGCGCCCGGAGCGGGCGGGCTGCTTCCCCAGCCATCGCCACCAGCGCCCCGGTGGCCGTGGGTCCCACGCCACCCACCCCACCGTGTCGCCGCCATCTTCGCCGTGAGTTATCTTTATCGTTATCATTATTATTATTATTTATGAAATTAAGAGTAGGAAAATGGGAAGTTCGTGTTCGATAAGGACTTTCACGTTAGAGTCCACTTAGGACTATAAATGCTAGGGAATGTAATCGGATTAATTAAGAAGTAATTGCGCAAAAGTCCTTTATTCTTGTTCTCTTGCGCTCTCCCTCCCTCCCCCACCTTAGCCACCACCACCCCCCCTAGCCACCATCGTCCAACACCACCACCGCACCGCCGCCCTAGTGGGTGCGCACACCTCTCCCTTCCTCCTCTTCCTCCTCCAATCCACTAGCCCAATCCACCATCCCTGCTGCATGTGTTACAATTGGTATTAGCAGGCTAGGAGTAATCCATGGATTCCACCACCATTGTTGTGTTCAAGAGGATCCTCGACGCCTTCACCGTCACATTCAGTGACCACGTCGACGAGATGAATTGCCACCTCGATGACGTCAACAACCCCTCTGTATCATGGAGGAATGCTATGCTACGAGGAACAGATGTACATCGATATCGTGGACCTCACTAGCCGTCAATGGCCCTGGCATAGATGGGAATCGCACATCATGTGAATTCAAGAGTTCAACATGACTACTCCTGCACCGACACCACTACTATGAAAGGACCACTACTACGAAAGGAGACACCAGCTATAATCAAGGAGGCTGCAATGATGATCATGGACTGAGTTGTTCTAGATGGTCCGCTATGGCGCTCGCTACACAGCGTTAATCTGGTCAAGCCAACGTACAATGGAGCGACAGATCCATTGCCATGGATGTCTAGGATATAGCTTCTATTCCGCCTGTACAATATTCCCGAGGAGGAACAAGTAAACCATGCAGCTTTCCATCTGACAGATATTGCTTCTGCATGGTTTCTAAAAATCTCAGTGGCAAAGGCTATCAGCAACTGGGAGTTATTCACGTGGATTCTCCGTCGTGAATTTGGTCACCTTCGGACACTATACTTTGCAGAATGGCCATGATAAACTAGCACAGTGGACGGCTACATCATGAAATTCAGCGAACGTGAAACGTAATCCACTAACGTCATTAAATTTAAGAAATTTCATATATTTCTTTCAGGGCTATCACCTGTGTTATGCCATCTTTTTGACTCGTCCTCCCCGATATCCCTAGAGATGGCTAACAATTGACTCTGGAGCCTGAACAGCAGCAAGAACTATCACCATGGTCGGTGAGGCAGAAGACACGGTCTCTGACCTCTCCTTTGTAAGCAGCAGGACTTTTGGACATCATAACTCCCGATACTATAGCCTACGATGTAGATATCAGCGACAACGAGCAGCACGACAGCTAGGATGGGCACCTAGTGGTGCTGGCATTGCTAGCTCCATGGTCGGCTTGTGCAGATTTTGACATTCTAGCTACACTATGTCAGCGGCTTTGAATGATAGGGAATTTCAAAATGATCAGTGCTACGATCAGAGTCCATGGAGCAGCACCTGCTTGGTCAGTATATGATCGGGTTATCTACTATGATGACCATTATTGTATACCAGTTGTTCTTCACTGCTTCAGGAGATATTTGCAGTATCTGGCTTATTTTTATTAGGGTAGTTAGCAGTAGGATTTTATTTGGCCACGTCAACACCTTCAGTCCAGGCATTCCCCTCTAGCATTCTATTATTACAGCAGTGGTCGAGTCAGAAGATCCATGCAGTGACAGTCACCTTCTATGATGACAATGTCTAGCTAATTATATAGGTGGATAATATCAAATATTGGGCTGATATAGAGCAGATCACATGTGATGGCTCCAGCAGATTACATCTCCGGTGACCTTCTTTTTGGTGAGATGCACCACTTTTGTATATCGTCCATCATGATGGTTCAATCGACAGTGTGCCGGCGTCTCAAAGGGCAAGTGGATGTGGGATGGACATACGAATTCGCTAGTCCTCCACAGATTATGCAGAATCTATATTTATCTGGCATCCTCTCTGGCACATACCCTAGTACGAGCAATGGTGGTACAATTGGAAGCTTTGGAAGGATCAATCGCTATGTAAGTGAGTGCTGTGGAAACCTCAAATACTGCTTCTTCTTCACAGTGAACTCAGATAACAACACTGGACACACTCTGGGACACTTCTGTAACACCCCAGGTGTTGGCTCACTAAATCACTTGCATAAACTGGCCATGAGCATCATCATCATCTCATATATGCATGTGTGTGACAAGTTCTTATACCATTCCTATGAGTATGCTTATGAAAATTGCATGTGATGCTTGCTTTGCTCGATTGATACTAAGTCATGACATGTAATGTTGTTAAAAGTGCTCTACAGTAGCTTAACTATGCTTAGGACACTAAATGGAACAATGTTCATGTTGGACATTTTGGTTAATTATGCTCCTAATCATTAGTTTGACTTGGCATGCTTCCTAGACCTCTTTTGTTTGACTGCTTTAAATCTGCAAGCTAGAGGCTTTGCATGGCTGTGAGTCCTTAATAAAAGTTGTAGATAATTTTATGTAGAACAAACTTTATTTAAGGCTCAACACATGAAAATGTGTGCAAGGTGCTCAAAAACCCTCATTTCTGCCTGAAACAGTGCTGTTTTGCAGCCTGAAAAATTGGCTAAGTCTGAAACTATTTTCAGTGAGTTTTTAGGGTACTTCACTGCCTTCTAACTTGCAAACTAAGCCGATCCAGCTCAAGTTCATGTAATGAAAGTTGGAGACCACCTGTAACACTAAAACTTGTAGTAATGAAGTTTTGCCTAGATCGGCCTAGATTGGGAGATGCAGTGACCTAAAGATGGCGGTTTCAGTCGGCCGATCGCGGACTGAATCAGGCGCTTGCCGTTCAAACGGCCGGGCGTGGCCGACCGACGCCAGGCCGCACGCGCCAAGTGGCGTCCGTGCACGCCGGGCGTTGGGCCCATCCGCCAGGCGGCGACGCCTACACCTCGCCACATCACGCCCCGGCCTCCCCTCTCGTTCCAATTCCATCTACTCGCCTCTCGGGTGCGGGAGGAGAAGCGGCGCCGGCGACGCAGCGATCTCCGCCCGCCGCTCGGCGCCGTAACCAGCGCGCCACCGCCACCCAAACTTCACCCGTAGCGCCGCCATGATGTCCCGCCATCACACTGAGCCGGCTAGCGCCACCGGCCGACCGCGCGGGAGGGCCACATTGCTCTCGCTCCGCCACGTTGCCATTGCCGCTTGGCGCGCCCGAGGCCGGGCTGCCAGCGGCGGCACTACTCCGACCCCTCTCCTCTGTTCTAGTGCGAGCACCGGAGTCGCAGCGGGCCGTAGTTTGAGTCTAGGGTATTGGTTTCGTCGATTAAGGGCATTGAACGGAGCGCCGCGCCAAGCCACGCCGCCGCTGTCGCCCACGCGAGCCGAAACAAGCCGCCGTCGCAACCCTAGCTTCCCACACCCTCGTTTGCTTCGCCTAGGTGCAGTAGTGCTTCTTGCGGTCAATTGAGCGCGACATTGCCGGAGACGGCAATGGCGCCGCCACCCCGCCGCCGCCGCCGCCGCCATCGCCGCTGCCGAAGCCGAGCCCGCCGATGCGCGTGCCTCTAACCTACCCCCTATCGACGCCGCTAGGTCATGGGGAGCACGGCGGTGATGATGTGGACGCCGGAAACCTCACCGCCGGCGTGCTTCCGCCGGGTCAAAATCCGGGCGCCGCCCCCCTCGCTCTCTGTCTCACCGGCGGGTGGGTCCGTTGACCCGCGGGCCCCGCCTTGTCGGTCGGGTTAGGGTTAGGTTTTATTTTTATATTTTCCAGAAAAAGCTTAAATCTTGTTTAATTCATTACTCGAGCAAATGAAGTCAAAATTGAGTGGTTCCAATTTTGTTAGGTTTCTGGAGTTGTCTAGTTTTTATTAAAAATATGAAAGATGGCATGTTCTGCAGTAGATTTTGTTTGATCTATTTATTTTGTTCTAGACCTTGGAAAATGGGTTAATGCATAACTAATTATTAATTAATGTTAAAAATATGAAACCAGTGGGGTTAGCTTTGTTTTGACCTCCTCTGTCTAGGAAAAATATTGGTCGGCATGTACCCTTGTTTTGCAGAGCAGTTTGCTAAATAAGTTGATTTTATGCATTGTTGGGTGATATATTTACCCTGTTTGCTATATGCATGTTTATGAGGTGAAACTTGGGACATTGTATCTTGGTACTATGATGATACTAAGAAAAATTATAAATCTGTTGTTTGATACTTTTCAAATGGATTTGTGAATTTTCCATCTTTAAGCTTGTGTGACTTGTTCTTTTGGTACAGGAAGTTGTACTTAGGATTGTAAGGTGAATTGTAAACTGGGGTCTATGTGAACCATGAGTAGTCCACTGTAATTTTTATGGATTTTTCTGGGTACTTTTACTATGTGCTCATTTGTGCCCTTAAATAATGAAATAAATGGAAAAGGGTGTCTTAATTGATGTTTTGAAGTGGCATGTTAGGTTTTCTGTTAATCATTAGTCATGTATTGACTGTTGGTTAGGTTGGGTGAACTTGAATTGCAAGTTTGAACATGAGTAAATAATTAATTCTTCCATTTAAGCCTTTTCCGACAGCTAGTGGTACTTTTGATTTTGCATCAGCTAAATGGTGTTTTCTGGCTTTGTGGTCAATAGCAAAGTGGTAGATAATTTCATTATCTAGCTGCTGTTAAAATTTGAGAGCATTTGGTGGAGTAGTTTAGGAGTTATGGTGCTATCTGGTGAGGATTCCAGAATAGGGGTCTTCTCTGGAATTTCTGGACAGATCTGGGAAATCTGATTGTTTGACATTTTTGATTTGCGAATCTGCCTATGATGTCTGAATAATAGTTGTAGACAATTTCCTAAGTTTTTCAGAATGTGCTCATACATGTTATTTGGATTTATAGAACTCCAGTTACAGTTGCTTCTTTCAGCTGCTCTGTGTAGGACAGAAATCCTGAAATGTGCTTGCTTTGAATACTTGCTTTATTGTGTGTGATATATATATTGTAGATGCTTTACTAATTTATACAAGTGATTAGGTGCAGGTTGTATGTCCTTAACTGATGATGAAAAGTTATATCTTGAATTGCTTGGTGAGTGTTAATCTTGTTTTAGAGAAGAGATATGCACCTATTCTGTAATTTAAAGTGATTTGAATAGAGCTCATCACACTAGCTGGAAGGTTTAGTTGTTGCTATTATTCACTATCTTGCATGATCATCTTGTGCATTCATTATTCTCATTTATGCATTGCATTCAATAGGTTCGCCGAAGGGGGTGACGCTCTTGGAGTTCGGGGACCTGCAGCAGGAGGAGGAGCCGGAAGGACCAGCCGGCGAAAGCAACTCCGTCGGAGAAGAAGAACTAACTGAGTATCACGAGCCTGCAACCTTTGTGAAAGGTAAGCCCCGGAGCATATTAAGTTCCCAAGTTTTATAAAATGCACTTGTGTACTTTATGTTGTTTATTGCATTAAGTTTAGGAGTTGGTTGAAGATGTTGATGCATTTATCCTATCCTTGTCCAGTATATATTTCATGTCCTGAATCCTATGTCTAGGTTAGGAGCGATGCAAATGCTTAGCCCTGCTTAGACCGGTAGAAGTCGGGTGATATCCTGTCATCCGCGAGTATAGGTGATTACTCTTGGTTATTGTGAGCTTTATGTGTTGTCATGGAAAGGAACCATGTGTTAATTAAAAGAAGACCGGGCAGGGCAAGTGGACCCCGTCCGAGTCGATTAAGGATCGAGTCGTTGTTTCACTCTTGGTCATGTTGAACGCAGCCTAACACATAGTTGGCCCGGCCCCCTGTGTGCCAAGTGGCCGCGGCTCGTTAGCTCGACTCAAGACGGGAACGCTGGCGGCGGTTGGGCAATTCGCGGGATAGCGGCATACTAGACCAAGGGAAAGCATGTCTAACTGTCCTGGCGTCGTCCTTGGGTTTGCATGACTTGAACATCCTGGCTATCCGACTTTCCGGTTTTGCCGACGTGATAACCGGGCCCGGACCTGAGTTGTGTGAAGAGTAACCTAAGGCGACTCGATCCGATCCACTTTGGGTGTGTGTTGGGAATACCCCCGAGCTCGCTTGAAATCAATTCGAATCGCCGTCTCTCCCGGATAGTGAGAACTTGACCTTGCCTGGCAATCATAGATCTCACTAAAATAATTATGGTTCAAGTTTGATGTTGATATAAATGAAAGCTGTATTAGAATGGATATGGTTATTAATGCTTGTTATAGTAAGTGGTTGCTTAGTACAGGTTACACTTAGATGGAAGGTAAAATGATTTAAGCTGCTGCTAGTATAATAAATTGTTCAATCAATTACTGCTTATGCTTTTATGCAAAATTTTTGTCAAGCTAGCTCCACTTATATTTCAGCCTTGCATAATCCTTGGTGTCTATTATTTTTGGTTTATGACGGGTAAGTCTAGCTGAGTACATCCTCGTACTCGGGGTTTATTCCCTCTTGTTGCGTATGATGTTCTTTATACAAAGCTCTTTTGCTTGGTATGTCTTCACCCTGCTGGGGATGAGGACTAGATCTCGGGCAAAGATCGTTTCATTTATCTTATCATATGCTTTTGCGGAATGACTATGGATCTGGCATGTATCTGAACTAAGTGTGTTCTCAAATATTTTCAAAACTATGTTGCTTTACTACTGCAAACTGGTATTGTAATAACTAAGTACTTCTATATTATGTCACTTGTGAACTATTTGTGAACTCTGATGTAACGGATGATGAATTATGTTAAGTTGCGTTCGATCTTGGCTTGTATGTTGTGTTGGTTTGAAATCCTTCGAGATTTCCGGACTACCGGGATTATATGGGCTCAAGTGTGAAATTAATCACTTCGGTGAGAGTTTTATACTTGTGCTCTTATAATTTGGTCGGTTCTGTTACAACTTCCTACTTTAGCTTTGGAGCAGAATTTGAAGTAGCAGTCACCCTCCATGCGGCATCGATGATTGGACCGATATTCAACACAAGGACACACCGATCGAATGAGGGGCGTTCTGTCACATGTCCAAGAAAGACAATGACAAATTATGCGATTGACCGGCCAAAAAGGGCCCCTGAGGAGGATGCAAATGAGGCTAGTGGGCCCCACGACCCGTCCCTAAGATGGGGGCGGCGGGGGCGCTAGGGGAGCGGGCCGGCGGCTACCTTAGCCACCACTTGCCACCAACCGCGCGCCAAGTAGCCTGGGCGCCACACGGCCGCCCACCGCCGCCGCCGCTATCTTGACCACGAGTTGCCTTTATTATTATTATTATTATTATTATTATTATTATTATTATTAGAGTAAAGTTCATGGCCGGTCTTCGAATTTGTGGGGGGTGTGTCATCCCGGTCTTTGAATTTAAAAACGGTGTCATTTAT
Source organism: Chrysopogon serrulatus (assembly GCA_015844335.1). Taxonomy (NCBI): domain Eukaryota; kingdom Viridiplantae; phylum Streptophyta; class Magnoliopsida; order Poales; family Poaceae; genus Chrysopogon; species Chrysopogon serrulatus. Next base: position 138,914 of record JADLZL010007662.1, on the reverse strand, counting down.
GTCCTTAAACTCTGTTTGGATCTCATATTGATCCAAACTGGTACAGATCTATGCCCACGTACCGAGAAAGACTTGATTGCTTAAATGGAAGATTAGCAAGGGATTATATGTAAAATCACTGGGACACAAAAAAGTTACATCAATATTTATGAAATTTATGAGGGGTCATTTGAAAAAAGTCCGGGCATGAGCTCCTTCTTCCACATGGCCAGCGGCGGCCACGGCCATGGCTAGCGTGCAGCCCGGCTAGCGAGGTGTGCAGCACAGCAACTCACGGCAGCTCGGGGCCAACAGCTCGCGGGGGGCGCGCAGCCAGGCGCAGGGCACGGCACAGCAGCTCGCAGTCGTGTCCCGACGCGTACGTCCAGCGGCGAGCGTAGTGTGGCCTGGTTACACCAGCCGACGGCGAGCCAGAACTAGGTGAGCGTGCTGAATTTTAGGGATATGCTGAAGCTCTGAGAGCAGAAGAAGGGTCTACTGAACTGCTGGACATCTACGAGCAGCAGCTGAGGGAGGCCAAGTTCCTGGCCGGCGACAACTTCGCCGCACCATCGCGTGCATGCAATGGATGGCCACCTCAACCTCGGAATTTGACCTGTACGGTGACAGCATCCACATCCCTCCTGGGAGAATCCCTCCCTACAGAGCAGCGTGTACTCGTCGTTGGAGCACGAATGCACGTCTCCTCCTCGGCAGCCGCCGTTGCCGTCATCTCCGCCTCTGCGCGCGACGTGCGTGCTGTACAACCTTATCAACGCCTCCACGCCGCCCCTCCTTCCCGTGGGTCATCGGTGGGAGGGAGCACCTCCACGACGCCCTCGAGGAGCTCCCGCTTGTCCATCCGACGATGTCCTCATCCCGGCTGCAAATAGAGCTGGTGATATGATACCAAACAGAGAGATTAAGGGCAGGAATAACATATTTTCTGAGTTTAAGGACCGAGATGACACACCATTATAAGTTTAAGGATCGGCCATAAACTTTACTCTTATTATTATTATTATTATTATTATTATTATTACTACTACTTAGGAAATTAAGAGTAGGAAAACGGAAAATTCGTATCCGATAAGGACTTTCCCGTTAGAGTCCACTTGGGACTATAAATACTAGGGGATTGTAATCATACTAATTAAGAAATAATTGGACAAAAGTCCCTTATTCCCCCTCTCCCTCCCTCACCCTAGCCGCCGCCGCCCCACCCCCCCCTGCCGTCACACCGCCACCCTAGCGGGCGCACGCACCTCTCCCTCCCTCCTCTTCCTCCTCCAATCCACTAGCCCCATCCACCCTCTCCGCTGCATGTGTTACATACTGTGTAATTCTAAAAAAAAAATATATAAATGATCCGAACCACTAATAAGTTGAGTTGAGTGAGCTACCGAACTGCAAACTTTTCGTATAGCCCTACTCTTAGCCTCCTTAAAAAAATAAGTTTGGAATTTCTTTTGTAAAATATCTTTACTTTTTTGGAGTATTTTTTAGAAACAAACCTTTCTTTGGTGATCCCAAACCTTTTTGCGATATGAAAAATTCAATGATTTTTGGGAAGAATTTTTTTAGTGCTCTTAGAGATCCTCTAACAACTTTTCCTACTAATTCTTCTTCACAGTATTTCAACTTTCGGATTGGCCCATAGATGTGCGTGCCTATACATCCGTGCAATCACTTGATTTTCCAAGGTGCGAAAACGTTGGGTGTTGAGGGGGAGTCTTGTTGAAGAGCGATTTTTTCAATCTTACCAAAAAAAAAATCATGAATAGAGTTAGTTTCGGTACTCTTGAAGATGCTCTCAAATAGAATTGAGATTTATGCTAATTGCTTGAGAAAATATCGTGTACAAAATAAGGGATTTGCTTTTAGTTTGCTTTCAGGCGACAATTATTATATATATTTTATATTAAAATTGTATGGTTTGATTGTTGCCATTTTTTGTAGGTACAATCTACAATATTGTTTTTGAGAATAAAAAACACATCGGATCAAATCACAAACCTGAAAAAATCTAAGATGCGTTGGCACAAAGATGAGTTAACGATTTACGGTTGTTTCTATAGCCAAGAAGAACAAAAAAATTGATATGCTTCTTTTTTAAAACAAAAATTTAATATGTTATGGAAAAAGACAAATAACAAATCGTATAGTGCTGCCTAACATCATCTTAAAATTCAGCCAGCTAAAATTTGTAAGTACTACACAATAAATAGTATGATACTCCAATATCTAATAATGTTTATGACAGTGGACCCGAAAATAGGATTTTGTGACATAAATTAGGATAATCCTGTCAATACAAGATTTATTCTCCTTGTTTCCTATTGAATGATTTGCCATATATTAGCTGAAAAATATCCTACACGGCATCTGATATTCTGCACGGCATGTGATTAACGAGGGAGTGACCCCGACCGGACCCACGCCGTTTCTCAGTTTCTCTCCAGACAGCCTGTTTCACGGCTATCTATCCTAGACGTTAATTCCCTTTCCCGTGTTCCTCGCAAAATCCCCCTCCACCGACCCCCATTTCCATTTCCACTCCCCAAAAGGCCAAAACCACTCCGCGCGTCCACTGCCGTCGCGAAGAAGCGTCTGGAACCCGGCTCCCATGACGGTCGCCGTCGCGGATGCGCTGCCGCCGGTACCGGCGCAGGAGCGCCCGACTGCGCCGCGGCCAAAGCGCTGACATATCTATGCCTCGCCAGTCTGTGGGTCGGCGGCGCGGGCGTGGCCGCCGCGGCCTTCGTGGACTTGGACTGGGCAGGCGGCGCCTATGGCGTGGGCTTCCCGTTGGTCAGCGCGCTGCTCAAGGTCTCCACCGATGCCGTCCTGTTTGGCGCGTTCCTGGCCCTCGTGGTCCTCATGCTGCAACTGCACGCCGAACAAGGTAATGGAGCTTGCTCTCGAATTGTTGATCCTACCCGGTTATTGGACTCGATTAACCAGTTCTGGCGAGTCTAGACTATATTGGAAATCTGGAACCCATTTGTGCCTGTAATCGCTGAAACTGTTTTGTGTTCCATTGGCCTGACCACCTGGAAATGCTTGTGTTCATCAGATACCTGGAGAGTCAGTGGGGAGCATGCTGCGTGACACTGCTGTGATCGGGTGGCTCGTGTCTCTACCTTTCGCCCTGCTCAGCGTCGTTAGTTGTTTGGTGATGATTGCGCTGTCACCTGCCAAGGGATCTCTGACGGGTAAGATCAGTATAGTGGTCATTGACGTGGGGGTACTGGGTTCCATGGTGCTTTCTTGCTATATCACCTTACCGATTATGGCACTTAAGCTGTGGAGGATGTCGCCGGACGTCGAAGGCCATGCACCGGATGACAGCATCGTTTAAGGTCTCTGCACCTTTAATTTACTCTCGCACTATACTTTGTTTAGTGTGGCATAGTACTAGTGCATCATTTCAATTATGAACATGATGTTTTATGTGCATTACTTTTAATTGCAAAACCCACAGCACGTATAGCTTACCTGGTCACTGGCTTTAGCATTGATCTGTTTGTGGCAAATCGATCCAATTGAACATGGAACCTATCATCCCAAGAGAGAAAAAAGGGGTAAAAATCTTGTTTATTAGTAAGAATATAAATAACTGGTTAGGCACAGCCATCACCATGGTCTTATGTAACTGGGAAATAGTTAGATGACCACAATATGTTTGAAAGTATGTCTGCTAAAAAATCTGCTACCATTGATAATTTTCCATTGGTGCCATTGTGAATTACTAAAGTTTATTTTGAATGGCTGATCAGGGTGTTCTCCGCATAGCTGCTTGTTCATGTGTTGATTCTGCAAGTCTGCATACCCTGTTCATTTTTATGTATATATAAACTTAATTATTGCTATTGTTTCTGTTTCAGTAAAACAAATGAAGTATCAATTTGATTGTGTGAATAAGTAAATATACAAGTAAACAGGCTCTCCCTTACCTAGTTCTCTCCTTGTGTGTGCTGCTGTGCCACTACATTTTGGTTAAAACTACTTGTAAAGCATGTTTCATTAGTTGTTTTGATGAGACCATCTCATCATTCAGAGATTTTTTTCCTGCTGCTCTTATTTCCCTCAAATATCAATGATACCCTACTGCAAAAATACAAATTATACTAGGTGAAATAGTTTCATAGCATGGTTGCTTAAAAACAAATTGCATGTGGTTGGTGGTACGCTCTAGCATTTAAGGTTCATATTAGTAGCTACAATTGGAACAGTAAGAAACTGAATTATTTGATATATGTGTGTCATCTTTTATTATGAAGCAAGATTGTGAGGAATCGAGCGATACTCTTGAGAGGAGTGATTGGCGTCGACGAGTATGCCGGGTGACTACAGAGGGAGTGCGCTGCAGTAAGTGAACGAAATGATGTACGTATCAGACTGCAGCAGAAGCAGCTTGAGACGAGGCTCTCAATTTGAACGTGCTGGGTTTCGCTTTAGCATTGCTTCTCTGTATGGAGTTGCTTTATTTAAGTTTGTGGACGTGCAGATCACAATTCTCAACACGCCTTTACGTAACTGCCCATCTACCCATACTCTCGCCCTCCTTATTTATTAAAAAAGAAAAAATCGTGCTCCTACGTGGGCTAGTAGGAATTTAGGAGACATAAGCATTGGTTACGTTTAGTACATACATCTTGACTGTTGGGGTTTCGACCTTGGAGAACACGCTCCCTCCTTAACTGATAACTAGAAGAAAAAAAATATCCGTGCATTGCTATGGATATACAAAACACCTCATGATATACAACCACATGAGTAAAATATTAGAAAACAGAAAATAGAAGTTATGGGTTTTTTTAAAGATAAGAGTACGTCAAGATAATCGGCGCTGCATAAGGTAAAAAATTAATTGTGTATGCTTAAGGTTACATGATTCTCCTGTTTAAGAAAAACTTTTAAAAGGTAGAACCACTACAAGGTACATGCAAGCACAAATACAATTTTTTAAAATAAAATAGCGGAGCTAACTCCAGGACAAGGAGGGGTCATGCTAATGAACTGAACTGGTGACAAAAAATGAACTACCATTAGATCTGTGATTGTAGAGTCATTATTTTTTCCCTTCCTCCTCCCATCCTTCACGACACCCTTGATCCATCCTTTGCTCAGTTTAGTAGCTCGTCATCAGCAGCTCTCCATTGCTGGATCCACTCCCACCACCCCTCACATGCTAACTGACGTTTTATGACTCCGCTGACACCGACGCCATGCCACCCACCAGCCCTCCACCAACCATGTCCAGTTACGTCTGGCCTCGCTGCCCATCCATAATCCCAAGATTTATAAGTGGTCTCAAACCCCAAATGACTTATGCGTAGTTTTTTGTAATTTTGCCAAAAAAATAGACTACTAATTTGAACACAAGCAATTGTAGAAAATGACAAAGCCTGAATACAGATAACATGAGTAATCAAGCTATGATCTAGATTCATACGATTTTCTTTTATGCACAGAAAGTCAGAAAGTTGATATAAGGCACCTGAAAGAAAAACATGAGACACATTAGTAGTGTCATAAGATGCTCAGGAAATGCAAATGACAAAACTTGTGCATATAAGATGGCAAATAGAGCACTGAAACCCTTTATGAAACAGCTCTCTTTCTACCTATGCATCAGTACACCTACAACATTAAACCAAGCAAAAAAGGCTTACTAATATAACAGAGCAAAGCGTCAGTTTTAAAGTCCGATGTAACAATACCTTGGAGGCTTCAATCCGAGTCTAAAACTGTGTTTTCCCAAAAAAAAAAAAATGATGAAATACAAGCAAACTGAAGCACCACCTCACCTTTTCAGTTGTAGACCACACACAATCAAGCTACCACCAAGCACATACGTCCCTAGCTGAAACACATATTCAGAATAAATAACTTGTGCTACAATATAATCTTAAATACAATCTGAGCATAGGAACATCATACTTTATTTCTCAATCCTACATTCCATCCATATTCTGTTGTTTTGTGGTATGTCATAATATTTGTTCAATCCAACAAATTGGGAACGTGAAGGAAAATTTGCTATAGACCGTGCAATAGGGACGATGATGTTTGAGAAGGGTGCAGTGATGCCGCAATGAGCAGGGGCAGTTTATCTAGACGGCCAAAGGCGGTAGATGGCGTTTGCAGCGAAGATGTGGAGGGCAACTAAAGTAATAAACTTTCCCTGAATATTCAGAAAGCTCAGCAAGCATTATTCACCATATGAGACAGCATTCTTCTCAGCCGAACCCACTTCATTGATCTCAAAGGTAGATAATATGCAAGCCAGTAAAAATATGATGAAATAATCATGGTGTTGCAAGCTATGAGACCAACTCCATTGGTTTCAAAGGCAGAAAATATGCAAGACAGTAAAAATATGGTGAAATAGTCATGGTGCTGCAAGCTACCTGTATGCTACTTAATCAGTACATTTGGTGATGTAATCAGTCATCGCTTCCTCCTTGGATTTCCCTGTCCAGGTGCAAAAGTTGCAATGATGTATAAGCGTCAATATAATTCGGAGTTTGGTCAGAGGGGAAAATGGCACATCTGGAATAAATCTGAACAAACCTATAATAGCCTTCCAAGCATCCCATTTGCCATGTCCTTCAGGTTGAAAATGCCTTCAGATTGAAGTGATGAGTCCTTTTAGATTTAATAACTACTCTATTAGAAACCTGTCAGCAAGCACTGTTGTTACAAAAGATGCAAGATCCAAGAGCACAGGATAACCAAACTATATGTGTTCATCACTGAACCTAAGCTGAAGCACACCAAAATTCAACTATTCGATCAGTTTTTTAGGATCCCCTCTAAATGTGCTAGGGCGTAATTTGTCATAATTTAAGCATATATGCCTTCACCGGCTGGAGCCTCCAAAAGAAGAGGGTATTTCAGGTAATGCCACAAAGGGCATTCATATGTACACCATACACCAATGGCTTATATTCTTAATAATTTACATTGGCATACCTTGTGTTAGCTCGTTCTTTATATTTGACTAAGTTCCATTACTGATAAATAAAAAGAATCATCTAGTAAACCCCCTCCCCCACCCCACCAAAAAAAGCACCTACATATCTCAGAACTAAATGCAATACTTTAATAGTGAAGGATTCACATATCATGCATCAACAGCTGCTGTAGTGTTTTCCTATTAGTGAGCAGGATAGTTTTTGTAGTTCACTAAAATAATGTTTTCTAGTTCAAACCTTGCACATTCACACAACACAAACGTATTGAACAAAACTGGCATCTACTAATAATACTGAGACTATTGATGCAAGTGATATCAATTTTGCCAATTTGTCTTGGTTCTTGGTCTAATCATTTAATGTCCTAAAACTCGAAAGGAAACATCTAAGAATCCCTATCTGTGTATCTCAAATTCACATTCATCCACAAATCCATAAGATAGATAGGTTGTAGTCACTGAGTGAGAGGAGAGGTATACATGAAGATCCAGGCCAAGAAACAAGAACAGAGAGAGATCAGGCAATGTCTTCGTGGAATACCTGGACTGGAGGGAGGGGATGCGGAGACGGAGAAGCAGACTGAGAGGAATCTACCACAGCAAAGGCACCCCTGCGAGCCCTGTGTGCGACAAGAGAAACCGTGGGCGCAGCAGGGCGTGGGGAATAGATGGGGAGGCAGCGGACAGGTTGGGTGCTCAGTTTTGCACAGCAGGCCGGAAGGGAAGAGAAGGGGTTGGCACACCCGGTGGCAGCAGCGAGGGAGAGGGTATAGGAGGAGTTGACGAAGCTGCTGCTGCTCGACGAGCCGCGGCGGCGCGGCCGCTCCTCACTAGCCGCCCCTGGAGGTCCTGTGAGCGGGATGGGCTATGCGTAGGGTTCCAGCCGAGGTCCGCGCCCCGAGGTCCACGCCTCGAGGCTAAACTGGCGGCCGCCGGCGACGTTCCTGCAGTGCCACCTCGAGGCTGAATATTTTTTCACCAGCGGCACGCGACCACCTGTCTTCACTTCCTCGGGCTTCACCGGCAGTGTGGACGAGCTCCGGTGAGGGCACTCAATCGAGTGCTGGGGCAGAAGCGCAGCCGACGCTGAGAAGCTTGAGCGGCCGCCCGGCGCGCAAGCGAGACAATAGCTTAAGCGCGACACGGTAGCGAGACGACGAAGCAAATGCAGTCGATCCAAAGCAGCTGCAGGGTCGTGGGTAGGCGGGCAGGAGGGAAGGAACTGGGCGTCGTGGCCTCGTGGGCGGGTGGCAGTTCCATGGATGCGTGAAGGGAGTGCAGGGAGCGGCGCGGGGATTAGCGGGGCTTAACCCACGCGAAGCAGGGTCATTAGCGCGGAAGCGGGGTTTAGGGTTTAGGGCGGGGTCATTAGCAGGATACGATCATTTGAGTTTTTTTAGTTGTAGAGATAGAGATGTAACTTTTGGATAATCAATATCACTTTGCAGAGGTATAAGAGCATCTCCAACAGTCTTGCAATTTTGGTTTGGCAATTGTTGTTGTTTGCCAACTCTCAAAACGATTTGGCAAAGGAAAAAAGGCCATCTCCAACAGTTTGGCAAAACTGACTTGGCAAAACCCAAAAATAGTGGACCCAGCTAGTTTGGCCCACGTTTCTATTCTTCGCGCCCTGGTCGCGCGCGCTTTCTTGGTCGCCAGCAATTTCTTTTCTTCTCCGCGCTGCCAGTTCTAGGTCTTGGTCGCCGCCTTTCATTCCTCCCAGGTCCTCTCGCTGCTGCCCTCCATCTAGCTGCCGGCGTGCAGCAGGTCCTCTCGATCTCTAAAAGGTTGGGCCAGAAAACTCCCATTCCTTTTCATGTGGATTCGTCGTATGTACACCATGCTTCACCGTGAGAGGCTAAAACCAATTTATGACTTGCTTTTCTTTTGTACAAACAACTTGCGTGCCTAAATTTGCTTTTCTTTTGTAGAAACAACTTGCAGCCCATGGATTTTAGGTCGTCGGTGACTGCATCAAGACGCCGGCGTGCACGGAGGGCAGCCAGATCACGCCTCTGAAGACAGTTGGATGATGATTCTTCAAACGACGATGATTACTTCACCTTCACAGCTGCTCAAATTGTGCAGATGTTTTCGAATAAAAAACGAAGACCTGGTGGTTCGGTCCCTGGCTATGTTGTCATTTATCGCGATAGAGAAGGCGGCCACTGGAGGATGTATCAAGATTATTTGGCGGACAATCCGACGTATGGTCTAGATTTATTTCGTCGGAGGTTGTTGTTCTTCCACCTCAGATTAATTCATTGTATTTGTTTAATTTTTATATGAGGTGTTGAACTTTTGTTTCTTTTCTTCAGATTTAGAATGAATAGAGATATTTTCCTATGCATCATGAATGCCGTTGAAGCACACGATGATTACTTTGTGCAAACAAGGAATTGTGCAGGGACGCTTGGATTGAGTTGCTTCCAAAAAGTCACTGCCGCTCTTCGTATGCTCATATATAGGGTTTTTGCTGATGCTACAAATGAATATATTCGCATTGGCGAAAGCACTGCACTTGAGAGCCTACGTAGGTTCGTAGCTGTAGTTGTAGAATTATTTGAAGCAGAATACCTGAGACATCCCACTGAGGCTGACGTAGCACGCTTGTTGGCGGTCAATGAGAAAAGAGGTTTCCCTGGCATGTTAGGGTCCATCGATTGTATGCATTGGGAATGAAAGAATTGTCCAGTTCAATCGTAGGGGCAGTACAAGGGGCATGTGAACAAGCCAACTATCATTTTAGAAGCTGTTGCGTCTCAAGACCTTTGGTGTTGGCATGCATTTTATGGGATGCCTGGTTCTCATAATGATATCAACATCCTGCACCGGTCTCCACTATTCGACAACCTGGCGGAAGGTAAAGCTCCGGAGGTGAACTATACCATTAATGGTTATGACTACAAGATGGGGTATTTTCTCACTGATGGTATTTATCCCTCGTGGGCGACTTTAGTGAAGTCCATCTCTCTTCCTATGGGGAACAAGCAGAAGTATTTTGCAAGAGCACAAGAGGCAGCGAGGAAGGATGTCGAAAGGTTTTTTGGGGTGTTTCAGTCTAGGTTTGCCATCATCCGACAGCCAGGTCGCATTTGGGACACAGAGATGCTTGCATTGATCATGAGGGCTTGTGTTATCATGCACAATATGATTGTTGAAGATGAAAGAGTTATCGACCCTGATGAGCGGTTCCCGGATGTTGGTGACAATGTGCGTCCTTCTCATGGCACGCCTACTCACACACTAGCTGAATTTATTGAAGCCCATAAAAAGATAAGAGACAAGCCAACACACTTCCAGTAAAAAGAAGACCTCATCGAGCACCTATGGAACCGTCATCCTGATTTATACCCCACGGAACTAGCATCATGATTTATAATCATCATAGTATTATTTGTTATAGTGTTTTCATTCAAGTGTAATGGAAATTTTTTAATTACTGTGTAATCAGTATGCACCAGGAACAAGTTGTTTTATTAGTATGATTTATAATCATCATAGTTTGGTCTTGTTCCATTGGATGTGCAAATGATCATAGCTTCGGTGGCCGGCAAATCTTCTTTGTCCCTTCACCTGTTGGCATGTGGCTACAGGATCCAACCCAGCAGCACCTGTACCGATCACCAGCATCACCTGTCAGCATGTAGCTATAGGACTCACTGGCAAAATCTTTTCTGTCATATCAGACCAGCAGCACCTGTACCGATCACAAACAATAAACTATTCTCCCTCCGTCCCTTTTTATTTGTCGCTTTGCTTCCCGAGACACAAATACCGGTAATTTTAATAAATAATAAATATCATCGATTAGTATCATAATTAATATTATCGGAAAGATCTTTGGATCTAGTTTTTTAACAAAATTATTTGGAGACATAAATATTATACGTATTTTCTATAAATTAAGTCAAACTTGTGGCACGCATCCCACGGCGACAAATAAAAAGGGACGGAGAGAGTAGTACTTTGCGGCTGCTTGCACTAGCAGATTGTAGACTTGCTTGTCAGTGTGCTCGCCTGCAGATGCAGAGTGTAGGCTTTGCGGCTAGGTGGCTACTGCATGCTCGACGCTCGCCTACAGCCTGGATGCGGGCACGCAGCGGCAGCAACTCAAGGTGGCAACGGGGAAATCCCCGCCGGGTATTACCTTCCCGTTCTCGTCCCCGCGGAGCCAAAATTTTCCCGTCCCCATCCCCGCAAAGACTCACGGGGAACATTTTCTCCCCATCCCCGTCCCCGAGCGGGGATTGCATACCCGACGGGTCCCCGTCCCCGCTACAGGATTGAAGAACAATTTTTCCAATCAATAATAATCTAAACGCAAGAAAACGCAAAAAAAAAAGCCATCTTGCAAGAGCAAAGAACCAACCACACAAGTTACGGATCGCAACTCCTTTTACATGTCACAACTCCATATGCGACCAAAAGAAAAAAAAAAGTAGATCCCACGGATCAATAATATGGATAAGCACCTAGATGTCCCATTCTTGCAGATCGAGAGCAGAGACCAAAACCTGCAGATCGAGTAGAGAGCCAAGGAGAGAGAGAAAGCAGGGAGATCCACAGCAAGCAAGCAGTTCGTCGTAGACAGCAGTTCATTATCCTACTCAGTACTCGCATATGCTCTTCTGAGCTAGAGGAGACGGACAGCACGGAGCAGTTCGTCGTCCTACTCGCGTCAGCTCTTCTCAGCTGGGGGAGACGGACAGCGGGGGACCACGGAGGTGCTCGTGTTGGCCTTGCTTTGCTTGACGAGGAAGGAGATGAGGGGAGGAGCTCGCGAGTCGCGCGAGCGGCGAGTCGCGACATATGCGACGGCTCTGTGGCGGCTGAGAGGGTGAAGCTGATAGAATTTAGGGTTACTCAAGGATATATAGTTAGTTTGGTACTGGGCCTTCGTGGGCTGCTAACAGGCCTAGGCCTAGATGTATGTATGCACGGAGCGGGATGCGGGGGGGATCGGGGGGCGGGGGACTCCTAACTATCCCCGTCCCCGCGATACCCGACGGGGATCAGTTTTGTCCCGTTTTCTTCCCCGCGGGGCATAAATTTTCTCCATCCCCGTCCCCTAATGGATCAAATCCCCATCGGGTATCGGGTATCGGGGCCCCGTTGCCATCTTGAGCAGCAACAATCGATGGGATGGTGATCGACAGGCGTCGGCCGGACGCGGGCACGCAACGGCCCCTGCTGGCCCCCTTGGTTCTGCCTCTACCATGGAAACCCACAAGCCGGCAGCAACAACGACGTACCTGAAACCCTAGGGCAGTCCAACGATGAAGAAGATGGCGGCCGTCGTTGCCTTCGCGCCACCAGCAGTCGCGCGCGAGACCTGATGGCGGCCGTGCGGGAGTAGGAAATAGCGCAGGGAAGGAGTCGCGGATCGCGCGAGAAGTCTAGTGCCAAGCCTCGCGGAGGTGTGCATATATCCGCGTCCTGCCCCTCTTTTTGCCAACTCTCCTAAAATGCCAAAGTAAATTGCCAAACTGTTGGAGACAAGTTTTAGAGCTTTTTGCCAAAAAAACAAGGATGCCAAACTCAAATGCAAAACTGTTGGAGATGCTCCCTTTGGAATTGAAGCTTCACAGAGAAAATGTGACCTTGACAACCGATTTGGAAGAAGCATCCTTAATTCCACAGAGCCGATTGCAAGACAGATACCTGGAAGAGGGACATTATTGGAATGGAAGATCACGGAATAGTTTTCAACGGAAGGAGAAACTTCGGCACATGAAGACTCGAGATATGAAGACTAGTTGTACAAATTTTTATCTTTCAAATTTTACATTTTTTTAAAAAAGGAGGAAGTCAAATTTTGGCCATCAAACTATCACTGGAGTTTGGCTGCGGTCACTAAACTCCAAAACCAAAAATCTCTGGTCATGCAACTTTGTAAGCTAGACATATTTTTCCAGGACACCCTTTTGACGATGGCTTGTATCTTTCTCTCAAAACAAATCAACCGACTTATCTTATCAGTCAGCTTTTAAGTCCAGTTGAACATCCCATTTATTTCATGGTTTGGCCACCACATTATCAACCTACCTAGTCAACATGTTGACTCAGATTGGCCCACCAATCCCCCACACATCCTGTGAACCTATGAGCTAGTCCGGAGCTATTGTGCAACGATAATAGCACAACACACGGCGAACCAAATGGTGCCCCAATGAGGGGAACTTTGGCGAATAGTGGATGATTTAGAGGAGAGGCCACACTAATTTCAATTAGTGGTGGTCAGGTCAAGAGCATTGTGTTGTGGCAACAGATTGAAGCCAAGGACGTCAGAGGCTAGCTCTCGCCGCCCACACTCAATTTCTTGGCGGATTAAGAGCCGATTGTATACACTTCTGGCCCATCTCATCCAATTGGTATGAAATTTATTAGGGCATAGGCATCTATAATGGGCCAACTTGAAATTAAATCACGCCTATCCCATCCTATCATTCTATTCATATGCTCATGTCATGTGAGAATATCGACATGTGATTGAGCTTACTCATTTGTGTCATTGGACTCAATTCGGGGGTTGATCTAGCTCGCCGCATCAGTTGTATGTGCTATCGATTTGGGAGCTGCTTTGATTTTCCGTTGCTCATTGTTTTTTTGCTTTGATTTTCAGTTCAAGCACCAAAACTAACCAGGTTTGATTGGTTTCTCTTTTAGTGCTTGGGCTTCTTGCATTTCTCTGTTTCTCCATGCCCCGCATCTGTTCTGGTGGAGGCTGTTAGTAGTAGTGGAGGTGTTCACCGAATGGATAGCTTCTGCTGGGCCAAGTTATGGGCCTCCATTTCATGCCCAGACGACTCCGTTTGAATTTTAAGGGCCAGGCCCCTGGATTCAAGATGGCAACGGGGAAATCCCCGCCGGGTATTACCTTCCCGTTCTCGTCCCCGCGGAGCCAAAATTTTCCCGTCCCCATCCCCGCAAAGACTCACGGGGAACATTTTCTCCCCATCCCGTCCCCGGCGGGGGATTGCATACCCGACGGGTCCCGTCCCCTTCTGAGGATTGAAGAACAATTTTTCCAATCAATAATAATCTAAACGCAAGAAAACGCAAAAAAAAAAGCCATCTTGCAAGAGCAAAGAACCAACCACACAAGTTACGGATCGCAACTCCTTTTACATGTCACAACTCCATATGCGACCAAAAGAAAAAAAAAAGTAGATCCCACGGATCAATAATATGGATAAGCACCTAGATGTCCCATTCTTGCAGATCGAGAGCAGAGACCAAAACCTGCAGATCGAGTAGAGAGCCAAGGAGAGAGAGAAAGCAGGGAGATCCACAGCAAGCAAGCGTTAAATCGTAGACAGCGGTTCATTATCCTACTCAGTACTCGCATATGCTCTTCTGAGCTAGAGGAGACGGACAGCACGGAGCAGTTCGTCGTCCTACTCGCGTCAGCTCTTCTCAGCTGGGGGAGACGGACAGCGGGGGACCACGGAGGTGCTCGTGTTGGCCTTGCTTTGCTTGACGAGGAAGGAGATGAGGGGAGGAGCTCATGAAGTCGCCTGAGCGGCGAGTCGCGATATATGCGACGGCTCTGTGGGCGGCCGAGAGGGTGAAGGCGATAGAATTTAGGGTTACTCAAGGATATATAGTTAGTTTGGTACTGGGCCTTCGTGGGCTGCTAACAGGCCTAGGGCCTAGATGTATGTATGCACGGAGCAGGATGCGGGGGGATCGGGGGCGGGGGACTCCTAACTATCCCGTCCCCCGCGATACCCGACGGGGATCGGTTTTGTCCCGTTTTCTTCCCAGCGGGGCATAAATTTTCTCCATCCCCGTCCCCCTAATGGATCAAATCCCCATCGGGTATCGGGTATCGGGGCCCCGTTGCCATCTTGACCCTGGATGGTTGCCTGCGCAGTTGATGGGCTGCAGTCCTGCCAAAGGCTAGTTAACGTGGGTGAGTTCTGCTAAAAAAAAAAAAAAAAGGTTAACGTGGGTGAGTTTTTCTTTTAAAACAAAGTTAACATGGGTGAGTGGCCCTTAAAAAAGGCTATTTTGGGGCTGCCTGTGGCATTGATAAGCAGATGATATTGTTGGGTATATAATAATTAGTATTATTTTCTTAAAATATAATTAGTATTATTGTAAAGATATTTTAATCAAATATTTTAATAAATTTATTTAAAAATAATATAACACGTATTTTTAAAAGCCAAATTAAACTTATGACATCTACGCTAACGGACAAATAAAAAGAGACGACGTTTCTAATAGAAAGACTCTCCAAGATCCTCTTTCAATAAAAAAATTGGTCAATGTCTAGTCTCGCACTGGTTTCCACTAGCAAACTGCCCCCAGTGCCCAAAGCTCATTCGGCCACTCAGAACGGACCAGAACGCGACACGTGTTATATTCCTTCCGTGCTCGTCTCTATCCCCTTCCAATCCCCACTTTCCCCTCACTCCAGACTCCAGACTGCAGTCCCCAAACCAGAGCCGAGGAGTGACCAGAGCTCCGACGACCTACGGTCTCCATTTCCTCGCCCGCTCCGATGGCCGTCGGCGAAGTGGCGATTGAGATTCTCCCGCAGCAGCCGCAGCCGCCGCCGCCGCCACCGCCGCAGGAGCCGGCGGCAGCGTCCGCGGACCTCTCCGTGCCGCGAGTGCTCCAGTACCTGTACCTCGCGAGCGCGTGGATCGCCTGCGCGGGCGTGGCCGCCGGGACCGTCGCGCGCCGGGCCCTGGGCGACTCGTCCCCGGTGGTCTGGGCGCTCCTCAAAGTCTCGATCGCGGCCCTCATCTTCCCCGCGCTGCTCATCCTCGTCTTCGCCGTCCGGGTCCTGCGCGCCATGCTTGCGGCCGGGTTCAGACGGTCGCTCCGCACACACGCCAGGGAGATTCAGATCCAAGCCAGGAAGGTACTCGATTGAGCTTTAGTTTTACGATTGCTCCTAGTAGCTAGCTAGGCTCTAATCCTCTGTGTCCATGGAATCACTTACTGTGTAAAGGCGCGTGCTTTCAATTTTAGCTTCTGTTATTTCCTCAGAGGAGAATTAATCTGAATCTGTCCAATTTCAGAGGTTAATCTGAATCTGTCCAATTTCAGAGACTAATCGTACATATCCTCTCAATATGTTTCGTTTGAACCGAAAACAAAACGCTTACTTTAGTTTGCTCCAAGTCGTCCTCATCAGGTCTATATATGGGGTGTGGATGCCGGAGCTGCTTTCAGTTATGCTGTATTAGTTTCTCTAGAGAAAATTTAATTTGTGCGCTACATTTATGTAAATGCATTTGCATATTTCCAGTTTCATGTTTCACTCGAGGAAAACTGACTGGGGTGTGGATGCTTGCTCTTGCTGACTTGCTCTCGGTCATCCTTGTCAGATGTTTGGAGCGTTGACATGGAAGGCGCTGCAGGACCCGATCGTGCTTGCCTGGCTCGCGTCTTTCCTTTTCATCCTGCTGCTTGGAGCAAGTGTTCTGGTTTTTGTGGGGCTTTTTCCAGTGGAGGAATCTCGCAGAGAAAGGATTGGCTATGCGCTCTCTGATGTGGGGGTATTGGGTGCCATGGCAATGTATTGCTTTATCATTATACCCAGTTTTGCGCTGAAGCTCTGGAGGAGCAAGTAGGTTGGTGATGCCGCACAAGGCACAACGCTGCAACATCTGAGGTACCCAACAGTTTCTCTGGCCATCTTGTGTTCATGTGTCATAAACTTGTCTACAACGAAGATGCTGTTTGTACATAGTTATGCTTTCTTTGCCTCTTATTAGTATGTTAACAGCTCCTTTAGTGGTATAAATTTTTTTCTAGAACACGACTTCACGCGTATTTCATTAAGAAGAGGAAAGCCGCAAGAACGGCGCAAGGTACATGCAACCAAACCACAAAGAGAGTGGTTTAGAACTGAAACGACAAAAGAAAAAGAGAATGGCGAGGAGGGGCCCTCCACCACAACCATAACCTACTGAGCCTGCAAAAGAAAAATACGTCAGCACAAGGCTGCCAGCACACGAGATGAAGCCGCGGCGTGGTGGCAAAGCATCCACCACGAAGAGACGAAACTACGGCGGCAAAGTATCCGCCCGAGCATCACGACGGCAAAGCATCCGTCAAGGAGAATGCGGCAAAGTATCCGCAGAGATATGGAGCCAACGCCCTTAGCTACAAGATAAGGGGGCACCCAACAGTGACCATGGCGGCCAAGCATCCGCACGAGCAGCGACGACGGCAAAGCATCCATCAAGGAGATATGGAGCCAACGCCCTTAGCTACGAGCATAAGGGGGCACCCAACAGCGACCACGGCGGCCAAGCATCCGCACGAGCGGCGGCGACGGCAAAGCATCCGTCAAAGGATAAACGACAGCAGCGGCAACACCAAGCGGGATGGACGGACCATTGTGAAGATGAGCTTGAAGCACACACAGCCGCACGGGATGAAGCGACTCCGGCGAGAGCAACAGAAGAAGGGCTGCAGTAGTGCTCCAACAATGCCTTCAAGAAGGATCTTGACATCCGCAGACGCCAACAAAGCTGGGAAGCACAAAAGTAGGTCTTTCGACCAGCCTGCTCCGACGAACAAGACTTCGACGACGCCTCAAGAAGGCGGATGACGTGGTTGCGCCACCGTCGCCGGCCTGGAGTAACCAAGCAGGGTTTTCACCCGGATACTTGAACGTGAAGCAGAGCGGGCCACCCATCCGCACCGGGCGGTTGCATGGCCGGCCGGCAACCACAGCCGGTAAAACTGGACACCGTGCGCCGGCAGGTGGTGCTCCGGCTAGGGCCCCCGCCGCCAAGCACCAGAAGGCGTTGGCCCAGAAGCCAAGAGCCCCAAGACAGCGCTAGGAAGCCGGCCGCGGAGTCCAGCTGCGTAGGAGCCCGCCGCCAACGGCGCAGCCCAGCAGGACCACCGCCAGCAGGTCCGCGGGGAGACACGCCGGCCACTCCCACGGGGCCAATCCGTGGATCGAGGCGCGGCCGGGGGGGGGCTGGCGCCCCCAAGCTTGCAGCCCGCCTACCGAGGCCGCCAAGCCCACCGCCATTCGCCATGCCCGAGGGAAGCCAAGGCCAACGAGATCCAGCACGGGGAGGCTAGATCCGGCCTCGGGTGCCCGGATCCGCCTCGCCCGGCCGGCCAACACGCCAGAAAAGCACCGGAAAAGGCAGGTTGTTGGAGGGAGAGGAGCGAACAGAGGAGGAAGAAAGAGAGGTTGCGACGGTGACCTTTCTTCGGGCCGCCGCTGGCCGCCGCCGCCCCACCGGAGGGCAGCGGCGACGGCCGGGAGGAGGCAGAAGGGGCGGCCTTGGGGCGCTGCCGGCGAAGCACCCCCCGTCGCCCGGCCGGACGGGGACGCTCGAGGGCCAGGCTGTGTGTTCGTAGCAGAGCCCCACCGAAACCAGGCCTCTGTCTCCGCTCTTAGTGGTATAAATCAGTATCGCGACTGTGAAACCTGCTTCAATAGGTAGTTATTGAACAATAGATTTTATGTCAATATTGGCATGAAATCTGCTACAAGCTGAAAATTGCAAGCACCTTTTGTTTTGGAAAATTATGTGTAATTAAACCCAGTCTGAGGCCCTGTATAGCTCCTAATCCATTGCTATGGTTTGCGGATTTTTCATCTATCCCTGAACAAGGAGTTCTATGGCTAGTGGCTGAGGATTGTTTGCCACCCAGGGACATAATAAGAGGTCTCAAATCTTTGCTAACCTTGGGGGCATAGACTTCCTGGAATCACCACCATGACTGTTAAATGGGACTATCGCTAGTATTCAGCTTGTTCTTGGACAGATTTTGGAGGAGGCACACCTGGTATCTTGCTGTTACTGCCAGATAATTGGCGGGCCCATTTAGTGTTTGGTTGGGTCGTTTATTTATTCTTTTAAATGGTCACACGTATTCTGTTCCTAATTGAGAGGTGGTGTGGGAAGGCGAGTATGGAGTGGGGTTGCCTGAATGTGTTGTATTTATACTATTTTTCTTCTTAATGCAATGATACACAGCTCTCCTGAGAGAAAAAAAAAATTCCACTTATCCGCATGCATTTTCATCCTGGTTGGTTTCACTTTGTAAAGTACATAAAGGGCGTTAAATTTTTTATATATCATGATGCCTTTTACGTTTGAGTAAACCAAATGAAAAACTTAGTTTGATTGTGTGAACACATAAACATGGCAGTAGTTCAAGCCCATCTTTAGCACTTTACTTAGTTTCCATTGCATTTTTATAGTAGTTATTTGGAAAAATATGTTTGGTTGTGGTAATCCTTTCATAGCGTACAAGTTCCTCCCCACAATGAGATGTTGATAATAACTTACTGCACCACTAGGCATTAGCTTTTATGTATAAGTAAGCATATTAACAGTTCCATATGTTGATTGTTGTGAAAGGGATAAATGAATGTGGTTGCTTATAAGCTGTAACCTGTCACATCTCTCGAGTCACATCAAAGTTCCCTATCATTAGTTTTAAGTGATACAACTAGTATAAAGGATAGAAGGCATTGGCTTGTTGTATGCTGAATCTGTAGGTGACGTACCTGCAGAATTTTTTTAATACTAAGCTCTTAATCGCTTACTGATCTAACCGAAAGCTGTCCTGTTTTCTTGACAGGCAAGGACAGTTGGAGAAGGCTGAAAAGTCGACTAGTAGTTACAGGCTTACAGTACTACAGACCCTGAATTCTGCTGATGGCTGTGGTGAAGCCAGCTAATTAATGTTTTAGAGAAATAATTCTCTGTTGCAGACTTCCTACTGTACCTGGTGATGATGCGTGTGTAACTGGGTCACTGTGGTTATGGCTACCCTAAGCCCCTATTAGAACTTAAGTGCCCCTTTGGACATTTGTGCCGTCAAATGAATATAGTTGATTCATCGTTGTGGCTGGATCTGTGGTTGCCATTACTGTGAATACAGCTAGTTGTAGTAGTATACATCAACGCCAGTGTGGACTCATGGTCATGGATGATATTTGTTTCCTAGCTTGCGTGTATGTGAACGAGTCAGACCATTTGAGTTCTGGTTTACTTTCTTTAGTTGATTGTTGTTGTCAATCAACGGTCAGCTGTGGTTCGACAAACCAATGGATTAGCGCATTATTTTTCTTGCCGACCACCTCTTAGGATTGTTTGGATCCTCTGATCTAAATTTTTGTTGGCTAAAGTTCATGACCAGAACTTTTAGACCACTTTAGCTCAATTGTATGGTTGACTAAACTTTAGATAGCACTTTAGACCTACTGTTTGAAGCCCAAAATCCTTACTCGACTGAACGTCAGGACGCCGCCTCGGTTTGAATTTTGGGGCTGGCGCCTTGGATTATTTAGAATATGGTAGATGTACCATACAGATGATGATGTGTTTGAATGCAGTTCAGCAATTGCAACCCGACCATAGGAACACTGTTCCTGGTATCATTGGTCAAAGGGTTTCACTGCTGTTGGATCATTACAATCGGTGAGAAGCTGACTGGTCCACCGTCCAGTTTAGCAAAGTTGCTTGATACCCCTCCATCCCAAATTATAAATTATAAGACGTTTGATTTATTTTTTTTTTTTTTAACTCCAAGTTTGACCACTCGTCTTATTCAAAAAATTTATACAAATATAGTTAAATCTAAGTCATTCTCGAAGAACTTTTATTAATAAAAAAACAAGCCACAACAAAAGAAAATGATATTTTGCACAAATTTTGAATAAGACGAGCGATTAACCTTGTATAAAAAAAGTCAAATGTTTTATAATTTGGAATGGGGGTACTTATCTAAATTCAAATAACAAGCGCAAAAAGAGAGATGTCTACCAGGGTAAAATCATAACTTGGACAGGAAGGACTTTCATAAACTAGCAAGTGTCCCCCCATGATGAAGTTCAGTGTGAATTGTGGACAGAAATTTAAATCATACTTCATCCCAAATTATAAGATATTTGACTTTTTCTATTCTAAATTTGACCATTTGTCTTATTCAAAAAAATTTATGCAAAAATAGAAATGTTTAAGTTATTCTAAAGCAAACCACGAAAAAAAAGAAATAATATTTTGCAAAAAAATAAAATATAATTAGACAAGTGGTCAAATTTAGCGCCATAAAAGTTAAACATCTTATAAATTAGGATGGAGGGAGTATTTGATGGCAATATCAATGAAGCAATGCAAGCTTCTCTAGTAAAAAAATACATCCAGCAATATTAAAAAAAAAATGTTTCTTCCATAGCAGAGCCAGATACGTTCTATTAAATTTGCGTATATGTAAAACAAATAAAACTAACCAAAATCCTTATGAGGAAGAACATGTCTCAAACAATCAAACCACGTATCACAGGAATTATCTGAGCGTAAACTTTAGCGTTCCAGTGCAATATCTAAAATGGATTGCATTAACCAGGCATCTAACTGCAAAGGGTCTTCAATCTGGCAGATTATGGAGTAGTATCTTAACTAAATATGGATCACACATAATTACATATCATTACGCACCTTGAGAGTTCTCGTGACTGAACCCATGCTACTAGAAACCTGCCATCCAGTGCACATATTCCTTCCCAAGATTCCATCCGACAATCTGAGCATGAAAAGCTCCATGGCAGGTGTGATTCAGAATCAATCTGGCGTAGACTAAACAGCAGCACTACCTGAGCATGTTGTTTAGCCATATTAACCTATGACTCTTTTTTGTGTAGTAACGTCAAGTTAGAAGAAACAGCAAACAAGAGTTACAGTGGTTGAGCAAAATCCTGATTTCAAACTCTGTGCCAACCTCAACTCCACAGGCTTATTCAATCTGCTATTCATCTCATCTTCTCCTATTCCTGTTATTGGGCAAGCCAACCACAATCTATATTAGTTTGGTACACTACTGCTTATTATTCGATATGTATATATAATTATAATGATAATGCACAAAAGAATAGAAACATGTATAAAAATATATTTACTACTTTCCCTAAATTGTATAGTATGGAACTATGGAACATCAAGTACAAGAATCAAGTGATGGACATTTTAGAGTAAGGAAACAGGCACCTGAAATAGAGACGCAACATCTTGCACACAGTTATGAATTTGCTTCGACGTTTATCAACATAGACACACCTGACATTTTTTATTTTCCTGCACTGTTCCTTTAGTTCAACACTGCAGTTGCTCACATAAAGCTCATGCAGTGAAGCTGGAAGGCCCTTTTCTGGTAGTGATTGTAGTCCTGGACAAGCCTTGATTGACAACTTCTTAAGGGATTGAAAGCAATACAACTCATTGGGCAGTGATTGAAGATCAGGGCAATAGCAGAAGTCAAGTACTTGGAGAGATGTAAGGTGACAAAGTGCTTTCTCTTGTTCTTCTGTGAAAGCTCTCACATTATTGGCCTGCATAATAGTGATGAGAAAGTTGAAACCATTACATTTGTGAAATTTTATCCATTCAATACTTTAATGCAACAGCTGTTGGTCATTACCATGAAAAACACAACATGTTTTAGAAACGGGAGCTTCTTGCAAATACATGTTTTAAAGAATGAGGTGTTGTCAATCTCAAGCTTCTCCAGATGCAATGGGAAATCAAGGCCCTGGCTCTCCCCATCAGCTGAAGGTTCCCAAGGCTTAGACAAACTGGGACATTCAAAAATCCGCAGATGCTTTAAACTGGTAAGGGACTGCAAGCCCTCTAGAGTTGACAGCTGGATGCATCTGTCGATAATCAATGTTTCTAAAGATTTGCATGAATGAAGGTCAATAGAGGTCAGCTCTGGACTCTTAGATATTTCCAAGTTGGACAATGAGGCGAGATTAGAGAGCATGAAGGGACATAATTTGTCATGCATGTGAGAAACCATAAGGTCCTTTAGTGATGGTGGTAGAAGAGAATGGCTGTGCTTGGATCTCTCTTTCTCAGTGGTCATTTTGACCATAAGCTGTGGGCATCCTGTTATGCATAGCGTAGTGAGAGACATCAATTCATGAAAAAATTCTTTGCAGAGAACCAGATCCGAGAAGTCTTCTATGCACAAATACTGAAGCTGATTTGAGGTTTCTGGTGGGATTTGTAACAAGCCATCAGTTGTCTGCTTACGGCAGTCAGATGTTGAGGAGCTGGCAGTCTCAGTAATCAGACCACCAACTGCTAGAGATGTTATGTTTGGGCACTTCATAATTGTCAAGCAAACCAGAAAGTTCAGTTGTGACAACACATGAGTTAACATCTTCCCTGTGATGCCACATGCTCGGATTACAAGCTTCTTGAGTAATGATGGGAAATAAAACCCAACTTCATATTGGCTATATGAATACAATGGCAAGGATAGCCTTGTGCAATCCACAATTACCAATCTCTCTAACGAGACAAGTTTTTTAAAATTTTCACATGGTAAAAATGCAAGATCCAAGCAGCTCTCAATCGTTAATCTCTCAACAATACTCAGATTGCACTCAGTCAATAATAATATATCATCCAAGGTTCTTGGGCCGATACATCCCTTGATAAACAATGCTTTCATGAATAATCTGATATAAGGAAATGATCCTACTCCCTCTATAGATATTGTGGATAGAGACTTCACCTGACCAAACGGGGGTAAATTCATTAGCCGAGGACAGTTGTAGATCGTAACTTCGCGGAGATAACCAAATGAACAGAAGCATTCATCTTTAAATGAACATTGTGACAATGGAAATGCCCTTAGTTCAGGACAGTCCCTAACCACAAGTTCTTCTAGACATGGAAACAGGACTTGCTTTTCAGAACCACTCCAGTAGTTACAGGATACCATAGGAACTTCCTTTGATGCAGGCAACTGAATCAAATGCAGTTTTCTAAGAAATGGAAATTGTCCAAGTGGCGGAAGGATCTCCCAATTTTTGCAGTTCTCAAGACACATAGACTCTAAGCAGATGAAAGAAAGATCGGAACACAACCATGTCGGAGAAGAAATACCTCCATA
Organism: Chrysopogon serrulatus; assembly: GCA_015844335.1. Classification (NCBI taxonomy): domain Eukaryota; kingdom Viridiplantae; phylum Streptophyta; class Magnoliopsida; order Poales; family Poaceae; genus Chrysopogon; species Chrysopogon serrulatus. The sequence continues at coordinate 115,051 of JADLZL010007662.1, read as the reverse complement.
CCCTGTTATATGAAGCCGCTTGAGCCTGGAATGTGGATGAAGACCCTCAAGTACATCAGCCTCAGTTATGCACCTCACCACACACCGATTACTGGACCATGACAGGAGCAAATCCTGTAGGCATGTTTTATCGTTTAATCCAGCACTTTGAGACTCATCCTTGCTTCCCACATTCTCTAGATTGTAAATTTCGAGTGACCCGCCCAATTCTCTTAACCCATTTAACTGTCCTATCTCAAAGTCGGTAGTCTTTCCTACTCGAAAGACCTTTAATTCCTGGAGAAACTTTAATCTACCAACCCCAGCAATCATTGCATGCAATTCACCTCGAGCAACAAAATGTCTCAAATTGACAAGGTTATTCATGCATCCTGGTAAAGCAGAAAGGTGAACCCAATACTGTACATCAAGGACCTGAAGATGATAAAGTCGACATATAACCTCTGGAAAAGGCTCAGTAGGACCACTGGATATTAGTTCAAGGTAGCGCAGATGGATCAACTTACTGAAGTTACTAAGGAGAAAGTCTATGTTATAAGTTAGTGTGGGCAATCTCAGAACACGTAGATGATGCACATCTTTGAATACATGGGAAAAGGTTTCAGAAAACCCAGCATCATACCTCCCAAATAGCATTAAAGTGCTCAAATTTCTTGTTTGCACCGCATCTCCAATGTAAGCCAGCTTTCTCTGAAATGCATCATTGGGATAAAATCTTCGATCATCTGCGTTCCACTTATAAGCAAATCTCACATTTATAGATAAATGTTGAATAGATGGAAAGAATGTTGCATTTGTTGAACCAAAACTGTCAATTACAAGACACTCATCTGATGAAACTATCAATGCAAGGTCATGCATTAGATCATGCATAGAGTAATAAACACTTCTTTGAAAAAAACCCCTATCCACCAAATCATTCAAATATTGAAGCCCAGTCTCCTCCATTCTCAAGTTTTTAGAAGAAACCAAACCTTGTGATATCCAAATGCGAACTAACTCCATTGCATCAAATGTGTGACCCTTGGGAAATAATGCACAATACGAAAAACATCTTTGGAGATGGAAAGGCAAGTGTATATAACTAACTTTGAGTGCAGGGATGATATCATCTGGCCCCTGCTGCAGTTTCCATTCATCACTTTGTAATATTTCCATCCACTGTCCACCATCAAGGCTTCTTTTCAAAAGTGCACCAACACTTTTTGCTGCTAAGGGGTATCCCTTCAACCTTTTAGCTATGTTCTGCCCAATAATCTGCAAATTCCAGTGTCCTTCATATTTCTCGTCACCAAATACACATGACTTGAACAGAAGCCAAAAGTCATCATCTTTCAAGCCATCCAAATGGATGGGATCCATCGTAGCAATCATTTTCACCACAGAGTGATTTCTTGTTGTGACCAAGATCACACTACCCTTCAGCAAACTACATCTCAGGGGTGCTAAAAGTTTCTCCCACCGGCTTTTATCATTGTCTTCCCACATATCATCCAAAACAAGTAGCAGTCGCTTAGACTTTATACTCTGTTCAAGAATCTCTTGAAGCTTATTCAGGTTGATAATCTCATCATGTTTCCTCACACCATCCGAGAGACAGTCGAGCATCTCACGAGTGAGTCTTACTTCATCAAAGTGGATGGAGACTGATATCCATATACGCTTACTGAAGTGATCCTGCACTACTGCATCATTATACACAAGCTGTGCTAATGTAGTTTTCCCAATGCCACCATTCCCCACGATTGGAAGAACTGATAAATGTACCCCACTGGCCTCCTTGCTCGTCAGCATCGCCACAATGCGCTCCTTCACGGCGTCCCTCCCAAACACCTTCAGCTCAGTGAAGTAAGATGTTGTCTGGCCCCGTGGATGCACATAAGCATCATGGCTTCCCAAATCAACAAAAGCATCCAACTTTTCCAGCTTAATTGCCTCACGGACATCATTCCCAGCCTCACACATCTGCTCCAAAATTTTCGTTACTCTACCAGTAATATCGTTACCTCCTAGGCGTGCCCTCTTGACAGTGGCACCCCGAATCTTGGAGACGGCTGATTGGAGAGCTGATATTGAAGAACAAGACTCACTAGCCTGGTCCGGATGGAGCTGGCGGTGGATCTGGTAATAGAGCATTTCGTCGAGCAGGTTGTCGGCATCACCAGCTAGGCTGCGTAGACGCCGCAGGGAGCTGAGAAGTGCCTCACCGCGAGCCCTGGGCACGCGTTCTTGGGCCGCGGAGAGGATGAGGTGCAGGCTCTGGAGGCGGGAACGGAGGCGGCGCACGTCGCTGCCGGGGTCGGCATCCGAGCCGCTCGCGGCGGCTGCCCAGGCGGCGTCGATGCCATCGCCGACGAGCTTCTCCAGAACCACCTGGACAATCCAGGACGCCGCGCCCATCGCGTCCATGGGCGGCCGCCGGCGACGGGATCCAAGATGTGAAGCCTGTGTAGAGTTGGAGACTTGCAGCACGGGCGACCTTGCGTTCTGTTTGACAAATGATAACGCGAGTCCTTTTCCTTGACCCAACGTTTTCCACTCTGGCGGTGGCCTTGCTCGCCAGTCGCCACATTCCCAAAGTCAAACTTTGCTTTAGGTGGAGTCCCCGCTTCGCTGCGGAGTCTTGGGCGCGTTTGGAAGGGTGGCCCGTCGGCCTGGCTGCACCCTCCGCGTGCAACTCCACCTGTTTGGTAGCGTGAACCCCCCTGCAAGCCAGGCTCCTCACGTGCAGATCATACTCTCTCTCATGGCCCCCAAGAAACGAGATGAAGGTCCGTTTTTTGGTGGCCGGGCTCGCTTCGGCTCTCCGTTGGCTCCACGGCGGTTCGAGTCACCTCTCCTAACTCTTCTCACCCACCATGGCAGAGGGTGGCAAGCTGCGCGCGTGGTGGATTGCGAGGGCGTGAGCCGCCGCCGCGCTGGGCTGCGAGTGCGCCACCGTCGCGCCTGGTGGGCGCGAGCGCGCGAGACGCCGCCGCGCCATCGAGCTGGGCTGCCCATGCGCCGCCGTGCGTGGTGGCTCGCCGCACGGCCGAGCTAGCAGCCACCGCACCACCGAGAAGGACGCCGAGGTGATTCCGACATAGCTGCAGCCACAAGTGACGAGGAAGGCCTCCAGCAAGAATGGGAGCCGCCGGCCGCGGGACGGTGACGACGTCCTGCAGGTGGGCCGCCACTTGCTTCTGGCCAGGCCACGCCGGTGCGCCGTGCTTCCATCCATGGTGAGGCGCAATGCCCGCGGTGTGCTTGTCGACATGAAGCTCCGTCTGGGTGATGCTTTCCTGCTCATATTCCTCACCTGTACATTGACGTCCAAGGAGTGTTCGATGAAATGCCAAGGAGAGAAAGAAGGAGGTAATGTCACCCTAGTCTAGATGCAAGGTGATTGTATCTCCTCTGTACAATATACCAAACACAATCTCTATTCAACCTGGCTCATTTGGTCCTGTGAAACAAACACGTGAAGTTGCACCTTAGAAGCCAGGCCTAAGCTGGCCACGGCCAGGCCAGCCGGCCATGCTGGGCAGAGACGCCCTTCCAAACACGCCCTTGATCTCCCCAACTTAGATTATTAATTTACTACGTATAACAAATATTATTAGATGAACTATTAAATTTATTTTATACACATTTGCTAGACTTCGGTTATACGAGACAGTAGCTAGCTTATACTCCTATATGTTATGTCATTGTTACTTCATTACGTGAACCTCACATTAAAATGTTTCTTTTATTTTATATCTTCTCTCCTCCTCTCATTTTTTACGAGTAGGCTTACAGATTATCTCTCATTTTCGAAGCGAGATATGTGTTGAGATAAGGCACTAGTACATAGAAATTTTGTAGTGGTGATTGACAAGATATTTGTACAATGATAAATATCAGTACAGGCTGTTAGACGAGAGAATTGATTGAAGTCATCCTCATCCGGTTGACAAGCTTTGTAGTGGCTAACACATGACGGCAGCAACGATAGCGGCTCTACAATTGATTGAAGCCATTCTTATCTGGCTAAGACAGCCTTGCTGGGTGGACCACCACAGAGGCAATGCGCCACGCGCTATTAGGGTGGTGGCTTCATATCATGCATATGCTTTGAAGCTGTCATGAACCCTTGGAGCCATAAATAGCGGCCCCTCGAAGAAGCAGGCTTAGAGGCCTCCGAATCACTAGAAAAGAGGTAACCCTCAAGACTCTGGCAAGAACGAAGTAGCAACTAGGAGCCATAGAAAGGCTCGGTAAGTTTGCATTCGGGTTCAGGCCTAGCAATACATAGGGTCGACAGGCAACCCACACGACTGGGAGGTAGTAATGAAATCAACACTTTTGATTAGAGGGCCGGGCAATGAATGACACAACATAAATATGACTAATATATATAAAAATGTATTGTTTCATGGTATTTTACTAATTATATATCTAGATTTCATAACAAAAGGGGAAACTTTGCTGTTGGACATGCCAAGTGATGACTCTTTGCAAAAGGACATATATTTTTGAGCTATTTGTTGAAAGACACTCTAGTTCTTGACAATTAGTTGGTGGACACTATGTCCATAAAATAAATATAAAATTATATAAATGTCTTAAAATTATACCATAAAATCTTCTAAACTCAACATAATGAGAACTACATAGTAAAATATTATTTTGCACTGATAATGACTATTTTGCCTCTTAAATAAATGAACAAAGCTAAATATTATTAATTTGTTCATATAATTGCAGGACCCTAAAAATCTTTAAAAAAACCATGGAATGTTTACATCACCAAATCATGATTATGCTAAAAATATCAGCTTGAAATAATAAAGTTTAATGTATCAAATAAGCTTGACTGGAGATAAATCTATAAGTAGTAATGCTAAATATACCATTATGAACATTATTATTTTGTGCTAATATTTTTGACATAGTCATGATATGGTGATATACACATCCTATGATTTTTTAAAGATTTTTGGTGTCCTACAAATAAATGAATAAATTAATCATGGTTAACTTTGTTTATTTATGAGAGGTAAAATAGTCATTTTTAGTGTAAAAATAATATTTTACTCTGTAGTTCTCATCATGTAGAGTCTATAAAATTTTATGATATAATTTTATAGTATTTATATGATTTTATATCTATTTTATAAAAAGTATTTTGTTGGGCACACATGGATGAAAACGGATTAGATACGGACGGATATCACTAATACCACATTTGTTTTCATATTTATGTTCGGATTCGGATTCGAACACGGATAGTGTCATCTATGCCGGATAAGATGACATCGACATCATAAATATGCGATTTGAGTAGTCGGATACGGATACTGTATCGGATATTAAATATCCGGACCGGATATAAACAAATCTAGACTCATTTAAACGAATTCGGTCGAACGGATGGTCGGATAAATATCCGCACCATTTTCATCCATAGGCACGGTGTCCACCCACCAATTTGTCAAGACTTAGAGTATCTTTTAGCAAATCGCTTGAAAATAGGTGTCCATTAGCAAAGAGCCATCACTTGGCATGGTCAACAGCAAATTTTTTCTAACAAAGTCATAATGTTGTCATGAAAAATAGGTGAAAAGAGAAATTTTCGTGAGACAAAATTAAATATTTCATTTTTTTGTTGTGGGGTGGGTGGGGGCATGGCCCCTACCGGGCCCCCTAGTTCCGCCACTGCTAGGAGGCAACGAACAGATCCACATGCGGATTAAGGCCCGGCATGTCGCGAAGTGGCGTGCAAGATGCACGACAAACTCCTCTTGCGCAGTCTTATGTAGCCAATGCAGATGGCGGAAGCTGTGACAGCGAAAACATACCTTAATCGACGGAAAGATGAACTAGGCTCCATGCGACCAGAGGAAGGATCTAGGTGGTGGCCGATGGACGGAGCAAGGGGCCAGAAGCTGTGTTGGTGGACACCGGGCCGAAGTGGCTACCGGCGGACTATGGTGAGTCGCTGAACAACTCAGCAGCTTATTTGTAACGCCCCGTGATAAATCATGAATTTATTTATGACCATATTATTTTGGAACTATGATTCATTTGTCCCGGATATGTCTAGTTTTAAGGGAGGTGCGGTCGAAAATTTTTGATAACCTTAAGACTTATATTTTCTTTGATGTCGTTGGGTAGCCCCCGTGCTAAATTTCAAGCCGGGGCGTTACATTATTAGTCTAGGTTTCCTATACTCTCTCTCTGTCCCAAGATATAAGGCGTAACCGCTTTTTATCCATGTTCCATAATAAAAGACATGTTCTCTCTATACAGACGTACATCGATACAGTCATACTAGTATTGAGAGAGAGAGAGAATTAAATATGTTTCTTAGTCTTTGAAGCAAGTAGTTATGTTTTATATCGGACGTGTTTTTTTGTTAACCTCTCAAAAGGTAGATACATTCTGGTACTAATAAAAGCACTTAAGATGTAAACATGTTTTCGAGCAATGTCCACCTCCACCAAAGAGGGTGTTCCTTTGACATGTAAAAGCATGCACGACCACTGCACTGTGCTTAAGTTGTCATGGATGCAGCTCCCTCTGGTGACGGCGCTCTGGTTCTGCAGTTCTGCTGCACAAGCCTCTTCAACACCCTGGACAGCCAGGAGGCGAGGCACTTGGCGTCGAGCTTACCAAAACTGTGCATCAAGTTGATTGGCCTATAGTCCTTGATGTCCTTGGCGTCTTGCTTCTTTTTAGTAGGGTCATATATGCATCATTAACAAATGGAAGCTCGATCCTGTTGTCATGATGCCCACCTTGATCACCAGCCATACACGATTGCAGAACAAGACTCTGAACCTGTCCGGCCCTCGTGCCCTGTCCGCGGGGACGTCACTAAAATGACACCCCACACCTCACAGCCTCAGAGAAGCAGGTGTCCAGCTCCCCGAGGTCTAATGATGGCATGGAATCATATCCCAAGCTGATGCAAAAACGCTGGAACGTGGTCCAAATAAAGGACCTCGATCGTCGAAGTGATTGAACAACTCTCCCAATGATCTTGTGGTGCTTGTCGTCGTCGTCATCGTCGTCGTCGTCGCTCGCCGTGGCACCGGTGGTGGTACATACTTTGTGGGCTTATTAATTAGTCCAAACTGATTTTGTGCTGACTGCCTGTTGTCTCTGAATCCAAGAGGAATTTTATTGGTTTGCAATTGAGTCCGAACTGATTTTGTGCCGATTCCGAATCCACGGAATTGAACTTGGACATTTATATATCTATATCTCTATCTTACTATTACTAATTAGAGGCCCCAACGGAGGCACCACGTTGATTCTCACCAGACGCGCTAAGAAAAAAGATAAATTCAAGAAATTCCCACATTAATCAGATGATTCTCACCAGACGCGCTAAGAAAAAAGATAAATTCAAGAAATTCCCACATTAATCAGAAACATCTGGCCTTTAATTTGGTAGACACTAATCATCATAGTTGATAATAGCCATCGGATCCATTGCAATTTATAAAAAAAAATTACCCACCTGCCATTATGAAAAATACATAAAGTAACCCCCTAATTTTATATTTAAATTACCCACCACTGCCACTTAGTTGTATACGTATTGGATCCTATTAGATCCAATCTTTCGACGTCAACCGTTTGAGTAGTTAGAATCCTAGAAAAATAATATTAAATCTAATCATCCAACTCCAACAAAATGCATACCCATGTGACCGGTTGCCTTTATATCCATGTGACCGGTTGCCTTTATATATTTATCCATCTAGACGATATTTTCACGAAGTCTTTTCATCATCCAACAACCACCTGAAGTCTTTTCATTATCCAACAACCACAACCGAGGTAAGGCCGTACCAGACTGCCTTATGCAATCAAGAATCCATCTTACTATTACTAATTAGCATCTAATCATTGTTGATCCTTCTGTTGTTTCCACATCAACTCGGTTCATCAGTCTCCAACGAAAGGTATGTCAGTTTGCTGAATTTATGCAATCAAGAATCCATCTTACTATTACTAATTAGCATCTAATCATTGTTGATCCTTCTGTTGTTTCCACATCAACTCGGTTCATCAATCTCCAACGAAAGGTATGTCGGTTTGCTGAATTCATTTACGATCTAAACTGCCTCCTGCACTCTGTATGATTTAAAAAATATTATTATTATTATGTTTTCAGTTTTCAAGTTACAATGGTTTACAAATCGTTGAGTGAGATTAGTCCAGGAAAAGAATTATGGAAAATCAGAGCAAGAATCACTAGAATATGGGATGCAATCTTGCTCGGTAGTGGCGAGCAAGTCAGTCTTGATATGATCCTCATTGATCATCAGGTATAATTTTCTTCATTGTGTGCATAATGGTCTTGAATTAGTTTAAATTTCTCCGCTACTGATAATTTAAATTCAGGGTACGAAAATACATGGAGTTATCAATAAGGCACATATAGAAAAGTTCAAACCACTAATTGAAGAAGGTAAAGTTTATATCATTACGAATGTCAGAGTTACATCAGCAGCTCAAAAATATAGACAAGTGGAGAATGACAAGGTACTCAACTTCATACCCACAACTAATCTAAAGAAGATCAAAGATACACAAGACATTCCAAAGTATAGTTTCCAGTTCTTGAATACAGACATGCTTTCCAATAGAATAAATATTGACACGTACCTCTCAGGTAAACTTCTGCTAATATTATATTTTTTATGTTCCCCTCATTTGTTCAATCTTTGATATTTGATTAAAAGTCATATTTATGTATGATAGATATCATAGGAGTTGCAGCACATATTGGATCGATAGAAGAAACCAAAACATACTTGGAGTGACTAAAATTCGTGATATTAAACTCCTAATCGAGTAGGTTTTTTCCCTTCAGAAATTACCAAACTTTACCCATTTACATGCATGCTATTGTAGCAATCCTAATGAACTGATGAATTGAAGATGTTTCATTATATTTTAACAAAATTAAATTTCATTATTTTTGGATGCATCCTAAATTACATAATTTTTCACTTTGCAATCTTTAGTGGAGAAGAAGTAAAGGTTCGATTTTGGGGGGCCAAAGTTGATCAAATTGATGAGAGGGCAAAATCTCATGTCATTGCAATAACGTCTACAATTGTGAAAAAATATGGGAGTTAAGTCTTCATTTAATTTCATTAATTCAAGTATACTATCCATTCAACAAGACGTTAATATCATTCATTCAGTTAAACTATCCATTCAACAAGATTCTGAGAAAAATAAATTATTGTTATTTCGTAGAATATTCTCTATCATCGACAAATGCAACACAGATTTTTTTAGATTTACCGATTCCTGAAGCTATGGATGCACGTAACAGGTTTAACAAATTTTAATATTAGTATTTCTATTTTATATTTGCATCTTAGACTCTAACATGGTAAAAAAAATTTGTATGAGTAAAGTTTATCTTCAAGTGGTATTAGTATTGAAGATGTTCATATTGATGACCACTTAAAAGGGACATTAGAGGAGCAAATGCAATACAATAGAAGAACTTTAGAAGAATTAAGTTTGATATTGTATGACTCATCAAATGAGGTATGTTTTGTTTCATTATTAAATAGTACTTCCCAAAACCTTTCATGTATATGAATGATATGTGTATGTGCTTACAGGATAAGATATTTACTGTTGAAGCCACAATATATGCAATTAATGCAAAATTTGGATGGTACTACATCTCATGTAGTAGAGGTGATTGTAAGAAACAACTCGACAAAAACTTTGATCACTACTACTGCAGTAAATGTGACAAGAAAGCTGTACCAAAAACACGGTAAATTATTTTTAATCTTACAACTATATTATATTATTTTAATAACTAACAAGAGAATAATGTTTGCAGGTACAAAATAAAGCTTGAAATAAGAGATCAAACCTCAATTGCAACATGCGTCCTTTTTGAAAAGGAAGCACAAATGCTAATTAGGGAATCAGCAGATTCATTGATGAGCTCAGTCAATCATGACAATACAGAATTACCAAAACAGATCCAGGAAATTTGTGGTCAAACATTGATTTTTCAGTTCAGACTAACAGACTATAACTTCAAAAGTTTAAGACCCGATTACACTGTTTCAAGACTATTTTTGACAAAAGATAAATGCAGTGCAAGAATCCACATGGCAAATATTAAAAAGGTAACATCTCTCATATATTATACTTTATTTTATTTCTCTTTCTTTTTTAAAACCAAATAATTTTCTTCAGTCCATTGTACCAATGTAATAAAACTGACCCAGGTCCATTTTGATTTAAATTTAAAGGAAGTTGTAACACCCAAAATTCGAATTTTGAAATCAAATTGAATTTGGATTTAATTATGCAATTGTGTGTGCATTTAATATGGTTAATAAACAAATTTTATCAAAATAAAATCAAATATAAGTTAGTAACTTGCTTCATGCATGCATGCTGGTGCATTCTATTTTGTATTGCCTGAGTTTTCAATTTTGAAATTGGTTTTGAGTTTGAAATTCAAATTGGCTTTGAAATAAAAGAAAAAGAAAATGAAAAAAAAAAAAAAAGGAAAAGAGAAAGGAAAACTTACCTTGGCCGGCCCAACCCGAAAGAACCAGCCGGTCCTCTCTCTCCCTCCTTTCTATCGCAAGGCCCAAAGAAGGCCGATAAGCAGCCCAACGCCCTCCCCTTCCCCCTTGTTTGTTGGCGCCGACGTGTGGGGCCCAGTAATTCGGCCGCACCCCCCCGCCCCTTCCTTCTTCTACCTCCGTCGCCTTCCAAAATGGAAGTCCCGCCTTCCTTCCATGGCCGGGCTCGGATCGAGCTCAATCTCGGCCTTTCCATCGATGGCGGCGGCCTGCAGGCTATAAAAAAGCCTACGCCCCGCACATCACCGCCTCCACCTTGCCCTCTTGCGGCCACAATGGAAGCAAAGAAGAATACGGAACCTAGCCGTCCGCCGCCGCTCGTCGTCGAGCCTCTCCATGCGTCGCTACGCCCCCAAGCTTCCGCGGACAAGCTTCGCCTTGGCTCCGTGATCGCCCCGACCCTCTTCTCCCCTCCTTTTGTGCTCCTCGTTCTTGCTCGATGCTCGCCGAACCTCGCGCGGGCCGGCGGCCGCCGTTTGTAAATCGCCGTCGCCGCCCCGACCTCCCAAGCCCGCCGCCGCCTCGGTGAGTTCGCCGTCGCCTCTTGCTTCCGATGCTTTCCCCGTGCCAAACCGAAAACCCTAGCCCCTAAACCGTGAACAGCCGATGAGTTTCCCTCGCCGCCGGCGATGGCGCCGCCCGGGGGCACTGTTCCCAGCCGGGGAACCCTTCTTCCCCCCTCGATCTAATGCGGACCGTCAGTTGAATCCAACGGCTCACATCACCCCGTACCCCTTCCGGGGTGTGTTTTTTATAAAAAGACACCCCTGCGCGCTCTTGATAAAGAACCCCCTGCCTTTTTGAATATTAGAACCCGCAGTCCTCGGTTTGTTTTAATTTCAGATTTAAATTCGAAATTTGAAGTTCAGTCTATTTACAAGTTTGCCACTGGTTTCAATTGCTTATAATTTTTGCAAATTAACTCCGATTTGATCCGTTCAAGTTGCGTTAGATTCATAATTTCATAATCTATCTATTTATGCCACTGTTAGACAATTTTTCTAGCTTTTAATCAGATCTATAGTTTAATCTTGTTTAGCTCATATAATCACCGTTTTAATTCCAATTTTTGTGATTCAAGCGTCCCGTGTGATCCTAGCAATGCGTAGATTTGTTTTCTAAACTCTTTATCTTTGCTTTATGCTTGGTGTACTGTTCTAATCTATACTCTTGTTTGCTATGCATGATTGGATCCGGATGCTTGTGTGTTGATTAATTGTGGAGTATAGACGGTGAGCAATACGTTGGTGATCGAATTCTCGACGAGCCGTATCACCAAGGATTTGTTGAGCAAGGCAAGTATAGCATGGGATCATCCTTGTTACCTATTCAACATGATTTGCTAAATTCATATTGCATGTGCTATCCTTGTTTGCCATTAAGGTTATCCTAGTGATTTGATCTTATACCTTGTTTACCCTGGGATAATGCATGTGGTAACTTATGCTAGTGCTTAAAGAATAACCATGATGATCTGTAACTTGATTAATGCTATACGCAACAAAGGTTTAAAAACTCGCTTTTTAGCAAACGGAAAATTAAAGGGGAAGAGTACTGTTTGCTCTTGTCCTCCCTAAGGACTTATCGTAAGTGAGCACCCGGACTTACAAGACAACCGTGAGGGCTACATGGCTCGGGCTTAGTCAAGTATGAGGTTAATTTTCTAGCTTGTTAGAGGTTACCTTTATGGCGCAAGAGGGGCATGCCATGATGGTTATAGTGCGGCCTCTGTCCTTTTTGTGTCTGCGCTGCGGGTGTGAACCATTTGGAAGGGGGGCTCTATATCCGCTTGCCGTGGAAACCTCGCGGCCCTAACTTGTTAGACGACCCTTTGAAAGACTTCATAGTGAAACCCCGCTATGCACCTCGGCAGTGTAGTTTGGGAATAATTAACCCAAGCATATGGGAATCACGACTTCGCGGTGAAAGTGTACAACCTCTGCAGAGTGTTAAATCATTATAACAGCCGTGCTCGCGGTCATGAGCGGCCCGGACTTCTTATTGAATAGTGTTTTGTGCGAAGGAGTTTCGTGATGAAAATTGTTGTTATTGTTTTTGCTATACTTTAATCATTGTTTACATGATCATATGGTTATCTGGTTTAATTGGGAGCTATTGCTACTTGATGCTACATGCTTTTGCTAAAATTAATATATGATGAAAAAAAGCTTACCGCAATGCAACCATGTTAACCTTTTGAGCCTCATTAACCCCATGTTGTATTTGCTAAGTAATGCGATTGTACTTACACTTGCTTTATTTCATTATTTGGAAAATCCCTGATGGGTAACGGGTAATAGTTATTATGACGACTCGATGAGGACTACTAGTCTTGTGCTCCACCGTTGACGTCCCTCGTGGTTATGGAGTCTATTCGAGTGCTAGTTATCTACTTTTATTTCCGCGAGTCTTTGAGAACATCTATGTAATAAAGTACTATTTGTGATGTAATAAAGGCACCGAGCATGATACTCCAAAGGATTTGTGACTATATGTGTGTGATTGATCTCTGGGCACACATATGGTTTGGTATTCAGTTTTATCCTTAAAACCGGGTATGACAAATTGGTATCGAGCCGTGTTGGATCAGAAGAGCAAAGCCTAGTTAGTAATGGTCGTTTATAGCTTCTTTGTCTCACTTATTTCATGCTTACAACATTATCTTGTTATTTGCTAAAATTTTATGCTATATCTCCTCATATTCTGTTGCAAAAGTTATTGTTTCTATCTCTAACTTAATCTTTGTCTAACTCAGAAATGGCACGCACTGCACCACCCCCCCGCAAAGCGCGTTGGAGGCTACCAACCACCCCGAGTTGTGCTTGCACCTTTGGAGCCCGTGTGATGGAAGAGCCTCAAGAGGAAGTGCCCGCACTGTGGAGCCCGGTGGAGCCTCGAAGTGGAAGCGCCAAAGACTGTGGAGCCCGAGGTGGAGGTTATCCCCATCTCCGACGATGAAGAAGAAGCCATGGAAGAGCTCCAAGAAGAAGATGGTGCCGGGGGCAACCCACCGCCCCCCCATCACCACCACCACAAGATGGCGCAGATGAAGATGATGATCTTCCCATGGGATGGACCAAGAGCCTCTACTTCATTATGGGCATGATGATCACTACTACCATACTCACCGGTTGATCCGATTCATGATTACTACCATGATCGATTACACCGTTGAGTATCACCGCTATGAGTATGTCCACCCTCTTGAGGATGCTTATTTGGAAGACAACCGCTGTTCTCTCTACTTGGAGCAACAGGGGGTGAGAGGATTCAAGGTGGTTGGCTCCTACAAGCATCTAGCGTATGCGTGCTACTCTTATTGCCGGCCTTGAAAGCCGCAGCCACAGAAGCTTATTTTGATCTTCGTGCGAGGCGCTTTCATGACATGGAAGAAGATGAGAACCGTATCTCCCCCGTGCCGATATAGAGTATGGATGGGCAATGCTTGGGCCGGTTGGTGCTGATCCAACCACTCAATCACTTGTCCACTTTGCTCATGAGGTGATGAGGGAGAACACGCGTCTCAAGTATGAGTTGCATGCTCAACAAAAGGCCCGCAAGAGGAGCCAAAGGGATGGTGACAATCTTAGGGAGGAACTCCATCGTCCCAAAGCGTTACAAGAAGCTTTACTAGCTTAGGAGTTGGAACCACCATTATCTTATCACGTTAGTGTCATGGTTGAGTCTAGTCGAGTCAAGTGTGTGCTTGTGAACTTTTAATGTTTGGTTGATTATCATTATGGCTATGTTTGATTTGGGTCTTTGTAATGAGTGCTGGGAGATTGTGGGCATGTCCACAAGTCCCAATGTTTAAGAATTTCTAAGTTAGTTTAATATATGCATAAGTTTGGGTCGGTTATATCGTTTTGCTGAAATCTGTCTCTGGAGCAGTCTGTGTTCTTTAGCTTTTATCTACAAATCTGATCGTGCAAAAATTATGAGATTTTTATGGGAGAAACTAGACTTCTGTATCTTTCATATGCCGCTGGAATCACCTTTTTATCATTTTTGGTTTGAGAGATAAAAATGTTGGAATCCGAGGTTCCTGTGCTGAAAACCTCTCTGGACAGAATAAATGTTTCGTTGTTTTACTCCTAGTTAACGTCAGAATCTGGAAATCTCACCTGAACGAAAGTTGTAGATAATTTCTTAAGCTTTCCATCCATATATGCCACGACACATTTGATTATCTGTAGCTTGAGTTATGACTGAATTACTGTGCTGCTGTTGCATGGAGACGCCCAGAAACTTTCGGATTCAGTGTTTTACTTGCATTAGTGATTCGCTTTGGTTGGGTATATGCTAAACTTGAGCATTTGCTTTTGGAAACCAGATGGCAGCCAGGGGCAGAGGAGCTAGAGGGCGTAGGGGTGGTAGGGGTGCTGGCAACTATCCTCCACCACCGCCACCTCCACCACCGCCACCGCCGACCATGGAACAGATGTTTGCAACACAAACTCGCTTGCTGCAGACCTTGGTGCAACACATCCAGAATCAGCCGCTTGCACCACCACCTCCTCCACCACCACCACCTAGGGACAAGCGTGGTGACTTCATGAAGGGTCGTCCGCCTGTGTTCTCTCACACCGCCGACCCACTAGAGGCCGATGACCGCTTCGTGCGGTGGAGAAGCAACTGAACCTAGCGCAAAGGTAATGACCGTGAGAAGGTGCTCTATGGTTCCGGCCAACCGCAAGGATCAGCTCGCACTGGTGGGAGTCCTACCAAGATAGCCATCCCCACCCCAATCGGATCACTTGGCAGAATTCCGTGAGGCATTCAGACTCACCACATCCCGTGATGGTGAGATGGAGATCAAGAAGGAGGAGTTCCGCCGATCGAGGCAAGGTTCCATGACGGTGAGTGAGTACCGTGATCGGTTCTCGCAGCCTGTCCCGCTATGCTCCGTAAGATGTTGACAATGATGCCAAGAAGCGTGCACGCTTCTTGAAGGGACTCTACAATGATCTCGGGTTGCAGCTCTTCCAACATCTACCCCAACTTCCATGCATTGGTAGATCGTGCCATTGTGGTGGGCAACCTCTTGCCAGAGAGTTCAATGAGAAGGAGCAGAGGAAGAGGAAATGGCGGTGGAGCACCCTCTCGAACAACAACCGCACCCGCAATACTCGGGTGCAACCGTCCAAGTACCATGGTCCTCCTCCCTCGTGGAATCGCAATCGAACCCAAGAAGAACCTCGCATTCGCAATGTAGTGGTGTTCGGCGTCCACCCAGCCGGTTTGGCAATCGGGCCCCTCGTCCCAGGCAATCCCAACAACACCCCCCATGAAGAACAAACAAGACCTAACACCCCCCAATAGGTGCTATATCTCATGTGAGAGACCGGGTCACTTGTCTTACAATTGCCCCAAGAAGCGTAACCCGCAGACACCCCGCAACTGAGCAACAACCGTAAGGTGAACAACCGGATGACCATTGTTGGGAAGGTGAATCATGTGGCGATCGATATCGTCCAGAAGCACCGTAAGTCATGCTCGGTGCGCTCGGTGTCAATTCCATCTCCGCCATTCGTTTTTTTGACTCGAGCTTCGCATTCTTTTATCTCGCATATTTTTATCCAAAAGCATGGCATCCCAAGATGTGCTCAAAAAAATAACTTCATAGTAAATTCACCGGGTGGAAGTATGTCAAGCACAAAGATAAATGTCCTGGCAGCCTAGTCTGTCTATAAGGGGGGTAGACTTCAAGGTTTGCCCGATAGTGTTGAGAACAAATTGGGATTGACTTGATTCTCGGTATGGACTGATGAAAAAGCACAAGGTGGTAATTCAGTGTCAAGAGAAAGTGGTTGTTCGACAACGCCAAGTGGAGACAGAATCGTTGTTGATGTGACAAAGTGCAGCCTCAACCTACCGCCATCATGAACCAGCTTGAATGGAGGTGATCACCAAAGCAGAACGCGTAGTGGAAGAGTTTTCGATGTGTTTCCCGAGGATTTGCCGTGTATGCCACCCGACCGAGACATTGAATTTATTATTGAGCTTTTGCCCGGTACTCCACCTATTGCTAAGCGTCCCTATAGAATGGGGGTACCTGAATTAGAAGAGTTAAAGAAACAATTAAAAGAGTTGTTGGAAAAAGGTTTTATTCGCCCTAGTTCTTCACCCCGGGAGCACCCGCTTATATTTGTTGATAAGAAGGATGGTACTCGAGGAGGATGTGTGTTGACTATAGATCACTTAATGAGGTTACTATCAAGAACAAGTATCCCTTGCCTAGAATTAATGACTTATTTGATCGCTTGAGAGGTGCTTGTGTTTTCTCTAAGATTGATCTGCGATCCGGATACCATCAACCCAAGATTCGAGCTAGTGACATACCTAAGACTGCATTCACTACCGGTATGGGTTATATGAGTACACAAAGATGTCTTTTGGGCTTACCAATGCTCCTGCATACTTTATGTACTTGATGAACAAGGTGTTTATGGAATACTTGGATAAGTTTGTTGTGGTATTCATTGATGATATACTTGGTATTCTCCAAGAATGAGGAAGAACATGCTTTGAACATTTGAGGTTGGTCTTACGTAAGCTCGAGAACACCGGTTGCCAGGCGCGGCGAAAGCAAGTGTGAGTTCCGGCCGAAGGAGGTTTCTTTCCTTGGTCATGTTGTTCCAATGGTGGTATTGCGGTGGATCCTAGCAAGGTGAAGGATGTTTTGGATTGACACCACCTACTACCATCACCGAGATCCGAGTTTTCTTGGATTGGCCGGATATTACCGAGGTTCATTGAAGGTTTCTCCAAGCTTGCCAAGCCTATGACCGCACTACCGGAGAAGAATGCTAAGTTTGTATGGTCTTCCGCGTGTCGGTCTAGCTTTGAGGAGTTGAAGAAGAGGTTGACTACAAAGACCGGTATTGATACTACCGCACTTGAGCAAAAATTTCTCGATCTATTGTGATGCGTCTCGCCTTGGTTTGGGATGTGTTCTCATGCAAGAAGGAAGAGTAGTGGCTTATGCATCGAGGCAGCTAAAGAAAGCATGAGTTGAATTATCCTACTCATGATTTGGAGTTAGTCTGCAGTGGTTCATGCTTTGAAGATATGGAGGCACTATCTTATTGGGCATAAGAGTGACATATACACCGATCACAAGAGTTTGAAGTACATTTTCACTCGGTCATTTGAACTTGAGGCAACGCCGATGGTTGGAATTGATCAAGGACTATGATCCGAAGTGCACTATCACCCCGAAAGGCCAATGTTGTAGCCGATGCTCTTAGCGTGAAGAGCTACGCCCATGGGATTCGGACCACGCCCATGCCTAAGGAGTTGTGTGCCGAGATGGAACATCTCAACTGGGTTTGGTTAATAGTACAGTGGAGTTGGTAGTTGAGCCGACTCTAGAGCAAGAAATCCGCAAGGGTCACCGAAGATGTGAAACTAAAGGAGATTGCTGAAAATATAGTGATTGGCAAAGCACCGGATTCCGATTGATGACAATGGGACCCTTTGGTTCGGGAAGAGGATATGTGTACCGCCGTGAAAGCTATCCGTGATGCAATTCTCGCGAGAAGCCCATGAGTCCGCTTTATTCTATACACCCGAAGTACCAAGATGTACTTGGATTTGAAAGAGAAGTACCGGTGGTATGGACAAAAGAGATGTGGCGTAGTATGTAGCCTTGTGTGACACTTGTCGAGGGTCAAAGCCGAACATCAACGACTGCAGGGTTACTACAACCTATGAATGAAGATACCCGAGTGGAAGTGGGAAGAAGTTGGTATGGATTTTATAGTTGGATTGCCACGGACTCGATTTAGGGGTATGACTCGATATGGGTAATAGTGGATCGGTTGACTAAAGTTGCTCACTTTATACCTGGTCAAAACTACTTACAATGGACATAAGTTAGCAGAATTGTATATGGAAAGGATTGTGAGTCCGCATGGTGTTCCAAAGAAGATCGTGGTCGCATGCAGGTTCTCGCTTCACATCACAATTCGAGGAGTGTACATGAGTCACTTGGGACAAAAACTGAATTTCAGTTCCACAGATCATCCTCGACCGATGGCCGACCGAAAGAACAAATCAGATATTGGAGGATATGTTGAGAGCTTGTGCATTGCAAAAGACGGTACTAGCCGGGATAGCAGCTTGCCTTATGCGTAGTTCTCATACAACAACAAGTTATCGAAGAGTCTCAAGATGGCACCATTTGAAGCTTTGTATGGTCGCAAATGCAGGACACCGCTGTTTTGGAATCAAACAGAGAGAGCCAAGTGTTTGGACCAGATGTTCTCAAAGATGCTGAAAAGCAAGTGAGAATGATCGAGATAACTTGAGAGTGGCACGCCTCGTCGAAGAGTTACTGGCCGATACTAGAAGACGGAACCGGTGTTTCAAGTAGGTGACTATGTCTATTTGAAGGTGTCACCTATGAGAAATGTGAAGAGGTTTAACATGAAAGGGAAGCTAGCCCCAAGGTATATTGGACCTTTCAAAGTTCTTGAGAGACGTGGAGAAGTGGCTTATCAACTAGAGTTGCCGCATTGCATTGTCGTGTGTGCATGATGTGTTCCATGTGTCACAACCTAAAGAAGTGTTTGCGAGTACCGAGGAACGATACCTCGAAGAGATTGTCGTTAGTGATGACCTCGACTTATGAGGAGTATCCAAAGGAGAATTTTGGAGACCGCAGAGCGAGTCACTAGGAGCAGAGTCATCAAGATGTGCAAAGTACAAAGGGAATCGGTATTCCGAGGATGAGGCAACCTTTGGGAAAGAGAAGATGATCCGAGAAAGTCATATCCACAAATTGTTTGAGTAAGCATGCGCAATTCTCGAGGACGAGAATTAGATAAGGGGGTAGAATTTGTAACACCCAAAATTCGAATTTTGAAATCAAATTGAATTTGGATTTAATTATGCAATTGTGTGTGCATTTAATATGGTTAATAAACAAATTTTATCAAAATAAAATCAAATATAAGTTAGTAACTTGTTTCATGCATGCATGCTGGTGCATTCTATTTTGTATTGACTGAGTTTTCAATTTTGAAATTGGTTTTGAGTTTGAAATTCAAATTGGCTTTGAAATAAAAGAAAAAGAAAATGAAAAAAAAAAAGAAAAAAAAGAAAAGAAAAGGAAAACTTACCTTGGCCGGCCCGGCCCGACAACCAGCCGGTCCTCTCTCTCCCTCCTTTCTATCGCGCGGCCCAGCAAGGCCAGCCAAGCAGGCCCAACGCGCCTTCCCCTTCCCCCTTGCTGTTGGCGCCGACGTGTGGGGCCCAGCCGTCAGCCGCACCCCGCCCCTTCCTTCTTCTACCTCCGTCGCCTTCCAAAAATGGAAGTCCCGCCTTCCTTCCATGGCGGGCTCGGATCGAGCTCAATCTCGGCCTTTCCATCGATGGCGCGGCCTCACGGGCTATAAAAGCCGGGCGCCCGCACATCACCGCCTCCACCTTGCCCTCTTGCGGCGGCCGCCGGCCCGCCCGGAGAAGCAACCCTAGCCGTTCGCCGCCGCCGTCGAGCCTCCCCGCCGTCCGCTCTGCCCCCCGTAAGCTCGCGGACAAGCCGCCCCTTGGCTCCGTGATCGCGCCAGCCCTCTTCTCCCTCCTTTTTGTGCTCGTTCTTGCTCGATGCTCGCCGAACCTCGCGAGGGGCCGGCCGCCGCTTTGTCGCCGCCCGCCGCCGCTGCCTCGACCTCCCGAGCCCGCCGGCGCCTCTCGTGAGTTCGCCGTCGCGCGCTCTTGCTTCCCGTGCTTTCCCCGTGCCAAACCGAGCACCCTAGCCCCTAAACCGTGAACGCCGATGAGTTTCCCTCGCCGCCGGCGATGGCGCCGCCGCCGGGGGCACTGTTCCCGCCGGGGAACCCTTCTTCCCCCCCTCTGATCTAATCTGGACCGTCCAGATTGAATCCAACGGCTCACATCACCCCCCGTACCCCTTCGGTGTGTTTTTTATAAAGACACCCCTGCGCTCTTGATAAAGAACCCCTGCCTTTTTGAATATTAGAACCCGCAGTCCCTCGGTTTGTTTTAATTTCAGATTTAAATTCGAAATTTGAAGTTCAGTCTATTTACAAGTTTGCCACTGGTTTCAATTGCTTATAACTTTTGCAAATTAACTCCGATTTGATCCGTTCAAGTTGCGTTAGATTCATAATTTCATAATCTATCTATTTATGCCACTGTTAGACAATTTTTCTAGCTTTTAATCAGATCTATAGTTTAATCTTGTTTAGCTCATATAATCACCGCTTTTAATTCCAATTTTTGTGATTCAAGCGTCCTGTGGTGATCCTAGCAATGCGTAGATTTGTTTTCTAAACTCTTTATCTTTGCTTTATGCTTGGTGTACTGTTCTAATCTATACTCTTGTTTGCTATGCATGATTGGATCCGGATGCTTGTGTGTTGATTAATTGTGGAGTATAGACGGTGAGCAATACGTTGGTGATCGTGAATTCTCGACGAGCCGTATCACCAAGGATTTGTTGAGCAAGGCAAGTATAGCATGGGATCATCCTTGTTACCTATTCAACATGATTTGCTAAATTCATATTGCATGTGCTATCCTTGTTTGCCATTAAGGTTATCCTAGTGATTTGATCTTATACCTTGTTTACCCCTGGGATAATGCATGTGGTAACTTATGCTAGTGCTTAAAGAATAACCATGATGATCTGTAACTTGATTAATGCTATACGCAACAAAGGTTTAAAACTCGCTTTTTTAGCAACGGAAAATTAAAGGGGAAGAGTACTGCTTTGCTCTTGTCCTCCCTAAGGACTTATCTCAGTAAGTGAGCACCCGGGACTTACAAAGACAACCGTGAGGGCTACATGGCTCGCTTTAGTCAAGTATGAGGTTAATTTTCTAGCTTGTTAGAGGTTACCTTTATGGCGCAAGAGGGGCATGCCATGATGGTTATAGTGCGGCCTCCGTCCTTTTGTGTCCGCCGCGGTGTGAACCATTTGGAAGGGGGGCTCTATATCCGCTTGCCGTGGAAACCTCGCGGCCCTAACTTGTTAGGACGACCCTTTGAAAGACTTCATAGTGAAACCCCTCGCTATGCACCTCGGCAAAGGTAGTTTGGGAATAATTAACCCAAGCATATGGGAATCACGACTCGCGGTGAAAGTGTACAACCTCTCAGCAGAGTGTTAAATCTGTTATAACAAAACGGCTCGCGGTCATGAGCGGCCCGGACTTCTTATTGAATAGTGTTTTGTGCGAAGGAGTTTCGTGATGAAAATTGTTGTTATTGTTTTTGCTATACTTTAATCATTGTTTACATGATCATATGGTTATCTGGTTTAATTGGGAGCTATTGCTACTTGATGCTACATGCTTTTGCTAAAATTAATATATGATGAAAAAGCTTACCGCAATGCAACCATGTTAACCTTTTGAGCCTCATTAACCCCATGTTGTATTTGCTAAGTACGATTGTACTTACACTTGCTTTATTTCATTATTTGGAAAATCCCGGATGGGTAACAGTAATAGTTATTATGACGACTCGATGAGGACTACTAGTCTTGTGCTCCACCGCTTGACGCCCCTGTGGTTATGGAGTCTATTCGAGTGCTAGTTATCTACTTTTATTTCCGCTGAGTCTTTGAGAACATCTATGTAATAAAGTACTATTTGTGATGTAATAAAGGCACTGAGCATGATACTCCAGTGATTTGTGACTATATGTGTGTGATTGATCTCTGGGCACACATATGGTTTGGTATTCAGTTTTATCCTTAAAACTGGTATGACAGAAGTAGAAGATACCTCGATGAATATTGTATATCAGCTGCTGAGAGCCAAGATCCAGATAGTGATATTAATTTTGCCATGAAAGAATCAATTGTAGTTGAAGGCATAAAGGCTGGAGAAAGATTGGCTGCGAAGGTATGCTCAATTACATCAAAATGGCTATGCTATTTACATTGAGAGAAAAATAACATAGTCTGTACAGTTTCAGGATGAAGAAATTGACGAAGAAATAGTGGGAGCATACATGTCAAAAAACAAAGTAAGTCAATTAACAAACTCAATGTATTTTCATTTTTTTATATAATTTATTTTTTTCTTAAATATATCTTTGATTTGATTATTATTTACAGAAAAAAAGAATATGGAACCATGAAAAAAAGAAATAGGGCTACATCCACGAACAACAAAAAAAAAAGACCATTAAAAAGTCAATGGAGGAGGTAATCCATATAAAGCATGTATTGTGTTATTATAAAGAATTTAGCTTCATTGGTATTCTCAGATAACCTAATAAATTCTTATGATTCCAGGCACATTCAAGCAAATGTCCAAAAAAAAAGGAAGAAAGAAAGAAAAAAAAAAGAATTGAAGAAAAAACTTGCAGCAACACAGGTATTTTGAATTGCAAAAGTTTGTTGACTATTCCTTTTAAACAGGTAATTAATATTGAACTAACAAAAAATTCTATTTTATAGACACAGCAAAACATTGATTGTGAACTAGGAGCTGGCAGTGAACAAAAGTCAGTACACAACATCAAAAAAAAAAAAAAAAAAGGCAAGAGGAAATATAATTGTAATAATAGACTCAGATGAAGAATTGATGCCCGCAAAGGTAAAAAAAAAAAAAAGAAGAGTATGTAAAATAGAAGATTCAGATGAAGAAATGAATGAACCAAATGATTCAATGGAAAATAAGCAAGAGGAGGTATTAATATATCTATTTTTTCTTCAAATTTATATGCATACTTGATTGTTGATATCTAATATTATGATTATGTTTAAATATTTACATTTTATGAAGACCGATCAAGACGAGTTTGTTGGAGAAAGTAACATGGGGAAGACACAGAAAAAAAAAGAGGGGGCTAAATTGTGCTAGAAACAATAAAGGAACCAGTGATGCAAATAAAGAGGAGGTACTGATATATTTTTTAACATTCAATTTAACATTCAAATTTGTAATCATACTTAATAGTTGTTATCTAATATTTTCCTTTAATATTTCAAATTTGTGAAGGAACAGAAATTTACAAAAACAAAAGATGAAACTGATGAAGACGAGATCAATGGAGAAAGAAAGGCACCGAGAAGACAGATTTACTCTAGAAACCAAAAAGAAACCAATGCATCAGACCCAGAGGTATTCAAATTGCACCTTTTGTTTATCCTTAATTTCAAATACTAATAACCTAATTTTGAATATTTGCAGAATAAGGACGATGAGCGTCCAACCATATATAGGTCAACAAGACAAAGAAGGAAACCTGCAAAATACATATAATAGGTACATGATTATTTTTGTGCAAAATTAAATTTGATAAAATTTGTACAAATGATTAACTATCCTTATAATATTACTTTATTTGTTCTGCAGCCATAAATAATGAGAAGAAGATGTCTGGGAAGTTTGAGAAGATGAAGTTTCAAGAAGAATTCGCAACCAACGATCTTGGACTAAGCACAAGATAATAGTTATTGGTTATAATTTGTAAACAGTTTTATTTGAATGTTAAGGATGGCATACACTATTTATTTGATATGAGAGTTTTTTTAATAAAATACTCTATAAACGAGTATGTAATAATGATACTCTACCATTGTGATTTTGTGTTTGGAAAGCAATAGAAACATTTTGAAAAAATCAATTTTGGTTTAATACTATTTTTTGAAAAAATGTTCTAAAGGAATATGAAACTCAGAAAAATAGTATAAAAGAGAAAAAAAAACTTGCTTCATCTGTTAAGAGGATCATCATCACCGGTTAGTGCGTCACACTTATGCAAGCAAAAGTTTGACTATAGCAAAGACCGCAGATCCATAATAATGGTGATGGGCTATTGATAGCAAATACAAACGATAACGCACAATCACTTATGTCGGGAACATGGTGTGAACGCGAGGTTGGGGAGGCGTGGCCTAAAACATGCTCCATGGAGAGGAGAGAATCACATTCACAATCTCATTCACTCAAAGGGTGTGCTAGAAGTAGTGAGGATTATTAGAATTAAATAAAAAATATTTTTCTCAAAAAATAAACAAACAAAATCTTATTTTAATATTTAATTAGTTTAAATATAGATATATTAATTAACTAACAAAATATTTTGCTATAAAACAGAACCTTAATTTAATATTAAATTAGTTAAAAAAATTTCGGACTGCCAAATATTATTGTATGCAACAAGCGTGACCTAAAAAGGACACGTGATGGATCATGACATCTAAATATTAATATTAATATTAATATTAATATATTAACCAAATCAACATGATCGATAGGCCATCCTAATATTAAATATTATCTAAATAAATAGATCCAATACTTTATTTGTTATATATATGAAACCGTTCGCCGCCGCCCAGAGATAAAGTGAACCCCGGAACCGCCGCCGGAGATAAAGTGAAATCACTGCCGGAGCTAAAGTCAGACCACCGCCGGGGGATAAAGTGAAATCACTACCGGAGCTAAAGTCAGACCGCCGCCAAACAATCCTAAGGTAAGTACGATCAACACTTGCTAGAACTAAACTAATCTCAAAATATAGAGCCCCTGGCACCACTAACAAATCTATTTCGGAATACTAAATTCAGAAGCAATTATGTCTACATACAGATCTGTTTCGACATACTAAATTCAAAAGCAATTATGTTTTGATTTAACTTCAAAGTTCTTTCAGCATAAAATGTTATATTCTACAGTGCTGATCAGGAAAAGATGGAACATGAACTAGAACCCGCTAAAAGACAATCGAGCAAACAGGAAGGACATATTATTGACAAAAAGAAAAAGAGAAAGGTATGGACCAAAATACATTACATTTATATTCATCGACTTACCAAATCTTCAGTCGACCTAAATTTTATATCCACTATTTACAAACAAAAATTCTTGAATTCTCAGGGAAAAGGAAGAGAAGACAGTGTCAGGTATAATATTCTGATCGAATTAATTATCTAAATCTTACAAAACTAACTAATCGAATTTTAGTAACAGACATGATATACATAATGATGGATCTCAAAATGCTCGAATGAAAAGAAAGCAGATCATGAATGAGAAGATAAATAACAAACGTTTCAAGGTAGATTCCAATAGTTTCCATAGTAGACAAGAAGTACTGCAAAATAACAATGAAAGGTAATGATATCCTTTTAGAAAAGTTAAATATACTACTACTAAAAACTTGGTATTGACATTTAAAAAGATGTTGCAGGCATCCCATAAAAAATGTACCCAAGGATCAGAGCATAGAGTTGGAACAGGTGAGAAAGACACGAGAAAAACCAAGGTAAGCATTACATCAACTCCATGGCATGATAAATCATGCAAATTTAATATTCAGTGCAACAACTAACTTCAATATTCTTATCATTATAATTGAAGGAAAAACTTCAAAAGTGTATCAAGTGATCATAATGCAGAGCTGCATCAAGTGACAAAAAAAAAGGAAAAAAAGAGGTAACCGAATTAACAATATCATAGCATGTTCTTTCATAACCTAGAATTATTTAATAAGAAAAATGTCATCTTTTTCAGTAACAAGCCTACAAGGTTGTCATGGAGTAAAGAAATTCAAAGCAAAGGATCTGATTTCAAGTCTCAGAACAAGACTGTCATGACTGACCAATTAGCAAATCAAGATTCTGCGAGCAAAAGAATAAGTAAAGCTTGCAGACAAAAAGTTAGAAAGGTGCGAGTATTGAAAAGAGGAAAACTTCCAAGTCTTCGAACCGAAGCTTCAAATTTTGGAAGACCTGCTTCCATATGTCCAGATTGTGAAGCTATAATGTGGCATCAGGAAAGAACCAAGCATAATACAAATAAAACAAGGCCAACATTTGGACTATGTTGTAAGCAAGGGAAGGTGAAGCTGCCACCATTGAAGAAACCTCCACCATATTTAGAACAGCTACTTCGTTATGATCAAAGGGGTGAATCATCAAACTATAGACAGAACATCAGATATTACAATTCAATGTTCGCATTCACTTCGATGGGTGGCCACATAGATCATGAGATAAATAGACAAGGAGGTGGACCTTATGTCTTTCGCTTAAATGGGCAGAATTACCATCAAATAGGAACATTGCTTCCCAGAGATGGTGATATTCCAAAATTTGCACAGCTATACATCTATGATACAGAAAATGAGGTAAAAAATAGAATACAAGCCTCTACCTCAAAGAGAAACAACCAACAATTAGATGAAAACATAGTCACTGGATTGTTGGAATTGTTAGATGAGAATAATGCTTTGGTCAAGACATTTCGCATGGCAAGGGACAGATTCAGAGAAACTGAATTCCAGAATGTCAAAATACGACTAATAGGTCAAAGAAATAGAGATGGGAGACAATATAACTTGCCAACTGCCTCTGAAATTGCAGCACTAATTTTAGGAGACCAAAGCGATGAGCCCTCAGAAAGAGATATAATTGTCGAAGACAAGGATAAACATCTCCAAAGAATTTCAGAACTACATCCAAGCTTCATGTCTATGCAATATCCATTGCTCTTTCCATATGGAGAGGATGGGTTTAGGTCTGAAATACCATATGAAGATATGGAGGACAAAGAGAGTGGAAGTATGTCACCATGATGGAATATTATGCATATCGCATCCAACAACGCTTGAATCAATCAAGCGTACTGCTCATGAGTGGTAAGTTGTTCCTCCAATTCATAGTAGACGCAGCAGCATCCATAGAACAGTGGAGACTCAATTGGTACAGAATGCATCAAGGCACACTACGCACAGATGTGTATAGTGGACTTCAAGATGCGTATGATAATGGTGACACAAGAACTGATCAAATAGGAAAAAGAATAATACTGCCTTCCTCTTATACAGGAAGTCCAAGAAATAAACAGCAGTACTACCAAGATGCTATGGCAATCTGTCGTTGGGCTGGATACCCAGATCTATTCATCACTTTTACATGTAATCCAAAGTGGCCTGAAATACAGTACATGTTGGATCACATACCAGGACAGAAGCCGGAAGATCGCCCAGATATTTACGATAGAGTATTCCATATAAAGCTCCATGAATTAATTAATGAGGACATCAAGAAAAAAAAGTGCTTTGGACGCACTATAGCAGGTAATATGACCATACATTTCACTTAATATTATTTCAATTATTAAAAGGAAATCTACAGCCGTTAATATGAGCATAAAGTATCACTTCCTTCTAAACACACATTAAATACACAATATTATTTGATTATAATCAAATTTAGCCTGACCAGTAGTTTATATTAGCAGTAGCTATAGCTGCAACTATCACTGTTTCTACACTATTTAAACACTTGCACTCACAACAAATACCAAATAGGCCCAATATTATTATTCAATCCTAGATTTCTAATGTAAGGATTTATTTTTTCAGTTGTCTACACAATAGAATTTCAAAAGAGAGGACTTCCTCATGCGCATATATTGATCTTCCTGGACCCAGATGACAGAGACCCCAGCCCTTCAAATATTGACAAAATAATATCGGCAGAGATTCCAGACAAAGAGAATGACCTAGAAGGATACATGGCTGTACAAAATTTCATGATGCATGGACCATGTGGAGAAGCAAACCATAAATCAGTATGCATGATTGATGGAAAATGCTCAAAACATTTTCCAAAGATGTTCTCTCAGGAGACAACAGTTGATGAAGAAGGATACCCAGTGTACAGAAGAAAAGATGATGGGAGAACTGTAGAAAAAGATAGTGTGCAGCTAGACAATCGATATGTTGTTCCGTATAATAGAGACTTGATAGTCAAGTACCAAGCACACATAAACGTTGAGTGGTGCAATAAATCTAGGTCAATCAAATATTTATTCAAATACATCCACAAGGGGGATGATAAAGCAATTTTGCAGCTCACAGCCACAGGAAACAATGATGAGATACAAATGTACCTGGATGCAAGATACTTATCAGCAGGAGAGGCATGTTTGCGCATATTTGGATTTGAACTCCAACATAGAGAGCCATCTGTTCAAAGATTACAATTCCACCTTCAAAATGAACAGTAGTCGTCTTTCCGCACTCAGCAGATATTGAAAAGATTGTATATCGCCTCGGCATAGAAAAAACAATGTTTACAGAGTGGATGACAGCTAACCGGATGCACAAAGATGCGCGTGATCTGACATATGCAGAATTTCCAACAAAATGGGCATGGCATTCAAAAGAAAAGGAATGGAAGCCAAGACGTGGTGGAAAAAGATCCATAGGCAGAATCTATTATGCACATCCTGCAAGTGGTGATAAGTACTATATGAGAATCTTGCTGAACATAGTAAAAGGATGCAAGTCATTCCGAGACATTAGAACAGTGAATGGTACAGTCCACAGCACTTACAAAGCAGCATGCTATGCCCTTGGTTTACTAGATGATGACAATGAGTGGGATGATTGCATCAAAGAGGCCTCATATTGGGCATCTGCATCACAAATGCGACAACTATTCTGTACCATACTACTATTTTGTGAAGTCACTGATCCCGCCAAACTATGGGAATCAAACTGGGAACTACTCTCTGAAGACATCCAGAGACGCCAAAGAAGAATAATGAACTTTGATACACTAACGCTGCAGCCAGAACAAAAGAAAAATCTCACACTCATAGAGATTGAGAATTTGCTAAGAAAAGGTGGAAAATCACTAAAGGACTTTGAAGGAATGCAACTACCAGACAATAATGTCATGCAGGGTCTAAGAAATAGGTTGCTAAATGAAGAGCTCAACTATGACAGAGATACTCTTCAAAAAGAGTGTGTGGAGATGATAGGAAAATTGAATGTTGATCAAAGGAAGGCTTTTGATACAATAATACAATCAGTAAACAATAAACTTGGCAAACTAATATTTGTAAATGGATATGGAGGAACAGGGAAAACATTTCTTTGGAAAGCAATCACAACATCCCTTCGAGCTGAAGGAAAAATAGTTCTAGCTGTAGCATCCAAAGGGATCGCAGCACTTCTACTACCAGGAGGAAGAACAGCACATTCACGATTTCACATCCCACTGAACATAAATAATGAGTCCACTTGCGATATCAAGCAGGGAACATTTGTTGCAGAACTTTTAAACAAGACAGATCTGATATTGTGGGATGAGGCACCTATGACTAACAAACACTGCTTCGAGGCACTAGACAAGAGCTTGAGAGACATACTAAGATTTACATATGACAATAGCCAAGAAAAGCCATTTGGAGGCATGACAGTAGTAATGGGCGGAGATTTCAGACAGACATTGCCAGTCATACCTAAAGGAAGGAGGTCTCAAATTATTGATGCATCATTAAAGCGCTCATACTTATGGAAGCACTTTGAAGAAAAAAAAAAGTGACAAAAATATGCGCATAACTGCCCTGACAAGCGCATAACTGCCCTGACAAGTTCTACGGAAGAAGAAAAGAAGACAAAGGAATTTGCTGAATGGATACTCACAATTGGAGATGGCTTAGCAGGAGATAAAGAGGATGAAACATGGATAAAAATTCCACAAGATTTGATTTTACAAAAAGGACGGGATGAATTGGAGACAATTATGAACAGCACTTATCCAGAACGTCAAAAACTACAATAACAGGACATACCTAGAGGAAAGGGCCATCCTATGTCCAAGAAATGAGATGGTGGACGACATAAACTCTTACATAATGAGTAAAATACCTGGTCAAGAAACAACATATTTCAGCTCGAGATACGGTATGCAAATCAATGTCAACAAAAGAAAGTCAAGATCAATTGTATCCAACAGAGTTTCTAAACAGCTTGAAATTCCCTGGAACTCCAAATCATGAGTTACGGTTGAAAGTTGGACTACCAATAATGCTGCTAAGGAACATCAATCAAAGTGCAGGCCTATGTAATGGAACAAGATTGACTATTACACAGCTAGGAAAATGGCTTATTGAAGCACAAATAATAACGGGAACTAACATTGGAAATAAGGTCTACATTCCACGAATCATCATGTCACCTACTGAATCAAAATGGCCATTTGTGTTGAAAAGAAGGCAATATCCTATATCAAGGTGTGCTTTGCAATGACTATTAACAAAAGTCAAGGACAATCATTAAAAAATGTAGGCCTCTATTTACCAAAACAAGTCTTCACACATGGACAACTATATGTTGCAGTCTCCCCGAGTCACAAGTAGGAAAGGACTGAAAATTATGATTTCAGATGAAGAATCTCCGAAGATAATGTCGCAAAAAACATTGTTTACAAGGAAATTCTATAAAATATGTACTATTTTCAATATTCAGGTAATTTTGCAGAATACAAATTAATCTTATAATACTTAGTAAATGCTTTTTTAACTACTGACTCTTAATTGAAAACAGATGAAGATCAATATATACAGCCGCGCGGCGATCCAATGCTTCAACAACCATGGCAAGGACCAATCTTCCGCTAAGAACTCAGCTCCAGTCAGGTAGACACCTCAAACCAAACAGCAAAGCTCGATCAAGAATTTCTTTTCCGTGCTGCTGCGGGTGAAACAAGTGTTACCTGCAAACAGAAGAAAAGAGAATGTCAAATATAAAATAAACTCATTGTTCAACCTCCGATGCTTATTTCAATTCATTATAAAAAAAAATCAGTATCTATGATCTACTATTGAAAAAACAATCAATATATACGACCTACAGCGATTAGGACACAACAAATGATTATTAAGCAACAAAATCTACCAGCATGGACAAGTTTGAAATAAACTGTGAAAAATCAGGGGAAAAAAAACTGAAACACAATGTGGGAAATGGCCAGGGAGGAACACTGAATTTATATCTAGCTAAAAGAGAATAATAGCATTAGGCACATAAATAAAACTCAAAGGTCAATCCTGAGTTCAAGAGATACTTTTTTTGGTTGAACAGTAAGCAGTAACACCGCTCTTTCAATTAAGAAATTCAAGAGACACTTTAGAATTGCTGTTATATTTATACGTACCCCTGAATGGCTGCTGCTAGAGCTTGAAGTATCTGAAGCAGTGGCTGATGCCTTCTAAGAGTCTTCCAGGTAGGACTTAAAAAGAGGAACAGGAGGGAACTTCTCCTGAAGGCCAGCCTCATAAGCGAAATTCACAACATCAAGCTGCTGCCTCTTACCAATTAGTTCATCAATGATATCTGCAAAAGAAAAGGTATTAACATGTAGTGACTAATCTGCTTAGAAATAGTCCACACAAAAGCACCAGCCATGCAGCAGTGAATGTGTACTCTGGAATGCAAAACCAAACTGCCATGAATTTGGGCAGCAAAAAGGCATGAAATTGTTGGTGTTGTAGCAGCATAGTTTATAACAAGATAATGTAGAAATTTACGTTGGAATTTGGAAAAGAAAAGAAGATTGTTTGGCACTTCTTAGCATTGTACTGAGGGGTGTGCAGCACTGCAACAGGGGAGTCCAGAAACTTGCTGTTAACGACACTGCAACACTGAATTGCATTTCACTCTAAGACAACCATACTGTAGACACAAGAATCTAGCGACATCTATCTAAAGGCAAAGCAATGGCCCCCAAGACAAGCGCATGATGGCCCTCATGTAGAGAAGACACAGTTATCCTGAGCACTTGATAAAACACTAGACCACCACCTTTTGTAGCACATGGCTATGACAGAGACCACCCAGGCCATGAAGACGGGCCTTGCTCTAAAAGACATACTCCAATCTAATCATACCACTACTATCATAACCTTGCACAGTGGAGTAATTAGCAGTGGAAAAATAATGAAGGAACTTTTAAACTCATTTTGCCTGGGTAATTTTCTTCTTACCCTCCTACAGAGGCTATGGAAATGCTGACATTAAATGCTAGATCTAAGCTGATTAGTACCCACTGGCCACTGAACACTCGGTCAACCCCAAATCAACCATCTCAACCATAAAGGTTCATCACTTGGCACACACAACAGCTCAAACAAATTTTGCGCAGCAAACTGGAACAAAAATGAAGGCAGCATGTATATATACCAGCCATTTCTTCATAGAGGCCGAGGGTGAGCGCGAGGCGTGGCATCTGCCGGCGCCAGGAGAAGCTGACGACAATCCTGCGGTAGAGCGACCTGTCCTCCCTCTCCAATACAGCAAACGTAGCAACATGCTGCAGGAAGGCGTGCGCGTCGGACGGCTTCGCCCCCTCAACTCCCCACTTCTTCTCGATGGCATCCTTCTACTCCCTACAGGCCAAGTCGGCGGGGCTCCGCACCTAGCTCGCTCGAGGAAGCCGAAATTATCCGCCAGCTGCTGGTAGAGGCGCGTGCAGGGGCAGTAGCGACTCAAGCGCCGGCAAAGCATGGCGGACGGAAGGTGCAGGCAAGAAGGTGCTCTGATGGAGTCTATCCGAAGCCGGCGGAGGATGCAGACTTCCTCGGTGCCGTCGCTGCTGGGCTGGGACTGAGGCAAAGATTGCAAAAGGGGATATAATAAGCTGTGAGCTTCGTGGGGGCTGACACGGGGGGCTGGGTGGGCGAGTGGATAGGGACAGCACGATGGCGTGACGCGTGCACTTGCACGTGTCGAGAAAAAGCTAACAGGCACACTTTAGAGGAGCAACGTCATTATATTATATGAGAAGAAAAGGTAAACGGCGTCAAAAAAGAAGAAAAGGTAGACACACTAATTCACTATACAATGAAAATAACGAGATCTTTAAAGATAAAAAAATAGCTTAAAGAGTAAGAAAAAATAGGTATGACATACATTCTCTATCTTTGAAAGCTAAAACTATTAGAATCTATGGCAGTCAAATACATTTAAGTTTGACCAATTTAATACTCTCTCCATCTTAAAAATCATGTAAATCTCGCTTCTCGAGAAGTCAAAAAACAATAAACTTTAACTAAATTTATATTATCTATATTTAGATGTCCAATAAAATTAAACACAAACATATATTCCATGACAAATCTAACAGTACTTAATACACAATATAAATATTAAAACAACTCTACAAGTAAAAGCTTTTAGGGACAATAAGAGAAATTTATTTAGGTGGTTACTTTATACTCCGTTAAAGAATTACAATCGATTTAGGTAAAGGTCCTAAAAATGTAACTTGATTTATAAAAAAAAAAATATGAAATATTAAAATCTCAAAAAATAAAAATAACACCAATTAATTGATGGTACATATATTCAAAATCTAACACGTGCATTATCTTTGAGCAATCAAGTGCTAAACCATAATCAAGTTTTGTGAAATATAATAACAATAATCTTCAACTAAATAAAAAATTAAATAAGGATCTGAAAAAAAAAACACCCGCAACGCACGGGTTGGTGAACTAGTACCTAATAATAAAGAGGCAAAACTTTCCGCCAATATTTTTGGTCCACCCCCTTTTTTCGTCCATCTACTTTTTGGTTCATCCTTAAGGTGACCTGAATAGCTACGGATTACAATTGTAATCTGAATAGAATTTTCAGAAGATATTAGAATAGGGAGAGGAAGACCGAAAATAAATCGTAGACTACCGGCAAACCAACAACCATATGGATGGACATGGTAACAAGACTCGATGGGCAAGAAACGAAATTCTAAAAAGAAACAAGAAAGGAAATACGAACAAGACAGTGGGTGTTCAGATCTGGAAGAAAAATTGAATTTGATAAAAAAACAAGAAAAACAAGAAAGGAAATTCTGAAAAAAAAACAAGACAGGTGCTGTGTCGGATCTGGAAGAAAATTCGAATTTGATGAAAAACAAAAAAAAATCAGGATTACGTCGAGCCACAATGCCTTCATAGTTGTCCTGGTCGGTCTTGGTCTATCATCTCCTATGTCATGTCAGTACTTCATCTTCTATCTAAAAAAATTGAGAGAAAAGGAGAAAAGAAATAATCCAAATAAATAAATCTCCAAATCCCATAATAAAAACAAATAAAAAAGAGCTCGTAAACAAAAGATGCAGAAGATTTTCCATCTGATTTCCAATAAAAAAACTCGCGTCTTCTGCTACCTCATAATTCACAATGTATTGCCCTGCCATGGATCTATCCGCTCCAACCATGAATCTGCCAACTGCACCGGCTACGTCCTCAGCCAGAACAATACGAAAGTTAAAGGCAGCGAGAGCCCACTGCACGGACACAGATCGAACCTCGCGTGGAAGGATCGGACATTAGAACCGAGGCGCGGTGATTTGGAC
This sequence comes from Chrysopogon serrulatus, assembly GCA_015844335.1. Classification (NCBI taxonomy): domain Eukaryota; kingdom Viridiplantae; phylum Streptophyta; class Magnoliopsida; order Poales; family Poaceae; genus Chrysopogon; species Chrysopogon serrulatus. Next base: position 80,296 of record JADLZL010007662.1, on the reverse strand, counting down.
ATTAACCTTATTACTGTGTAGCTCTTCTCCCCTATCGATGTGAACTCCAGCTCCGTCGGCTCCATGGCCTGTAGGTGGCGAGCAACGACGTCGACACCTTGTATGTGCCACCCCACCCACGATTGGTTAGTGTCTGTGTGTGCGTGACGGTGCCCACAATGGTCGAGCCCTTGACGCCGTCGATAGGCCACTGAGAAGGATGAGTAGTTGAGGCTGCTCATGGAGTAGGTGTTGCTCTTGATGCTCGCATACTCCTAGCTCTGCGCAAAGGTAGCGATCGTGGTGGAGCTGTAATTGAACATACACATTTATTCAATAGCCTATTTTCTTTCAACGCACAGGCATATACTCTATCTTTTTTTCTTTTTGCTCCTGAATTTCAAATGATTATTTACTATTTTATAAAAGTGTATTCTAGGATGGTCGTATGGAAAAGATTCAGAAGATGATATCATGCTATTTTGAAACAGAGGTGCAAAAGCAATTGTTGACAGTGTGGCCTATAACAGGAACATACCAGATACCAACAACATTAACAGAAATTACCTAGCTTTCTACTGTTAAGTAATAAATATTGAATAAACAAATAATATTTTTATTATTACCCGTTGTAACGCACGGGCATATTTCCTAGTATACATATATATATGGGCATATATATGGCCATATGGGGGCCGGGGCGAGGCTTACAGCACGTACGTCCTCGACTGTTTCATCATCGTGGAAACATGGACATATTCTCTTCTCGGCGATCTATTTGCTGGCACAGCAGCGGCATCAGGAAAGCGTTTCCATGCGCTGTTGTGGCCGCTGCTGCGTCCATCGTCGACGCGCCCGCGCGTTTGGGCGGCAATCAAAGCCACGCCTCTGCTATCATCCCATCATCGGACGCTGCCCGTGATGCCACCGTCGCCGACAAGACCACGGCGGCCCCCCATATGCTCCCGCCGAACCACCCCAGACCATCCGGGTGCGCCGCATTGCCGCTCATCTCATCGCCACGGATCATCCCGTTTCGGTGGACGCCGGCGACGGAGCCTTCTGGAGAGGTGGTGGTGCCCCGCTTATGGCGCCGTCGACTGGAGAGTCGACGTGGCTGCGGATGACGAAGCCGTATATGCATGTAGCCATGACGAGGGCATCGTCGCGGTGTCTACCGCGTTCCTCAGGTACATGCGCACGGACGCCGACGTCGCCGCGGTGCTCGGGCACGAGGTCGCGCATGTGATCGCGAGGCACGGCCTCGAGACGCGGCGGAACAGGTTTTGGGTGGGCTTCCTCGTCAACTTCGCCGCAGAGCTGCTCAACGTGCCGCGGGGCAGATTCACGGAGGACAAGTGGGAATTCATCTTCCAGCGCCCGTGGCACTTCAGGATGGAGTACGAGGCGGATCATCTTGGCCTCCTCCTCCTTGCGGCCGCTGGTTACGATCCACGCGTTGCCCCAAAGATGTGCGAGAAGCTCGGACGACTTGTTGAGATGGCAAGACGGCATTCAGCAACAGATGATGAGGATGTCCTATGGTCAACCCATCCTGCACATGCAGAAAGAATACGGCGTTTATCGCAAGCCGAGGTCATGGACCAAGCACTGGACATGTACAGACAGGCTCTTAGATCCGGGAAAGGAAAGCGCACTCAAGGTCTAGATTCTTGGTCATCTGCGTTCAGTTTCGGACTCTCGTGGGCTCTATTCTGGGCACAAGAATGGTCGCAAGGAGTTCCAAATCTCTGGAACCGCATCAGGACTTCGTTTAGCTCTCGACCACCGGCCGATCACAGGGGCCGTGGGGCTCAGGTGCAGATGGTGCCGGCGAGCTGGAGGTGCAACAAAGGCATTGCTGTTGGATCCTTATCTGTTCAGAAAGCCATCTCATTTCAATATGGCACGGACTATGCATCCGTCGGCTGCTGGCAAATGCAGAATAATCATGTGCATCGTGCTTATCAGTCTGCCTACGTCCAAGGAAACACCGGTTCCCCTTGCGCCAGAGTGTACTGGGATCAATCTGGTGCTCATGCTCCACCAAAGGTGAAGCTCTTCATGTGGCAGCTTAAGCATGGGAGGCTATGGCCAGCGGATCCATCCGCCTCATCAGCGTCACCGTCACCGGCTGCAAGACGATAAACATTAATGTCTGCCTCTTCTCTTCTGTGATCAAGATCTGGAATCCGCAGCCACATCACGTTTGACTGCTGCTCCGTCCTCGCGCCTATTGTTCCATCCGCCTGTTGCTAATTTGCTTGCATCGACCACCTCGTCCTTTGAATATGATCAAGTGACCATCAGTATGAGCAATATTTTATTTGTGAGAATTCCGCAGAATAAATTTACTATAAATTAACTACAGCCAAGGTCAGAGCTCACTACAGGAGGCGACGGCTTTTCCGAGTGTCCAAGGCACTCGGAAAAGGCCCAAATGCACTCGGAAAAGGCTTTTCCGAGTGTGGCACTCGGAAAAGGACACTCGGTAAATTAATTGACGGTAAAGAATCTCTTTTCCGAGTGCTGGATGTCATGCACTTGAAAAAGGCTTTTCCGAGGGTCACTTCGACTCTCGGCAAACATTTGGCGCCGTCGTGCCAAAAGGCGGACGTCGTCATTGTCTTTTCCGAGTGCCACACTCGGTAAAGAAAATTCTAGATTTTTTTAAAAAAAATCTTTTACGAGTGTTACACTCGGAAAAAGAATTTTTTTAAAAAGAGAGCAATATTCTTTACCGAGTGCCTCTAGCTTGGCACTCGGTAAAGAAGGTTGCTTTTCCGAAAGTGCTCTGGTCATGGCACTCGGAAAAGCTGGAAAACCTGATTTTTCAGATTACAATCTTTACCGAGTGCCATGGTCATTGCACTCGGAAAAGAAATTTAATCTTTTTTTATTTTTTTATATTTCCATCTAAACCACACAAATATATCACAACATATTATACACAAACCTTGCATTCCAGACAACATATCTATTACAAAATCAGATCATTCATTGCCAATCTAGCGACCAAAACATCACCAGAACAGTTAACATAAGGTTCTCACAAAGATTAGAAAATAATAATTATAAACAGGAGCAACACCTAAGTTTCCCAAATAAGTTTCTCACAACTTGACCTATAGCTTGTGTTTGTCTTTGCAACTTGCCCTCCTTGTGGTGGTTGAGTAGCAATGGCCTGCATTTAAGTACCAAAAAAAGCGATTAAATTGAAAAATTATAGCATGTTACAAAGTTAACAAAGACACAAGCTCTGAACTGCAAGGCTATATAGCTAGCAGAGTTTATAGGTTCATATTTAGAATAAGGTTTTCTTTATCAAGAAAGCTAGGCTGAACTTTACCGAGCAATACATACTCCAAAGGTTTGACAGTTTTAGCTGTACTAAAATAAATGTCAGGGGCGGTCATAAGCTAACAACCTAGAGCTGTGAGGAACCCTTCAATTTTCAGACATCTCATGAAAAAAAGACTTGCATTAATATTTTAGTAGGATACTAAAAAGTACTAAAGAGAACACTTCAAGATACAGCCATACAGATAGACTTCAGCCGACCAAGAAAACCAACAAAGAAGATAAATTAACTATAACAGCTACCAAGTATGGTCTGTACCTAACCATGAACCCCAAATTTTTGTCATAAGGAAGATTTTACTGGACCCTAAAAACATAAAAGTAGCAGTCCAACACATGTGAATCCTAAAAGTTAGAACCAATTACCTATATCATAGAGTGATAGTTATAGTTTGGCCATGAACAAGTACATAGCTCCTATCAGTTTTTCAGACACTGCTTCTCCATTCTCTTTTTTTTTACTTTATCTAACACATCAGTCTTCAAATAATAGTAACAATTAGTAGTTACGTATAGCCTTTGAACATAATTAAACTAATTAAACAAGTCAATTTACTGTCCCAAAGCATTCCATTTGCCAACAGTGACAGATCAAAGATAGAATAAGAAAAACAATAACTTTGACATTATGTTTTAATCAGCAAGTTCTATTGCAGAAAATATTTCTAAATTCCATTTTCTATACCAGTTCTGTACAATCTGCTACAGACTCTGATCCAAGAGCATGATTTAAGTTTGGTTTCAAGCCAACCAAAACAACAACTATGTTCTTCCTATACAATTTGTCAATGAGCAAGCCAGTCCTACACACATAAAACATGTTATGAAACTGCAGTCACAGTAGATCTAATATTGTAAAAGGGAACTAAAATGATACTATTCAAAAACAAGCTACCTAGGCTCACATGATCTTCTATTTTTTCTCAAATAATTTTATAAATTTCCATTAACGGGCAAGTTAAATCAACCAATAGATGTCTAGCATTAGCACTGTAAATGCATTGTGTCTTTACCTAAACTGAGCCAGAATATTTTACCATCATGCAAGATATATTTGCCAGAATATTTGCTGTCAAAACAAATGGAGCCAGACAAGATAACATAACTAGGACAAAATGCTTTTACAAAGGTAATAAATAGCCATTGAAAGAATATGTAAAAAATGGCTTTGTTCTTTAGTTTGGACCACACGCACATACTGTTAAAAAAATCAAATAATATGTAAAATGAATAAACATACCAACGTGGCTAGGAGCACCTCACTCTTTGGTGCAGTGTTCATCAGAACCTTGTGAGAATCAAAATGCTGAGACACAAGCTAGCTAGAACTGATTCGTTAGTATACTGTTAATTCAGTTTTAGGGCTTCTAACCATCTGAAACCATGCCATCCTTAGTTTAGGTGATACGAAAAATTCAGAGAGCAGAACAGACATTGGGGACCCAACAAAAAAATTCTGCTAAGGCCGGTGGCTACATATAAATACCAAACTTAACCGGTCTAATCATGTATGTATATCAGTTCTACTGAAATACACCTACTGCGATTACAAAATTAAAATTTAATCAGAGTTTCTTCTCTCTTCATTTTTAGCAAAAGATCAAACAAAGTTCCACACTCTAATACTCTATCTGTGCATCGTGCATTGTGTAATCCTACAGGTAGTAGCGTAGGTCAGGTAGATTGTTGCAGATCTACATTATCAGATTATAGGCTTACAACCACAGATGAACTCACGGCAAAACTGCAAGACAAGCAAGCCCAATGTAATTAAGTATGTGCAAGGGAATTAAGTATGTGCAAGGGAAGAGAAGAGGCGCGCATACCTGGAAGGTGGTCGTTGCCGGTGGGGGCTGGCCGCGGCTCCTGTACGGCATGGGGAGGCGCGGGACGGGCGGGGCCTGGGCGCTGCTCGTTCTGCGGGGGGCCGGCGCGGCGGAGCAGCGGCGGACGGGGCTGGGCGGCGCTGGCCAGCCGCACGTGGGGCGGCTGCGGCCGCACGCGCCGGGCGGCGGCCAGCGAGCGCGCCGGCCCCGCGGCCGCGCCGGGCGGGGGGCTGGCCGCAGGTCCCGCTTGGCGGCGCGACGGCGAGGCAGGAGCAAAAGGGCGGCCGGGGCCGCCGGCGCGGCCGCCCAGCGCGCGGCGGCGCGGGCACCGGGAGGGAGGCGGACGTGGTGGCGCTGGCGGCGCTGCGGCAGCCGCAGCTGCGGCGCCCGGCGACGGGGAGTCTTGCGGGCGGGCATGAGGCGCTTGCCGGGCGGCGGGTGAGGGAGTTGGGGGGGGGAGGTGAGCTGAGAGTGGAGGTGTATTGGGCCGGGCCTGATTTAGATTTTAGGGTTTGGGCTTTTTCGAGTGTCCGGCTGGCACTCGGACAAGAAATTGACCTTTACCGTGTGCTTTATGTCAGGCACACGGAAAAGATACTCTTTTCCGGGTGTCTTTACCACGACACTTGGAAAATTATTATTTTTTATTTGTTTTTTGCCTAATTTTTTGGTAGCCCTCCAACATTATTTGTAACTCAATTTTAAAAATTTAAACTTTTTAAAATTTGTTTGCTATATTTCTTGAATTTATTTTGTTTCTTTGCATTTTTCAACAACAAGTTAATTTGAACTGGAGGTGCATAAAATAATAGAGTTTAATGATTCGAAAAATGATATTCATGATTTAGAGTGTATTTTGAGGCCGTATCCAGGAACTCGCCCGAAAATTTGAATGTCTTGTGCGCGAAACATGAGCGTCGGCATGCGGTCTAAGTGTTTTAAAATTATATAAAATGCGAACGAAGTCCAAAAATTACGAAACTTGACGAGGTGAGATGTTATTGCATGTAGAGGCTATGATAAAAAAACTGAGACCATTTCGAGGAAATTGTGACGTCGGATGTTCAAAATCCGCACATCATCACATGTGATCACATTCATCATATGCGGAGATGTCCGGGTTTTGAGCATCCGACGACACAACTTCATCGAAATGGTCTCAAATTTTTATCATAGCCTCTACATGCGATAACATGACACCTCGTCAAGTTTCATGATTTTCGGACTTGGTTCGCATTTTATATAATTTTAAGACACTTAGTCCGCTGCCGGGCCATGTTTTTTGAACAAGACGCTCAAATTTTCGGGCGAGTCCCCTGGATAAGGCCTCGAAATAGAGTCTAAATCATGAATATCATTTTTAGAATCGTTAAACTCGATTATTTCATGCACCTGCAGTTCAAATTAATTTTTTTTGCGTAAAAAATGCAAGGAAAGAAAATAAAATTAAAAAATATAGCAAAAAGTAATAAACAAGTTCCAAATTGCAACATGTGCTTTAAGGTCATGTAAAATGCCCACATAAAAAATATTGAGGCAAAAATAATAATTAAAAACAAATTTTTCGAGTGCCTCTATTAGCACTTGAAAAGATATTCTTTTCCGAGTGTTCAACAAAGCAACTCTCGGAAAAAGTTTTTTTTTCCGAGTGTTGGAAGGCAGCACTCGAAAAAGAATATTTTTTTTTCCAAGTGCTAACGGCCGGCTCTCGAAAAAGGTTAACGGCGGGGATGTGAGTAAACGGCACATAATAAATGTTTTTCCGAGTGTTTTTTTTTCCGAAAAGTGCGACACTGAAAAAGAGCCTCTTTTTTCCGAAATTGTCGTTCTTTTCCGAGAGCTGGACACTCGGAAAAGGGCCAGTTTTCCGAGTGTTGGCTTTGCCGTGTGGCGGCACTCGGAAAAGAGCACCTTTTTCGAGTGCCCGAGTTTTGGCTCTCGGAAAAGAGTTTGACACTTGGAAAAGCCGGCGCCTCCTGTAGTGGCTTGTCCAGATATGCATCTTCTCCGGCTAGGATGTTAGTTACAATGAGAAAAGCACATAAGTCATTCATGCTCCTCATTGTCACTTCAAGAAGCAAGCGTTCCAGTAGATCCACAATGCCAATATAAGATAAAATTTGCAGAATTCATAGCATATAGCGGATAAATTTGCAGAACTTGAGGCTTTGTCTACAAAAATGAAGCCAAACATCTATGAATCACAAATGTTTACTATATTTTATATTTCACGTCACAGATATCAAGGCAGGATAACAAACCCAGTAGGGGCAAGTTGAGAGGTTAACCTTCATAGATTGCAAGACAGGGGCCCAACAAATGAGGTACAAATTTTTAGATGACATTTATCATTTATGCGCAGCCTATTGTAAAAATTCCAGTGAGAGTTTATCCATACTTATTGTTATTCCAGGTAAACAGACAACAACGTAAGCACATCAACTTAGACATTTCTTGTGAAAGTCACAAAGCATTTGCAGATAAAGAGAAGGCAAAGGCTCTAGGGTAAGTTCTGATGTCTGGATCATTTCACTCCACATGAAAATAGAAGATGTTCCAACTGAAGTATGCAATTATTATCACCAAGTATGTGCAACCGATCTGTTCATGGTACAAGCACACTGCGCAAACATGTGATGAACCTATGTGCATTATCTCCATTCTGGGACACTGAAAAGCGAAGAAAGATCACACACGAAGAGCACCATTTCATTATTGAAGACTTGGCGTAGAGCACTTGCCAAGATAGTTGCAGAGATGACTTTTAATGTTGTAGAAGGTGAAGGCTTCAAGGGTGACTCAAAGACACTTGAACTATGATTTGATCTACCTTCCAGAATCACTGTCGCATGAAGATTTACCTAGAAGAGAAGACAAATTTGAAGAAGAGCATGATGGGTCATCGAATTTGTTTCACAACAGATACATGGGCATCAGGTCAAAATCTAAACTATATGAGCTTGACTGCTCATTGGGTGGATGATGATTGGGTCCTTCAGAAAAGGGTTCTCAACTTTTGTTTGTTTCCCAACCACAAGTGTGAAACGTTTGAAGAAAAGATTGAATAGTGCCTCTTGGAGTGGGACATTGACAATATATTCATTATTACTATTGACAATGCTTCTTCAAATGATTCTGCAATTACCCATTTGAAGACAATCAGCAAGGACTTGAAGACATTTTGGATATGAATTCATACATATCAGATGCTGCTGCCATCTTGTTAATTGAATTGTCAAGAGTGGGCTGTAAATTGGGAAGCGTTGAACCTCCCGTAGGAGGCCGCACCTTTGTTATATAGGCAAGAAAGAGCCCCTTGCGTGGCTTACAAGATATGCCCGGGTTTGTTGAGATTCTAGGATAAGATTTACAGCTAATAACATCTATACAGGATATGCTACAACAAGATAATCTCGTCTACAACAAACTCCATGATCTGCAACTAACCCGGGCTCGGTTACATGAACGTTTGTTAACATCCTCCCTCAATCTAAACCTGGTGCTTGGAGGTTGAGATTGCACTTCAGTTCTCGTAGCTTGAAGACTGGAAGAGGTTTTGTAAATCCATCAGCTACTTGATCTCCGGTACCTATCGGCTTGACCTTGAGCAACTTGCGTGCCACTCGTTCTCTGACAAAATGATAGTCAATCTCAATATGCTTAGTTCGAGCATGAAACACAGGATTTGCAGAGAGATACGTTGCACCAAGATTGTCACACCATAGAGTAGCTGCAGGTGGAGTTACAACTCCAAGTTCCCGTAGAAGAGACTGAACCCAAACAATTTCAGCTGTTGCATTCGCCATAGCCTTATATTCTGCCTCTGTACTTGATCGAGAAACTGTTGCCTGCTTTCTAGCACTCCAGGACACAAGATTCGATCCAAGAAAGATAGCAAATCCACCTGTGGAACGTCTATCATCCACATCTCCTGCCCAGTCGGCATCAGAAAAGCCGCTTACACAGGTTGACGACTTTGTTATCTTGAGTCCAAGCCTTGCAGTACTCTTTATATATCTCAAAATACGTTTAACTGCTGTCCAATGATCAGAGGTTGGAGCATGCAAATATTGAAAAACCTTGTTGACAGCAAAAGCGATATCTGGCCGTGTCAAGTATTGCAAGGCTCCAACTATACTTCTATATCTTGTAGAATCTTCAACACCCAAAGGTGTTCCTTCATATGCAAAGAGTTTTTCAGAAACTGACATAGGTGTACTGGCTGGTTTGCAGTGCTGCATGCCTGTTCTCTTCAGCACATCATTCGCATACTTTGCTTGGGATAGGACTATACCGTCATGCACCTTAGAGACCTCAATACCAAGAAAATAGTGAAGCTCTCCTAAATCTTTCAATGCAAAATCTGATCTGAGAGCTTGAAGTAAGACTTTGGTCCCCTCAGGAGAAGAACTTGCCACTATGATATCATCAACATAAACAAGGATATACATAGTCAAGGTACCTTTCTTATAGAAGAAGAGAGAGGTGTCACCCTTAGACGATCTGAAACCGAGAGCTAGAAGCTTCACACTCAATCGATGATGCCACGCACGAGGTGCTTGCTTAAGCCCATAAAGTGCTTTATCAAGTTTACAAATATAGTTAGGATATAACTTGTCTTGATACCCAGGAGGTTGTCTCATGAACACGTCTTCCTCTAGAACGCCATGAAGAAACGCATTCTGTACATCCAACTGACGAAGACTCCAGCCATTTGACACTGCAATAGAGAGCACCAATCTTATAGTGGCTGCCTTAACAACCGGACTAAATGTGTCCTCATAATCAATTCCATATCTCTGCTTAAATCCCTTGGCTACAAGTCTTGCTTTGTGCCTGTCTATACTGCCATCTGCCTTCCTCTTAATCTTATATACCCATTTACAATCTATAACATTCCTCCCTTTCTCAGGTGGTACAAGGTGCCAAGTTTTATTTTTTTTGTAGAGCAAGAAACTCAGCATCCATTGCATTCTTCCAATTTCTGTCCTGCAAGGCCTCATCAAGGTTATTTGGCTCGCCATTAGCAGCTAAGAGACCATACCGTACTGTTCCATCTGTGAAACGCTTGGGTTGGCGAATCCCGGCCTGCAATCTGGTCCTGGGACGTTGTGGAGAGACTTCAATGGGAGCACCATCAAGGGCAACACCAGGTGATCCAGGTGATGCAGGTGCAGGTGGATCGAGTTCAGGACCTGCGCCAGCGCCGGCCGCAGGTGATCCTAGAGGAGGCGGTGTGGCTTGACGTGGTGACTGCAGTGGAGTCGAAGTAGACGCAGACGGCCCAGACGATCCAGCCCCTCCTTGCTGTCGAGGGCAAGCTTCTGGGCAAGCTGTTGGAGGGCTATCGGGAGCTGCATTGCATGGCGGGGCAGGACTGGACGGCAGCTGATCCGAGGCAGATACGCCTGTACCTCGTACTGAGGAAGGCAGAGAAGCATCCTCATGTCCCTGCGTTGAACCATCATTCCCTGCAGAATTTGTACCGAAATTTTCCTGCACACTTGGCAAAACATTATCAGCAGCTTCTGGCAGAATACTAGCACTATTGTCATGTATATTTCCACCTCCTGAACTGATGAAAAGATTTGGTGGAAGTAGGCTGAGTTCGGAATGAAGGCGAGCGCCAGCATTAGGATTTAGTTTGGAGAAGGGAAAAATGCTCTCATCAAACACAACGTCACGTGAGATGTAGATGCGTCCAGAAGAGATGTCTAGACATTTGAATCCCTTGTGCAAATTACTGTAACCGAGGAAGGCACACTGCTTTGAATGAAAAGAAAGCTTGTGAGAATTATAAGGTCTCAAATTTGGCCAACAAGCACATCCAAAAACTCTAAGAGATCCATAATCTGCTTGCATCTTGAAGAGACGCTCAAGAGGTGTTTGAAGATTAATGACTCTACTAGGAGTTCTATTAATGAGATAGGTAGCCGCTAGAAAAGCTTGGTCCCAATATTTTAGAGGCATGGAGGATTGGGCTAAGAGAGACAATCCTACTTCAACTATGTGCCTATGTTTTCTCTCGGCTGCTCCATTCTGTTGATGGGCATGAGGACAAGATACAAGATGAGTTATGCCAATCTTTGAGAAGAAGGAGTTCAACTTCTCATACTCTCCTCCCCAATCTGATTGAAGGGCAAGGATTTTTCTATCAAACTGTCTTTCAACAAGTTGCTGAAATTCGTGAAAACGTTGGAACATTTCAGATTTGTGTTTGAGAAGATAAATCCATGTGAATTTGCTATAGTCGTCAATAAAGCTAACATAAAATTTATTTCGTCCAAAGGAATCACAAGCTGGCCCCCATACATCTGAAAACACTAACTGTAAGGGGAAACTAGACTGACTTGACGACTTATGATATGGTAACTGATGACTCTTGGCCATTTGACACGAATCACAAACTGAACCTATCCTGGACTCGGAGGAACATGACAACTTGTTCCTTTTTACAACTTGTTGAACGACTTCAAACGACGGATGCCCTAGGCGATGATGCCATCTCTCCAAGGAAGGATGAGCACCACTGGACGACGCGAGGGCTTGTTTATTCTTGAGGGTGGCAGCTGGTAGAGGATAGAGACCTCCTCTACATGGTCCTTCCAGAAGAGTTCTCTTCGTTGCTTGGTCCTTAATAAAGAAACGATGGGGATAAAACTCAAAATATGCTTTATTATCTGATGCAAGGCGATGAACTGAAACAAGATTCTTTGTGGTACTTGGAACATGGAGAACATTATTGAGAAAAAGATTTCGTTCAGGAGTGTGGCAAATAACACGACCAACATGTGCTATATCCATACCTGAGCCGCTAGCCGTGTGGATCTGTTCTCCTCCATTGTACCGATCACGGATCATCAGCTTGTCGAGCTCCCCAGTGATGTGGTCGGTGGCTCCTGTATCAGTGTACCAGTTGGAGTCCACCCCATAGCTACCATGGCTGGCAGCGTTGGCGCTCTTGTCCTCAGAGACAACGAAGGTCTCGTCGAAGCGGTACCAGCAGTCCACGACGCCGTGTCCCTCCTTTTTGCAGAGCTGGCATTTAATCTTTTGCTTACCAGCGTTGTTGAAGTTGCCGCGCCCACGTCCGCCATTGCCGTTGCTGTTGCCGCGACCGCGATGTCCACGGCCACGGTTGTTGCGGCCACCACCACGCCCACGAGAAGCAGCATTCGCAGACGAGGATGAAGAGCCGCCATGGAGCAGATCGATCCGCTGCTCGAAGGACTGCAGCTGTGTGGAGAGCTCGGTGACAGAGATCGGCTCTACACGGGCCAGGACAGACGTGACGACGGGGTTGTGTTCCAGGTCGAGGCCCGTGCAGATGTAGGAAACGAGCTCCTCATCATCAATGGGCTTGCCTGCTGCCGTCATCTCATCGGCAAGGGAACGCATCTTGCCGATGTATTCTTCAACGGACATGGTTCCCTTCTTCGTGGTCGCCAACGCGATGCGGGTGTTCACAGCACGCGCTCGGGTTTGCGATGCAAACAGCGCCTCTATCGTCTCCCACAGCGCCGCAGCAGTTCCACATCAAGATGGCAACGGGGAATTCCCCGTCGGGGGTTAGCGCCCCATCCCCCCCCCCCGGGGGAAATAATTTCCCCATCCCCATCCCCGTCCCCCGTCAACGCTATGGGGGAAACTTTCTTCCCATCCCGTCCCCCTGCGGGGATTTAATCCCCGGATCTCATCCCCGTCAAAAAAGTACTCTGTTAGAGTGGAAAGGGCAAAAGCAAAACAATTTATAATCTCACAAAATGTAAAGAACGATAGTGCAAAGAACAATATGCTAGTTCTCTTCTCTCCAATCCAGATAAAATACATGCCTAAGAGAAAGGAGACAAAAAAGACTAGTTCTCTTCTCTCAGATCCAAAGAAAATACAAACCAAAAAGAAAATACTACTACTACTGCTATCAATTAATCCTCCGTCCACTCTCTGCAATTCTCAAGTACTGCAGTTCTCAGCAGTGAGCACCTTCTTGTGGATTTGGATGAGGACCATGACGGAGATTTAGGATGTCAGCTAATAGGACAGGACCGCCGAGCGCAGCAGGCCAGCAGCTCACGCGTACCTGCAGCGGCAGGTCCGCATGGGTATGCGGACTAGGAGCAAGCACCGGCGGCTTGAACTTCGTCAGTGGCTGGTGTTCGTCGGTGGCTGGGGTGCGGGAGGTGGAGCCAGAGAGAAAGCGCAAAGTTGCGGCTGAGAGAAGTGAAGAGCAATAGAACTAGGGTTACACGGATGACAGCTCACAATATATACTCTTGGCTAGCTAGTGGGCCTTTAGATGGGCCTTCTCCTTCGTTCAGTGGCTCGGTTGCCCTATTTTGCATGTGAAGCGGGGCGGGGCTGCGGGGAACGGGGACGGGGACCAGACATCCGTCCCCGCCCCCGCGATCCCCGACGGGGACAAGTTTTACACCGTATGAATCCCCGTGGGGATCAATTTTATCCCATCCCCGTCCCCTAATAGGGGAATTCCCCGCGGGGAATCGGGGAACGGGGCCCCGTTGCCATCTTTAGTTCCACAGGTAGAAACCTGTTTCAGAACTTCACGCGAGAGGGACGCGACGAGGTAGCTGAAGACCTGCTGGTCTAGGGCCAGCCAGGTCGTGTACGCCGGGTTCGGCACTTTGCTCTTGCCGTCGGCGCCGTCAATCTCCTTGGATGGAGCTTTGGAGGCACCCGTGATGTAATCCATCAGTTGTGCGCCGCGGATGGCCGGAAGTACTTGAAGCTTCCAAAGGGCATAGTTGGACCGGGAGAGTTTCTCGGTCACAGGATGGCCAAAGGTGGATGGGAGCACGGCGGCGGCGGCGTTGGAAGTCGACATATCGTTGGATGATTGAGGTGTAGAGGAAAGGCTCTAGATACCATGTAAATTGGGAAGCGTTGAACCTCCCGTAGGAGGCCGCACCTTTGTTATATAGGCAAGAAAGAGCCCCTTGCGTGGCTTACAAGATATGCCCAGGTTTGTTGAGATTCTAGGATAAGATTTACAGCTAATAACATCTATACAGGATATGCTACAACAAGATAATCTCGTCTACAACAAACTCCATGATCTGCAACTAACCCGGGCTCGGTTACATGAACGTTTGTTAACATGGGCTACAATTCATTGATAGCTCCGTAACAATAAGAAAAGCTGTATGTTATGTGAGATGCTTTCCAGGAAGGTACCAGTTCAAAAGGTGTGTGGAGAAGGAGAAAATATCTGACAAAAGCCTTCTTATGTCAGATGTTGAAACTAGATGGAATTTCACTTATGACTTACCTCATGTTGGAATCTGCAATTAAGCTTGAGAAGGCATTCTTTATATTTGCTAAAGACAGCAAGAGCTATTTATCTCATTTTGGTGAGGCTGGCATCCCAAATGTGCAAAGACTGGACCTATGCGAGAGAATTCATTGCAGCCTGAGGCCCTTTTGTGATGTGATAGTACGACTCCAGTGTAAATAGTGTTCCTGTATACATTTTTGTGAACTTGAGGACTTGCCCTATTTCTAATTCTCAAGCAGTTTCCTGCTGGTGTTCTAAACTCAATAGGTTACTCTGGGTGCATTTGGGTGTCCCTACTGGTGTTACAATTAGAACAAGTTATGCATTTTGGGTGCAATAGTTGGACGTGATAGCATTTTGGATGCAATAGTTGGATGTGATATGTTAGATTACATTTAATATTCTTTGGATATTCAAGTCGCAATAGAGGATGCAGGCTGTACAAGCTAAGCGTTAGAGATTTGTTGGGTGGTTGCACTTAGTACAAGACCTTTTTTTTTCTTGAGAAATAGTACACGGTCTCTAGTACAAGATGAAATTGCAACCTGGAAGTAGTGAACTTGTCCTGTTGCATTTTGTGCCATTTTTACATCTTAGTCGAAGCGTATTTCTGCGAGAAATTTTGATTATTATATTGCTCAATAAGTCAAAGTTTGACTGTGTACTCATGGCGTGTTAAATTTGTGGTAGCATGCTTGTGCACTGAGCTGTCGTACATGATGCCACATCAGCAATGGAGGTAATAAATCGGACTTTTACAATAGTTTATGGAAGTCATTTAGCAACATAGAGTGGTTGACATGGCTCCACATAAGCCAAAATGATTTCGAAACCACTTAGTGAGGTAAGAGTTAGAGGAGTCCAAAAACTGATTATTGTAGAAGGCAAATCAAACTCACACAATAGATGAACCACCCAAATCTGAGCCTTCAACCAGAGCCGTACTTTTGACTTGAGTCTTCTACTTTTCAGTGTCCCATTTTCTAGATTCCATTCTAACAATGTATCTTAAACCAGCGTCTATACTTTTTCTTATGACATGCAATCATAACTTATTTATTGAGTCTATTCCTTCACATCGATGTCCCTCTTCCTCTCCCCGTGATGGGGCTTGGCAATAGTGGCAAACTGGCGCAATATTCGGCATCCCATTTTTTATTGTTGCTGGCTTCGATCTATTTCCATGCACTGATGCTGATTTCAGACTTGTCCCTCGGCCCTCACCAAAGTTGCTCAATGGCTTCTCTTGTCTAAAACTCAAATAACAAGTGCATAAGGTGAAATGTCTACCAGGAAGGACTGATCACTACCAAAAATTTCATAAATTAACAAGTCTTCTTCCCATGCCCAAGTTCAGTTGGAATGTGAAAAGAAATTTAAATCATATTTTCTGGGAATATCAATGAAGCAATGCGAGCTTCTCGGGGAAAATCATATCCCATAATAAAAAAAAAAAAAAAAATCTAACTTCAGAGCAGAGTTAAATATGTTGTATTAAATTAGTGTAAAACAAATAAAACATATAACCAAAATCCTTATGATGAACCACATCGTTCAATCGTATCGGAGGACCAAGCATAAAACCCCTTGGAATTATCCGAGTGCAAATTTTAGCGTTCCAGTCCAATATCCAAAAAGGATTGCAGGCATCTCACTGCAAAGGACATTGAAGCTGGCAGTTTTTTTTTCTCGAGATCACGCTGTGCGTGTGTTCCATTATGACGAAGTAAAGAGTGGTTCAATACAGAAGTGCCCTCGCTTGCACTCACTGTCGAGGAAAGCGGGCCGCACTTCCACCGCGCCTCCGGCGATCGACGCTGAACAGGATGGGGCGCTGCGCCTCGTCCACCGTGCGTGCACTCGTGGGTTGCGTGCCGCGTCCTCCCCCGGCGCGGCCCGCCTCTCGAATCAAAGGCCTCGCCGACGGCCGAGCCCTCTCCACTTCACTGTCATCGCATTGGTTCGCAGTGACAAAGCTTCAAGTTTGCTCATCTACGTTCGGAGTCCGGACTCCGGAAGCTGTGCTCCCGCCTACTGCACCTCCTACTCCTACGCCGGTGGCTTTGAGCGAAGGAACAAAAACGCCACCAAATATAGATTGTTCAAAATGAGCGACTGAGGAGATGCCGAGGCGCCGGCCTGAGTTAAATCCATCCTGGTTCAGCCCTCTGCGTCCTCCCCGACGGAGGAGATGGTTTGGCAGCCGACAGATCGGCGTCGGCCGTCTGCTGCGGGACCTCTGCACAACGGCCAGGAAGAGCCTTTACTCTGGTTCTGGTTCGCGTTGGGAGATGGGAGAGCCATCCGGAGTCAAGGAGGTGCAGTGCAGAGCGACCTTCTTTCACCAGAATGGCAAAGAGCGAAGACTGGACGCCGCCGACGGACAGAGACCATGCTGCCCCCTTGCCGAAACCTACCCAAACGTGCGCTGGGAGCTGCCCGCGAGGCATTTATGAAGCGCCTCGCCGGACGTTGCTTCCGGTGCCTTGCCTTGGATCATCAAGTTGCTCAGTGTCAGGACCCCGTGCGCTGCTTCGCGTGCAAGGGGCCAAGGGCGGCGTTGGGCACATGCATGCATCTCCCGCTCCTGCCCTGCCCGTCTCTCGGCCGCAAGCCATCTCCTCCAAACTCCGCGCTCCCTGGAGTTCACCGTGTTCGTGGCTAGGGCGGGGCAGGCTATGGAGTCGATCAATGGCCTCCCCACTCCACCGACTGGGTGGTCGGTCATCCTTGTACACATGGCTGCCTATGAGGATTGGAGGCCACGCTCCCCTGATGGACATCCTCAGAGTACGGCAGTTCGGCGCCAACAAAACTGTCACTTTCGACTGGACGCCGGCCGGGTGTGCTCGACGGGCGGTCTGCACCGGGCGCTCCGCTTGCAGCCATGCTGCACAGGGACCCATGCCCTCCTCGCAACAATGACGCCATCCTGAAGAGCTCCAGGATGCATCAGCTTTTCCCCTATATATATGCCTCTGAACGTGCAGTCCGTGTTTGCACGCGTTCTCCGCCGCGCTACCGTTGGGCGCTCCTCGGCAACCATGAGGCTTTGGACCGGCGAGGAGCGGACGCGGGAGGGGCTTACATTTGATCCCCCACACCTCATCTGGCTGGGAACGTCGTCGCTCACGCTCCCCAGTATATATGCCGGGGAAGGGCCTGGGACATGGATCGGCAGCTGCGAGTTTTGACCCCCTGATCGATTTGAGCAAGGGAGCAAACGAGCTAGTGCCTGAGGGGCCAGGGCCTGCTGGCAAGGGTTCTCTGGGCCTCCATGCGGCACAGCCCAGAACCCTCGAGGCAGAGGAGATCCCTGGGCCCGGGGTCCAACTGGAGGAGTACACTCGTTCTGTGACAGCAGCATCTTCAAGCGCATCCCGGATCCCGTGGCAGCCTGCACCACCACCGCTGCATTCAGTTCAGGACGGCCTTCTACCAGGGGCAGGAGCAGGGGTAGGCTGAGGATGACAGTTTCAACCAACTGAGGTCCAGCACGCGCCTGGCGGCCAGGCCATCTTCTGTGCCGGTTGCCCAACGTGCCCAGCAGAGTTGTTGCCTTGTTCGTGGGCGTGACATTGACGAGGGACAAGGGTGTACGCAACCTGGTCTTATCTACATATATATATATATATATATATATATATATATATATATATATATATATATATAGTAGACCTTTATTAAACCTGGTGATTGCCACTGTTCATCAGTACCGGGTCCTCACTACAGACTCACTTTCACTGTTCATCCACAGTGAAACCCGACACTGTATCATCGCCCGTTAGCCCGCCACTATGCCATCCGGTATTGTAGCTCCACCCGTTACTGTTCACAAAAGCCCATTGTTGTTCACTGTTTCTTTCCTTTTCCTTTTTTCCCCTCTTCTTTTCTTTTCTTTTTTTCCCCCTTTTTTCCCCACCCTCTTCCTTCCCTCGCGTGGGGTCCCACTCTAGTTTTTTATGTTGGTGTGCAAAATGTGGAAGCTAGCTAGGGTAAAAAGTCTCTGAATCTTTAGAGATTTTACATCTTAGCGAGTAATAATCCACTTTGATGTAATCGGCCTCTCGGCAGCCTGCGGAGGAGGACCCTGTGCGTCTCGCGCGCATAGCTGTAAAACTGCTTCCTTCTTATGCCGACTTGATCGGATCTTTCAAAAAAAAAGTCGAGGAAACAGCATTACATAAGGAGCTGCGACTGAAAGTGAAAAAGAAGACTAAGCTCGCATGTGGCTGCTATTACAGAGAAGGTGGCGACAAACAGACAACGCGTCCTTTCTTACTCAGCATTCTAGGTTCCACGAAAGCAGCTCTGCCAGCGCTGGGAAACCAGACCCGATCCAATGGTTACCTTCATCAACGACTTCCATCGCTAGTGACTGCGCTGTTGTGGACTGCCCGTTGAAGACCCGGTTGTTGCGCGTTCCTTCCAAAGATGCCATGGCGTTAGCAACAGCAGTGAATCGAAAGCTCTCTTGGGGAAGTGCTGGTGATGAGTGAGCGCACTCGCAGCCACAAAGGCCGGGGCTCATTAGTTGCTGAAGGCGTCAACCACTCCAAGTGGAGACGTCGTAGAATCGACACCATACCTCCCGCGCGTAGACGCAGGAAATGAGCAAGTGGTCCGTGGTTTCAGGCAGCTGGCCACAGAGAGCACAGTCGTCGGACTCCTGCAGACCATGCTGCTTCCGACGGTCTCCTGTTAAGAGCCTCCCAAGAAAGGCCAGCCAGAAGAAGAGCTTAACCTTGGGAGGTGCTCCCGCTTTCCAGAGCTGTTTAGCCCCCACTATAGTGGAACGGCCGAGGAAGAACCAACGGTATGCCGAAGACGCAGAGTATTCGCTGTTCGCCGTCCATTTCCAGATGAACCTGTCGGATGAAGCTGGCAGATTATTATGGAGTAGTATTCTAACTAAATATGGATTACACATAATTACATATCAGTACGCACCTTGAGAATCTTCATGCAGAGCCCACGCTCCTTGAAAACTGCCAACCTATTTTCTCCTTAAGGAATTGCCTAGATTCTCCTAGGTTGGTCATATTTATTATCGATCCAAAGCTCCGATTAAATACTGAAAATGCAGATACCAAATGTGTATATGCATGAGGAGTGGATCATCGTATCTTTGCATCCTTTCTGCAGTAATAATGTTGTGACAATGCTTTTCGACCTAATCACAATGCAAGAGTTCATGAGATTATGCCCCAGTTTGGAGAAGTACAAAATCTAGATCAGCAGAAGCACTCACTATTTGGCCCTGTTTCAACAGAGTTATCACGCCAAGCAGCCACATGTAACCTGATGATGCCCTCTGAAGTATCCCCCCAGTCACAAATCTCTTTTGCAATGTACAAGACCTGCGCAATTACCATGGATCAACTCTCCGGTTTTGTGAAGAAATTCTATAAGCCTTGATGAAAACATGAATATGAATAAAATTAAAAACATATACCAAGCCAGGTGAACCAGATAGAAATTAGAAATACTGGAGCAGCTCAAATCAAATCTAATTGGTGGAGAAGGCAACGAGGGTGTAGAAACAGATAGGAGTATCTGGATGTGGAAGTGAGGAACAGTTGCTTACCTACACACCGGATCGGGACGGCTGCCACTCTTGTCCAAGTACCATTCACCCGCCAGCCGCCACCGCTCCTCGGAGCTCGAGTTATGTTTCCTCACTGATTGGGCAATTGCGAACTTTACTAGAAGAATCTTGGCCGGACTTGTAGGATTTGACTAACTGATTGAGGAATGAAACAAGGATTCAACTTCAACTAATAACAAGTTATAATTAGTAAAATCGTATAGATCACATGGATTGCGGTTGCTGTTGCGGTTGACAACCGCAGGGGCAGACGTTGTGGGGAACTGAAATAGCTCTGGCGGCAGATTCTCCCAGTAGGGAGATGTAGGGCTCATCTCGTAATTGGATGGAGGCGTGCAGTCTCGGCTGCGTGCACTCTCTGCTGAGGGCGTTCGGCTGAGGGCGTCTGGCAGAGTCAACAAATTCATCAAAGTAGCCATCGTTTAGTTAGTTGATATACTGTACCTTATTAGTTATGTGACTCCAAAGGGAATCTAGATTTTGAATTCATCAACTAATAACAAGTTTTTAAGTCCAAAAAAAAAAAACATGTTGTTTAGTCGTTGATACCTTAACTTGACATATGCTAGCTCTTAATTGTTACAGTATATGTTTTTTTTGACTCCAAAGTGAATCTAGATTTTCAATTTTAATTTTTAACCTTATTACCAGTTTTGCAATATAATAATCTTCATACATATTAAGTTGATTATAACTTTGATTATCCAGAAACTCCTTTTGTTCCCTACATGATGAAAATGTGAATTCTTGGTCGTAGACTGTGTTATTGTTAGCCATTAAAATGTCATAAACCAACATAAGAGATATGATAGAGTTTGTTAGAATACTTACAACATCCTTGATGTGGGCGAGCTTCTTGTTCCTCTCCAACTGACACCATATTTCTAGTTCGGTGTTGCCCGTAATATGTAGCTGTTGGAGCTTGGTGAGCTGTTGTATAGATGATGGCATTGAAGTGATGCTGTAGCAACGCTCAATGCGGAGGCTTTGGAGAGATTTTAGGTCCCCAAGCCATTCAGGCAACATGATGTTCTCACAGTGCCATAACACCAGCAAACGAAGGGAGACCAGCTGTCTCATGCTCTCTGGCAAGGTGGCCACAGTCAGATTTTTCATTTCCAGCTCTTCTAGGGTTGATAAGTGGCTCAGCAGCAACCAGCTCCAGGAGTAATATTGGGCGAAGACCACCAGACTGGTTCTTGGTGCTTCGGATTTGTCGCATTCTTCGCTGAAATTAAGCACTTCATCGCTGTTGGTGATTTGCCACCTGTGGAATAGAGGTGGGCATGGCGTCAACCTCAACTTGGGGCAATATTCTATAACCAGTTCATGAAGCACAGG
Organism: Chrysopogon serrulatus; assembly: GCA_015844335.1. Classification (NCBI taxonomy): domain Eukaryota; kingdom Viridiplantae; phylum Streptophyta; class Magnoliopsida; order Poales; family Poaceae; genus Chrysopogon; species Chrysopogon serrulatus. Next base: position 58,890 of record JADLZL010007662.1, on the reverse strand, counting down.
GAACATGAACTGCACTCTGCCATCCTCGTCACGATATGTTGTGTTCCATTCCCGCAGCCATCTCATCTCACGCAAGGTGAGTCTTGACAGTTGAGGGAATGGTCGTTTGCCACCACAAAGATCATCACCACTGATTTTTGTGAGGCTCTCCAATTCGTCAAGATACAAATCTTTGAGGTTTGGTAACTGCCCGAGTGGTGGCAGACTTGTACACCTCGGTAGTTGCCGCAACTGAACAGAAACAAGATTTGGGAGATGATTAGAAATGTTCATCATGAGCCAGTATGGAAAGCTTGTGCTGTCATATCCAAACAGCACCAAGTGCTTAAGACCACTTGGTGGAGCTAGGTCTCCCAGGACATCTTCGTCCTTTAAACCACGAGGAGAACCAGGAGTCCAGCGAAGCTCCAATCTCGAGAGGTTTTCTTTATTGCGCAATTGAATTGCGCTTGCTTCTCCTCGAACCCTTAATCTCTCGAGGCAGCTTATTTCAAGCTCAGAAGGATCTCTGTCCTCAAGCTGATGAAGATTGCTGCCAGAATCACCTTCGTTGTGGCGAACCACTAAATGAACTAACGGGTTACATTTGAGCCCAGATCCCCTGATGTGCTCCTTCAACCGCTCTGAGCACTCGTCCACCAGCAGCAGCTCCAGACTATCAATTGAGCATATACTGTCAGGTAGGGAATATATATCCTTGCAGCCTGAGAGATCCAATGTATGTAGGTTCTTGAGACAACTGATACTTTCAGGTAGAGATTTAAAAGGATTCCAAGATAAGTCAAGATGCTCAAGGTTTGCAAGGGTGCTGATATTAGCAATAGTTTCCTGAGCTTTTCTATCATCATGAAGGACCCCTGATAAGCTCAAATACTTAAGTTTGGTGAGGTCACGTAATGCTTCTGGCACCACAAAGAAGCATCGTGACAAATCTAGATGCACCAAATATATAAGCTTCCCAATAGACTCAGGCAATGCATCAATTTTATGACAACCGGACAAGTAGAGGTACTGGAGTTTTGTCAGGTTGCCTAGATCTTGTGGTAGCCTTTCAAGATTGCAGCAGCCTGATAAATTTAAGTACTGTAATTTGGTGAGGTAGCACAATGCTTCTGATATCCTTACAAGTCCAGAGCAGGTAGATAATTCAAGATGCACCAGGTCTTTGAGATTTTTAAGAGATCTATCTGGTAGTTCCACTATCTCGGAACAACCTGACAAGTCAAGGTACATAAGATGTTCAAGTTTGCCAAGTGATGCAGGTCTTGGTGAAACCTGAGAAGATCCATGAATGTTCAGATATTGTAGCTTTGAGAGCCCAGCAATACAGTTGGGGAAACTCCGATTTTTCATCCCTGGAGCAACAAGAAACCTCAGATGCTTCAGCTGGCCAATAGATGATGGAAACCTACTGATGGAGGATTCGGTCAAGTCCAATACACGCAAAGACTTGGCAAATGAAAAGGAACTGCCACTGATGCCCAGATTACTGCAATTCTGGAAAAGCAAGGCCCTTAACTTGGCTGGTAAAATAGTCGATATCCTCAATGACTTGGAACAATCTGTGATCGATGCATAAAGGCGATACTTCGAGTCCACCAAATTTCTCACTTTGTCAGCGTTATAGACAATCAACTCTTCATCCATGACTGATCTTGCAAGGTCGTACACTAGATCATGCATGGTGAACACTGAACTTCTCTGAGCGGCCTGAAATGATAAGTAGAGGAGAGGAGATCCATTAGAAATATCAAGCCCTGGTGTATACAACTGTGCAATAGAACTATATTGACAATGCCAAAACTGTGACATGCATGATGATTAAGTAAAAGGAGGACAAATATCCTTTCACGTTTCCTTTTGTTATGTTTTTTTTTTTCCCCTTCACGCTGCGAAATTAGATCATGGCTGAAAAATTAGACAAGCATGTCTCTCAGGGACATGGACAACATATAAATTCCGACAACAATGATACACAATACTAATACTATGCAATCCATATCAATCAATTTATTTAAGTTTGTGTGGCAACAACATCAATGTACGTATGAATGAACGAGCACTAGACAACACCTATTTTATTTGATAATATAGCAGAAAAAATACTAAGAGAATTATCCTAGAGACAATTGAGGGGGCGAAAAGAGGACGTGGGGACACTACACTCACCCTTACCTAGAAACCAGAATCATGCTTGTATTTGTATTTTCCATCATTGTGGAACTGAAGATCCCACGTGTTGTATAACAACCCACACTCACACCAATGTTGGCCCAATGGCCTTCGTCCCTCCCACACCCGCATGGTCAAATCCATCTCTACAGATCTAGTGATTACGGGACTTTAGGTTCCACATCAGACCCTCCAACTAAGATTCTAAGCAGCATTTAGGGGGATGTTTGGATCATGACCTGACTAGGGGACCCCAGTCTAGGCATGTTCCAGGTGCTCAAAATCGACAGTGTAGGTGAACTTCTTGGTTCAGGCGCTGTTTTCAAGCCTCGAAGCAAACGACCCCTTACATTTTTCAGGACCACTAATACGTTGGTGCTCACTACGATGTTCTGGTGGTACGATGGCTAGGCATAGTTATTAGGATCGGACCCAATATCGATCGAATTGGTGAGCCCATCAGTTCACTGGGTTGTTAGGTCAACCATCAAGAACCGGTTGAGCCAACGGTTCAATAGTTTTGGACCGGATAAATTAAACCAGCCAAGAATTCTTCAAACCAGTGGAATATAATGCTATATAGCAGATAATTAGCAATGTATAGTTAATCATATATACAATAAGCTAATAAAGAGCACAATTATATAACCATCTTCAAAATAATCTAAACACAAAATGTACTTCAAAGTCAATGTGTTTGATGACGGTTCTTAACTCAGATAATTCAACTGTCAAAAGGTGTCGTCTTAACCAAGGACAACCTTGTGAGGCATCGCTGGAATGGTGACACGAAGTGTGCCTTCTATCATTTTTTAGAAACCATCCAACACCTTTTTCTAGATTGCTTTTATGCCAAATTCTTATGGCGAGCGGTATATATGTTGTTTGGAATATCACCTCCCCTAAGTATAGATGATCTTTTTAATAGGTGGACAAAGAGGACTAATAAAAAACAAAACGCATTGCTATTAACTGCAACTGCATCACTTTGTTGGACTGTGTGGCTAATAAGAAACGAAGTAGTTTTTGATAAAAGTAGACCAAAATCCTTTTTACAGTGTAATCGCTCAGAGAACCTACTGGCTCCGGCAAGGGCACAGTTGCAGCGGTGTGATGATCTACGGGAGGAGCTAGCCTCTGCTGGGCAGTATATTGAGACCTCTGCACCGCACTTCTTCTGTTCGAATGGATGGCAGTCATCAAGATTTATTGGCATTACTTAGTCAGAACTTTACTTTCGTTTTTTATTCCCACGAGTCCCGTGTTACGACGGATTTTTAGTTTGCTTGTGTGTTGGCCTATGGGCAAAGCTCTATAATAATTGGCATGATTCAATCGGTTGATAGATGAGGCCAGATATAAACTATCCTTTATCTAAAAAAATAATAAATAATAAATATTTTATAATGTATAATCATATCATGATAGATAGAAACTTAACAGGTTCTAAAAAAAGATTTAAATAGTAGTTTGAATATCTACTGTCGCAAAATAATATAAAAACTAAGATAAAATATACCATTGTGAAGAGATTGTCAAGATAATCAAAATAGTATATTATTTATTTATTTTAGAGCTCCAATGGAAAAAGCAACTAAAAAGCGTCAAAATCAACAACAGCATGGAGCACGGAGCCTGCTAGGCATGTACTGTATGCACGCACACCTCACGCTGAAACACGCAGGCGCCGGCAAATGCGATGCTTGACAGGCCGGGCCCAACGCCAGTAGCACACACGGGTACCAGGATGCAGAATCACATGCACCACCAGACATGATTCCTAAAGACAGTTCAGACAGAACCAGCCGGTTTTCTGTAAAAAGTCGGTTCATCCAGTTTTTACCTGTCCGGATATATGGATGGTCTTTTAAGTGAATTGGACCGCTGTACTCTCTGAGTTCGGTCTTTTATCGGTTAGACCGTCGGTCCAGTCCTAATAACTATACGGCTAAGTGTGGTTTGGTATGCCTGTTTGTCTCTGTACAGATCTACATGTGGATTCACAAACAAACTCACTTGTATCTCTAGGCCACTCGATAGCACAATAAGAGGGCCACGGTCAGCCAAAACACTACATCGTGCTATGAAGGTGCTGCTCCTAACATATTTTTCTTTACGAAACATACATGTGAAAGCTCTAGTTTGGTTTTGGCTAATTGATAAAACCTTGGACTAATCCACTTGATAAGTATGTGTGTAGCTTCAATATTGATGGTCCACTCAAGATGGAGCAAGATGATGGATGGTGTTGACCTCAAGTGCTTCAAATAAGGAAGAGGAGAAGAGATGGAGGCAAATGGGCTCAAGGCAAAGGTATAACCTATAGGGCCATTTGCTCTTGGTACTCAAGACACCATAGAGGGTGTGAGTACATTTAGGATCGATAACCGTACTATTAAGAGGAGTGATCATGTGTCGAAAGCGGTTATTGAAGTGCCACTAGGTGTTTGACTTCATGCATTGCATTAGAACCTAGTGAGCTAATTCCTAACTCTTGCAAAATTCATTTAGAAAATGCTAACACATGTGCACAAGTGGTGAGACACTTTGGTGTTGGCACATGAGAGCAAGGGTAGATTGGGTTTGGGTGAAAACCCCTCCCGCCGAGCTTGCGAGGCGGGACTCGGTGATTTTCGGAGCGAAAGGCGCTCTTCCAGGGGCATCGGACGCTCGGCCTCGGGGCGTCGGACGCGTCCGGTGACCCTGCGAAGACTAAGCGTTTCTGGCGCGTGTACAATATGTGCATCGGTGCGTCCGACGGTAAAACTTCGGCGCGTCTGGTGCAAAGCGTTTTTCTGTCAGAACGTGAGTGTAACGTTCATTCGAACATTAGTGCGTCCGATGCCACCCCACCGGACGCGTCCGATGGGTGTATGCCGAGTTTGGTACCTCTTTGCATAGCGTCAGTTGGCTTGACCTTCGTCCGGTGCTTATCATCTGACGCGCGTTGTCTGGGAGCGTGTTTGCGTGCATCGGACGAGTCCGGTGCTAGGCACCTATGCGTCCGACACCTTCTCAGTGCACGGGTAATGGCTAAATTCAAACGAGGACACGTGGCAACGATCCGGAGCTCGAGGATGGGCGTCGGACGCGTCCGATGCTAGGCATCTAAGCGTCCGATGGTCCCGAGTCAGCCCCACCTACAACATAACGGTTCACTTGTTTGAGTGGTGGCTATATAAGCATGTTGGCCGGCTTGGGGAGCCTTTCTTGCACATTTTGATCATTCTTGAGCACCCTAGAGCTGAGCCAACCTCCTCCCTCTCATCTTGCTTGATTGCTTGCATCCAAAGAGAGTTTGGGAGAGATTCTAGTGTATTGCTTGTAAGTTCTTGCATCTAGTGGCACTAGTGATCATTCTCGCTGCGTGATTGCTTATTCTCTTGGTGGTTGCCACCACCTACACGGTTGGAGCAGCGAGGAGAAGGTGTGAGCAAGCCCGGTGATTGTTCTTGGCCATACCGACGAATTGTAAGGGGTTCTTGACCTTTCCCCGTGGAGATTGCAAAAGGTACTCTTGTGGAATACGAGTGTCATTCAACTCCTAGCCTTGGTCGGTTCTTGTGGTGCCTTTGAGAGGCTCGGTGTGTGATACCGATTAGCCACCGAACCACGTGGTCAAGGAGGATACAACGAGGACGTAGCGTGTTAGCAAGCACGTGAACCTCGGGGATAAATCATTGTCTTGGTATTCTTGTAGTTGGTCCATCAAGATCACTTGTGCTCTATTGAATTGATTGAATCATCAACCGGATTTCTATTGATTGAATCAAGGCGGTGATTGGCTACTTCAACAAGGCTAATACTAGGTTGTGTAGCATATCTTGTTAGTATAGTTTTGATTGCTAAGGATATTACTCTTAGTATGCTCTAGCATATTAGGTTGCTAGTTGATTGGTTAGGAGGCTTACAAACCCCCTATCTAGTAGGCTAGCGCAAAATTCGTTTGAGCGCTATTTTTATTACTAACCGGTTCATCTAGTGTATTGGTAGAAATTTTAATTAGGCTATTCACCCCCTCTAGCCAATTGGACCTTTCAAGTGGTATCAGAGCTGTGGTCACCGTTGTTTGATTGAGGCTTAACATCCTTTGGTGTTAAAATGGCTCAAGTCAACCATATCAATCATGTGGGGAAGCCGTCACACTTTGATGGAACCGGATATGATCATTGGAAGCGAAAAATGTGTGCACACTTAAAATCACTCAATCGGAAGGTTTGGGAGGTAGTAGACAAAGACTTTACGGTGATCGACCCCAATGATCCCACCGCAAGAGAAGAAAAGAAGCTCCAATTCAACGACATTGCAACCAACACTTTATATGAGTCTCTTGATTCCAAGGTGTTTGAGCATATCAAGGATCTTGAGAGAGCACATGATGTTTCGACAAGATTAGAAGAAATATATGAGGGCACTCAAGCCATCAAGGGTGCAAGGCATACATTCTCAAGGACAAATTCGCTTCATTCAAAATGGAAGATGATGAGAGTGTTGCTGAGATGTTCCACCGCTTGCAAGTCATTGTCAATGATTTAAAGAACTTGGGTGAGAAGGTGGAGGACAAGGACTTCATTCATAAATTCTTGAGAAGTTTACCTGAAAGATTTGACTTCCTAGTTACAATGATGGTGAGAGATGGGCTTGACAAGCAAACTTTAAACCAAGTACTAGGTGAGGTGATCACACATGATAGCTACCGCGTGGAAAGAAATGAGGGTTCCAAGGATAAGAATAAGGACAAAGAGAAGAAGAAAGACAAGAAAGTTGTTGCATTTAAGGCTACTTCATCAAAAGGCAAGAAGAAGCAAGAATCAAGCGATGATGAAGCAAGCACAAGCTCAAACGAAGATGAACAAATGGCTCTCTTTGTCAAGAGATTTGGCAAGTTTATGAAGAAGAAGGGCTATGGTGCTAGGAAGAGAAGAGATCACTTTAAGAAGAAGGATGACTAAAAGAGATGCTTCAAATGCAATAGCAAAGATCACTTTGTTGCCGATTGTCCTCTCAATAGTGACAATGATAGTGATGATGATAAGAAGAAAAAGAAGGACAAGAAAGGCAAAAAGGACAAGAAGGGTGATTACAAGAAGAAAAAGAAGGGGCAATCATACATAGTCATATGGGATAGTGATGCTTCTTCAAGTTATGATGGGAGTGATGATGACAAGAGGAAGAAGAAGGGACAGGCAAGCATTGCCATTAACAACAAGCCTTCTATTTTTGACACTTCATCATGCTTTATGGCCAAGAGCTCAAAGGTACTATCTGATGTGATGATGATAGTGAGGAGGATAGTGATGATGAGGAATGCTCCAAGGAGGAACTCATGAGCATGCTACAAGATGCTCAATCTTACATTGAGATGAAGAGGAAGGAGTCAAAGAGTTGCGCAAGAGCAAGCAAGCTCTTGAGCGATCCTTTGATGAGCTCAATGCTACTCATGAGAGGCTAATGGAAGTCCATGAAAAGCTTGAAAAAGCTCACACCAAGCTTGAGAAAGTTCACTCCTCCCTTCTTGATCAAGCTAAGATTGAGGATGTTGTAGAGACATGCAATATTGGAGTAACTTATGATATTCTTAATGAATCTTTCTATACTCCTATTATTATGCCTCCTAATAACCCCTCTTGTAGCTCAAGCAATACCACATCTACTATTAGTGATGGTTTCACTTGTGATGCCTCACTCATGGTGAAAAATGAGACCCTCAAAAAAGAGGTGGATGAGCTCACTCACGTCCTAGGCAAAGCCTATAGTGGTGAGGCCCGCTTGCTAAAGTGCTTGGGTAGCCAAAGGTTCTCTCTTAATAAAGAGGGTTTGGGCTATACCCCAAGAATGGCAAGGCAGCCTTTGTCCCTTAAAAGACTAGTTTTGTGAAGGACAATGGTCGGTTTTGCTCTAGTTGCAAGCAAGTTGGGCATATAGAGCGATATTGCAAGAACAAGAAGAATGCTAACATATCCTCAATTCAATTTGATTCTTGTTATTTGCTTACCAAGGGTGCTAATGGTATGAAGGCTATGTTCATTGGTGCTCCCATTGTTAGCCCAAAGAAGAAGGCAATTTGGATGCCCAAAAGCTTAGTAACTAACCATAGAGGACCCAAGCAAGTTTGGGTACCTAAAAAGAATTGATTTGCTTTTATAGGTCAATTACAAGGCTGGAGGAGGGCATTAGGTGCTTGATAGTAGGTGCACTCAACATATGACCGGTGATGGAAGGATGTTCAACTCTATCTCATCAAGTGGTGATTGTGGTGTGGATTCAATTACATTTGGTGATAATGGCAAGGGCAAGGTCAAAGGCTTGGGCAAGATAGCTATCTCAAATGATCTCTCAATTTCAAATATCTTGTTAGTGGAATCTCTCAACTTCAACTTATTGTCCGTGGCTCAATTGTGTGATCTTGGTTTCAAGTGCATCTTTGGCATTGATGATGTAGAAATTGTGAGTGTGGATGGTAGCAACTTGATCTTCAAAGGCTTTAGATATGAAAATCTCTACTTGGTGGATTTCAATGCAAGTGAAGCTCAACTCTCAACATGTTTGATCACAAAGTCAAGTATGGGTTGGTTGTGGCATAGAAGACTTAGACATGTTGGCATGAAATAACTCAACAAGCTAGTGAAGCATAATCTTGTGAGAGGGTTGAAGGATGTGACATTTGAGAAGAACAAGCTTTGTAGTTCATGTCAAATGGGCAAACAAGTTGGCAACACCCATCCTAAGAAGAGCATGATGAGCACATCAAAGGCATTTGAGTTATTGCACATGGATCTATTTGGACCAACAACATATGCTAGCATTGATGGAAACAAGTATAGATTTGTGATAGTGGATGACTACACAAGATACACATGGATCTTCTTTCTAGTTGATAAGAGTGAAGCTTATGGCATATTCAAAATATTTGTCAAGAAATATCAAAATGAGTTTAAAACAACAATTAAGAAAGTGAGAAGTGACAATGGGAGCGAGTTCAAGAACACAAGAGTAGAAGAGCTTTGTGATGATATTGGTATTGGACATCAATTCTCGGCTAAGTACACTCCCCAATCAAATGGTGTTGTTGAAATAAAGAATAGAACATTGATTGACATGGCAAGATCAATGCTTAGTGAGTACAATGTGGATTTTTTATTTTGGGCCGAAGCTATCAACACAGCTTGCTATTGTAGCAACCGTCTCTATTATCATGGTATGCTAGAAAAGACACCCTATGAGCTATTGAATGGAAGAAAGCCCAATATTGCATATTTTAGAGTGTTTGGATGCAAATGCTATTCTCAAGAAAGGCACAAGATTGAGCAAGTTTGAGAAAAAGTATGATGAAGGGTTCTTGCTAAGATACTCCACTACAAGCAAAGCATATAGAGTTTGGAATCTTACTCATGGCATAGTTGAAGAGGTGCATGATGTTGAATTTGATGCAACCAAAGACTCTCAAGATGAGGAAGAAAATCTAGATGATGTGAGAGGAGTTCAATTCATCAATGCAATGAAAGAAATAGACATTGGTGATATAAGGCCTAAGCAAGATGATGATGATGTACAAGTGCTATCTCCTTCAAATGTGCAACTAAATTAAGATCAAGCAAGTGCTAGTGGTTCTCATGATAACAAGGAAGATGATCAAGTTTATGTGCAACAAGCTAGTTCATCTCAAGTTGTGCAACCAAGTGATCAACCAAGCTCAAGCTATCAACCTATCAAGTGATTGGTGATATTAGAAGTGGTGTGTAAACTAGATCAAGATTAGCATCTTTTTATGAGCACTATTTATTTATCTCATCTATTGAACCAAAGAAGATAGAAGAAGCTTTGATGGATTGTGATTGGGTCAATGCTATGCATGAAGAGCTCAACAACTTTAAAAGAAATCAAGTTTGGAAACTAGTTGAGCGTCCAAAAAATTACAATGTCATTGGCACTAAGTGGGTATTTCGGAACAAGCAAGATCAAGATGGCATAGTTGTAAGAAACAAAGCAAGATTGGTAGCACAAGGATACACTCAAATTGAAGGTCTTGACTTTAGAGAAACCTATGCATCGGTTGCAAGATTGGAGGCAATTAGAATCTTATTAGCCTATGTTTGTGCCCACAATATCAAGCTATATCAAATGGATGTGAAGAGTGCTTTCTTAAATAGATTCATCAATAAACTAGTGTATATTGAGCAATCCCCCGGTTTTAAAAATATCAAGAAGCCCAACCATATGTACAAGTTGAGAAAGGCATTGTATAGATTGAAGCAAACACCTAGAGCATGGTATGAGAGATTGAGAAACTTCTTACTCTCTAAAGGGTTCAAGATGGGGAAGGTTGATACTACTCTCTTCACTAAGAAGATTGGAAATGACTTATTTGTGTTGCAAATCTATGTGGATGATATTATATTTGGATCAATAAATTAAGACTTTTGTGAAGAATTTGGCAATATGATGGCAAAAGAATTTAAAATGTCTATGATTGGAGAGCTTAGCTATTTTTTTGGTCTACAAATCAAGCAATTGAAGAAAGGCATATTTGTGAGTCAAAGCAAGTATATCAAAGACATGATAAAGAAGTTTAGGATGCAAGATGCAAAGTCAATTGGTACACCAATGGGTACAAATGGACATCTTGACTTGGATACAAGCGGTGATATGGTGGATCAAAAGTTATATCGGTCCATAATTGGAAGCCTACTCTGTATGACCGCATCTAGGCCCGATGTCATGTTTAGTGTGTGCATGTGTGTAAGGTTTCAAGCTTCACCAAGAGAAAGTCATTTGAAGGCAACCAAGAGGATATTGAGATATCTCAAGTACACACCAAATGTTGGATTGTGGTATCCCAAGCGGTCAAACTTTAAGTTGATTGGATATTCGGACTTCGATTATGCAGGATGCAAGGTGGATAGGAAGAGCACTAGTGGAACATGCCAATTACTAGAAAGGTCACTTGTCTTATGGTCATCCAAGAAGCAAAATAGTGTTGCACTCTCTACGCCGAAGCTGAATACATTAGCGCGGGAAGTTGTTGTGCTCAACTACTATGGATGAAGGCCACATTGAAGGATTTTAGAATTAAGTTTGGACAAGTGCCATTGCTATGTGACAATAAAAGTGCCGTGAAGATCACCACCAACCCGGTTCAACACTCAAGAATAAAGCACATTGACATAAGACATCATTTCATTAGAGATCACCAAGCAAAAGGGGACATTTCAATTGAAAGTGTGGGTATCGATGATCAACTTGCCGATATATTCACCAAGCCACTTGATGAGAAGAGATTTTGCACCTTGAGAAATGAATTGAACATCCTAGACTTCTCCAACATAAAGTGAATGCACCCCACCTATATGACATGCCTCTCCTTCGACCAAAGCAAAGGTGAAATTATTTGGCATGATGTATTTATATTTGCTAAGGACTTGCTTAGAGCATAATAGACATTCCCTCTAGCGATATCTTTCATTTAATTAGGCTCATTCATGAGAACAAAATAGTTTTGAGTACATATTATGCCACTATTGCTTCTATGTCTTGTATGATCTAGTAGCTAAATATGACTTGTTCATGAGAATGTGACCCTAGTGTTTGATCTAGTTAAATAAGCAAGAAAGGATTTAGTTCAACATTGACAAGATAACCATTGAAAGATGTGTGAAGAAGCTTGTCATTGGTTCAAACTGAACTAGATTACTTATGCAAGTTTACTAGTTTGAACCACAAGAGAAGGAAGTTTATAGAAACAAATGATCCTCAACTTTAAGTGATCTTCTCTCTACTCCAAGCACTCTCCATGATTTTAAGTCTACACCAAGCATGATCATATCCCTTTGTGGTCATTGATGACAAAGGGGGAGAGAATATAAAGATAGCATGCTTCAAGGGGGAGAGAATGCAAAGATGAAGGCCTAGGGGGAGAGAAGATGAAGGTTGAAGAACGAAAAGGGATCAAAATTTTTGAAGCACACAAATAGGGGAAGCAAGCTCAGGAATATGATTGATTACATTTGAATGTGCATATTCATATGATTGCTTGCATTGCACTTAGGATTGGTTATCTCATATGTGGTATCCCTCTTGCTTGTGTGGTGCTTGCTAGTTTAATACTTAATTGATGAAATGATAACTAGCATGCATAGGACCTAGCTAGAAGTAGCATCTTTTGATCTATTTAAGTGTTTTCCAAGTGGTATCTAGAAGCCATACTTTTAATGTTGATCTCACATGGTTTCTAGCTTGTGATGTTTCTAGCTAGTCTTGGTGCTAAGGATGGTTGAAAAATAGCGCACTCAAATGAATCACGCTTCAAAGATCCATTCTATAAACCTTAGCATCATCTTGGTAGTAATGGTTCTCCCACAACTCTAATCCAATATGTGTGCAAAGCTTCGAATCCAAACTCTTAGCATACATGTAGGGGGAGCTAATACTATCAAATCGGTTTTGCATAACTTGTCCACACCTTTCATCTAAGGACTCAATGCTTGGACAAGTGATGTGAAGCCATATTTACTATTAATTCATATCTTTTTGAAGGTTGTCATCAATTACCAAAAAGGAAAAGATTGAATGCTCTAGTTTGATTTTGGCTAATTGATGAAACCTTGGACTAATCCACTTGATAAGCATGCGTGTAACTTCAATATGGATGGTCCACTCAAGATGGAGCAAGATGATGGATGGTGTTGACCTCAAGTGCTCCAAATGAGGAAGAGGAGAAGAGATGGAGGCAAATAGGCTCAAGGCAAAGGTATAACCTATAGGGCCATTTGCTTTTGATACTCAAGACACCATAGAGGGTGTGAGTACATTTAGGATCGATAACCATACTATTAAGAGCAGTGATCATATATCGAAAGTGGTTATCGAAGTGCCACTAGGTGTTTAACTTCATGCATTGCATTAGAACCTAGTGAGCTAATTCCTAACTCTTGCAAAATTCATTTAGAAAATGCTAACACACGTGCACAAGTGGTGAGACACTTTAGTGTTGGCACATGAGAGCAAGGGTAGATGGGGTTTGGGTGAAAACCCCTCCCACCGAGCTTGCGAGGCAGGACTCGGTGATTTTTGGAGCGAAAGGAGCTCTTCTAGGGGCATCGGACGCTTGGCCTCGGGGCGTCGGACGCGTCCGGTGACCCTGCGAAGACTAAGTGTTTCTGGCGCGTGTACAGTATGTGCATCGGTGCGTCCGACGGTAAAACGTCGGCGCGTCCGGTGCAAAGCGTTTTTCTGTCAGAACGTGACCGTAACGTTCACCGAACGTTAGTGTGTCCGATGCCACCCCACCGGACGCGTCCGATGGGTGTATGCCGAGTTTGGAACCTCTCTGCATAGCGTCAGTTGGCTTGACCTTCGTCCGGTGCTTATCATGTGACGCGCGTTGTCTGGGAGCGTGTTTGCGTGCATCGGACGCGTCCGGTGCTAGGCACCTGAGCGTCCGACGCCTCCTCAGTGCACGGGTAACGGCAAAATTCAAACAAGGACACGTGGCGACGATCCGGAGCTCGAGGATGGGCGTCGGACGCGTCCGATGCTAGGCATCTGAGCGTCTGATGGTCCCGAGTCAGCCCCACCTACAACATAACGGTTCACTTGTTTGAGTGGTGGCTATATAAGCATGTTGGTCGGCTTGGGGAGCCTTTCTTGCACATTTTGATCATTCTTGAGCACCCTAGAGCTGAGCCAACCTCCTCCCTCTCATCTTGCTTGATTGCTTGCATCCAAAGAGAGTTTGGGAGATATTCTAGTGTATTGCTTGTAAGTTCTTGCATCTAGTGGCACTAGTGATCATTCTCGCTGCGTGATTGCTTATTCTCTTGGTGGTTGCCACCACTTACACGGTTGGAGCAGCGAGGAGAAGGTGTGAGCAAGCCCGGTGATTGTTCTTGGCCACACCGACGAATTGTAAGGGGTTCTTGACCTTTTCCCGTAGAGATTGCAAAAGGTACTCTTGTGGAATACGAGTGTCATTCAACTCCTAGCCTTGGTCGGTTCTTGTGGCGCCTTTGAGAGGCTCGGTGTGTGATACCGATTAGCCACCGAACCACGTGGTCAAGGAGGATACAACGAGGACGTAGCGTGTTAGCAAGCACGTGAATCTCGGGGATAAATCATTGTCTTGGTATTCTTGTGGTTGGTCCATCGAGATCACTTGCGCTCTATTGAATTGATTGAATCATCAACCGGATTTCTATTGATTGAATCAAGACGGTGATTGGCTACTTTCACAAGGCTCGGTTTATACACATTGATCCCCTCCTTACATCGTGCAAGTAGTATACTAGTTGTGTAGCATATCTTGTTAGTATAGTTTTGATTGCTAAGGACATTACTCTTAGTGTGCTCTAGTATACTAGGTTGCTAGTTGATTGGTTAGGGGGCTTGCAAACCCCCTATCTAGTAGGCTAGCGCAAAATTCGCTTGAGCGCCATTTTTGTTACTAACCGATTCATCTAGTGTATTGGTAGAAATTTTAATTAGGCTATTCACCCCCTAGCCAATTGGACCTTTCAACATGTATTAAAGTTAAGGAAACATACACAAATCGCTACAAGTACGGCGCATGGATAGCTGTCTCACCCAACTTTGCAGAAAGGGCCTTAAGAAAACAAAAATTACAAATAGGTACCTAGATCCTTTTGCAACCGAACACTAGAAATTCCTATCGCTGGGATCGCTGGCTCCGACCATCGCTACCCAGGTCCAGATCTAAGGGACCTCCATCGCACAGAGGCTTTGAAGGAAGCCGCAAAAGACACTCGTCCCGAAGGGCGAGGTTGTTGAATTCTCGTTGGCCAGGGACATGCCCTGAGCTTCCTAGATCTTGGACTAGAGGTCGCCGACGACGACGACGTCTGCGGCAACGAGAAGTACGATGTAACGTCCCGCCTCTTCAAGGCCAGGCCCGCTTACATCTGACAGTTTAATAGGACCAATACTGCCCTCACAGACCAACACCAGTCTTTTCTGCGCACTTTGTCCTCACTCATGCGCACCCGGAAAGAATTTTCCGGTCGGTCACCCATCTCTAGATTTCTCCAAGCCAAGCACACTTAACTTTAAAGTTCTTTGGAGATGAGCTTCGGAAAAGAAGTTGCAACTTGTTGGCATGAGTATCATATTAATCCTATTAAGCCCTGGGCCGGAGTGTTACATCCTCACCCCCTTAAGAGATCGACGTCCTCGTCGATCAACCCCAGGCCAGAAACATCCTCTCTTGGCCACATCCATGTGTCCAGTGCCAACGCATGTGCCATGCTGTGCGGCCACGACGGATCCACACTAGCCATGCGCACCATGTCTGCGTAACTGCGACACACGCACCGTGAAACCGCGAGATTGGCTCAGAGCCGGCTCTGATACCATTTGTAACGTCCCACCTCCTCAAGGACGAGCCCGCTTACATCTGACAGCTTTAATAGGACCAATACTGCCCTCACAAACCAACACCAGTCTTTTCTGCGCACTTTGTCCTCACTCATGCGCACCTAGAAAGAATTTTCCGGTCGGTCACCCATTTCTAGATTTCTCCTAGCCAAGCACGCTTAACTTTAGAGTTCTTTGAAGATGAGCTTTCAGAAAAGAAGTTGCAACTTGTTGGCATGAGTATCATATTAATCCTATTAAGCCCTAGGTCGGGGTGTTACACACGAACCCGATCCAGCCTACTAACTTCCAGCAAACCCGCAACAGCCACCGCGTCCATGAAGCAAAAGGCTAGTGACCCCACCGCTCTACCGAGACGACGAGCCACCATCAGCAAGAGTCCTAAACAGAAGCTGACATGATCTGGAGCACCAACTTGGTCTCTGGATTTGGGAAACCTCGACCCCATAGGCCCACAGCCAGCACCGGAGCAAGTGACGACGAGGTGGGAGAGGGCAAGCAGTACCTTATTCCACCATGGCAGCACCGTCTCCACCTCACGACCATTGCCGGAAGACCTACCCCTATAGCAGGGACCGCCATTCGAAGATCCCATTACCCCACACATCTGAGGGCCCAAAGTCCGCCAGAGACGTAGGGGAGCCGCAACCTTGCCGGCGGGAGCATGAGATGCCACCTTTTCACCCCTCTCAATTGTAGCTAGGAGAGAGTTCGAAAAAGAGGAGGAAGAAGTAGGAGCATGCGTTTGCGCCTAGCATATTAGGCAAGACATGGGTAGTGTTTAAGTAGGAACATGATATGGTGTCTTGTTCGTCGTCCTAGGAAGGTTGTTCCCCTTCTGGTTATTACTTATGAAATATGTTGCCATAGTGAAAAAAAACTTTTCCTGCACAATCCGATCATCATGTGAACATGAACATGGTGAGTATAGGTGTGGGGTGTGCCAAAGGCAGGCAAGCAGCACACAACAATGACTCGGTCATCATTGACTAAGCCAAGATCATTCCAACAAACAATAGTCAAACAGTGTGGCACAGTTTGTCGATTTAGATTTAGGAGAAATCATGGGAGTGCCTAGCGGCACGGCGACACCAGATTTTGGGAAAAAAGGAAAAAGAGACTACACTATAATTCAATAATATCTCCAATGCACTCTTCACATTAAATCTAACAATATGTGCTAGACAAAAAAAAAAGCCTCAATCCTATAATCTTGTGAGAAAACACAACTCTATTATGAAAAATGCATAAAGTAACTCTCAAAATCTGCATCTAAATTACCTACGTCTACTATATTGAATATAATTTAAGATAACCCCTAAACTCGCACCATATTTTCTGTTATTTAAGAAAATGTAAAGCAACCCATAAATATGTTTGCAAATTACCCACACATACCATTATTAAAGATAACATAAGTAATTTGTATCTAAACTACTAACTAAATATTCCTCAAATCTATGTATAAATAACAACATAAGGTATTAGAGAACACATTATAGTAGTCATAAAGTATGCTATATATGTTCTTAAGTTACATGCTTTTACCTATTTTGAATTAAAAGTAAGCATAAATGTCATGCATGTATCACCATGTAGACCAAGTAAGGATGGATCAATGGGATAAATACTTATTTCAATAGTTTTTCAATCACGCAAATGTGTTCCATCGACAAACCATGTACCAGGAACATTGACAGATCACTTTAAACTATATTACTGCATGAAAATAAATTTTGTAAATTGTTTCTTCAGGTAAGTTTATACATTCTTACTAAAGCATTATGACATATAAGGTGTATAGTCCGCATATTGTTCTGATATTCTGTTTAGAAGAAACATCACAGTATTTAGATGCAAAATATCTAACTACTAAAATTATGTTTTTATTATGATTCAGGACAGAGAAGCTAAAAGAAAAAAGAAACCCGTAGTTGTGGATTTGTGTAGCGTACCATTGGCAACCTCGAATGCTGAAGAAAAGACATGCCTAAGAGCTGGCCGAAATATTTGTCACCAAGCAGTAAGTTTGAAAACATATTTGATGGCTTGATGAAATCAAGAGCAATCCATTGGTGAATTAGATTATCTTTAGAAATACTGTGACCTCTTGGAAAGATGGCACAGTAGGCAAAGCATAACCTAAGATTTGGTGGCATGGCAATGTAAGATAACTTCAGGGATGGCAGCACTGAATTTTCTGCGAAAGGTTCATTCCAAATATCACTATTGCTCACTTCTTTCCATTGCTTTAGATCCATTCTGGACAACATGAACCCTAGTGCTTGAGCTGCTAATGGCACACCTCCACACTTAATTGCAATAGCCTGACCAATTTGCTCTAGCTGCTGTTTGTCCCCTCTAGATTCAAAGTGTGTGTTTTTCTTAATAATATCCCAGCACATGTCATTATTCAGGGGGACTAAGCCTGAATGGTGTAATGGTGCAAATTCTATTTGCTATGTCTTCGCTGCGTGTTGTTACTAAGACTTTCATCTCACTGCTAACATTAAGCATAAGTTTCAACTTATTCAACTGAGAGTCCTCTGTCTCCCACAGGTCATCTAGTATAACTAGTGTCTTCTTATCATCAAGCAGTTCTTGAATGTGCTGGTTTATGGACTGCATGGTATCTCCAACATGTCTCCCTTCTTTCAGTACTTGAGAAATTATGGTGTTCCCTACCCTTTTCATATCCAACACCTGGGACACATAAACCCATACCCGATGGTCATAGTCCTTGAAATGGATATCACTGAAAACTAGTTGAGCCAATGTTGTCTTGCCAACGCCTCCAAGCCCAAAGATTGGAAGAATTGTGGCGCCTTCTTTGTTGTTGCTTGCAGATAACAATGCTATGACTCTCTTTCTTTCTTGGTCTCTCCCCACGATATCTGCTTTGTTGATCATGGATGTTGCTTCTCTAGGCTCGAATTTGAAGTTCAGGTGATCCTCTTTAATCTTTCTCAGTTGGTCACGCAACTTCTTCATTTTATTAGCCACGGAAATCTTGGATGCAATGTCAAGACATGAGAAAATCCCCGTCATCTACAATAAATTTGTTCAGAACAAATGAATACTTAAAGCAGGGCAACGATAAAAATATTAAACCATCAAATCATATTTAAGCTCAAAAATATCTAGTAGCGGTCCCTCCATCCTAGAAAGAATGACATTTCAAGTTCTGTCATAGATCAAACAACCTTAGATTTAACCAAGTTTATACAAAAGAATATTTCAAAACAATCATTGTTAGATTCATCATTATATACCTATTTAATGCCATAAATGTTAATGATCAACACGCCTGAACTTATGCTCCAGGAAAATAAAGAAGAGGCGTCTCTGTGGATTGCAGCGGGCACCAAGCACATCTGGGCAAACTTGTAATGAGGATATGAGCATTAATTTTGTGTGCCTTTTTTTCTGTTGTGGTTTTTATTTTTCTGCTTCTAATCTCTTGCTCGACATGTAAAACTAACTTTGTATAATGGCCCGTGAGCTCCTCCTCCTTTTTTAATACAAGATCTCCTACTACGGAAATTCCAGTTGAATTTCGGACTCAATTCGGTGAATTTTTGAGATTTGAAGCACAAAATTCGTTTAAGGCCAAACCAAAATAGAATCCCAGATACGTGCCTACCAGTTCTTTTTTAAAAAAAAATGCTAATAACCTTGGTCCAAGTTTGAATGGTTTGAGTTAATAAAGATAAAACAGGGAATGTATCTAGTGCAAACTAACTTCCCGTAAAATCTCATGCAAATCACGGTAAAAAAGTCGTCTAAATTCCTTAAAAAATTCACACATGTATATGATATGATGATACATAACATTGTAATATCTTATCCAAACTCGATCTCGTTTGTGAGATATAAAAATAATAAATTTCAAGCCAGAAAGTTGTCCAAATGATTTGTTAGAAATTTGTTATTTTTATATCTCACAAACAAAGTCGAGTTTAGACAAGATATTTTACAAGATTGTGTATCATCATATCATCTACATGTGTGATCTTTTGGTGAATTTAGACAATTATTTTACCGTGGTTTGCATGAGTTTTTATAAATAGGTTGGTTTGCACTTGATATGTTGCCAACTAGATGTTATAGAAGAAAAATACTGATAACCTTTTTTTTGGAAGGAGCCAGTAATTCGTAGCATTATTGTGCTTAGATACGAACATACCTTTCCCTCGGCCTGCTTGGAGTCGTCAGTGTGAGTCTCGTCGATCATATCGGAGATGTCCAGGGCGGCATTCTTGAGGCGCTTCAACCACAGCCGCACCTCCTTCTCCTTGATTGACCTCTTCTCTGCATCCTCCAGGGCAGCCTCCATCGACTCTAGCGTTGCCTTCATGTCCTCCATGTCATCCTTGAAGCAGCACAGCATTGAGACCTGATCTCCGATGACGGAGCCTAGCTTCGCACCCACCTGGGTCACGATGGCGGCGGCGAGCAACCCCGCAACGTCCGCCATGGTAGCTCCTCCTATCCCTCGCTCTCAGGGTTGGTCTGAGGTCTGAGAAAGGAAGAGAAAGAGGAACTCAGGAGGACCAAAGACACAATCACACAAATAACTATATTGGGTTTTGGGAGGGAAGGAACTATCTACCTTGCTTGGGAGGACCAAAAAAGCATGCGTTTGCTATACGCAGTGGTCAAGAAACGAATCTAAGCCTTCCTCTTTTTTTTTTTTTAAAAAAAAAAAAAGTATGAACTCATACAACTATAAGGTAGTATAATATAATGAAAAGAAAGAGAGCTGCGTGTGTCTCTCTCCTGACTCCTGCACGTTGAGCAAATTATTAAATTAAAGATAAAGAAAGAGTAAAGTACATCGCATTGATGTCCCTCTCGTAGAAAACCGCACGAATCATCCCTTCAACAACCAGCAGTCCAGCACAAATGCATAGCACAAGTACATAGCATGAATGCATTCAATATATTACATTCATTCAAGCTAGTTGGGTCCCATGTTTTTGTCCTGCAAAATTTTTAAAACATGTCTATACACCGATTGAAATGTTTTGGAAATTTTGTAGATATTTCTGAATATTCTTTTTCTGTTTTTTGAGAGCTAAATCTATTTTTTAAGCATATGTAGATATATTTATTAAGCATCTAGTAGAGCTGTCGGGGGCCAAAATAGGGGCCCTCCAAAGAATCAGGCCCAACGAACGCAAAGCAAGGCCACACAATAATGAAACACGGCCTGCCGAGGCCCAGCACACTACTCACCGACCCGCTCGAGCCTCCCTTGCCGGGGCCTCGGAAGGGCGCTAACTTTCCGCCTCGTCCGAGCCCTCCCCGCTGGGGCCTCGGGCGGGCCGTAACGCTCCGCCTCATCCGAGCCCCTCCCACCGAGGCCTCGGATAGGCGCTGGCTTTCCGCCTCGTCCGAGCCCTCCCCGCTGAGGGCCTCGGGCGGGCGCTAACGCCCCGCCTTATCCGAGCCCCAAGGCTGGGGTCTCGGGGCGAATGCCGAAGTTACCGCCTCTTCCGAGCCCCTGCAATGGGGCCTCGGATGGGACGTGCCGCTTCCCGGGTCAAAACAGGCCACTGACTGAACGTATAACTGCCGCCCGCCTTCCCACAGTGACCGCCAGAGCAATGTTATCCTCTGGCAGGGGATGGGAGCCATCCCGTCACCACTCTCACCCGCGCTCATGATTGCGCTACTCCAACAGTGGCGGCCATGCCTGCTACTGTAGGGCACCGTTATGCCCAACCTCTATGACAGGTCCCATCCTGGAGTCCCAACACGACGTACGTCACGCCCCGGGCCGACGTACGGCGTCAACCTGGTATGGAGCCCGGGTCTTCCGGAGCCCCGGTCACTGTGCACCCAGGTTTTCAGAGCCCGGGCCGGCGATGCGGCCTCGATCTGGCGATCTTGCGCCCGCCACGCCCGTATATGATAGCGACACCCGGCCTTCGGGGCCTCGGACCGGGGACAGGTCAAAGCTACAGCGGGCTACAGGGCTCGGATACGCCCCCATGATGTCCTCGCCAACCTCTGCAGGGACAGACGTCCCTTCCGTCACCAGGACCGAGGAGAGCTCCTCAGGACAGCGGCCACAATCGGCAGCACGGCGCCGTACACGACAGGGCCGCCATCCACACCAAGGCCTCGGCACTAGAGGGGAAGACGTTTCCAGAGCCTCGGACAAGGCCTCGGCCAAGAAGGGACGGCGCCTACAGTCATCTCACACATTCAGATACTGTGTAAACCCGTTCCTCTCCTTGCGGCTATAAAAGGGGAGGACGGGGGTCCCTCCAGGGGCAGGCTGATCGGAGGACCAACGAACTCGGTTCAACACACTTACTTCACACACTTCCTTATCACGAGATTTGGGACCAACTCCCTCTCTCCACTTGCTTGTACACCCTACCTACAAGCACTAAGGTGCAAGGAAATACAAGTCCTCCTTGAGTTCTCCTTGCACACCTTCCGGAGTTGGGAACACGCACCACAAATTCACTAGTCGGTACTAGGACCGCCCGGTTTTAGCACCGGCAGTTTGGCGCGCCCGGTAGGGGCTTTGTGCGTGTTTTTCTTCCTTCCCGCCAAAACTCGGAATGGCCAACCACCGCAACAAGGCGTCTCCGAACGTCTACGGCTCCCACTTTCCTCCAACACGATTGGAGTTGGGCACCGTGATCCGGTTCGGGGATCTCGAGTTCATGTTGCCGGGCACCCAGCACGACATGGAGCTCCTTCCGTCCGGGGGCCCGGGAGTCTCCCCGACGAGGCTCCCGCTGCCCGCCGCGAGCCCGGCCGGCGAGGCGCCGTAGCGCCTGCCCCCCGTGCTCGGCGGGCGCGTCGCGCTGCTAGGGACCTGGAGGAGGATCTGGCCGCGTTGCATTTAGGCGGCATAGGCCGCCCTAACGCCTCGCGACCAGCCCCATCACCATCGCCGTTCGGCCTCACCAACGCCGCCTCCATGTGCGCGTCGTTGGTCTCCACCAACAGGGGGCCTATGGGGGAACTCCCGGCCACCGGCTCACGCTACACCGGGGATTCGGACACGTCCGCCACGGCGCGTCCGACCCTGACCTTGAGGAGCGCCGGACTAGGTGGGCAGGGGTAGACCATTCTGGGTCCCGCTACGTCCACGTGATCCAGCGCTACACGGAGGCCACGGAGCCCCGTGGGTTAATGCCGGCGCAAGCATATGCCTTTGGCTACCCCGACTCGGACTCGCCGGACGACATGTACGACCCGACCCGCGAGTGCTTCCACGTGGAGATCGGTGATCTCGGTGGCGGCGGCGATGGCAACGGCGACGGCGACCCGGGATCGCAACCCCCGAGCACGCCGCAAGGCCGGCACTGCGCAGGCGCAACGCCTCGAGACCCAGCGTCCCCGCCCGTGGGCCGGGGGAGGCAGCGATTCTACCACGCGCGGGGGTCCCCGAGGACCCGACGATCCAGCGGCTACCCCTCGGGGGGCCACGGCGTCCCACCATCGAAAGCGGATCCGGGAGCTTGGGGACAAGCTCGAGCGCGACCTTCTTCTCGCTACGGCAGAGATAGAGGCGTTCGGCGTGGCGCCGCCGCACGGCACGTAACCCGAGCCCCGCCTGCCCGACAACGCGCTGCGACGTCAACCGGAGGATCGTCAATGACGAAGGAGGGGAACGTCCCCCCATCTTCCAACGTGCAAGCCAGAACGTCGCGCTGCGGCCCTTCTCCTCCGAGCGATGCCGGAGCCTTCCACCCCGGAGGGGCGACGGATTCGAGACGAGATGCGCGGCTACATCGAGACCGCCGCTGTCCAACAGGCCGAAAGCTCGGCCTCCCGGCATCGGGCACAGAGGGACGAGGAGGACGAGGTCCTCCCTCGCCGCGAACGAGAGGCCTCGGTCCATCAAGATCTGTCGCGGAGGCCGGTCCGCGAGCACATCCAGGACAACCGCGGCAGCCTCGACGATGGCGACGCACGCAACGTCATCAACAACGCCGCAAGAGAAACCAGAGCACGGGCCAAATGCGACCGCCAGCCACGCAGAGGCGGCAGGCACGACAGCGACGAGGACCGTGGCGATGCCGATCCCCGGGGCCCCGTGCCTTCAGCCGGGAGATCCGCAACGCCCGGCTTCCTTTCCGGTTTCGCCAGCCGGCCAACCTTACCAAATACTCGGGAGAAACGAACCCCCAGGTGTGGCTCAATGACTACCGCCTTGGCGTGCTAGCTGGACGGCGCGGACGACGACAGGCTCATCATCCGTAACCTTCCGCTTCACCTGGGCGACTCGGTGCGATCTTGGCTGGAGCATCTTCCCGCCCACACGATCCGTGACTGGACTGATCTGGCCAAGGTTTTCGTAGGGAACTTCCAGGGCACATACGTGTGCCCTGGGAACTCATGGGACCTCCGCAGCTGCCGCCAGAAGTCCGACGAGTCGCTGCGGGATTTCATCCGGCGCTTCTCGAAGAAATGCACCGAGCTGCCCAACGTAGCCGGCACTGCCATCATCAGCGTGTTCCTTGACGGTACCACCTGCAAGGAACTCGTCCACGAGCTGGGCCGGAGGATGCCGACCACCGCCAACGAGCTGTTTGAGGTGGCGACCAACTTCGCCTCCGGCGAGGAGGCGGTAGGTGCGATTTTTCGCAGCGGCAACGATAAAGGAAAGCGGAAGGAAAGCGATGCCGAGGGGGACGCATCCCGCAACCCCAAGAAGAACAAGAGGAACAAGCGGAAGGGGAAGAAGGGCAAGAAGGAGGCGGACTCCGAGGACGACATTGTCGCCGCGGCCGACCGCAAGGCCCTCTGAGGCCCCCCGGGGCCCGGGGCCTTCGACGACATGCTCAAGAAGCCCTGTCTTTTCCACAAGTTCCCCGTCAAGCACACCATGGGGGAGTGTGACTTGGCGTGCCGTTTCTACCAGAAGCTGCCCCCGCCCGAGGACAAGAAGAAAAGGGAGGAGAAGGACAAAGGCAACGAGTTCCCCGAGATCCACGACGTCTTCATGGTCATCGGGGGACTACCGGCAAACCTCAGCCCGCGCCAGATCAAGCGCGAGCGCCGCGAGGTTTTTTTCGGTGCGTCCCGCCGCTCCACAGTACCTGCCGTGGTCCGTCGACGCCATCACCTTCAACATCGACGACCATCCGCTCTACGTGCCAAACCCGAGGCGGTACCCGCTCGTCGTCGACCCCATCATCGGCAACGTGTGGCTCACCAAGGTGCTGATGGACGGCGGCGCGCCCCAACATCCTCTACTGAGAGACCCTCGGCCGCTAGGGATCGAGCGGTCGCAACTTCGACCCCCAGCAGCTCCCCTTCCGGGCATAGTGCCAGGAAAGCGTGCCTGGCCCCTCGGGCAGACTGACCTTCCGGTCTTCTTCAGGATGCCATCGAACTTTCGCAAGGAGGTCATCACCTTTGACGTGGTCGACTTCAGAGGAGCCTATCATGGTATCCTTGGACGTCCCGCGTACGCAAAGTTCATGGCCGTCCCCAACTACACCTACCTCCTGCTCAAGATGCCGGGCCCAAATGGCGTCATCACCGTCGGCTCCTCCCCTACGAGCACGCTGCTTCAACCGCGACGTCGAGGCGATTGAGCACGCCGAGGCCACGGCGGTGTCCGGCGCTCGACGCCAAAGCGCCACGCCCGGCACCTTTGAGCCGTCCGACGGAGCGAAGGAGGTCCCGCCCCGGATCCCGCTTCTCCATCCGGCAAGGCGGTGAAGATCTGCGCCTCTCTCGACCCCAAATAGGAAGTTGTGCTCGTCGACTTTCTCCGCGCCGAACGACATCTTCGGCGTGGAGTCCCTCGGACATGCCGGGCATTCCGAGGGATGCCGCCGAAACACTCCCTTGATATCAAGGCCGGATCCAAGCCGGTGAAGCGGCGTCTGCGCCGATTCGACGAAGAGAAGCGCAGAGCCATCGGCGAGGAGGTGAACAAGCTCTTGGCGGCCGGATTCATTAAGGAAGTGTTCTATCCCGAGTGGTTATCTAATCCTGTACTGGTTAGGAAGAAAAGTGGGAAGTGGAGGATGTGTGTAGACTACACTAGTTTGAATAAAGCATGTCCGAAAGTTCCCTTTCCTCTACCACGTATCGATCAGATAGTCGACTCCACTTCAGGGTGTGAACTCTTATCCTTCCTTGATGCCTACTCCGGCTATCACCAAATCAAGATGAAAGAGTCCGACCAGCTCGTGACTTCCTTCATCACCCCTTTTGGCATGTACTGCTACGTGACGATGCCCATTGGACTCAGAAACGCCGGAGCAACGTACCAGCGGTGCATGCTCGGCGTCTTTGGGGATCACATTGGGGAAACCGTGGAGGCCTACGTAGATGACATAGTAGTCAAGACCAAGAAGGCCGATGACCTCATCACCGACCTTGAGGTTGCCTTCCGGTGTCTTAAGGCGAAAAGTGTCAAGCTCAATCCTTAGAAGTGCGTCTTCGGGGTTCCCCGAGGCATGCTCTTAGGATTCATCGTCTCCAAGCGCGGCATCGAGCCCAACCCGGAGAAGGTGACCACGGTGACCAACCGATATGGGGCCGATAAAGGATCTGAAGGGGGTGCAACGAGTCATGGGCTGCCTTGCGGCTCTTAGCCGCTTCATCTCGCGCCTCGACGAGAAAGGTTTGCCCCTGTACCGCCTCCTGAGGAAGTCGGAGCGCTTCTCCTGGACCACCACCGAGGCCCGAGGCTCTAGACAAGCTCAAAGCTGCCCTTACCAGCCCCGATATCGGTCCCCCCCATCGGAAGGTAAGCCCCTTCTCTTTGTGCGTGGCAGCGACAACCCAAGTGGTTAGCGCGGCCATTGTGGTTGAAAGACAGGAAGAAGGCCACGCCCTGCCGGTCCAGAGGCCGGTTTACTTCATCAGCGAGGTGTTGTCCGAGACCAAGATCCGCTACCCACAGATCCAGAAGCTGCTCTACACCGTGGTCCTGACTCGACGCAAGCTCTGGCACTACTTTGACGCCCACCCAGTGACGGTGGTCTCCTCCTTCCCGTTGGGGGAGATCCTCTAGAACCGGGAAGTCTCAGGACGGGTCGCCAAGTGGTCCGTCGAGCTTATGGGAGAGGCTCTCTCCTAAGCGCCAAGGAAGGCCATCAAGTCTCAAGTCTTGGCCGACTTCCTCGTAGAGTGGACCGACACCCAGCTACCGCCGTCTCGGATCCAGGCGGAGTGCTGGACCATGTACTTCGATGGATCCCTGATGAAAACCGGAGCCGGCGCCGGCCTCCTCTTCGTCTTACCCCTCAGGGTGCACATGCGGTACGCGATTCGACTCCATTTCCCTGCTTCGAACAACATGGCAGAGTACGAGGGCCTCCTCAACGGCTTGAAGATCGCCATCGAGCTCGGCGTCAAGCGCCTCGACATCCGAGGGGACTCGCAACTCGTCATCGACCAGGTCATGAAGGACTCGAACTGCCACGACCCGAAGATGGATGCATACTGCAAGGCGGTACGCAGCCTGGAGGACAAGTTCGACGGCCTCGAGCTCAACCACGTTGCCCGGAGTTACAATGAAGCCGCCGACGAGCTTGCCAAGATCGCGACCGAGAGGACCCCTGTCCCCCCGGACGTCTTCACCAAGGACCTTGCGGCCCCCTCCGTCAACTTCGAAGGCCAAGGCAGCGCGGTGGACGAGAGGGCCGAGCCCCCCTCGGGGGCTACGGCCCCATCCGAGGCCGAGGCCCCCTCGGCGGACGACGTCGAGGTCATAGAGCTTGACGAGCAAAGCCCCCAAGCCGACCCCGAGCAAGATTGGAGGAAGCCATACCTTGATTGGATCGTCCGAGGGGTCCTTCCTGAAGACTTCAACCAAGGCTGATGCATCGCGAGGAGAGCCAAGTCCTTCGTTGTGGT
Source organism: Chrysopogon serrulatus (assembly GCA_015844335.1). Taxonomy (NCBI): domain Eukaryota; kingdom Viridiplantae; phylum Streptophyta; class Magnoliopsida; order Poales; family Poaceae; genus Chrysopogon; species Chrysopogon serrulatus. Next base: position 31,482 of record JADLZL010007662.1, on the reverse strand, counting down.
GGAGGACGAGCTTTACAAGTGAAGCCCCTCGGGAGTCCTGCAACGGTGCATCTCCACCGAGGAAGGGCTGAAGCTAGTCCGCAAAATCCACGCTGGCATCTGCGGCCATCACGCAGCGCCACGTTCTCTCGTCGGCAACGCGTTCCGACAGGGCTTCTACTGGCCAACCGCAGTAGCCGACGCCACCCATGTGGTGCGCACTGTGAGGGCTGCCAAGATTACGCTCGCCAGACGCACCTGCCCAGCCCCTCTCAGACTATCCCCATCACCGGCCGTTCGCCGTGTGGGGACTTGACCTCGTCGGACCACTCAAGCCGGGCGCCGGGGGCTTTACCCACTTGCCGGTCGCCATCGATAAATTCTCCAAGTGGATCGAGGCGCCCCCCGTCACCAACATTCGATCCGAGCAGGCGGTACTGTTCTTCACCGACATCATCCATCGCCCGGGTCCCAAACTCCATCATCACCGACCACGGCACCCAGTTCACGGGGAAGAAGTTTGAGACTTCTGCGACAGGGCACCGGATACGCATCGTGCGGTCCGCGTAAAGCCCATCCCCTGCACGAACGGGCGGTAGAACGCGCCAATGGTATGATTTTGCGGGGACTCAAGCCTCGGATCTTCAACAAGCTTGACATGTTCGGCAAAAGTGGCTCGAGGAGCTCCCCTCGGTCCTTTGGAGTCTCAGGACGACGACTAGCCGAGCCACAGGGTTCACGCCCTTCTTCCTGGTGTACGGCGCCGAGGCTGTTCTCCCCACCGATTTGGAGTTTGGCTCTCCGAGGCTCAAGGTCTACGACGAACGGCGCAACCAGACGGCTCGGGAGGATTCGCTGGACATGCTTAAGGAAGCAAGGGATGCTGCCCATCTACACTCAGCTAGATACCAGCAGACCCTCCGACGCTACCACGACCGACGCGTCCGAATCCGGGAGCTCAAGGAAGGTGACTTGGTGCTGCGTCTCCGCCAGGACAACTGAGGCCGCCACAAGCTCACGCCGCCATGGGAGGGCCCCTACATCATCGCCGAGGTCCTCAAGCCGGGCACCTACAAGCTTGCCGACGAGGACGGACAAGTCCTTAATAACGCCTGGAACATCCAACAGCTACGTCGCTTCTACCCTTAAGTTTCCAAGGCTCTTACATGAACCTGTACTACATGTTTCTCAAAGAAAAATGAGAATAAGAAGTGCTCCTCACTTTTTGAATTTTCTGCAAAAAAGAAACATGTTCGAGGCCCTCGGGGGCTAAGGATCTCAACTACGCTGCCACAGACGCTGAGTGAGACTCGACTTTGATCCATCAAAGCCGAGCCTCCCTCGGGGGCTAGACAGGGGAACCCCCTCCTGAAAGGCACCCCGAAAACGCTTTCCTTTTTTGTCAATCGTTTTTTGAACATTTTCATGCTAAGGACCTCGAACACTTAGAAAGAAGTCGTCTTTAGCCTAGGGCCGGTTGAGCCACAGGGTCACCTACGCCCATGCGCTACGGTACCCCTACTCGCCACCCTAGGTCGAAGAAACGACTTCACGCTTTGCGGGAGGGTCGTCCAAAACATTAGGGCCGGTAAAGCCGCGAGGCCACCTACGCCCTAGCGCTACGGTCCCTCTGCTAATCGCCCTCAATTAAGGGACGGACCTCTACATTTAAAAATATTCTCGCAAAGACCCAAACCTAAGTATGAGGCGAGATTCAAAAGCACGAAAAACATGCGAAACGACATAAAACATAAGGCCTCAACGGGCCACAAACACGATCGTCCAAATAAAACGAAAAACTAATCAAGTTCTTTTTTACATGGGCACCCCTGCCCGAATCAGAATCTCATGCGGGGCATCCGACCCCCACCCTCCCCGGCGTCGGCATACGTGGCGTTGGCGTCGGCCCCTTCGGTAGCCGGGGAAGATAGCCGGCGTGAAGTGCCCAACCAACCGCGAGCGTGGCCTCTTCAAATTACCTGGACCAGCTCGGCGAACACCTCAGCCTCGCGACCCTCCTCTTCCTCGGCAACGACAAGCCCCTCGGCGACTTTGGGGAGGTTGAGGTCATAATGGGACAAGGTTATCGCAAGGGTGTGCGACACGCCGGTCCGGGGGCCGGGATCGAAGGGCGGCGTTCACGCGTGCCTCCACTCGCCTGGGTAGCGCCTCCAGGCGGCCTAGCGGACTGCTGCCGGGCGGGCTCGCCCGGCCTCGACCTCAAGTGCATGGCTTGAACCTTCTCCTTTAAGGTGTCGAGCTCGCCTTGCGCCGAGGAGTAGGCCGTCAAGGCGCAACAAAAGCCACCGCTTGCTCGACGACTTCCCCCTCGGCTGGCCCACTGGGGGTCAATCTCGAGCAAGAAAGCAAAGATATGTTACCCAAAACATAAAACTTACCTTCCGTCAGCGCTATCTCCTCCGCCAGCTGCTCCCGGAGCCTGTTGGCCTCGTTCAGCGCCTCGCTTTGAGCTCGGCCCGCACCATGATGACATCATCGACAAAGAGCTGGTGATCGGTTTCCACGCTCACCGATTCTCTGTCAAAGTCCCAACGGTGTCGTTCGCCTCGGGCAACCGCCGCCCTCATCGCCTCCTTCTCAGCTCGGACCTTGTCGAGCCCGACGACCGCTTCGCCCGGTCTCCGACAGAAAGCGTTCCCGCTCTCGAGCCTCGGAGGCCTCGACCTTCGTGTCCGAGACGAGGAGGCGGAGGTCGTTTTTCAACACTCCGGGCAGCCAACTTCGGTCTTGCCCGACTTGCCTCCTGGCTGGCACGGAGGTGGAGCGCGCGTTGAGACCTGCCCTCAACCGGGAGGAACTGCGAATTCTCTCGGGGACGCTGCGCCAGACCACCGCAACAATCGATCCAATGGGTTAGCCATTTTCCGGCGCCCACGTCAAGGCAAGGCTTCGGGCACGAGCGTTGAAGTTACCTTCATCACGTCAGGAAGGTCCCTCGAGACGACCATCGAGACCAGCTGGAGCAGATCTTCGGCTGACTTCAGGTACTTGCCGGTATGCTCCCATTGCGCCTGCTCCACGGCGTCGTCCAGCACATAAACCGGTCGGCCCTTCGGGTCCCGGCAATCCGACCAAATGATCCACGGTGGCGCCTTCTGGAGCTCGCCGAAGCGGACCACTTCCCGGCTGGAGGACTCCTCGACGGGCGCCGCAGCCGACGACCTCGCGCGATCATCGCCTGAGGAAGCCGTGTCCATAACGGCTACCTCTTTCCCCGCGCGGAGGTGGTATCCTCCGAGGAGGGGATCTCCACCACCTCCTGTGCCGTGGCGTGACTTTGGGACGGAACCAGCACCTGCTCCGCCATAACCATGTCGGCAGCGGCCTAAAGGCAGGCGTCGTTGCGGCTCTGCGGGCGGGGCGTCATCACGGCCTCCCGTGCCGGGCGCTTGCGCCACCTCTCCCACCACGGTCGGGGGGCGACACCACGATCGGCGGCATCTCGGCCACCTCTCGCCTCAGTCGCCGGGCGCGCCACCACAGGGGCAACAGTAGTGCTCGCCTTCTCGGCCCCTCGGTAGGCTGCCGCGGAGCAAGTGGGGCGGGGCCGGGCCGGGCCGTCTTTGCGCTTTTGGCTGCGACGGCGACAAGAGTGGAATTTCAGAGGGAAAGAAGAAAGAAAAAACGATGGAAAAAGTTCCTGGACGGGAAAAACGCCACCCAATGACCAGCGGCTTGAACAATTGGCTCGCCGGAGCCGTGGTCGCCGTGTTCGAACTCGAGGGGCCCTCGGCCTGCGCCCACGGGGCCGCGGGCACGGGACGTGGGCCCTCCGTCGCCGCCACCTCCTCGGCAGACCCGCGCTCGCCCTCGGCAGACTCCTTCACCGCCGCCGGCGCCTCCGGGAAGGACCGAACCACCCTCATCGGGGTCGGTCGGGCGCGGAATGACCCGGAGGGCCTCCTCCCCTCCCCGACGGAGTCACGCCTTCAGCCCCCCCTCGGCCCTGTTCCCTTGACGGAACGAGGGACAGGGGCGGCATCTCCCCGACGCCCGCAGCGTCCTCCCTCCCTCTCCATGGGAGGGCCCACGGCCTTGGACTCAACGCGGCCTCGACTCGATGAGGCCGAGGCCGAGGCCCGCGGTGGACTTCTCCGCCGCCCCGCCTCGCGGGGCGCGTCGTCGAACTGGGGGTTGGGCCATTGACCCCCTCGGCGCCTCCTCCTCCATGAAGTCGAAGAAGTCGAGGTCGTCCCCTCGTCATCCTCATCATCGTCATCAGCGCCGGTGGTCTCGGAGGGTGTCGGCTCCCGGGGGAGTCCCTGTTCCTCCTGCCGGCGCCGCATCTTCTCCGGGTCCCGGCTCCTCATACGCTGCGGACGTTCGGTCCGCCTTGTTCTCCTTCTTCTTCTTACGCTTCTCCGCGAAGGCCTTGTTCGCCTCCTTCTCCGCGGGAGATGGGGGGCTTGGACTTCTTCAGCTTCCCGGCCAAACCCTGCAAAGAAGAGGACGGGATAAGGACGAAGGGGGGAGATGCGGACACCAACTGTCCGGGATCAATCACAACAACTTACCACGGAGATATAATCTGGGTCGGGGCGCATCACGACCTTATAGAGGTGGAAGGCGCCCGCCACCACCGCCGCCTTCTTGGTTCGAGCAACGATCTCGCCGTGCTCGAGGTCGGCGGAATGACATCCTCGTCCTGACCCAGCGGCTTCTGTCCTTCATGTCGAACAAGCAGTCCGCCTCGCCATGAGGGCAGGACTCGCCGCTGTGGAAGGCGGCGATGACGACGACGCAGCGTCCGGCCCGGGCGGATCAGCACCCTCGGGCGCCAAACACCTTCTTCGGGGGGTGACCTTCTCCGGGATCAGCTCCTCCTTCCACCTCACTGCTCCTCGCCTCAAACACCTTCCCGGTGTAGGCGGGCAGGTGGCCGAAGTCGTTCCGGAGGTAGAACCACTTCGCGTGCCAGCCGCGGTTGGAGGAGGCGAGTTTCACCGGGATGTAGGAATCCCGGTGGCGAACTCACTGCTAGCCCGGCGTGCGGTTCTGGCGCGGACCGCCAGGCCTCTTCCCCCTCGACGCCTTTGAAGTAGATGGCGCCCTCAAAGAAATGGAGCCAGAGGTCCCAATGGGCCTCAACTTCGAGAAACCCCTCGCACAGGGCGACGAACACCGCCGCCTACGTAATGGAGTTGGGATTGAGGTTCTGCAGCTCCAGGCCGTAGTACTCGAGGATCACCCTCAAGAACCGGCCCACCGGCATCCCGAACCCATGCTCGTGGAATGCCGTGAAGCTCACGACGTATCCCGGCGGCGGGTGCGGGGACAGATTGCCGGCCGGCGGGACCATCCACTCCGGCCTGGCGTCGTCGACGCAGGGGCGGAGAAGCCCCTTCCCCACGAGCGCTAGCAGCTCCGCCAACGTCACGGAGCTCGACTCCCACTCGTCCACACCGACGACCGCGACTCTCGACGCCATGGCAACGGTGGGATAGATGAACGGCGGTGAGTCCTCTCCCTTCTCACTATTCCTTCTCCTCTCGGCGGCGTTTGGGCAGATGGCGACGGCGGGGGAGGCAAAGCTGAGCGCAAGGGCGAGGAAGGCAAAAAGAAAGCCAGCCACCGCCTGTACTGGTACTTATACCCGTAAAACCCCAAATTGTTCGACTACCCGCATTTAATGCACAATCACGTCCGGGATTCCCTACTCAATGGCATATCACACGGAGTCCCGTGACGCCAGCGCCTGGTGGCCCACGGCCACGGGGCCCGCGGCACCCCACGCACAAAGCACGGGGTTTTCCTCCACAAAAGATCCCGGCACACGGAGCCCGGGGCCTGGACGCCGCGCGGCTCAGGCCAAGCGGCCGCTACGCCTGCGCCACCATCACGTCTCGCTCATGGGACCCAAGCACGCGGCGTGCGGTGCGTCAAACCGCCTCGGGCGTGGGGACCCACCACCTCTTCCTCCGCAATTGGCGTGGCGGCGCGCCGCCCCGAAGAGGCCGCCTTAAAGGGCATGCCCACGCCCCCGCGATCGAGTTTCCACATTAAGCACTCCCTTCCCCTGGAAGGAGCCTGGGCGACGGCCCATTTACGGTCCAGAGGTTCGTGGGCTGGCCCGCCACAGGGTTCGACAGCCACCTCAGGGCAACAGAGTCAGGGATGGCTCGGACGGTCTCATACACAGCCCAGCCCTGCACGGCAGGGACCGTCCGACGCCGTGTCCGAGGCCAGCGAGGAAGTTTGAGTTAGAGGGATCCCGCGCGGGAGTGCATCGAGCCCCCAGGACCTGGCGGACGGGACCCGGGCCCCGCCTCGGACATACCTTGCAGGCTCTAATGGGATGCGCCTCCGGGCCCAGCCAACCCCTAGCGAACGGGGCACAGGCATTCCACTTGGGCCCGACCCGTTAACAGCTCACGGATCTAGCCATGCTTGGCACTCGTCGACGACAAACATGGTGAAATCCACCCCCTCCTCCCCCGGGAAGGGATGCAGAGGTGCGGATAAACCCGACGACCAAGTACCGCCTCGGCCGCCCCCCCACGTCGAAACGGGGGCTCGGGGCTTCCCCGGCTTAGAGGCTGAGGTTGGGAAACGTCAACTGACTCGCCGAGCCCCCGGCCGAGCCGACGGGCCCGAGGGGCACGGCAAACGGTAGGAACGCTTCAACCAAAACACGCGTAAACCCTCGAAGAAACACCCACACTCCTCTAGAGATTCCATTTTATGGTATTGTGCAATCGTAGTGATTCAGAAACTCAGAGGAATGCCCACGGGCCACGATCACAATTAGAACACGTACAAGCCCCCGGAGGAGTGCCCACACTCCTCCGAGGCCTCGGGGGCTACACCCGGCGGGTGCGCTCGCGCGCCCCCACCGGAGAACATAGCCTCCGGGACGAACAAGCACCTTCACCAAACACGAGCAAACCCTCGGAAAGTCGCTCACACACCTCCAAGGCCTCGGGGGCTACGTCCGACGGGCGCGCTTGTGCGCACCTAACGTAGGAAAGCCAAAAACATCTAACGACGTGCCTAACAAAAACCTAGTATAAAGGTCACAACCTCCGAACGAGTATACTTACTCCTTCGAAGGTTTGGGGGCTACTGTCGGGGGCCAAAATAGGGGCCCTCCAAAGAATCAGGCCCAACGAACGCAAAGCAAGGCCACACAACAATGAAACACGGCCTGCCGAGGCCCAGCACACTACTCACCGACCCGCCCGAGCCCCTGCGGGCCTCGGGACGGGCGCTAACTTTCCGCCTCGTCCCAGCCCCTCCCCCCCGGGGCCTCGGGCGGGCCCCTAACGCTCCGCCTCATCCGAGCCCTCCCACCGAGGCCTCGGATAGGCGCTGGCTTTCCACCTCGTCCCCGAGCCCCTCCCCGGGCGAGGCCTCGGGCGCTAACGCTCCGCCTCATCCGAGCCCCCGCGCTGGGGCCTCGGGACGAATGCCGAATTACCGCCTCTTCCGAGCCCCTCGCGGGGTGGGGCCTCGGATGGAACGCGCCCGCTTCCCCGGTCAAAAGCAGCCCCAGGCCTGAACGATATATCGCCGCCCGCCTTCCCACAGTGACTGCCGAGCAATGTTATCCTTTGGCGGGGGGATGGGAGCCATCCCGTCACCACTCTCACCCGCGCTCATGATTGCGCTACTACAACAATGGCGGCCATGCACGCTCTTGTATGGCACTATTATGCCCAACCTCTATGGCAGATCCCATCACGGAGTCCCAACACGACGTACATCACGCCCCCGGGCGGCGTGCGGCGTCAACTGGCACGGAGCCCGGGTCTTCCGTAGCCTCGGTCACTTTGTGCACCCGGGTTTTGAGCCGGGCAGGCGATGCGGCTGATCTGGCGTATCTGCGCCCGGCCACGCCCGTATCACGACAGCGACACCCCGGCCCTTGGGGCCTCGGACCGGGACAGGTCAAAGCTACAGGGCTCGGGGGCTCGGATACGCCCCCCATGATGTTCTCGCCAACCTCTGCGCAGGGGGGACAGGCGTCCCTTCCGTCACCGAGGACCGAGGAGAGCTCCTCGGGGCGGCGCCCACAACCCGGCGGCACGGCGCCGTACACGATAGGGCCCACCATCCACACCAAGGCCTTGGCACTAGAGGGGAAGACGTTTCCAGAGCCTCGGACAAGGCCTCGGCCAAGAAGGGACGGCGCCTACAGTCATCTCACACATTCAGATACTGTGTAAACCCGTTCCTCTCCTTGCGGCTATAAAAGGGGAGGAGGGGGGTCCCTCCAGGGGCAAGCTGATCGGAGGACCAACGAACTCGGTTCAACACATTTACTTCACACACTTCCTCATCACGAGACTTGGGACCAGCTCCCTCTCTTCACTCGCCTGTACACCCTACCTACAAGCACTAAGGTGCAAGGAAATATAAGTCCTCTTTGAGTTCTCCTTGCACACCTTCCGGAGTTGGGAACACGCACCACAAATTCACTAGTCGGTACTAGGACCGCCAGTTTTAGCACCGATAAGAACTAAATCTATTTTTTTGAGCATCCAAGAGGAGTTTAAAGTATTAGAATGGAGTATTTTGTAAATTTGATTTTTGAAAGCAAGATTTTTAATCATGTTCGAATAAGCGTCCTTTAAATATGCATAACGGTATGAATGCAACAAAAATTTCATAATCTATATCGTATTTAATTTAATTTATAAAATATGTGACCGGGTGGAACGCGTGAGGACGATCCTCATGTGCAGCAATGGCTGTAGATTCGAGACGGATGGGCGAGCGCCGCTTTCCAGGATGCAACCGGCGGCGATGCCGCCCTGCGAGACTGGCCTTATGTGCCCTGCTAGCAGCGGTGTTCTGAGATGGAGTAATCATGAATTCATGGAGCAAACACCAACAACAATTTAGTCCCGTAACTACCGATCTGATGTCTTCGTCAAACGCCCCACGTCATGCCTCTCCGGCACGACATGGCGCAACTGGGTTCAACGTGTTTACTTGTATCATCTATTCGAGGTTGAGTCAATATTTAGTTAAAATCTCATAGTAATCATATGGTTTAATTGGTTAGCTACTAAAACATGCCACATTAAGAATTTAGCAAACTAAAAGTTAAAAAAATTACTAACGATTTAACAAGAAAAGGTATCATTTGATATATATCTTACTATTTATCTGAATTTCATTGAATTAAGGCCAGTTACAATATAATACTAAGTGTAACATGGTATTAACAAACTTATCGAATTTCTAGAACTGGGCGATAAGGCGTGAATTATAATAGGCTGTAAGAGGGTTGTATGCTGATGTGGAAGAGAAAAACGAGGAGAGAGAAGAGAGGTAGGCTATAAGTTTACAGCTAACTAAAGGCAAAAGAACCAAGAAACTTGTGAGAAGAAAGGGTATAGTGTAAGTGACCTCACTATTGTATGGGTTGGCTAAGAAGTAGGCTGCAAGGATTCATACAGCCAAGTAAAGGCTGAATTATTAGCCTTGCTCTTAACGCTCGTCGGCCTCCTCGGTCTCGGCTTTCGTGCCTAAAAAGCTATGCCTCTTCTTAATTCATACTCCCTGTTAGGTAAGAGCAAGTTTATAAGCAAGTTTATATATATATATATATATATATATATATATATATATATATATATATATATATAGTCAACTGCTGGTTGTATAGATCTTATAGCCTACCTCTCAGTCCACCTATATAATAGTTACACCTTTACTATTAATATATTTTGGTTCTTGTGTCCAAACCAGCTTGTAAGCTTACACCCATTTGTCCTCTCTTCTCATCTCTCACCTCCACCTCAGCATCCAACCCACCTATAGCCCCTTATTATATGTGCTCTAAAGGAAGTTTTAGAAAAGGTTTGAGTCGGATATCAAAAATATGAATCACAAATAACTTTAAAGTTGTTCAATTTGAAAATGTAGAAACCAACGTGAAAACCATATATATAAATAAATTTATCTTCAAAATAATTTTTATAAAATATACATATATTATTTTTTTAATAAATATTTTATAAAAATAAAAAGTTAAAGTTATGTTTTAGAAACCGTGTCGCTATCAAAACGACTTCTTTTTAGCAAGCTCGAGAGAGTAGTAATCTATATACATATAGTCTTATAAAGTTAAACCCACCACTATTTTCTTAACATGTAAGCTATCCATCTCATCAGTCCACTATCGGATGTATTTATGACTAATTTTGCAATTATAATCTACATATTAGTAAGACACATCATCCACTAACATGTGTTTAGTTTTTCATATCAGCTTGTCACGTCATTCACTAACATAAACTTATAATTATTTATCTTTTTGTATAAGTAATTTTATTTCAAATCATCACCAATTTCTGTGGCAACACATGGGGTACGCTTCTAGTACTGTAGATTATCTATACTACTCCCTCCATTTCTGAATAATTCAGTTCCTAGAATCCGTCCAGGTCAAACTATCTCAAGTTTGAATAACTCTATAGAAAAGAATAACAATATATATGGCATTAAATGAGCATATTATAAAAACAGATTCTATGGTATATTTGATGTTAATCTTGTTGGATTTTTCTATAATTTCAATCAAGTTTAAAGGGTTTGATCTAAGACAACTATAGAAATCTATTTATTTAGGAACATAGAGAATACTAATTCCTCTTCCTATGTTGCTCTCTAAATGATAAGCCGGCTGATAAGCTAAAATAGCTGACTTTTTGTGATAGAAAAGTATTGTTCGAACGGCTGGTAAGCCGGCTGATAAGCTAAAACAAACACGTTAATGCCCAACCTTACTAAGCTAAGATAATATACCCAGCCTTAGTTCGCTAAGATAACAGCAGTATCAGCATGCTTTGGTTCTTCTCGGGAATCCGTTGGCGTGGTCAAATAGCAAAACAGATACCTACTCTATCTTCCAAAACAAATCAATTTATATCTTCCAAAAAAATCAATTTCTAAAGTTATCTTCAATCAATTTTTTAAAAATTTAACTGAATTATAGAAAACATTAATATTATGACATAGAATTAGTATTATTAAGTATATGATATATAAAACATATTTTTGTAATATATTTATTTGGTATCATAGATATTATTATTCTTTATAATAAAATTAGTCAAATTTCACATAGCTTGACTTGAGATGACTCAAGAAAATGGTTCGTTGTGAGGACGATAAAGTAGTTTTCGGCTAGGAGGGGAAAAAAAAAAAGGTGATTTAGCATTTGGTTCTGCATGCACACACTATGCCACTATGGGCTAGACTCTCTGTAATGTACGAAGTACCTGCTGCTGCTCCTGTTCTAAGCCTGTAAGTGTCCCCCTTCTTCCTCTCTTTCTTTGTTCCCTGAGGCTAGTTTGTTCAGGATATTTCTGTTTAGTTAGCTTGTTTCCTTTTTCGTTTCTATTTTTTCTTGTCTCCCTGTTTTAGACTCAGTGTCCTTTTAATAATTTTTGGTAGGGGTCAAAAACTATGGGTGATCTAAGAGCAACTCCGATAATAGTTCTCAAAAAACTAAGTAAATCAAAGAGTTTTCAAGTGGCTGAAATTTAAAATGTTGAAAGCATATTTGTTGGGTTCTTCCAACAGTTAAAATCTCGGTCTATAAGGAATTTTGTACTATTTCTAAATTATCCTAACTACTTTTATACTTTATTTGTCTTTCATACATTTGCATTAGAAACTCTATCATACTCCTATTCTTTCGCACTTTCTTCTACCTTCAAATTGGCCCATGGATACATGCACAATATATCTATGTGATTAAGTTGATTTTCGCAAGTGTAGAAAGAATGGGAGTTGAAATGGGGAGTTGTTGGAGAGTATTTCTTTTTCAATCAAATTAAGATTAGGAGTGGTTTTTGGAAACTGTTGGAGACGCTCATATTGCCAATTTCCCCTCACTCGCTCTCTCTCCCTGTCTCCCCTTTGATTTTGTTTCCCTTTATGGCTTTCATATATCGTGTGTGTTCACGTGTTGAACAAGCTTTAGGCTTGTCTTGTAGCCACCAGTTTAACTGCATTTGTCTTAGAGCATCTCCAAGAGTCTACTAAAATTCACTTGGCAAATCTTATAATTTGGTAATTCTCTAAAATATATGACAAGTGAAAAAAGAGCTCCTCTCTAATAGTTTAGCATAATTCACTTGTCAAACCTAGATTAAACTTACATAAGTAACCCTAAGACACAAATAAAATTATGTTTATGTCCTTCCACCTCTTGAAAACTTACATCAGGAACTCTGAGACAAACAAAATTATTTTTATACTCTTCCACCTCTTGCAGAAGGCCGATGCGTGGGTAGAAATACGGGCGCTACGTGCGCGGATATATGCGCGTGCGAGTCCGATCGATGGCAACTTGTCAAAATATGCAAGTCATTTGTCAAACTGTTGGAGGATGAATTTTCTAGTTTTGCCAAAAAATAAGGATAACAAGTGCTTTTGCCAAACTTTTAGAGATGCTCTATGCAACTGTCCGTGAATGTCGTGGCACTACTTTTTTCTGGCACTAGTTAAAATATTTACGGATAGAATATTTATGGACCAAATTATTCAGAGCAAGGGTGTTTTTAGATCACAAGAGACTAGAAATTAGCTTCTCGTGTGGTAATAGGCTAAACATGCAGTAGTAGTAATAAGTGGGTAATAGAACTAATTAGTGGTTATTTCCGTTAACTTCTACTATTCTACATTTAGCCCGTCTATTTGGATTCGCATCTACTAAACCTGGCGACTAATTTTGGCCCTAGACCCAAATAAAATTAAATCTGTCTATGTGTGTATTCGGGAATCCTAAAGAGCTGCAAACCAGCAGCCCCAGACCCTCCACAACGACCTTTATTGTTTGTATAATCGGCGTATGTAACGTCCCGAAGCAGAATTTGCTAGTGCAAGCAGGACCTATTTTGGATGCCAAATAGAAGGTGTCAACATAAACTAATCCTGGTCAAACAAGAACCAATAGAGACAAATTGATGAGTAGAATTTATTAAAAAAAATTAATTTATATTTAATCTATAAGTCAACGACGGACTTGCACTCTACTTACGCCTTGTTTAGTTAGGATGCAAGTTGTAAGTTTTTCCACTCTCTCCATCATATCAATTTCTACCCGCATATATAGAGCATTAAATGTTAGTGAAAAAGATAACTAATTATACGGCCATGTTCGCTTGTCTTATCAGCTAGACTTATCAGCCGTTCGAACAGTATTTTTCTCTCACACCAAACCAGCCAGCTTGTATTATCAGCCGGCTTATCTCACCAGCCGAACACCTGCACAGTTTTATTGTAAATCACGAGACGAATCTTTTGAGTCTAATTGGACCACGATTAGATAATATTTATTAAATACAAACAAAAGTGCTACCATTGCTCAGGTTAAAAAACTTTCGAACTGACCGAGCCCTTAGTTCGATCATCCCAGGGGTGAAGAATGTCCGCAGTTTTTTTGCTTGCTGGAGCTAGTGTCCCATCAACCACGGTTGTTACTAGTTGTGGTACGTCCATGACAGTGACACAGACACGAGCGCCGCTGCCTTCTGCCGTCATTCACTGCTGCTGCGAGAGGCCCCTGAGATTCTGCTGACCTCCTTTGCTAACAATACTGTTACCGATTCCTCTGACGGCGATACTGTGCGTGTACACGACCAGAGACGGCTGGGCTTGCACGTTCGGACGTTCCACTGTTCCAGCTTCCAGCTCCGGCTGGGTTTGCTTTTGCTTGCTGGACGTCTACTGGGCATTCGTGATATGCCCCGCTTGACTGGCTATGGTAGTACACGTAGTATCTTTTTCTTTTAACTCACTGACCTTTGTTGTTTCTTCATAATCTAACATGATACTCATCAATGATCTTTAGCAACCACGGTTTAGTTTATTTTCAATTATAATTTTTTTTTGAAAAATACAGCAATAGCTTTACCATGATTTCTATTAAACCATGAAAAGAAAAAGGCAAGTGTTTGTCTAAATTTTTTTTATGAAACTAGGCTAGAAAAACCATACAATTAAGGAGAGTGTCTCACTCATGCTGCACTACTTCAGAATAACTGCCACCACTTGCAGTTTGGTCAAAACTACTCAACTAACAACTACCCAACTAAGACCCAACTCATCCACTTCATCTAGAGAAGATAATTTGGATAACCGATCACCGAGCACCTTCACCGTAGAGGAGACGAGCAATTTATACACAATTTTAGAGGGTTCGTTTATTTATGTTATGGTGTCAATATTATCAACTTAACGTACAGAATCTCTTTGAAAAATGTTTATGATCCTCCCATAGTTTATCTCTCATTTCATTTTTCCTAACTTGTGCGACGAGAGAAAACATGAACGCTCAAAAGAAAGTTAGTACTAGTAGGATCGATGCGTGACCTAATCATTGTCATTAAAGGAAGTAATCAATCACCTCATGACCATAGCATAACATAACAATAATATTTGATGGCCACATACTTTCTTATAACATGTACCAGCGTCCAAATGTAGCACACCAATATGGTAAAATATACACCGTTCCTGGGAGTAACTGGTAGGGAGTAACTGGTACGTAGAGTAATCATCACAGGCACAAAAACGCGCCGCCCGTGCAGTGCAACAGTTGTTTTGGGAGGGCAGGAGAGGAGGAGGTACTCCCTCCGTTCATAAATAACTTACCTTCTTTGATTTTTAACAATTACGTTTGACCATTCGTCTTATTTAAAAATTTTATATATATTATAAAATAAATAAATTATTATTAAAATATCTCTAATGACAATATAAATTATAACAAGATATATGATATTTATATAAAAAATTTGAATAAGATGAATGGTCAAACGTCTTTCCCTCCGTCCCATAGAGTATATCGCCTGGAAAGCGTGTTTGTGAGGGGTGCGATTTTCTAACAATAAAGTCTATGGGACGGAGGGAGTATTTGTTAAAAGTAAAAAAAACGGAGGGAGTAGACGCAGCGGCACGACCTCGCACGCCCATTTTTGGCTTTGCCCATGGCCATGGCGCGTCACATGCGTCCACTGCCCTTTGCCCCTCCCTCCCGCCCCGCTGCAGCACCCAGCACGAGCCGCCACGGATGGCACAAGTTCACACACTCCTCACCACTGTCTCTCTCTCCCCTCCATCTGCAAGCAAACTGCTGCAACGCAGAACGCAGAAAGCAGAAAAGCTGTGCGCTGCACAGCACAGCAGCAAAAGTTCCCTTCCCTCCCTGTGTGGCTGTGTCCTGTGTCTGTGTGTGAAGACGATGAGAGAGAGGGACTGTTACTGTATTTGTTTTTTTTTTTGTTCGCGTCCACCGTCTCTTCACAGACAGTTCACGTCGCAATCTCTCTTTCCCTGTGGCTGGCCTGGCCTCTGCCGTCGCCTTTCCGGTGCAAAAGATTTTGTTGGCCTCGGGAAGCGCGGACCGCGTTTTCCTCCCTCTCGCCGTTGCTGGTGGGCAACGGAGGGAAAAAGCAAAGCCCAACTCCAATCCCATTGCTGCTGGCTGGAAAGCAGCTAGCAGCAGCGGTAGCAGTAGGAAAAGCGAAGGAAAAAAGCACGCCATGGCGACAGAGTGGCCACCGCCGCCGCTCCTCCTTTCCGTGTAGTAGGGCTACTGCAGATTCCTTGGCGCTGCAGCTGCTCCCACTCCCAGTCCCAGCGAGGACGACAAGCAAAAAAAAAGAGAGCACGAACTAGAACTAGGAGGAAGAAGCAGCCCGGCCCCGGGCGTTCGCATTCCCTTGCCCTTTTCCACGAATTGTACCGGTTGTTGCTTTCCTGCGGCTCACCTCATCAGGTGCGCCTGGTTCTTGGCCTCCCTCGCACGCAAAGAACCGCCCGCCGGTCGTCTTGCTCCCCGGCCTCACCCACTGCGCTGCTCCTGGTGGCAAGGCTTCTTCTTGGCCGCCTCTGCCTGCTTTGCGGTTTCTTGCTCTGCTTGGAGTAGAGCCGCAGCGGAGTGGACGGTGTGGAGTGGGTCGCCGGTGAGGTGAAAGGCTTGGTTTTGTTTCTTGAGAGGACAAGGGGAACAGGAGGATGGCCGGAGGAGGGGCGGCGCCGCCGCCCAAGCAGGAGGAGCTGCAGCCCCACCCCGTGAAGGACCAGCTGCCCAGCGTGTCCTACTGCATCACAAGCCCACCTCCTTGGCGTACGTCTCTTTCTCACTCACTCCCTCACTCAAATCACCTGGCACTGGGATTGTTGGGACCTTTTCGATTTCAATGTTCGAGCGCAACTGTTCTGTGTACTGATGTTGATGTTATTGATACCGGTAGATAGTGGTCCTGATTTTGACCTGGTGCCTGTCACCTGACCTGTATTCTGCAACATGCAGCTGAGGCCGTCATCCTTGGATTCCAGCACTACATTGTGATGCTGGGCACATCCGTCATCATACCGAGCGCTCTCGTTCCCCAGATGGGAGGAGGAAACGTGAGTACACCAATCACCTCTCCATGTTCTGAATCCAAGATTAGCTTGTGAATTGAGATGTCAAAAGGGCTCAACTATCTGTTGTTTTTGCTGTGCCTCCTTCCTGACTGCTGCCAGGAGGAGAAGGCCCGGGTGATTCAGACGCTGCTGTTCGTTGCCGGCATCAACACCCTGTGCCAGTCGTTCTTTGGGACTCGCCTCCCTGCAGTGATGGGTGGATCCTACACCATCGTCGCGCCCACCATTTCCATCATCATGGCTGGCCGTTACAGCAATGAAGCAGACCCTCATGAGGTAATTCGAGTTCACCAGTAACGCATCTCCATTGTCACAGCCTCTGTTTCAGCTCTTAGTACAG
Organism: Chrysopogon serrulatus; assembly: GCA_015844335.1. Classification (NCBI taxonomy): domain Eukaryota; kingdom Viridiplantae; phylum Streptophyta; class Magnoliopsida; order Poales; family Poaceae; genus Chrysopogon; species Chrysopogon serrulatus. The sequence goes on along the minus strand of JADLZL010007662.1, from coordinate 14,750 downwards.
TTCACAAGGCTTTGTTCACTCTTGTGCAGAAATTCTTGCGGACCATGCGAGGAACACAAGGCGCTCTCATCATTGCATCAACAATTCAGATTGTCCTTGGTTTTAGTGGCCTTTGGCGTAACGTCGTTAAGTAGGGATCTTGGCTCTAACTTTCACCTTCTGCTTACACTGAATTTCAGTTTGTGCATTTACGGAGATCTCACCTCTTTCATTTCACAGATTCCTAAGCCCATTGTCTGCTGTACCTCTTGTCGCATTAGCTGGATTTGGGCTATATGAGTTTGGGTTTCCAGGGGTATGCATTATCATGCTACTAATTCAGTATTCTGATGTGGCTGTCACATTGTTTATTTTCTAATTGTTCCTGTCCCTACTGACTCTTAAGATCCATTTGGCTTCAGGTTGCTAAGTGCGTAGAAATTGGGCTTCCAGAAATCATTCTAATGATCATATTTTCTCAGGTCTCTAGTCCATTGTTGTAGCTCTCCATATGCCTCATACACATTACAGCTGAACTCATGTACTAATCTATTTATCTTGTGTGCAGTATTTACCACATGCTGTTCATGCTGCAAAGCCTGTGTTCGACCGGTTTTCGGTGATTTTCACAATTGCGATTGTATGGCTGTATGCATACATTCTCACGGTTAGTGGTGCATACAGGAATGCCCGAACAAAGACACAAGTCCATTGCCGTGTTGACCGCTCTGGACTTATTGGTGGAGCTCCTTGGTAAGGAGTTCATTACAATTGCATTACCTTGTGCTTTTGATCCTTGTTTTATAAAATTCTTACAGAAGTAGCGGTACCTCCTTCAATTATTGGCTGTGGCTGTCTAACAATTTTTTGTACCTCCATTCTGACTGTACCAACAATAATTGTTTTTTGTAGGATTAGTGTTCCATATCCTTTCCAATGGGGGGCCCCAACATTTGATGCTGGTGAATCATTTGCAATGATGGTGGCCGCATTTGTTGCTCTTGTAGAGGTTTGCCTGAGCAGCTTTACCCAAAATTGAAAAATAAGTGTGTCATGATTACTAGTGTTCTAATAAGCAGTTTGCTACCGTTTCAGTCATCTGGGACCTTCATTGCTGTATCAAGATATGCAAGTGCGACTATGATACCTCCTTCAGTTCTTGGTCGTGGCATTGGTTGGCAGGTAACTGACTTGATTTTCATCAACCAGAGACACCATTTTGTTACTTCTTTTTTTTTTTTTTTCATGGCCATAACCTGGTCTCATCGTTTGCAATTCTGCAGGGCATTGGTACTTTACTGGGTGCATTTTTTGGGACAGCTAACGGGACTGCAGTGTCAGTGTAAGTAATGTAGCTATCTAGCGAAACCAGGACTGATTGATTGGAGTACTGCTTTTCTCTAATCATTTGTTTTGATATTTGCAGTGAAAATGCTGGTTTGCTTGCTTTGACACATGTTGGCAGCCGGAGAGTAGTCCAGATATCTGCAGGCTTCATGATTTTCTTCTCTATCCTTGGTAATGTACATTTGATTTCTCACTTTGGGTATGTTTTCAGTGTTGGAAAAAAGGAATCACTAGTTAGGCACAGATTGACAGTCCTCACAGCACCACTCTGTTCCTGAATTTGAGTATCATGTCTGACTGGTTGTAAATTTGTAATTCGACTTTCAACAGTAATTACAGTTTTTGTCTAATGTTTACCATGATTTGGATACTGTTGATCATGTCTTTTTTTTATGGCATCTGCTGCAGTTAGGCTGACCATGTTCATTTTGCTAAATCAGGGAAATTCGGGGCGATCTTTGCATCAATCCCACTGCCGATATTCGCTGCCCTGTACTGCATTTTCTTTGCTTACATTGGTACGTCCTGATATCTTTCAGCGGAGTCATCTGGTCTGCTTCCTTTTAGTGCGCATGATGTTGTACACCTGAGTCTCCAATGTATGGATTTCTTGGGCCTGCAGGTGCTTGTGGTCTGAGCTTCCTTCAGTTCTGCAACCTGAACAGCTTCAGGACTAAGTTCATCATGGGGTTCTCCTTGTTCATGGGCTTGTCAATCCCCCAATACTTCAATGAGTACACGTCTGTGGCGGGCTATGGCCCGGTGCACACTGGCGCCCGATGGGTACGCTGAATTGGAGCTAGCTCTGCATGTCATTCTTCTCCATTGCAGCTGAGACACATAATGTTTTTTCACTCACCATTGGCTTTTTGGATGGCCCGGCAGTTCAACGACATGATCAACGTGCCCTTCTCATCGAAGCCATTCGTGGCGGTGCTGGTGGCCTTCTTCCTGGACAACACGATCCAGGTGCGCGACAGCGGCGTGAGGAGGGACAGGGGCTACCACTGGTGGGACAAGTTCCGGAGCTTCAAGACGGACAGCCGCAGCGAGGAGTTCTACTCGCTGCCCTTCAACCTTAACAAGTTTTTCCCTTCCGTCTGATCCTGTGGCCTGTGGCGGCGTCGGATAGGTCACAGGTGTCGTGGCTGCACACTCTTCTTCGCAGTCGCAGTAGGTCCGAAGATTGTAATCAGAGAAGAAATGATCGATCCTGTGCAGATGATGCTGGAGCCCCAGACTGGTGGCATTTTGTACATTCATTCAGGGGTGAACTGAACTGGGCAGGTTGCAGACTTGCAGCAGTCCAGGGGAGCTCTGAGTTTGACATACTACATGTTATGCTAATCTGGTTGCATCTTAGTCAATTGTTCGGTACTACCATAGATAGCATCAGTATTCCCTTGTTACCAAATGCGCTCCCTTTGGTTTGGCCAGCACATGCCGGATTAAAAAGGATCCTGCCAAAAGCCTAGGTCTTTCAGTGCTGTTTGGCTTGGAAACATGGAACTCAACTTATGCATAGAATTTACCTTGAAATAATCCTTTTTCTTTTGCTTGGAAAAGAATTTGTCTTGGAGCCCATTTGTTACAAGGCCGACGAGTAGGCCCGGTGTAACCACACCAGGCTCACGGCAAGGTGGAGCCCATTAGTTGCAAGGGGGCCAGCTTGGCAAATTGGGCCTAGCTTCATCTTTGTGTTTCTAGGACCCCATTTGGGTAAGCATGGCTAGTTACTGGTTGGAGCTAAAATTAGCCAAAATTTTATAATTAGAGAAATTATTAACCTGTAAGGCATTCAAAAAATACATCTTTCTTCTATGGTCCTCTTGTTTTTGAACTTACCTGTATGGCTCGAAAACAAAATTCTTCCTTCAGGACATTTGTAAAATGGTTATTTTACCCCTGGCAAAAAAATAAAGTGCAGAGTTCACTTTGTTGGTTTAAAATTGGGAATAATACTGTTTAACGATACACATAATTTGCGCAATATTACTCCAAATCTAAAACAAATAAACTAACCACTGCACTTTTTTGTCACTATACCCCACAGTTAACACTATTAATGACCTAAATTGGACGGAAGGCCATATTCGAACCGTACAGGTAAGTTCTTTTTCTAAAAAAAGGAGGACCATAGAAGAAAGAAGCATTTTTTTAAAGCCGTACAAGTAATATTTCAATTAATTATGGTGGGATAGCTAGTTGGCTAACAGCTGTTTGAAAATTTAGCTAAAAATAAGGTCACCTGTTAGCCCTCTTGCTTGGACATACAAGAACTAATTTTTGGCGGTAACTGGGCTGGCGTCATCCTGGTAACTCTTATATCCAACATGCCCCTAGTAGCATTAAACGTAAGTACCGACGTCATCTAAAAAAACATGTGGGCGTGCAATAAGATTCTTGGATGACTGATGGTGGAACGAAGGCTTTTGGGTTTCGGTTTGCCTGCTGGCTGCTGCTGGGTTGTTGGGAAACACTTATTTGGAAGGCTTGTGCTGTACAGATTCAGACACGACGAGTTGTTACGGCACACAACAGAACTTGAACTATTTGTATGTCTGTATATAATAATTAATTAATCTATGTGATTGACTATGTGTGCATCCCAACAATCATGCGGCGACTAGACACGCAGTGCGATCCTCCCTCCGTTGTTAAACAACAAACAATGGCCGTGACAGACAAGATTTGATATATGGGCATGCATGCATTAGGCGCCTTCCCGGCAGCTCCCGAACACGTGGCGACGCAAAGATATAGGGGGAACAGTAGCAAGTGCGGCCTTGCATTCCAGTTCTAGGCAGAGGCAGCACTCAGCACATGCATGATGGATCGGAGCACGATGGACGACACAGATGCACTTTTTTTTTTTACAAGAACACAGATGCACCTTTGAAACGGCAGCAATGCGCATATAGTATAACTATGAGTCAAACTTTATCAAATTTGACAATATATAAAAAATACTAATTTTTATGATGTGTAATCCTTAGATTAACTAGGTGAATACCCTACACGTTGTTGCGGAAATTACGATGATTTGGAATAAAATTATTTATATAAAGAGATAAACAATTATAAATGAAGAATAAAGGATAATATGGCACGCTGATGTGGATAATTAAATGTACGATGTGTCTTGATCATAATTGCAAATGCTAGTTGATCATAAGTGCATTTAATAGTGGGCTGATGAGGTGGATAGCTTGCATGTTGAGAAAAATAGCTAATGGGGTTTAGCTTTATATAAGAGTAAGATTATAGAATATAAGTATAAATATTAATATTAGTTTTTATAAACTTACTCAAACTCAAAGACTTTGACTCATCGACATACGTGATGTGGACTTATTTTGTGACGGGTAGAGTATAAAAGAAAGTAATGAAAAAATATATTTCGTAAAATTTTAGTGGAGCTTATATGATGTCAAAAATATTACTACACATTTTTTTTATAAATTTAGTTAAATTTAAGATGAGTTGACTTAAAACAAATAAAAATACACTATATTTAGAACAGACAGAGTATAGGATTAAATTGATTGGGCAAAAGATTTAAACAAGCAGCAAAGCGTTGGAATGGATGGAGAGTACCTTGGATGGTGGTTCATCTTTATCCTTTTGCTAGTACCCTCTTGCATAATCAGTTACCCAAGCATGTGAAATGTTGCCACAGCTGGCAGGTTAGATAGTTCTAGAGCATTGTGCAAGCTTGTTAACCAAGCACACACTTCCAGCGCAGTACATATATTAGTCATCAACAGTCTCCTTGATCAAGCCTAAAATATGGTTTGCTAAAAACTTCCATGGCTTGCCGCTGTATTTTTTTAAGAGGCTTTTACATGTATGCCATTAAAAAGATGGTAATCTCGCTCAAACCACTCAAAAGTTCGATCTATCAGTAGTGTCCAAGCTCGGAGAATTTTTCTCGCTCACACCATTCCATCCATTTGTCTACTTAACGGTGTCAAACAGATAGGTGAAATGACCATTTTACCCCACCGTGGGGTCCGTTTGTCAGCCAACCAAACTTATTCTTTCTCTTACTTACTCCCTTGAGTGGGGTCCAAGGGGCGAGGGCTGCGCCGTGCGCAAGACCTGCATGCTGCTCCTGCCCCGAGTCCGCCGCCACTCCTGCGCGTTGCTCTTGCTCGAGGCTGCACGCGCGGCGTGGCCGCGCCGCCGCTGCTCCCATGCGCCCCTACGCCGCCATCGCGCGCGGTTGCCGCGCCGCCAGCGAGGCGCTGCCGCTGGCGCCCGCCCACGCCTAGCGCCCTTGTGCCGCCACCGCGTGCGGCGCCCAGGCCGCCGGGCGCGGCTAGCGCTGCCAAGCCTGCCAGGAGCACCGGCTGGCGCCCACGCCCGCTGCCCGCCCAAGAAATAGAACGGAGGAAGGGAGCAGAGGAGAGTGGCAGAGCCTCGGGCGGGCGCCGCTGCCAGCGAACTCGCCGGGCAGCGCCAACCCAGCGCCCGCCAGCAGCGCCGCCCAGCGAGCGGGGCTGCGCCCGACCCAGCGCACGCGCGCTGCCAACCAGCGCGCCGCATATCTGTCGACAACCACTTGCCGTCGTGGCTAGAACGCGCCCAACCCAGCGCCCGCGCCACCGCCCAGCGGTAGGTGCCCGCCAGCCCGCGCCCGCGCCTCCGCTGCTGGGGCGCGCCCACCCAGCGCGTTGCGCCCGCGCGGCGCGCCCGCCCGCCAGCGCCCGCCGCAGCCGCCGCCAGCGTCCAACGGCGTGCTGCGCCAGCGCCGCGCCCGCGTCCGCCCAGCGCGAGCTTTGTCTTGGCGTCTTTGCGCCCGGCAGCGTCGGCGCCCGCCCTTGATCGCGTCTTCGCGCCCGACCCGCCCGTTCTCCGCTACTGCAATGCCCCCTACGCTGGCGTACTTTGGGTGCACAGTGAAGAGGGAGAGAAGAAGGCCTGACCTCTTGGCCCCACTACGCAGAGACAGAGGAAAGGGTATTTAGGTCATTTTCACTGGCCGGACCCACATGTCAGGAGTCCGAAATGGTGGAAAACAAGCGGTGCATGGATGGAATGGCGTGAGCGAGAAAAATTCTCCGAGCTTGGACACTGCTGATAGATCGAACTTTTGAGTGGCTTGAGCGAGATTACCATCTTTTTTAATGGCATACACGTAAAAGCCTCTTTTTTTTAATGAAATTGGAGGGGCATGAGCCCCTACAATAACTTATTGAAATAAAAGGAAGTTTCAAGAGAAGCACAAACAAGTTCAAGAAAAAAAAGAGATTAAAAATAAGATCAAACAAATAGATAATTAGAGTCTACAGAAAAAAAAAATATTATAATCAGTTGACAAGGCTTCAACCGTGACAATCGAATGGCAACTTCTTCAATACTGATGCATCAAATGGTGGTAACTGAGGAAGGACAATTAAACTAGATTTGAATTTAGTCACCTAGGTGGTGAACCATCCTCACCCAAGTTTGGAAAAAGTCCAATTTAACTCCTCCAATCACGATATTTGTTTTTCCTCCCTGATGTACAAAACCAGTTTTCTGATCCTCGTAACTTTTGAAAACCAGTTTTACACTGTCATTTGGCATGCCTCAAGATGCCACCACCGGGTTGTTCATGGCACAAAAGCTAGGGATCGGTTGAGCAGCGTTCTTCGTCGCATTCACAGCTGTCGGAGCCCTCTACTTTTGCGTTGTGTATGTCTGGCACCACCTGGAGCCGGATGTCATCGACCAGCTTGTTCGCTTCAGCTAAAAAGCCATTTCAGCTTATCAGCCAGCAGTATTTTTTTCTCACAGAAAATCAGCTGTTTCTACAGTGTTTTGGCTTATCAGCCGACTTATAAGTCCTGCCGAACAGCCCGGACAACGTCGAGCTAGGCCTCTGCGCTGGTAGCAGTAGTGGTGGCACCGCCACCACCACTGGCGGGTCCCCCCGTCTAAAGCATGAGGATAGTTATTATGCACTCAAGCGTCGTGTCATTGTCTGCAGTCGAAGACTTCACCAGCAGCATAGCGCTGAGGAATTCCTAGACAGTTTGGTCATTGTCACATGAAAGCGGCACCTCATTGTACTCTATCTATTTCACCCAAAGAGTGTAATAAAGTTGTGTTTTCCATCTATGCACATATATGGAGTATATACAATTATCTGTGTTGTTGTAACTAAAAATTTGACAGGACATTAAAATCATTCTTACTGTCAAGGGGGGCATGCCCCCCTCCCCTGGTTATAGGTCATTTAGTTTTCCATCATCATGGATGTGTCATGTGTCGCTGGACGTGGTGCGTTGCATTACAGGCTTACAGCGACGTGACGATGAAACCATGGCTTCATCAATCTTAAGCAGTTCGGTGGCTAAGAGTATCTATGACCAACTACTCCCATGGCGGCACGAGTGTTGGTCACCGTCCAGACACCCAAATTAAGGAATATTGTAATTTTCATCGCTAGCCGCTTGTCTCTGCACGCATATTAACGATTGTATGTATTGTAGTCCATACGGTTCAGGAGCCGGCCTAAGTACGTACTTCTAGGCATTATTCAATTTTTTCCAACAAAAAAGCTCTGCGTACCATTTGGCTCTTCCGCATAGCCTTGAGTGCTCTCCTCTCCTAGTCCTCCCTCCAATTTTTCCCACACGTAGTCCTCTCCCGCCAACGAATCCACTCAGCAGAGTCGAGTCAAGGGACAATAAAGCATGTGGTTCGTCCTTAAGCTGACAGGCCACACCGTACTGAGTCATTGTGTCATCCTCGCCAAGGCTGCCATGCAAGTTAATACGCATGAGTGATAAATAAATATATAAATTTCTATGGTTTGCATTCTTGAAAAATGCACCTTTTATGAATCCCATACAAATAACCCTGATAATTCATTTAAATTGAATGTATACTTGGTGAAACCAAGTTATTATTTAAGTTCTCAGTTTAGATAAATTTATACATTTTGACAACTTTGCAGTATCATATTTTTTTGACAACTTTACAGTATCATATTTAAATTGATAGTTTAGTTGTGAGCACTCTATTTTTTAAATAGATAGACTAAAAACACTAGCTAGTGACATAGGATTGCGCGTGCATGGCACGGCGTCCTAATCCCTAAAGCACAGTATCAGTGTGGCAGCGATCGTGCTGCATTGTTTTTTCTGCCCCAGATCTAGCACATCCCTTGGTTTGATCCGGATTCGGTTGCGTTGCGTGGAAACGCAGACGAATTTTGACGTCCACACGCTGAGGCGACCTGCACCCAACTCCCGAGGGACACAGTACAGCTTGACAGAGGTACTAGTACTACACTACGGAGTACTGTAGTACTCTATTGGTGTGCACGCGATCGTGCAAAACGTCACACACTACTCTAGAAAACTTGTGAGTTCCATTTGTATTATTGGCACTTTTGATAAAGTGACAATATTTTCAAGAACAAAGAGACAAAGTGAGTTTTATGGGACAAAACTCTGTTATGATTATCAACTCTCTATAAATTATTAAAGTAAATATCTATAAAACCATAAAATAAACTTTGCATTGAGAGTAAATTTATTCATGTTTCATTTCATTCTATATAAGCATAACAGTCTTGAAAACAATATTATAAAAACCTCATCACTAAGAATGTCTAAGGGATACAATTTCTTTTTTTCTCTCATTTCTAAAGAGCCTAGCTGACGCGGTGCATGGGTAAGTTCATGGTGCGGCGTAGAACGCCAAACCATTGAAAAGCTTGCATTGGCAGCGACAAGCTACATCCCTGCTCTGCTGCAACCAGGTCTTATTGGGAATAGAACCAATCATGTCCAATATCTTCTATGGTCACACAGTAGTAAGAGCATGTTTGGTTGCCTACCACAGCGCGCCACTGCTAAGATAAGGTCGCCACATGATTAAAATAGTTGTTTGGTTCCATACCAAGCCTAGGTTTGTCGTGACTTTTTTTTGGTTCACAGTACAGAATCTCACCACATCTGTGGTGTTCAATTTGGCGCCTCAGTTTTAGTGCCACTACAGCGTGGTGAGGGTAAACACGGCTAGCAACCAAACACCCTCTAACATCTTTAGTGTACCAAACGAGTGGCACATGTGTAAACGTTATTGTATTATTGAGTTTGCATTATTTTTTTGTTAGTATTTATTCCTTCTTTATAAAATGAAATTGGTTCCAACCAACGCATGCATAAGCATGTAGCCTGTCGCGAGAATCGAATTTTCTCAACGAGCACTTGTAAAAGTTTACGTGTGCGTTTCCATCGGAAGCCCTTACTTCACGTGCTTCATGATGATGCCTTATTAGAGGTTAATTTTCAAAGTTAACGTGGAAACAATATAGAAGCCACATATTACACCAAAAAGATCGCCAATCGCAAGTGAGCAGGCAGCTGCTTCATGCTGGTCAGAAGTCAGATGAAGCACGGGGAATATGCAATGCTTGGTTCCAATTTTTTTGTCGTAGGTGCTCTGTTCCTTATACTTTGCTGGTTGGTATTAGAGGTTAGAGCACCGTGTTCCACAACGTCACACTCACAATTATTTAAAAGTTACACATACATATTTTAGCAACATAATTAGGTTAATCGATGGATATGTAGACAGAAAACTATTACAGTACATATTGTTCCTTGCAAAACAAATAAAATAAAAGGCACCCCAAAACTTACTTGAAAATTAGAGACCAAAGGTACTTTCATGTCCTTACTTGGACCAAGGCACAAACCACCCTTCTCATAAACTACTATTCCTTCCATTAAAAATGTTGCATATTACTGGTCCATTATGTTTTTACTATTTATGATTATTGAGTCCAATCATTATTCGTGACATTATAAAGGTATTTTTTTCAAGATAAAGTACTAATATAATTTATATTTAAAAACCAGATTTTTTAAAAACCACTGGTAGTCGTAATTTTAGTTTCAAAAGCATAACCATTTGGAATACGTCATGTGTGGAGAGGGTACAAAAATCACGAGCAACAAAAGCACAGATCGTCTCAAGTGCACCAACATCAGCCCAAGTCTTTGAATGCCAGTACAGTCATCGCAAATCATCCGGGCGCCATTCAAAGTACTTGCATCATAGGTGAATGTATTCAAACGGGAAAAAAAAACCCTGTATTAGGACTATGGTTGAAAACGGAACAGAAATATCCTAAACCGAACAGCATCGTTTTCTATATTTAATCCGATCAAATTCGTATTTTCTTGTCCGGCTTTATCGTTTTTAGTTTTAAGTATTTCAGATGTTTCAGTATTTCAAATGTAAAAAGTAGAAAACGGTTTAGACATTTTTCGACCATTTTCTACTTTTCTACTTATAATTTGAAATTTTTCGATTCAAATTAATTACAGCCTGCTTACCACACAGTTGTGTTCTTTTTACTGGTGGCTAGCTACCCTCTTTTATTTAGACGGTGCCTAGCCTCATTTTCATTCACTGTACACTTATTAATTATTATATGCACTTGAACTTGATCATATATGTACTTAGTCATGCACTTGGTTATGCGGGTCGGTATTCCGTATTGAGCTTTCGTATATCAAACGTGTTCGATATAAATCCGCTCGAATTGGTTCGTTTTTCGAAATTCCTGATATTTCGTAAGTTTGTGTTCGTTTTCGTGTCCGGCTTTACCGTTTTCGTTTTCATATTTCAAATGTAAAAGTAGAAAACAATTTAGCAGTTTTTCGACTGTTTCCGACCGCTTTCATCCTTAATCAGGACTACTAGTACCGTCACTAATACTGTGCTACAGTAACCAATAATTGTGAAGGAGGTAGAGACGACACTTCCAGAATCTATTATGGATAAGGATAGGGATGGTGCTTCGAATGGATACCCGCAGTTGTTCTCTAGTTCATCTCAAAGAGCTAATTCTATAATTTTTTCTTTCATTTTTTACTATAGTTTATTAATTAATTTGAACTAAAGAAGAACCGCGGTTATTCATTTGGAGCACCATCCCCATGTTTAATTATAGAGATGGTTGTAACATAGCCTGTCTTTAAAAATATATTTTTTTACAAAAAAATAAAATTGGCCATAAAAGTAGAAAGAATTGTATCCAAAAGAAATCCAGTAGTGAAGCGTATTGTTTTTCTCAATTAATAGACACATGGTTGCTCTACCAGTATGCCATATAGTCACTTGCACTTGTAACTACGTGTAGGATATTATCCTTTTGAATTAACTTCTTTGCAAATCTTATAGTTTACTTAGATTTTGTCCTAAGTCAAAATTTTTTAACTTTAACCCTTTTTCATTTTGATATATAAAAATTAAAATAAATCCGCTACTGTAATATATTGCCGCAAGCTGTAAGGCTAAAAAGTGAGGGGATTAGTTAGATTTTGTAATGGTTCTGGACTTCTAGGCACCTTCTGGGCAGCTATGGAACACGTGGAGGCCGCGAGACAGGGGAACAGTAGCTAGTGTACCTGTCAGGACAGGAGTCCCTCGATCCTTTGCTTTACTAGTACACTGCTTCCCCAATCATCATTAAATAAAAAATAGATAAATATGCCGATTCGTCTCTGAAGCATCCTTCATTCCACGCAGCACATGGATCATGGATGCATGCATGCATTCGCTATGCATCCAAGCAGAAGAGGAGGAGACATAGGATTAGTAGTAGGTAACAATCCAGTCTGCATGCACAGAAAAAAAGGCCATCTTTCTACATGGTGGCAACTTCTGAGCCCCCTCAGCAACTAATCCGATTGTTAATTAATTGTCTGATGATGAGATCTTTGCTTGGCCAGATGCGAGGCTTAATTTTTCTTCAGTGTCAGTCAGCTCGCTGCCATGCCATGGCGACCGTGCTGTCTCCGGCCTGCCCCCCGCCGTGTCTCCCTCTCGGCAGGGCACCCCATGAGGCCATTGGCGGCCCTGCGGGATCGGCATGGGACACGCCGGAGGAGACCGACGCAACAAACACCACAGCAAGATCCCGGCTGCCTGCCTGCCTGCCTGCCTGCCTGCCTGCGCGAGGTCCCGATCCGTTCGCACTTTGCGGCCGTGCCCATGTGTTGTCCCTGGAGTAGATCAGAGACATGCCGAGGATTTCATCAGTTGCTGGATCGGCTAGCAAGCATATGGGTCGGCTAGACAACGCTGCCTGAAAGTACAACCAAACAGGCCGTGGCAGTTTAGCATGTCCTCAGTTGGATGCTTAGTTTGGGACCTCAGTGATCAGTGTGAACCATCCGTGCACCGCATGGGCTGCAAGCAGCCAGCTACCTGCCTGCAATTGGTGTGTCGTGGATTGGATTTGGATCCTATATATATATACCTAAAAAAAGGGTGTGTGAAAGGATGTGATGAGCTTATGGTATTATGCTAGCTAATAAAGGAGGCTAAGGAATTGGGATAAGCTTCAGTTACGCATCGTGCTAACTGCTATAAAGCAGGTTTGATTCTTCTCAACTTCTGATCAAGCAATGTCGTCGCTTTCGGACTCGCTATCGTCTCGAGAGCCAACGCATTATTACGCATGGCTCCTCGGCCCGTTAATTAATCTCTCTGATGTCTATCTGTCCAATAATTAGTGAGAACTTGCGGGCAGCCCCTGCCGTCAACTGCAATATTCCGATGAGATTTGTGTCAACTTCAATTATAGTACATATGTATACTTCCTCTGTGTCCTGGATTTAGTTTTTATCCTAAGTTAAATTATAACAAATTTAACTATATTTATAGACATGAGTATGAAATAGGTTGATTGTGTATGAAGCTACATTTTCATCATATGTACATTGATGTTAATTTACAAATATTATTACCCTTTTTTGTAAATTTGATTAGCCTTATAATATTTTAAGATAGGATAATTCAGAATTCACACATATTCAAGGCGAAGGGAGTAGTCACGAAGATGAGACATTGACAGGCCTAAGGAATTTATAGCCAAGACACAAAATTCTCCTTCCATTCCAGTTTGCATCCCTTTCAGGTATGTAATCAGATATGCCCAATCAATCGGAAGTGAAAGAAATTAAAGAAGTGGAAAAGCATGTGTGATAGCGGCGACGGGAATTAAACCAAGCAACTTGTACGTGTTGGGCTCTGCTAGTTGATGATAAGAGCTATCACAAGTTTAATTATCCATGTGAATTGAGGTTCTGTTTGGATTCCATGCTCTAAAATTAGTCACCAAAGTTTTTATACAACTTAAGCTCTTAAGGCTTCAAACAAGTGGTTTAAAGTAATGTCTAAGCTTAGGTATCGACCTCATAAAAATGCCATTAGTTCATTAAACCACACGAGTGAGGTCTTGTTTGAATCCCATGGTTTAAACTTTAAACATTAAACTTTAGACCACTTTAACTCTTGAGGCTCTTCAAACATAAGATCTAAAGTGATATCTAAAGTTTAGACTAGAAAAATAAGCTAAAGTGGTCCAAAGTTTTTAGTCCTTAACTTTAGCAACTAAACTTTAGATCATAGAATCCAAACAGGCCTTGAGTCTTCAGGGAATATGTGGACGTGAGTGCTTCTTTTGAATAGAGTTTATTAAGAAAGTAATTATGTGCAAAAATTGAATTAAGAGAGACTATTTCTTTTTAGCTCCAAACCCCTTAGTTTCCTTTTGATAATAAACTCACATCACACTATGGAATTAGCTGTTTACAAGATATCGTTTGAGTTTTGACGGAGCATTCGATTTCTCAAATCAGCTTTCACATTTTGGGAGTTCTACCACAAATAAAAAGACTCTTATACCATGTATGTATTCACTTCCATTTCCTAGTCGATCTGTGAATGTGAGACTGCTAGGTCATACCCAATTAAGATTTACAACCCATATTATAAATATATGTTATGAGGTAGTTCAGAAATTTTAAACTAGGTCATAAGATTTATCACAAGATTTCAATGATGTCGTGCTCCCTTCAATTCAAATATATATTATATGTGGTTAGGGCATTGACCCTATCTACAAGGTTAAATTTTAACTAGTATGGAGTACTTTTTATATAAAATATAATATTTCAAACAAGATAAGTATATACCATGAAATTACTTTTGATAAGAAAAATATAATATGGTATAATAAAATTTGTCCGTCCCAAAATAAGTGTTACGCTAGCCTTGTATACTTATCCTAAAATAAGCATTATACTCACTTTTCAATGCACCTTTCTCTTTTTTTCAATAATGTACATCTTTATCTCAATCTCTCGCCTTCTCATCTACACCTTTTTCATTTCTCCTTAATCCCCATGCCCAAAGCTAAAACTAAATTTATTATGGACATGGAGAGAGTACATCTATTTAGTCTTTCATTCATACTTATAGCCATGGTTGAAGTAAGGATATAGGTTTCATGGAGTTTCGTTAAATACGACACATGACACTGTATTTATGAAAAGAGGGATTGTAAAAGTTTTATGATTTGATTAGCATGAAACTCTTTTGTACTATTTTCAAAATTTAAATACATT